>CM077828.1:15412263-16115777 GCA_039720395.1 Liquidambar formosana | reverse complement strand
TTCAGCTTTTGTTGTGATGAATCATATCACGTTGACAGTCAAGTTGTAGCAAGTTAACTGTCAACTCTTCTAATTGAAAGGACAACCGTACTCACTCATCAGGTTTTGGGAAGGATACTTTATTATGTTGATAGTCAGTTTTTAGCAAGTTGACTATCAACTTGGATTTAGGAAGATTACTTTATCACGTTGATAGTCTGTTTTTAGTAAGTTGACTATCAACTTTTAATACATACACACAGATAGATATATATATATATATATATATATATATATACACACAAGCCATACGTATTATAAGCACATAACTATTACAGGGAAGAAGGGTTTATGGGGCCATTAGAATTAGAAATTGAACTGTTAGCGTACCACGTAATTAGAATGAACTATTAATATAAATATAAATTATTGATAAAAGATATTATTGATTTTAGGTTCTGAATAGCATTGGAGTGATTAGGAGTCCAATCGTTTGAATTGTTGAAGGTTTGGCTTGAGGTAAGGGAACTTGCACAATGTATCACCCTCTTTGATTAAATACAAATAAATCTGATTTTTATTCCAATTTTATGAGCTAATGGTTTATGGAAAATTGTTTCATTACCAAAGTGTTTATTTCTTATGTATTGTGGGTCAAGCAAAAATAGTATTTATTGAAATTGTTTTACATGTGTTTAAATGTATTCTATTTGTGAAAGATATTTGCCAAATGTTTTTTTGTATAAGTGTGAACTCTAGTTAGATTATTGGTCCGTCCCAGCAGGGGATTCTAATACTATTGGAAAATTGGTCCGTGCCAGCAGGGGATTCTAATACTGTTGGTCATCAGTACTGATGTAGTGTAAAGTCCCACGATGATGGGCGCCTATTGAATGTGAGTCTAGCCAGAGGAAGTACTTGTATGAACTAATGTTTTATTGATTTGTATTATCAATCAGTGATTCTAAAGTGATTTATTGGATGCATTGTTATCGAAAGTGTTTCAGTGTTATTGTTTATTGAATTGAAAACAAGAGAATTATTTCTAAAAGTTTATATGCCTACTGAATTGAAGGAAATGACTTATTGTGAAACTTTATCGTTTTGTTACTCACGTGTTTTTAAATCAATCGTGCGAATATGCTTGACTTCTTCCCGTATACATTGTGTAAAATTTTCTTGCTGAGCTTTATGCTCACCCCTTATATTTTTCCCCACAGATGATTAGCTTGTTGTGAATGGCTTCTGCGTGCGAAGAGCTAGGGAGTCGATGGCTTGATCTTCTAGTTACACTAGAACTTTTATTTTAATATTTAGAAGAATTGGTTTTTTTTTTTATTTCAGTGGACGTTGTAGTAGATTATTGAAAGTGACAATTTATTTTGATGATTTATTGTATTCAATATTATTACAGGTTGATATGGTTAAGTGGGTTAGCCTATGTGGGGCGTAAACCTTTGTGAGTTGTGTCTATCATATCGCCAAATCCAGTCTTTTGGGTTTGGGGTGTGACATAATATATATATTTTACATAGGATATGATGATTTCACCTCCCCATAGTGACTTTTTTACGTGAAATTATCTTAGGATAATTTCGCTTAAGAAAGCTCGTCATAGGAAGGCCTATTTTCATATTTTACATAAAATATCATCTTTTTGGTTAGAATGGACTTTGCTATCATGTTTATTGATATTATTGGAGTCTCATGATTGTTAGAGTGTCTTTGGTAGGTTTTTTATGCATGTTAGTCAGGTCATTACATGTAGGATTGAGTTAGGGTCCTTAGTTATTCATTATTCTTGTTGTTTGCATGATAAATGGATAATTTTAGGCCTTCTCATGGTTTTGTCCAGATCAATATATTGTTCTCCTTGCATGGTTTTGTGCACTTGTAAGGGTGCAAACAGGTACAATGCTTGTCCTATTGCAAATAGGGCTGCTATTGCTTGAAATTGCTAATGCTTAGAGCTTTTGCGCTCAGGTAAGTAGGGTATGAAGTGCCCTAATTCACTTTTCTTTTCTTATTCTTTCTCTTCTCCCTCCGAGGGTTATTTCTTAATACAGACACATGGTAATTATCAAGGGTTTCCTTCATTAATAAAATTCTGGTTTTCTATCAAGGTTTTCCTCTTGTGGAAGTTTTCAATTTTGGACTAATTCAAGAATTCTGAAAATAAGGAAATCTAGGGTTTTTACCATAGGTTTGTATTAGGTTGTAACCCCATTCTTTTCAAACTACGTGAACTTTAATTCATGTATTTCGCTGCATGGTACGTAGGCGCTCTTCGTGAGGCTCAAGTCCGTCCTAGGATCCAAGTATCCTAGGCTTTTCTTTTCTTTTCTCCTTTCTGCTGTATTGTTTTATTTGTTTGATTATGCATGGATGAGATGGATGGATGGAATATATGATATGCATGCCGCCTTGTGATGATATATGCTGATATTTGAGTGAAAAAGATCGTAAGTTAGCCCAATCAAATTAAAAGACCAACTCGGGCGATGTGGGTGCCTATAGGCTTCGCCCAGAACCTTCCCACGTCGTAACTTAGCCCCCAAATCCAATTTTCTGGTTTTAAAGACTTTGCTTTTCCCTTAATGGAGTCATGTGGTTTTGAAAATAAAACATTTTTATGGTTTTCCTCTTTTTCCTAAAAAATGAGGTGGCGACTTCTTTTCGTTTGTTGTCTTTTAAACCTCTGTATCCTTTTGCCAAACACCCCCCTTGTGGGCGCTGCGCTTTTTTTTCATGGGTTCACAATAACCATGAAGAAAAATCAACAAAGAAGTCTAAGTTAACATGCTATATGAAACTAACCTAAAATAAGGACAATAAGAATCCTAAACTCACAATCATGCTTAAAAAACTATAGAATAGCTCTAAAGCATACATAACTCATGATGAACAGTATTTAAACCATGTACATTAACTAACTAAAGCTATAACACATGATAAAAAACTCAACTTTAGCATGCAATAGTCCTATTCTATAAGAAACCCTAATTTAAACTTGAATAGAAGGGAGTTTTACCTTAGGAAGAGCTTCCTTGCTGCTGTAGAGACTCTCTTCTTGACTTGTGGATGACTTGAACCAATGTTCTTCAAGACTACAGTAGGAACTCCAACTCTCTTTTAGCTCTCTCTCTCTTATTCTCTCTCAAACACTCAAGTTTAATGCATAAAGTGGCCTCCAATTGCCTCCTCTTTTGCTGGAGCATAGGGAGGTATTTATAGAGTTCAAGTAGGATAAATCAATAGCTAGGATTAAAACCCTAAACTTTAATCCAAGGGTTATTAGAGACTCCCTTGGTGCTTAAGAAACCCAAAATTTACCAAAAACTAGAAGGAAAGTTTTCCAAAAAAGTCCTAGTACGTCAAAATAGGAAGAAAATCCGCTTCAGCAAAAATTTAGGGAAGTGGTCTCGGGTGACCACCCAAGGCTGGGTGGTCACCCGACTGACCACCCAAGGCTGGGTGGTCACACGAGCTGACCACCCAAGGTTGGGTGGTCACCTAAGGACTCCTTTCCTTCCAGGAGTGTTTTTAGAGGTCAAATCAACTCCGATTTTGATGCAATAAAAGCCAAAACGACCGTGTTTCGATGAGGAATATATTTTTGAACCTTTTAGGGTGAAAACCACTAACCATGGGGGCATGGTTAGGTTTGACAAAGGCGATTAACTGCTATGCTCTACTTTTGCAAAGCTTAGGTATGCACATAGGATTGAACCAAATGTTTTCCAAACCAAAATTAAACTTTCTAAAACACTTTTAGGGATAAAATGATGACTAATTAAAATCGATTTGAAAAGATTTGGTTGGTAATTGTGAGTTAATTTGAGCTAACACGAAAGGAGTCAATTAACCAACTTGAACCATATTGAGCCATTTTAACCCTAAGCCATTGATTCATCAAATTGAACCTAGAAATACCTCATATGCATCAATATGAACTCCAATTGACAACTTAGAGATCATTTCAAGGTCAAAGGAAAAGTTTGTGACCTAAAAGACGATTATACCCCTTAAGTCACAAAAGTTCTTATTATCCATCAAGATCAACTCTGAATTGAACCAAAATTCATGTCCAATGTCCTTGTGACTCTAGAAAACTAATGCAAGTAACTAGACTCAAAAACAAAACAAAAACCTACATGAAATGGTGAGCCCTAGTAAGGTGGTGCAAAAATGGGGTGTGACAGAAGCCCCTTATTGGTGCAGTAAGTTTCACTTGCGAACCAATGATAAAAGAACATCCCATTTTTGCTTGGGAGAGTAATTGCATCAAGTTCGAATGGAGAACTCCATTATCCTATAGAATTCATCACATATCTTAAACAAGTAGAAGTCAATGCCTAGGTAAAGGTCAATACCCAGGATGAGTAGAAGTAATTCTAAGTGGAGGTCAACACACGGGATGAGTAAAGTTAATACTCGAAGAGAATAAAGATCAGTATTGGAGTGAAGGTCAACACTCAAGGTGAGTAACAATCAATACTCGAGAGGAGTAGTAATAAATATGAGTGGAGGTCAACACTCGAAGTGAGTACCAGTCAATACTTGAAAGGAATAGGAATCAGTATTCAGAGTGAAGGTCAACACTCGGGATAAGTACCAATCAATACTCGAGACAAATATGCTTTAACACTTAAAATGAGTATGGGTCAATACACAGGGTGAGTATGGGTCAATACTCAAGATGAATATGTAATAATATTCAGGGTAAGTATGGGTCAATACTTAAGATGAGTATGTATTAGTACTTGAAATGAGTATAGGTCAATACTCAGGAGAGCCAATAAGACATCGTATGGGTAAGGGTCGTTACTCAAATGAGAACCAATGATGGATAGAAGTCAATATCCATATTGAAAATCTAAAAAGAAATCTCATGAATAGAAGTCAATATCCATATTGAAAATCTAAAAAGAAATCTCATGAATAGAAGTCAATATTTATAGAAAAACACATAAGTACAGGTCAATGCTTGCTATGAGTAAAGATCAATACTCACAAAGAAAAGTTTATGAGCAAAGGACAATGCTTGAAATGAGTAGGATTCAATACTCACAGAGAAAATCATATGAGTAAGGGTCAATGCTCAAGATAAAATGTATATAAGCAATAGTCAATGCTTGAAATGAGTAAGATTCAATACTCACAGAGAAAATCACTCGAGCAATGGTCAATACTCAAGATAAAATGTATATAAGCAATGGTCAATGCTTGAAATGAGTAAGATTCAATACTCACAAAGAAAATCACTCGAGCAAGGGTCAATACTCAAGATAAAATGTATATAAGCAATAATCAATGCTTGAAATGAATAAGATTTAATACTCATAGAGAAAATCACTCGAGCAAGGGTCAATGCTCAAGATAAAATGTATATAAGTAAAGGTCAATGCTTGAAATGAGTAAGATTCAATACTCACAGAGAAAATCACTCGAACAAGGGTCAATGTTGGCGATGAGTAGGGGTCAGTACTCAAAGGATGCCAAGAGATTGCATAGGTAGAAGTCAATACCTAAAACAATAACATATGAATAGAGGAGACATGCCGAAGGGGTTTGGAATTAATACGAACAAGGGTCAATGCTCGAGGGGGGGGAGTATGGGTGAATACTCTAAATGAGTGAAGGTCAACACTCAGGATGAATAATAGTCAATACTCCAAATGAGCAAAAGTCAATGCTAAAGAAAAAAGAGTATAGATAAATACTCATAGGGGAGCTTAACAAAACATTAGTTAAGTAGGAGTCACTACTCATAAGACAAGGTTGGCATGAGGACAAAGCTAACACTACATGAAGAAAAAATATCACTCACACAGCTACTTGGGTGTAACCCAATGACGAAAACTTAAGCAAATATAGCCATGGGAAAATGGACCTCCAAAACTCAATTAACACTGCATATTACTAATGCACACATCAACTAATCAATCAACTCAAGTAAAATTGATTCACACAGATTTATGAGCACAAGTTCATGCATAGAAAGATTATCTAGAAATGTTTTTGCAAACCTATCATTCTTTTTCCTTAAAGACCTCTTTACATTCTTAGCACAATCATGGAATTTTTCAAAAACATTCTTATAAAATTATAGTCAAGCCTTCTTAAGAAGTAATGCATTTCAGAAGGATTAGGTCAAACCCATGAATTCTTTTTCAAGGTATAGGAATAGAGTGAAATCACTTCTTCTTCTCTTCTTCTTTCCTAACTTTTGCCTAGATTGCCCTTATGGGTTTTCAACCTAGCGGGTTGCCCTAATTTTTGCCAAGGCCGCCCTTTCGGGTTTTCAACCTAGCGGGCTTTTCTTCTTTTCTTTTCTTTTCTCTCTTTTTTTCTTTTTCCCTTCTCTCCTTAGCGCAAAGAAATTCAACTCATGAAGCCTCAGCCCATTAATTCATTCAGGTTCTCTGATCAAACAAACCAGCCCCAGCACACATTCAAATTCTTCTTCCACAAGCATAACCAGCCCCTGGGTTCTTAACACATTCACGTTCTTCGATTAAGCAAGAAAAATCATCCCCAGCTACATTAAAACCCATTCTCCCATTCTCGCGAAATCTCATGCCTATGGCTAAGGCAAATCATTTCATAGTGGTTACTGTTACCCCTTTTCCATCATTAAATCCATGACAAGAGTCTAAGTCACAAGGTAAGAAGATATAAAATTTGATGGAACCCACAAATGAATCATCATGACTGAATACTTTTAAAGGATAAGGTCTATGACCACTAGAAACACACAAGACTTAAGAGAGGCGAATGAAGAAAGTGGAGGGACATCCGAAGGACTCAAACCAAACAAGAACAAGAAGGATAATCATATTAACTTTCTCAGTGGCATGTAGTATTTTAGCTCACTAATTTGATGAATGAGACTGATTCCTTTTGACTTAGTGACAAAGAATTGCCTTCAATGGTTGGTTATATGTAAAGCCTCTTTCTTTCTTTCTTTTTTTTTTTTTTTTTTCAATGAATTAGACCGCACCCAAAGTGACTTTATGGGCTGCCTACTTATCTCCACTTTGTTCTTCACATTGATTGAACAAACTAACATTTTTTTTTCCTTTGGTGGAGAATCAGGTCCTCTAGTTCAAAAGATTCACTTTTCTTTTTTCATCATTTTTCAAATGCCCTAACTTTTGCCTTGGTCGCCTTTTCAGGTTTTCAACCTTGCGGGCCTGGTTCTCCATATAACCATATAGGGACCACCCTCACTTAGCTTAAACTTCCCCCGCGAGTCACGAACATAGATTGTAGTCTTCCTTGATCACAAGACTTTCTTTTGATTATTGTTGATCTTCCTTCTTGATGCTTTTGGATGTTAATCCCTTCCCTTTCTTTTGTGCCTTTTTTTCTTTGCTCTTCTTTTTTTGTTTTTTTTTTTTTTTGTTTTTTGTTTTCTTTTTTTTTGTCACAATTTTTCTTTTGACTTTTTTTCTTTTCCTTTTGAGGGAGAGGGAAATAAACATCTCCAAAAGCTCACAGCATGGTAATTGATTTCTCTTTTGATTTTTGAATTGCTTCTTACAAAAGTTTCAAGATCTTCTCATGTTGCTTGGCCTATGTCTTGTATTGGGCAAGTGGTCCCTTATGTTTACTATTTTGGACTTTTCCAAGTTTTCTAGTCAATTAGTCACAGTTCATCATTCTTTGTGTTTGCTCCTTTAGTGGAAGGAGTTTTTGAGCCTCTTAGCAAATATTTTCATGCCACTTTGATTGTCAATTGATTAATGAGAAGAGAAATAGAAGGACAATGAAATTCTTGAAATCAAACATTTTATCGAAGGAATGAAGAAGAGCTCATTGAAAATCTTGACTTGACAATTATTAGGACTCAAAAGACTCATAATTTCAAAGGACATTTGACTTGAAAGACGAAAACAATCAAATAACAAAGA
The DNA here is from genome assembly GCA_039720395.1 of Liquidambar formosana. Classification (NCBI taxonomy): domain Eukaryota; kingdom Viridiplantae; phylum Streptophyta; class Magnoliopsida; order Saxifragales; family Altingiaceae; genus Liquidambar; species Liquidambar formosana. Next base: position 16,107,882 of record CM077828.1, on the reverse strand, counting down.
AATAAACCCTAAGTCTACCTTAGGACAAACAACCTAAACTCTTTATCACAAATAGTTCATAACAAAATTGGTGCAACAGTAAGCACTAAATAGATTGCCTTTAGAGTGAATGATAGGGTGCCTTAGGTGGAGAGACAACTCCCTTGTCAAAGAGGTGTTGGATTTCATGTTTCAACCTCAAGCATCGATCAGTGATATGCTCCTTGCCTTGGTGGAAGTCACAATACTCATTCTCTTTGAAGCAACGAGGTAATGGGTTAGACAACGGTGCTGGGTCAAGGGGTTGAAGCAAACTTTTCACCTTCAACTTCTCAAAAACATCGCTCAATGGCATATAGAGTTCAGTGAATTGGCGGGACTGTTGGGGAGATATGGCATTGACATGCCTATGTGTCTTTCCATTACTTCTAGTTCAGGAGTTCCCTGATTTCTCCTCTTCCTCAATTGTACCGTCACCAATGACATCTTCTACTTGAGTTCCAGCCCCAATCAAAGCTTTAAAGTTTGGGAAATAACTTGCAAATAGATGCTTATAGTAAATAGGGAGGAGGTTCTTAACTACCATTTGAATCTGCTCTTCTTCATTGGGTCGGTTCGCCATTTGAGAAGCCTTTTGTCTCCACCTTTTAATGAATCCAGAGAAGGTTTTATTAGCCCCTTGTTTTGTAGTCTCCAAGTCTCTTCGAGTAACGTCCACCTCCGTATTGTGCTTATAGTGCTCGGAGAATTCATTGCATATGTCCTCCCAAATCCGAGTCTTATTCTCATCCAATGATAAGAACCATTTCAAAGCGGAAGTGGCCAAGGTTTCATGGAATATTTGAGCCAAAAGCTCGTCAGTGGCCCCTCGAGGGTGCATAACTCACACATACATCTTCAGATGAGTCTTAGGACAGCTCGTCCCATCAAATTTCTCCAACCCTGGATCTTGAATTGCAATGGAATACGAGCCGTTGGAAACAAAGATAAAGTCCGCACATCTACCATGTCATTAGCCCTACGAATCCCTTTTATAGTTCTCTCAAATGCTTCTACCTTGCTAGCTAACACAGAATCATTGCTGGTACCCTTTCCTTTGGTTTCCGCTTCTAGGTTGATGACTACAGGTTTTGAACTACTTTCCCCCCTTGTCTTGGTGTTCTCATTGGATTGAGGTCCCTCTTCGATGCCAGCCCCATGAGGTATACCCAAGGAGTGGGCCTTAGAGCCATTTTGTTCAAGATCCGCCATCTTCTGTTAGTTTTCTTGAGCCATTTTCAAGGCTGTATCGGATGTCTCGGTGGTGTGGTCAAGTTTGGCCATGATGGCTTTTAAACAAGCCTCAAGGTCAAAGTTCCTTTCACTAGTCCCTTTGTTAGCCATCTTGTGTTCAAAATTTGAGTCCAACCTTAATAAGTTGTCACGGGTTTAATCCAGCCCCCCTTCAAAAACAAAATTCCCTTTTTAGGCTATGACCAAAACATTTTAACAATATTTCCATGACTGCACTAAATTGATAAGTGTGATCTTATAAAGCATTCCCTTAGTTAGACATCTCATCTCCAAGGGTTCCTTGAAGTGTAAGGTGACGTACTAAGGGCATGAAGCTGAGTCACTTAGCCTTAGGTTCTAACCACTAACCATCACAAAATCATAAAGAGTCACTTTCTCCCAAGTGTGGGCAAACTATGAGCTAGGTCTAAACAAAATATCTCCTTAGTTAGACACCTCATCTTTAAAAGTGTTCTTTAAGACAGAAGGTGAGGTGACATACTAAGGACATAATGATGAATAAGCCCCAACTTCTTAACTCTTAATTAAACACTTCATTCCAAACAAGCCCCTATTGGTTTACTTAAAAGACCATGATTAAATTGTCTTAGCTCACATACCTTTAATTAGTCCATCCCTCCTTTAGGGAGCCCCTTGAGTGAAGGGTGGAGGTACTTATTACGGGTATGTAGGTGAGACCATGTATCAAGTGTCAATCATTACCCATGGTTAAAATAAACCTAAGCTTAGAACACAACTTATGAGCATAGCAACACAACACAAGCACGGCAAGATATCATTACAATCAAGTGTGGGTGCATAATGGTGAACCAATAGTTTCCTATAAGTCTGTCTATATAGACTAATGATAAGGGTAGGCTAGGGTCCTTCACTTGCTTAAACTATCTTTATACCTAACCACATGTGACATCAGGAATGCTGCGTGGGTCCAGCAGTACGTGATTAGCTCATTTAATATACCCAAGGGTACTTGGCAAGAGAGGTTGATAGCTTTCACCCCAACACATGGAATCAGGAAAACCAAGGTTGAGGCTAGGTCCATCAGTGGCAAGGATACATCAAGGGACAATCGATCCTAACATGCAAGAGTTTGCGCACACAATGCAATAAATGAAAGCACACAATCAAGCGGATGCAATGTGATTGATTTTAATTAAACAAAAGAAATTAATTTAGCCCAATCAAACTTTATAGAGTCTAGCCCACTGTGAACCCACGAAAAAGCACAGAGCCCACAAAGGTTTGGCAAAAATATAAGGGGTTTAAAGACAACAAACAAAAAGGGAGTCGCCACCTCATTTTTTAGGGAAAAGAGGAAAACCACAAAAATGTTTTATTTTCAAAACCACATGACTCCATTAAAGGAAAAACAAAGTCTTTGAAACTAGAAAATTGGATCCAGGGGCTAAGTTACGACGTGGGAAGGTTCTGGGCAAAAACCCATAGGCACCCACATCGCCCAAGTTGGTCTCTTAATTTGATTGGGCTAACTTAAGATCTTTTCCACTCAAATATCATCATATATCATCACAAGGCAGCATGCATATCATATATTTCATCCAATCATCTCATGCATAATCACTCAAATAAAACAAAGCAGAAAAAAAAGAAGAAAAGAAAAGAAAAAACCTAGGATACTTGGATCCTAGAACGGACTTGAGCCTCACGAAGAGCGCCTACGTACCATGCAGCGAAATACATGGATCAAAGTCCACGTAGTTCGAAAAGAATAGGGTTACAACCTAATACAAACCTATGGTAAAAACCCTAGGTTTCCTCATTTGAAAATACATTGATTAAATCCAAAACGGAAAACTTCCACAAGAGGAAAACTTTGATAAAAACCAGAATTTATTATTGAAGGGAACCTTTGATAATTACCATAAGCTGGTATTAAGAAGTAACCCTAGGAGGGAGAAGAGAAAAGAAAGAAAAAGAAAGGTGAATTGGGGCACCTTCAAACCCTACTTACCTGAGCGCACAAGCTCCTAGCATTAGCCATTTCAGACCATAGCAGCCCTATTTGCAATAGGACAAGCGTTGTACCTGTTTGCACCCTTACAAGTGCACAAAATCATGCAAAGAAAGCAATATGCAAATCTGGACAGAACCTTGACAAGGCCAAAAATTATCCATTTATCATGCAAACAACAAGAAAAATGAATAACTCAGGACTCTAACTCAATCCTACACGCAATGACTCAACTAATATGCATAAAAACCTACCAAAGACACACTAACAAACATGGGAGACTCCAATGACATCAATAAACATGATAACAAAGCTCATTCTAACCAAAAAGATGTCATTTTATGTAAAATATGAAAATAGACCTTCCTACGGCGAGCTTTCTTAAGCGAAACTATCCTAAGATAATTTCACGTAAAAAAGTCGTTATGGGGAGGTGCAATCAGCATATCCTACGTAAAATATATACCCTAGAACACAACAGAAAAGATTTCATGCTTAAACACATCACAGAAGACTCTCATGCAAAACCTCACTCAACGAAAAGGATAATTATCCTTAAAAAAGGATAATATCTCCAAAAACCCTATAAAATATACTATATGAATGCAAACCTAGCATGATTCAACTATATGCAGCATATATAGAATGATTATGATGAGAAACTACCCAAAAAACTAAGCTAAGCATGCTGTATGAAACTTGTGTGAATTCAGGGTTATCAAAACCCTAATTTCACAACCATGCATTAGGACCTATGAAATAACTCTAAGACATGCTCAAATTATCATGAATATCATTCATATCATATATATTAACTAACAGGAGCATCAATTCATGATAATAATCACAGCAACCTAAACATGTGAACTATGCATGATTTAAGAGGATAGAAAGAAGAAGGCTATCAAATCCTTGGTAAACCAGGAATTATCAAGCATATAAAGCCATGAACTATCCTAAAATCATTCATATAACATCACATAAACATTGAATTCCATCCATAAGAAGAGCAATTGCATGCACCATAACTATCCTAGAAGAAGAAGAAGAAAGAGAAGAAGGAGAAGCAGAAATTCATGTTCAGCATTGAAGGGATAGGCTTACCTCTTGTAGACTCTTCCTTGTCTTCAAACCTCTTGTTTCCTTCCTTGCTTGGGGTTGAAGAGCCTCCTCTTGAAGTCCTTCTAGCTCTCCAAACTCGTAGCTCCCTCTCTCTCTAAGTGTAAAGTGCAATTAACCTCCTCTTATGTGCTGAATATCATGTCCTTTATATAGAGAACTGACCCCCTAAACCAATGGCTAGGATTAATTCATTAAATAATGATCCTAGGGCTATTAGAGACTCTCTTGGTGCTCAAACAACTCAAACCTACACACTCCTAGGCTCAGACAAGTTGTTTTGGCGGAAGAAACCCTCAAAAGAGGGAAGATAGAGTCAGAATTTGAGTTAAAGTAGGACTCTCTCGGGTGACCAACTTGCCCCGGACGGTTAGCCGTCTGGGCTTGGACAGCTGACCGTCCAGCCCCGGACGGTTACCCGAGGGTCCCCTAATTTTGCTCCACTTTTGACTCCCACTTGCTGTAGAAGTCCTAAAATCTTCAAATTAAGTCCGATTTTGACGAAATAAAAGCCAAAACGACCGTGTTTCGAAGGGGAACACATTTTTAGGCATTTTAGGACAAAAATCCTCAACCATGGGTATATGGTTAGGTTTTACAAAAGTAGTTAACCATGGTGCTTCACCGTCGCTAAGCTGGGTTTGTACACAAGGTCGAACCGAATGCTTTCCCAATCAAAATTCGATCTTTCTAAACATATTTAGGACATAAATAAAGCCCAATTGAAGTTAAATGAGAGAAAATTGGTTGGGTCTTATGAGTCAATTTGAGCAAACCAAGAAAGGGTCTTTTAGCCAACCCGAACCATTACGAGCCGAATTGATCTTAAATCATTAATTCATGAAATTGAACCTATATATGGACTCTATATAACCATATGAACTTGATGGGATGACTCGGGATTCATTCCAAGGTCAAATAGAAAATATACGGCTTAAAAGACGATTATGCCCTTAAAGTCGCAAAAGTTCTTATTGACCATTGAAATGAACTCCAAATCACTTCAAAATACATACACATGATATTCAATGCCATAGAAACTCAATGCAACAGACTAGACTCAAAAAGGACTCAAAATCCTACATGAAATGATATGTCCTAGCTAAGGTGACAAAAATGGGGTGTGACACCCACAAGTCCCCACTGGAGTCGCCAAACTGTGGACCCCAAAAAGTGGCCCACAAAGATTGCAAAGAAAATAGGTTGAAAAAGAAAAAGGAGTCGCCACCTTATTTTTTAAAGGAAACAAGGAAAACCCTAAAAACAGTTTGTTTTAAGAAAACAATTTGAATGACTCCATATTTAAAAAGAAAAGGCAAAAATAGTCCTTTGGAAACCAAAGAAATCGGGATTCGGAGGCTAAATTATGACATGGGAAGGTTCTAGGCAAAGCCTATAGGCACCCATGTCACCCTTTCGGTCTCTTAGTTTATTTGGGCTAAATTAAATCCTTACCATACAAAAATCAGCAAGTATATCATCACAAGAATTGCATGCATATCATATATTCCATCCATATAAGCAGTTAAATCAAAGAAAAAGAGAAAAAAGGAGAAAGAAATCCTAGGATACTTAGTATCCTAGGGCGGACTTGAACCTCACGAAGAGCGCCTACGTACCATGTATGGAAATATATGGATCAAAGTCCACGTAGTTCGAATAGAATTAGGGTTAAATCCTAATATAAACCTATGGTAAAAACCCTAGGTTTCCTTATTTGAAAGATAGAAAATATGGTATTTAAACCAAGTTTGAAATAGAAATAACTTCCACAAGATGGAAACTTTGAGAAAAAGGCAACTTTATTTTAACAAGGAAACATCTAGTAATTCACCATGGATTCATATTAAGAAGTAACCCTAAAAAGGGAGAAGGGAAAAGTTAAGGAAGAAAGAAGTGAATTGGGGCACTTCCACACCCTACTTACCTTAGGCAATTACTCCAAGCAAATAACAAGCTTAAGCAATAATAGCCCTATTTGTAATGAGACAATTAGCACACCTGTTTGCACCCTTACACGTGCTCAAAACAAGAAAAGAAAGAAGAACAAAGAAGTCTGGACATAATAGTATTAAAGCCTAAATTCATCCACTAATCATGCAAATAACATAAACAGTGAATAAAACTAAACGTTAATGCAATCCTAACACTAAGACATGCATAAAAACCCTAAAATCCACTAACATGAATGCAAAAATATCATAATTATTCTATATGCAAGACATACATAATAACCATGAAGAAAAATCAACAAAGAAGTCTAAGTTAACATGCTATATGAAACTAACCTAAAACAAGGACAATAGGAACCCTAAACTCACAATCATGCTTAAAAACCTATAGAATAGCTCTAAAACATGCATAACTCATGATGAACAGTATTTAAACCATGTATATTAACTAACTAAAGCTATAACACATGATAAAAAACTCAACTTTAGCATGCAATAGTCCTATTCTATAAGAAACCCTAATTTAAACTTGAATAGAAGGGAGTTTTACCTTAGGAAGAGCTTCCTTGCTACTATAGAGACTCTCTTCTTGACTTGTGGATGACTTGAACCAATGTTTTTCAAGACTACAGTAGGAACTCCAACTCTCTTTTAGCTCTCTCTCTCTTATTCTCTCTCAAACACTCAAGTTTAATGCATAAAGTGGCCTCCAATTGCTTCCTCTTTTGCTGGAACATAGGGAGGTATTTATAGAGTTCAAGTAGGATAAATCAATAGCTAGGATTAAAACCCTAAAATTTAATCGAAGGGTTATTAGAGACTCCCTTGGTGCTTAAGAAACCCAAAAGTTACCAAAAACTAGAAGGAAAGTCGTCCAAAAGAGTCCTAGTACGTCAAAATAGGAAGAAAATCCACTTCAGCAAAAATTTAGGGAAGTGGTCTCAGGTGACCACCTGGCTTTGGGCGGCTAGCCACCCAAGGGCTGGGCGGCTAGCCACCCAAGGGCTGGGCGGCTAGCCACCTAGGGCTGGGTGGTCACCCGACTGACCACCCAAGGCTGGGTGGTCACCCGAGGACTCTTTTCCTTCCATGAGTGTTTTTAGAGGTCAAATCAACTCCAATTTTGATGAAATAAAAGCCAAAATGACCGTGTTTCGATGAGGAATATATTTTTGAACCTTTTAGGGTGAAAACCACTAACCATGGGGGCATGGTTAGGTTTGACAAAGGTGGTTAACCGCTATGCTCTACTTTTGCAAAGCATAGGTATGCACATAGGATTGAACCAAATGTTTTCCAAACCAAAATTAAACTTTCTAAAACACTTTTAGGGATAAAATGATGACTAATTAAAATTGATTTGAAAAGATTTGGTTGGTAATTGTGAGTTAATTTGAGCTAACACGAAAGGGGTCAATTAACCAACTTGAACCATATTGAGCCATTTTAACCCTAAGCCATTTATTCATCAAATTGAACCTAGAAATACCTCATATGCATCAATATGAACTCCAATTGACAACTTGGAGATCATTTCAAGGTCAAAGGAAAAGTTTGTGACCTAAAAGACGATTATACCCCTCAAGTCACAAAATGTCCTTATTATCCATCAAGATCAACTCTGAATTGAACCAAAATTCATGTCCAATGTCCTTGTGACTCTAGAAAACTAATGCAAGTAACTAGACTCAAAAACAAAACAAAACCTACATGAAATGGTGATCCCTAGTAAGGTGGTGCAGAAATGGGGTGTGACAACTCTTCTTTTCTTGTAATGGAAACTTAGGGTTTATAGTTCATTGTAAAGAGAGTAACCCCTTCTCAATCGAATTACGTGGACTTTGATCCTTATATCTTTGTATGTAAAGTACGTAGGCGCTTATTTGATGTTCAAATCCGCCCTAGGATGCTAAGTATCCTAGGTTTTCTGTTTCTTTTTATTCTTTTGTCCATCACATATTTGCTAGAGGAGTAAGATGGACTCATGCTTATTCATTTATCCATCACATATGATTGCAAGAGGAGTAGGATGGATTTGTTCTCTTGTTCTATATCTCTTTACATGCTTTCCATATCTCTCATATTTGTTCATGGATGTTTACATGCTTTGTGGATGTTTATTGGTTTATGGATGTTCATGGGTGAATAGATAGTTTATGGATGATTCTTTGTATATGCTATGGTGACTAATTAGGAAGTGATTGAAATAGCCCATATAAATTCAGAGACCCACTTTGGGGCGATGTGGGTGCCTATAGGATGTTTCCTAGAACCTTCCCACATTGTAACTTAGTCTCCGAATCCTCTCTTGTTTTGATTAGACCTGTTTTTCCTTGATCGGAGTCATGTGGTTTAATTTTTCAAAGGTTTCTTTTTAAAACTATTTTTATGGTTTTCCTTTTTTCCTTAAAAAATGAGGTGGCGACTCCTGGTTTGTTATGTTTTTGTGAACCTTTTAAAAAACCAGATTTTTATTAATTTAAATTTCTACAAGTCTTTTTAAAAGAAGGGTTTCCCTCCCCCCGATCGAAACCCGTGGTTCACAATAATAAATAAAACGTCTTCTAATCTAATCTTCTTCAAATTGTTGTGCTATTATTGAATAATGTTGGCTTCAAATTAAGGATATTGATTTACAATAAAATAACATAAAGGCTGTGAAAAACAAAAGTGGAGCTGTTATGAATTTTTCATCAATAATTTAATTGCAACCTATAAAAATTATCTGTTGGGTTGATTATTCGAGGATTTGTTAGACTTCGTAGTTTGTACATGTTTTTGTGTACAAACTATTTTTACTTCCATAGGATTGAGTACTTTGTTATGTCAACTTTCTTCTCCTTTAGTTTCCTCAATCACATATGCATAGTTGTATATTGATTACTTTGTTATTCGCTCCTACTATGTCTCTTTTTTTTTTCTTTTTTCTTTTTTTTTTCTTTTACTTAATTTTATCTTGCCAAATTTTCTATTTTTTTATAAACGTAAGGTTTATTGTTTCAGTTAATTCGTATATGTGGATATTAAACTGAAGTGTATATTTTTTACTAATTAGCTCTCCAATATAATCCACATATACCGTAGTGGATTTTGTTTTCTTTAACCCCTAATTAATCCAATTTTGTTCTTTACTCAATATTATTTCCCTTGACATTTTTTATTCAGCTCACATATGTACTTGCTTGGCCATTTATTTGTCCCTTTTTAAAAAAAAAATTTAATTTTTGGTCGGTTCTCTCCACTTTCTCTTTCTACTTTGCATTTGTAGGATGGGAAGGAAGAGAAAAGATATCAGAAAATATGAAAAAGCATCTTAGGGGTGGGCCAATAAGTGAATTTTCTATTCTTTAATTTTCAATGTGAATCGTTGCCAATTAGTTCTCATATTTGCATCCTCCATTTTCAATTGGTAACATAAAAAATGATGAGCAACTATTATACTAATACTCTCCATAAGTTAAAATAATTTGAACAACTTTTGGAATTCAATTAATGAAAAGAAAGTATTTAGGAAGAAGCTTTGTAGTTAGGGTTGGTTGTTGTTTTGGGACGCAATTTGGTGTGGATGCTCCTCTTTGGATTTTCTTTTTGTAGTTGTACAATATCTTGACAAATAAAGGTTAAGGTGGCAGATAGTATTATTCGAAGAAGAGGAAAGATATTGGAGTTGTATACTTTGGTGGATATTTAACATATAGGAAGTAGCTAATTTCAAACTTTTGCAGTATTTATAAGTAGGATGTGAAGTCAGTAACCCATATTTTGATGCACTATTCAGTGGCCTATGAGCTTTGGTACCTTTTGTCCTTTGTGTGTAGCATGGGGTAATGCCTATTTCTAGGGCAGGCTCTTTGGTGAACTGATTACATGAAAAGCACTGGCTTTCCCGCATTAGCTGTTCCTGTCCATGAATTTGGATTTGTACCTAGAAGTGGGATCGAAATGCCTTCCTCTTATTTACTACTCTTGCCCATGCTTTAGCCATGACATCTGTTGGTTGATATTTTCTTCTTCTGTTACGTTAAGGCTTGAAGTAGTCAATAAGCATTTTTTGTGGGAAAGCTTTCCTGTGTCTCAAATGGTATGTTTGGAAAGAGTGAAAGATGATAAAGAATGATAGCGGTGTCAGGTGTGTCAGCAATTAGTACTTTCAATCATTTGGTGGAAGATCTCTTTTGCACCTAACAAAACATTATTAATGCTTTAGGCATTGAATTTAAACATTGTGATTGGTATGACAAATAATCATTAATTTTGTAGGCAATGGAAGAATAGGACGCATTGTAATGGTTGCCGTTACAAAGCACCTTACACTTGTAGTTTTGGAGCTTGGAGGAAAATCTCCAGTTATTGTTGATTTAGCCATTAACTTAGAAGTAAAGAGGTCTTCCATTTTTATTTTATTTTTTTGTTCTTTTCACTTGCATAGCCTGAATGATTGTGCCATATCATTTTATTGGTTTATTATTCTGGCACCATAATTTCCATCTTTGTGCCTGTATGTTGACATAATTTTGTATGGAAAAGCAATTAGGAGGATAATTGCAGGCAAGTGGGGATGCATTAACGAACAAGCCTGCATTGCTCCTGATTATATTATAACGACAAAATATTTTGCTCCAAAGTTGGTAAGGTTGCGGATGTATCGTTTGCGATTCCCACGCATCGCGCAAGTTCATTCTAGTATTGAATAATCTGGACCAAGACCTCTGTCATATTATGACATAGGAGGATCATGACATACTATAAATAAAAAAGCAACATGTGACCATGGCATTGATCTAGCGGTTGAGATTAACTTTCATTTATTTTTTCACACTTTATCCTCAAAACAGACGTTTTAAGGGATTTTCCTTTCATCTTCTACTAGTTTCTATCTCAGTAAGTCTACAAGTCAATCATAACCTATATTCTCCTTTACTCAACACCAAAAAAAATTAAACGAAAGTAAACCATTATTTATTGAGGTTTTTCCAAATAAATCCATGGTGTTTTAACAATGCAAGGAAGGAAAGAAATGAAGGTTGATTTCCATTACGTCTCATGCGATGGATCAATCTTACCACTATCGACGAAGATGCAGCTGGAAAAGTTTGTCCAAAAAAATAAAGTGGTGAAATCTCTTTGACAACATCGTTTCCTTTGGCCGGAGATGATGTTCAAGTTTTGTATGTACATACCCAAATCTAAAGCTCGATGGTTTTTTTTGCAAGTAGAAATCACAATCCCTTAACGGCACAGATCAAAAAAAAATAGAGGATATTACTGAGCAACTCACTTGCCAAAAAAAAAGTGTTGACGCTATGTTACGATTTGCTGTGGAATTCTATATATATATATATATCGGATCATGCATGTGTGTGTGTGTGTGTGTGTGTGTGTGTGTGTATCAGTTGTAGTTGATCTAACCATCCATTTCCTTTTCTCCTCATCCTATGGACTGATATTGATTAGAGTTTAAAAAGTCGAATGACTTAGATTAGCCCATCGACCCATTGACCTGCCACCCCTAATCACTTCTGAGCTCCACCATCCCATCTTGCTTAGGTGCAATAGACAACAACCCCATTTTCCCTTCCTCGATAACCACAACTACCCCTTTCCAGTAGGTTTTCGATGAGGTCCACCAAGAAGAAAAATGACAAAAAAAAAAAATCAAAACACTAGCGAACCAATGGCAATCATCCATTTGGGTTTCTGGCTTTTTTTTCCATTTCTTTATAAACCCTTACATAGTTAGGTAAAATGATACAAAACCCAGATCGTATTCTCACATGGCTAGTTCTCCTTGCTTTTTTTTCTTTTTTTTCTTTTTTTTATACATATTTTGGTAAAATCAATTTATCAATTTGGGTTTCTTGAGCTTAAAGAGAGGGGAAAAGAAAAGAAAACCAAAAAAAAAGGGGGGGAGGGAAGGAGGTGGGGCTATGGATGCCAGCGTCCATGGTCTGCCTTCTTCTTCTTATTTGTTTTTTGTTTTTTTTTGGTAAAATCCAAATCTGGTTCATGGCTTGCTTTGTTTTCTTTTTTATCTTTTTTTTCTTTTTTGGGTAAAAACCATGTCCAAATCTAGTTCTTGAGTTTAAAGAAATAAGGAAAAAAAAGAGGGGGGGTGGGGAGCCATAGGCATCCCCATTCAAGTGGTGAGCAAGTAGCTTAGTGATGAAAGGAAGTGTAACGAACTTGTGCTTAGCGGTGAGCGAGGGGCGATGAGGGGTTTTTAGATCTGAAATAGGGGTTTGTGGAGGAGCTCAGGAAGTGAAGCTTCATGTCATTTGGCAATAAACCTTTGTGGCATTTGACCGTGAGCAAAAGAAGCTTAGCGGTAGGAGTAAGTCAACAATGAACTTGTGCGATTTCAATAGTAAGCGAGTTGTAGTTGTGAAGAAAGCTTTTTTTTGGTGATGAAGCTCAGATGCTAAAGCTTTGGCTTAGATGGAGTAGTTTGGCAGTAAGAGGAGATGTGCGATGAGCGATGATGTGCGATGCAGCTGTGAGGAGTTTCGTTTGGCATCCAAATCTAGTTCGAGAATATTGAGGATGTTATGTGATAAGGAAGCAGCACTGCAACTTTTGGAACCTGGTCAAGATCCGAGTATTGTAGACACCCCATTTTGTACCCATTGTCATCTTAAGTCCCGATGCCTCAATGATGAGTTTAGTGAGATTATTCATGAATTATTCTTAAAGGATTAGTGCAAATTACAACATGAGATTATTGGTTAAAAATAAAGGAAAATTATTTCATTAAATTATTTATTTTTCTCTTGCCACTAGCATGTGTACGTCTGTGATAGATATGCGTATGTACATTCAATACATGCGTATGCACGTTCAATACATGCGTATGCATGTTAGTGGTCACTCTCCTAATTTTTAGAAAATGAAATTTCCTTTTCCTATTTAGATTAGAAGACTTTTATCATTATTGGTAATATCTTTTGACTATTCTCCAAGTAAACCTAGTCTAGAAAGGAAATGAAAAACCCTAATTTTCATATATATATATATATATATATATATATATATATATACTCTTTTAATGTCTTTGAGGAAGGGAGGAGAATAGGGTTTTTAGAGAGTGAAATTTGTCATAATTCACCAGCAGTTTTTCTAAAAACCAATCATAGTGTTTTGATCATAACTTTTGACTTCGAACTCAGAATTTTATGCAATTGGTGTTCTTAGAAATATAATTCAATTCTCTACAACTTTGTAGTTTATGAGTTTTGTCCAATTCCAACATTGTCATACTCAAAAACTCGAATGAAGTTTCTATTGTTGCAAAGTAACGAAAATCACTTTTATTTTCTCCTATTCTCTTTTGTTTTCTCTTTCCTTTTAAAGTTGAGAGAGTTTTGATCCCTTTAATGTGATTACACTTTGACGAAAAGGAGGATTCATATTGGTTTGATTCAATCCAAAGACCTAAAGGGCCACGAACGAGTATAAGTAGGTAAATTTGGTTTTATTTAGCTTTTTATTCTAGTTCTTCTTTTATTATTTTTATGTTTACATTTATTTTATTTTATTTTATTTTATTTTTATCTAAAGCATGATTAGCATAATTTAGGTTTAGTTTTTATATTTCTATTTATTTTTATATATTTTATTTATTTTGGGATGCATGATGTAGATTGATGTGTGATTCCTGTGATTCTGTATAATATGCCAAAAGGGTGCGTATGCACCTATTCCTGTTGTGTACACATTCCTTTTAGGGCAGACAATATTTTTTGTTTATTTCTAGGTTTTAGTCCTTTGTTTCTTTTCAAATATGCATGAGTCAATAGATGAGGACAATTTTGTTTTGTTTGAATCTATATTGCATGACAAGAGGTTGCGTACGCAACCAACCTAGTTGCATACACAACTCACTTCTAACAAACATATTATTCTTGTGTTATTTTGGTTTATTTATTGTTTTTCAGTAGTTACTTAGTTCTATATATTCTGATATCTTCCTTTTGATATATTATGAATTCTCTTTTTTCATTTTATTTGTTCATTGCTTTGATCATTGTGTGTGCTATTATTATTACATGATTTAGGATGGAATTTAATTGAATAATTAATTAATTAAAGCCAATAGTTACGTGTGGGGGTCGGTTTCGACTGGGTATTACTGGGTGCCTTACACTTTCCTAGCGATGTACCCTAGTTTTGAAACTAGAATCTCTGGTTATGACAAGTTAGACCCTACTAGGGTTCAAGTTAGTTCCCAAAGATTGGGTGGCGACTCCTCTCCGCACTAACCTTCCTGGCTAGTGGCGTGCTCCTAAACCGCGTGGTTTAGGATATTGTGCTCGTAGATGTTTCTCAAATACCTTTTATCAGCCGTTGGATACAAATTAAAAGGGATGGACGGTTAGGATTGCTGCAACTGATATAAGGGTATATAAACTGCAGCTGATAGGAACACTTCTGTATATATGGCTAGTGGCGTACTCCTAAACCGTGTGGTTTAGGTTGTTGTGCTCGTAGATGTTTCTCAAATACCTTTTATTAGCCGTTGGATACAAATTAAAAGGGATGGACAGTTAGGATTGCTGCAACTGATATAAGGGTATATAAGCTGCAACTGATAGGAACACTTCTGTATATATATATAACCTTTAATCTGTTACAAGCTTATGGATTACAGGTATATTTATATTTATGGGTTCTGGTCTGCTACATGAATGATCTTTTCCTATTATGGAGCTTCGATAATGGTAGCCACTACCAAAATATGGACTCAAGCCCACGACGGTCCAATAATTTTTTTTTCTTACCATTTTTTAATTTTTCTTGTGTTAGCATATGGCTTGTCGAAAAAAATGTGTTTGTCAGCATTGAGATAGGTGGATAACGCATAACTGATTACAATGAACCCAACCTTCTCTTTTAAGGTTTTGACTTTTGAGATGATGATAAGTTCAGTAGGTTAGGAGATAGCTAGATATAGAAGAGGAGAGAAGAGAGGAAAATAAGGTAAAGTGTGAAAAATTAATATAAATCGTTGGATCTCTACTTTGCCACATGTCGCGCTTCCATTCACAATATGGCATGATCCTTTTTTTCCATACCATGGCAGAGGATCCTAGTCCGAATAATCTCTTGTGATGTTAGGTGGGTAGAGTAGTAATTTCCTTTTAAAAAAAACAAAATCCCTAGTAAATCCCTCTGGCGTGGCTTAATCTAATAGCTCCAAGCTCAATAAGGTTATCCACTTTAGCACCACGTGGAGGAGTGAGAAATAGGAATGACTTTTATATCTATTAGCAATAAACCCGTGTGATGCCTGAGATCAAATGCTAATAAAAAAAATTACTATATGAGAATAATAAATAATAGAATATTTAAATTTAAAATTAATTGTGTTGAGTCCTATCGACACGTGTTGGCTTAATTAGTTAATTACGATGCTAAAACCTTGTGTTTTAATTATAGACTAGGGTTGTCCATGTCTTGTGCTTCTATAGTGATCAAAATGAAGAGTAGAAGTGATGAAGCCTTTGTATGTGGATTATTTGAACCAAGTCTCATCCTTATAGGCATGGTAAGTGACTTAGAGACTCTGTACCACAATATTGGTTAGTTTCATTTTAGTGTTGGCCTTGTGTGTGTAGGAGATGTTATGGGTTTAAACCGGTATGCTTAAGAAATCATCTCAAGAATTTTAAAGGGTTCGTTCAAATGCAAAGCTTTTGCCATTCGAACCCAATATTACTCGAGATATAACTGTCATGCCCCAAAATTTATAAATAATAACACGTACAATTTTTATAAGTTCCGTACAAATAAACCTTTTCAAAAATACAATCTATTTGAAAATACGGAGTATTGCGCAACTGCGGGTAGTGATGGTTAACCCAAAACTCATCATCAATATACATTGGCCAACCAAATGGATAAAATTACATCAGCTTTAAATAAAAATAAATGTACGCGATAACTTCTCCAAATCTCGACCCCAATTTTACTACGTGCCTCTAACAATGATCACCTGAAAATATATTGGGGTGAGCAAACAACAGCCCAGTAGGAAATCCAATTCCTATACAATAAATAATGTTTCAAATATCACATGCAAGCATTTATATATTCAAAATAATATATAAATCAAATAATACGAACTCCAAATCATCAACCTCAAATATAGTCCAACTGTCAATGAAATCAACCATCATAAACCTCAAGTATATCACCATCCATACTTATTACCTTGCATAATTAAAATCTTAACATATGCTTCAAAATAATCATCATTCAGTGTACAAGAATTAAACCCCCTACCTCAAAAATAAGTGAATAAAATGAATAACCACTACTGTAGACGTGTAGATCAGCTTAACAAATATAAAATCCATACTAACATATATGGGATTGGAGCTCCATGATCCGGTGACTGGATCGTCGGCCCCTCTGCCTCTCGGCTTCCTCCCTCTCCCTGCTCGTTTCCTTCTTTCTCTCCTCTCTTCTTCTCTTTTTATTTCTTCTTCCTCACTCACGTCCTTATCTCCCTTTCTCTCTCTTCATTATTTTTTTCTTCTTTTCTTTCTTCTCTTCTCACGCAATCTCTGCCAAATCCTGTACCTTCCCAATTCTTCTCTTTCTTTTTCTTGTTTTCTCACCTAACGTCACCTTTTTTCTTCCATTCTTTTGACTTTTTCTTCTCTTATTCCACCGAAAACTAATTTTCCTTCTTTTCTCTTTTTCCCTTTTTCACACCTAATGCATTTATTTGCCTTGACTTGTTTATTCTTCCCTTCTTTCTTTTCTTCTTATCTTCTTTTCTTCTCTTCACACCGAAAACTAGTCTTTTTTGCTTTCTTTTTTTTTTTTTCTATTTCGTTTCTTTTCTTCTTTCCATCTATATATATATACACTCATTTGAACCAGATGCAAATGGGAACAAAGATGGGAGTCAAGGGGAGTAGATGCGGCTGAAGTATGCCCTCTTAATTGCTGAATGAGAAACAGGGCTAGGTTATTATGGGTTGCAGAGTTGCAGTTGTCAGGAAGAAAAAATGGAGTGGGAGGGGTTTTAGGCCGGCAGAATAGGGGAAGAAAATGTGAATAGGGAAGGAAAATGTATTCTGTTCATATTCATCCCCATGGTTGTGCTATGGTGTGGTTGAGTGCATGATTTTATGCTATACATGCCTAAGTTATGGTAAAGTTGCACACGTAGGATCAAAATAAATATCATAAATATATTTATAAAATTTAGGTCATCACAATAACTCTGTCTTTGAGAGATGTTGCATTCAAACGTGCAATATAGATAGTTTGAACATTGCAATGGCTACAAGTGAAGGGATCTGTTCGCAGCTATTGAACCAATCAAACACACCATACCAATAGTTCAAATGATACGGGACTTAGAGCAATTTCAAGAATGATTATCCATACCATTTTTGGAAACCCTACACACACTTAACCCTAGGTATAAATAAACGCTACACACTTAACCATCAAAAAGCAAAAACACCTAGAAACTAGAAACTTAAAAGTGGCTAGAGTGTGCCTCCATTGTGTTTTGCCTTTATTGTTGAGTTCTTTGTGCTTCCTTCTTCTGAGTGATTTTCCATAAAAATATCTTCACTTCTAGATGGTTCCCATAGAGTGCCATTCACCTAGGCAATGGCGCTAGGCAACTCCCGCACGCCAAATAGATCTCAACCATCCACTTAAAATCAAAGGCCCACATCTGTCAAAGGATAATATTGCTGTAAATACACTATAACTACTACATATAGCATACATATTGGGTCCAAGACATACCTTTTGCGAAACATACTCGAGAATCGCTTGTCGTTTGTTGTTACGAGCTCCATATAGTCGCTACATGAACCGTCACGCCTCCACTACGAATTAGACCTTCAAGTATGCTCCTCTACGTCGTAAATGTCGAAGAGATCGCTACTAGGATCCTCCCAATATATCCAAGCTACTAAATCCACTAGGCTATGGTGATCCTAGAGAGAGAATGCTAGAGATAAAGGAAAGAAAAATTTTGCGGAGGCAACATTGATAGTCATTAGTCTCTATCACATAGAGAGACTCCTCTTATATATGTTCCTACTAAGTCTAACCCTAATAAGACTAGGGTTCCTCTCATAAACAGGATACCTCTTATTAATAGGAAACTAAAGTCCAGCACCCATACGTGGGCAGATGATTGGTTCGGGTCGTAACCCAACCCAAATATTAACAATTGCTTTATCTGCTTATGACCTGACTCGGTTTTGCAAAAGAGGAGAGAGCCTATTAGTGCGTAAAGTGTCTCAAATAAGTAAATCCACTTATCTCTCCATCTCAAACTTGAACCCTTCTCTATCTCTCCATAGCAAACTGATAAGAATCCTTTGAACTAGGGAAAAAAAAAATGATAAGGATACTCTCTCGACATTAACGATTGGGGAACGACACCAGCGATGCTATCCTTTGGCAGGCTAAAATTGTCATTATTGTTAAGTGCCTTTGGATTGCAATGTGTGGGTCTTTAATTATTTTTTGAAAAAAGGCATCCAGTGAGTGAATAATTTATTATTAATGCATTGAAGGTGTGAACCACGGGTTTCGATGGGGGGAAAACCATTCTTTTAAAAAGACTTGTAAATATTTAAATGAATAAAAATCTAGTTTTCAAAAGGTTCACAAAAACATAACAAACAAGGAGTTGCCACCTTATTTTTTAAGGAAAAAAGGAAAACCATGAAAAAAGTTTTAAAAGGAAACCTTTGAAAACCAAACACATAACTCCAATCAAGGAAAAGCAGGTCTAATAAAAAACAAGAGAGAATTTGGAGACTAAGTTACAATGTGAGAAGGTTCTAAGGAACATCCTATAGGCACCCACATCGCCCCAAAATGGGTTTCTGAATTTATAAGGGCTATTTCAATTACTTCCTAATTAGTCACCATGCATATGCAAAGAATCATCCATAAACCATCCACATTCATCCATGAACATCCATAAAGCATAATATCCACAAAGCATGTAAACATCCATGAACAAATAGAAAAGATATGGAAAGCATGTAAGAGAGATAGAGAATAAAAAACAGATCCATCTATGGATGCCGAAAATCGACTCGGGGGAGAATCGAGTTTCTCTTTCCACTTTTAAAAGGGGTTTTCAAAAAACAAAGGAGTCGCCACCTCATTTTTAGGGTACGAAGAAACCACTAAAAGATTTGTTTTCTAAAAACAAATTTGACTCCATTAATGGAAAATAGGCAAGCCTTGAACCAAAAACAAGGGTTCGGGGGCTAGGTTACGAAATGAGAAGGTTTTGGGCCACAGCCCATAGGTACCCATTTCGCCTGATAAATCGGTCTCATTTATTGATTGGGCTTAATTAATTTCAACCATACATAACTAAAAATTAAGAAAATTAAAAAATAAAAACTAAGCTAAGTTGGACTTAGGCTCAAGTGAGCGGCCTACGTACTTCTAACAAAGATCAAAATCCACGTAGTTCGAACAACTATGTTGGGGGGAAGAGTTTCACTCCTCGTAGGACTCTATTAGAATCCAATCTATAATCAAACACTTTATTTTGAAAATAACTTGTTTTGAAACAAACAACTTTAGTTTAGAAACTTGTTTGATTTAGGATCAAAACCCTAATATAATCCTATGAATAATAAAACTCATTAGAGCATGCATCATCACATAAACAATTACATCATGGCAATGGAGTTTAGAAATTATACCTGACAGAACTAAGGCAGAATTCTATTTGCAACCTCGGGGTTTTTGAGTCAAAAATTGGGCAGAGCTTCGATGTTTTCCGAGCTTTATGATGGCCTCAAGGAAGGGAGTCGCAAGTCAGGCAGAGCTTCCGCGCCTTCAAGCTCTAGAATGGGTCGCAAGCTAGAGGGTACTAATAGGAACGTTCCCCAATAACTATTGAGCCAAGCTCTTCTTTAAAATGAGTCTCAAGTGAAGGGATACTAATAGGAATGTTCACCCCACACTTAAGAACTCAAGCTCTTCATTTGCTTAGGAAAATTTTACTAAAACTTGATGTAGAATGAAGGAATGGAGGACCCCTGTTTGTAATGAAAGGTGGGTGGAATGAATGGCCAAGATTAGATCTAGCTAGGGATGATCCAAGGGCTCTAAAACACTCTCAAGAGCTGGTTCCTATCTCAAATACTTCAAAAATCCAGAGGAAATTTGAATTATGGCAAAAGATGGACTCTAAAGAGGTCAAGAAAAGGTAAAACACCGTCAAAGGCCAACGAGCACCCTTGGTGGCCATTTGGCCTTTCACTGGTGGCCGTTTGGCCTTTTTAGGTGGCCATTTGGCCCTTCTAGGTGGCCACATGGCCAACAGTAGCTGATTTGTGCTTTTTTTACTCCTTTTGTGCACTTTTATCCCTTCTATGCTACGTATTTGGTCCATTTCAAGTCCAAATTCATTGATTTTGGTCTTAAAACGATCATGGCTCAATTCTCTATTCAAAATCTGGTTAAAATAATCCTAATTGAGCCGCACTTGGTCAATTAATCAAAGGTTAAGCCCATATGGCTCATAGAGATTAATTAAGGCTTACCGGGATAACATTAAGGTTTGAACCCTAATGGAGTCCTAGTTGCAATCAAGCTCTCCCAAAAATAATTCCAAGCACTAACACACCTTAATTAAGACCCATTTGACATTAATGAAGCATTAATTGAACTCAATTGGATCAAATTAAGAAGCAATTATAAGAAGGGTCGACGAATGGAGTCAAACCGAGCCTACTTGGACCATCCTTAAGAAAATCATCTCTAAACTTAACCAAATTTTAAACCAAGCCTACAAATGACATCCTAAGGCCATTAGGACCATCCCGGGATGAATTTGGTAAGAATTGGACGTCAAATAAGAATTATGCAAGTGAAATGACATAAATGCCCTCTAAGTCGCAAAAGTTCTTATTAGCTATCAAGATTGAATCAAATTGAACCTCGGAAGATACCATGTATTCTTTGGGATGTATAGAGGCTAACTAAAAAGATTTGGTACCAAAATGATGCAAAAACCTACATGTGATAATGCTCCTAAGGTGGAAAGATAAAATATTAGGGGATGAAAATGGGGTGTCTACACCATCGTACTCCTCTAGCAATCATATGTGATGGATAAATGAATAAGCATGAGTCCATCCTACTCCTCTAGCAAATATGTGATGGATAAAAGAATAAAAAGAAAATAAAAACCTAGGATACATAGTATCCTATAGTGGACTTGAACATCCAATAAGCGCCTACATACCTTACATACAAAGATGCAAGGATCAAAGTCCACGTAGTTCAATTGAGAAGGGGTTACTCCCTTTACAATGAACTATAAACCCTAAGTTTCTAACTTAAGAAAAGGTTTTAAAAAACTTAAGAGTTTCCAAAAATAGTTTGAGAAAAAGTAGGCATTTGAGAAAGAATAGAATTCTAACTCGAATAGATTTTTAGAATGATTTGAATTCAAAAGAGAATAGAATTCTAAAGAAAATAGAATTTTATAAAAAGTTGGAAACTTAGGACTTCTAATCCAAAGTAAAGACAATAACCCTAGGGGGGAGAAGAGAACAATTCATACAAAACTCACCACGAACCACTTACCATATGCCAAATATCCCGAAACATCGAGAAAATACTAATTAATCACCCCATGTATGCTATAAGGCAATTATCATGCTCAAACCATCTAATATTATATCCAAATAATCATTAGAAGACCTAAATCAAATCTGGACAGAATACTAATCATGCATATAATGGCCTAATACTCATGTAAAAAACAAAAAAAACCAAAACCCTAATATACTTCTAATATGCCCTAAACACCCTAAAATGCATAAAACTATCAAAAACATGCTAAATATGAATTATCATGATGAAAATATCATATGAAAATCCAAAACATGGAAAGAAAATCTAACACAATGGCTTAGGTAAGTATTTTATGTAAGAATGTGAAATAATCATCCTTACGACGAGCTTTCTTAAGTAAAACTATCTGGAGATAATTTTACGTAGAAATCACTCCGCATGAATGATTTCTTCACATATCCTATGTATAATATATACCTAAGAATGCAAAAGAAACTCATAGCGCACTTAGACACACTCCAGGAAGCACCTATGCATAACCTCACCCTCTAATAACGATAATTATCCTCGAAAAGAATAATCATCTATACACCTATGAAGATGAGGCTTACACAGCAAGTGTCCTATACAAAAGATGCTTAAAATCATGCATATAATTGAACCATGAAGAGAAAATTACCTAAACACATCAACTAATTTTCTGTACAAAACGTACCTCTATCCTTGAGAGAGAAAATATCCTAATAGCAAGCAATTCACAACTCTACTCCACTAGCATGCTTTTCACATTATTGGAATCATATACACTCTAAAATATAGAGTATATATGATTCCTAAATTAATTTTAAGCCATAATTATGCAGAGAATAGAGTAAAAGAAGAAGGAATTGTAAAATGATGCAAAAAGGACTTACAACAAAGCAAAGGTCTTCGCTGTGTTCTTCCTTCTCTTTGGCTTGGTTTCCTTCTAGTTCTCCTTTAAAATTGCAGTAGAAAGCCTTCTCCAAATGATATAGATCAGTGCAAATTCGTTCTCCCTAGCTCTCTTATGAATATGAAGTGTCAAAGAGTCAAAAAGTCCCCTATGCTGATGAATAAGCCTCTATTTATAAACCAACCATGTGAACCAATGGTTGAGATTAATTCACCATAAAACCAATCTAAGGCTATTATTAACTCCCATAAATGTTGGACAACCCAAAATCATATCCCAATAAGTTTAAAACACTTTTGGAAGAAAGAAATTTGGAAGTAAAAGAGCCCAAAACAAGTTTCCTTGAAAATAGGGGAAAATAGACGCGGGGTCTTGGGTGACTGGTTGGCCCAACCCGTTAGACCGGTTGGGTGAACCGGTCACCCAGGGCCTAGGCCTCTATTTCACCCGGTTTTGATTTATTTCGGGTTTCAATTCTGACTTAAAATGGCCATATCTTCTTCAAATTAACTCCGATTTGAGTGATTCAAAATCCAAAACTTCAAGGATTCAATATAGAATAAGTTTAAAATATTTTTGAACCAAAAATCTCTAACCATGGTTAAGTGGCTGAGTTTTCATAAGGCGATTAACCAAAAAAAAAAAGGTCAATTAGCCATAGGGTAATATGGTGAATCAATCCAAAACCTGTTCAATAATTAAATTGGCACTTCCATTAGGCTCATTACATCATTATAAGATCAATGGAACAATCCGGAACAAGTTTCGAGGTCAATTAGAAAATATATGAAGTAAAAGACGAAATTGCCCTTCAAATCGCAAAAGTTCTAATTAACTATCCAAACCTATCTGGAATTGAACCAAATTTGACATACATATCCAAAATGATCCTAGAAACTAAATGCAAGTGATGGGACTCAACAAAGAGACAAAAATATGCATGCAATGATGACCTATTCTCCTAAGGCTTAAAAGGGCGAAAGTGTCCTTTTAGGCTTAGGGACTCCTAAATGCTTCTAAACCTAACTAAATGCTATCATGAACTTATGGGGGTGAAAATAGGGTGTCTACAGAAGGCTGTGATGCAAGAATTGGACGGTTGAGATTGAACCTCGCGCGAGAAAGGAAGTCGTCTGGGTGAACAAACTCGGTTCCCATATACCTTTCTCTCCTAGTTTAAGGTTGAGGTTAGTTTGTTTTTCATCTATCCACACACATCTCAAGATTTTTTTCCAAGTGGGGTAGCTTGGAATCTGTGGGTACAACGGGCTAAGTTTGGGGATAAAGCTTAGTTTACAAGCCTAAGGAAGAAGATACAGAGACGATCGCCATGGGATTTAGGGTTATAATTTATTTCTTACCTTTCCTTATAAGTCTTTCTTGATTTAGTGGATTTATTGTTTGTATTAGCTGTGGTTTTTACCTGTTAGGAGGTTTTTCATGTATATCTTGTGTTCATCATTTATTACTTTTCATATATCTTGTGATTATATGTTGATTGTTTGTGGATGATTGTAGAAGTGCACTATGTGCTGAAATTTGGAGTATATAGAAAAGGAGAAGTGAATAGGGATTGTTTTTTGTCTTGCAGTGCACCTAATTAATTAAGATTAATTTGGCTAGCTTGGTTGTGGCTTAGGACTCCATAGAGATCCTAAACTTGAGCACTAGTTTGGCAAAATCCCCATTTCTACTTTAAAAGTTATTGCCTTTACACCTTTTAAGTCGATTAATTGGTGTGATTTTTGCGCAAAAAGCTTTTTCAAATTGTAAACTAAAAAAATTTAGGAATGCTTAAATTCTTGTTTAAGAAAAATGAAAAATAAAAAAATCATGAATATTATTCCACATTTATTTCTCAAAATCTACAATTTCAGATGTAATAAAAAATAATATAAGATATTATTTATGTATTGGTTTAGGATTAGGAATATTATATGTTGGTTGGTTTAGATCTCTTTATAAGATAATTGTTAGGAAATTTGGTTAGTTTAGATATATTAAGATAAAATTATTATAAAAATAAAAATGATTTGAAAATCAAATAAAGTACCATATAAGGCTACACAAAAAGATGCCACATGGCTTCAATATAAGACATGAAGAGGAATCCGTTTGTCACCCAATGTAAGACTTTTTAATCTTACACCTTATGAGCACCACATCCTAAACGAATAATAAATTAAGGAGTAGAATCTTAATTACTAGGGGGAGCCGGGCGAAACAATTGTAAACCCACCCACCCAAAAAAAAAAAAAAAAAAAAAAAAAAAACAAACAAACAAACAAACAAACAAACAAACAAACAAACATCAATCCAAGCTATGCATACCCAATAGAGCAAATTCGATCAATTAATATAGGGTTAATTATTTTTTTGTACCATCAACTTTAGGAGTAGTTTCAATTTAGTCCACAAACTTGACATTAACTCAATTTTAAGACAACTTTTAACTTTGTGTTTCAATGTGGGACAGGGGTGACAGACATTATTTTTTACAGAGGCCTCACATGCCTCACATGTGCTGCTGATGTGGATCTGATGTGGCATTTACCTATGTTGTAGTTAACTATAAGTTGTTATAGTCTACTATAACATTAATTTGGTAAAACATCACTTTAACTCTCCATCTGTTTTAGTTGACTACTATATACTATAGTCGACTATAACATGTGAAAACTAAACATACTGACTAGTTTTTTTAACCACCTTTTGAGCATTAAATGCATTCAAACGGTTCTTTCCTGATATTAAATGCATTCAACATAAACATTGCCAAGGTTATAAATGCAAACATTCAACATAAACATTGCCAAAGTTTATATTTCCCATTAATTTAGATCAAAGTGAGACATCACTTAAACTAAAGTTTATCTTAACTTTATGATAAGAGAGTGGGGCCTACAACACATTGATGAAGTCATCTAGATGGGTATGGATCTCACCTTTTGTGAAAAAAGAGTAGGATAAGAGTTGGAGCATAGAATTAATATATGCACGTGACATTACTCCATTAATAAATGCATTAAAGCTAACAAGCAAACTTTCAAGATAGAGAGAACAACCAAGGAACAAACTAATTATCTAAGAACTCTCGTTGACACATTAAAGAATTTAAGATTGACCAAAACATAGTCATTTGTCATATAAACCAAACACATTATTCATCATATGATGGTACCCATAATCTAAACTATTAGAATGGAACTAGAGACCTTGGTTTCTCACTTCAATATCAATACTCTATTTTTAATAATATAAAAACGTAAAATATCATTTTTTTATAATGTCATATTAATTTGAACTTAAATTTACAAACCCACTATCCAGTAATTCTCTTCATAAAATAATTAAGGTATTATGGATATGCACATGTACCACTTGTACCATTCCTAGTACATGCAATTTCAAAATACCATTCCTAGTGCTTCATATTTAAAAAATAATAATAATAATTAAGCAAAATAATAACGTTATATTAAGGTGATCTCAAAATCACTAAGTGTCAAAATTGCTACAACATTCATTGTACCTTGGAAACCACCGAATGTTCAAAAGGTTGATGATAGATTCCTTTCCACATAAGAGAACTGATTACTTTCCAAGTTTACCATGCGATGGTTTGGTCCCATTCCTTCCAATTGAACTGTCTCATTCCAATTTTATTTTTTGATAAGCAAAAATGAGTAGAATAGAGACAACCTAATATCCGATGAGAGCCAATGAAAAAAAATGCTTAGATGGGTTCATTGAAGGGGAAGCTGCATTTTCTCAAGTTAGTTAAGTTATAACACCAATCAATGCGAAATATAAACCCTTTGGCAATGTTTACATTGAATGCTTGCAGTTATAACCTTAGCAATGTTTATGTTGAATGCATTTAGTACCGGAAAATAACCGTTTAAATGCATTTAATGCTCAAAAGGTGTTCAAAAAACTAGCCAATATGTTTAGTTCCCGCATGTTGTAGTCGACTATAACATGTAGTAGTCGACTAAAACAGACAGAGAGTTAAAGTGTTGTTTCACCAAATTAATGTTATAATCAAATATAACATAGGTAAATGCCACATTAGATCCATATCAGCAGCACGTGCAAGGCGGGTGAGCCTTCTATAAAAAAATACTAACATCCGTCACTCCCTGTCCCATATTGAAACACAAAATTAAAAGTTGTCACAAAATTGAGTCAATGTCCAATTCGTGGACTAAATTAAAACTACCCTTAAAGTTAATGGTACAAAAAAATAATTAACCTATTAATATATTATTTTGCTTTCTATACTGATTAGAGTTAGTCTCTTATTAGGCAAATACTAGGCTGGAGCTTTTTGCAGGGATCGGAATTGAGTCTAAAGCTCACGTTTGTTCATTCCCTAATTGTGAGCGAATTTACCTAACAGTTACATTGAGTGACAAACCCAACCCTTTTAATTCACTGGAAACCGTCAAGCTAGAATTGGAGGTCTCCCAAATGCATTGCATTTGTTAATGCCTAGCTTCACCACAATTTTAAGGAAATCCATGACAGTAAGGGAGTCTTTAAATAAAATAAAAAATAAAAAACATAATAATAATTAGTAAACTCACTAAAAAATATATATATATGTAACCTCAAGGAAGATGCATGGGATTAGCTCAACATTTACCATAATCCTGCATATTTTCATATAATATAATCAACTCGACATTTTTTTGGTGAAATAATTTGAAGGTTTTTTAGTACGCAGGTGATTCAAATTTCATGGGGAAAGCTTTAACCACACAAAAAATTCCTAAAGGATCATTGTATCTTGGAGTAGAGCGTCGATGCCGTTTTGTTAACGTTTCTTCATGGTGAATAAGTTTTTTCATGGTGAATAAATTTTAAGTTTTTTCGGCTGTTTTGACTTTAATCGTTGTTCCCGTACAGAGGAGGAGGAGGAGGAGGAGGAAGAGAAGAGGAGGAGGAGGAGGGGTGGGGGAAGTAAAGAAAAGCTAAAGAAAAAGGATGAAGAAGAAGATTATAAATTTGTCTGCTAAAGTTCATGCATATAGCCTACCAACAAAAATAAGAAAAAGAAATTAAAAATATATATATATATGTAGCCAGTTTGCCTTTTAATTTATCTCATAGAAAATCGACTTTGTTGTCGGTGGAGGGAATCAGTGTCCTCCTTTTTACTATCATCCCACGGTGACTTTCCAACACGAGAAACATGTAGTCAATAACCTACGACAGATCACATGGTAAACTTTTTCAAACGATTATAATAAATTTAAAATTTAAAATTTAAAATTTAAAAAAAATAAAAATAAAAAAACTATTTATGATAGATGATTCTTATATCACAGATAAAAAATGAAATGCAGCAACATATATAGCTTAATGAGGTTAAAAAATGATCCTAGCTAAAAACGTGAAATCAAGCGACCAATGACATATTAAATGGGGGCTCATTTTCAAATTATCGTTCTTAATTTCAAATACACGCTATCAAAATAGTCCTAAGAGTGGGTCAAGTAGTACATCGAGTCTTGGATGTGCTCTTCAAAAATCATAATTCCAATTTCTTAAAATTGACGTCAACAATGTACATCCAAGACGTCTTACACAAAACTGTTAAAGGATTAATCTAAATAGAAACTTCGACAAAAGTAAAGTATAAGATATCCTTTAATTTTTTTTTTTTTTTTTTTTAAATGATGTGCTAAAATAACTAACCACAATATAAAAGTTACCTAAAAAAATGTGTATCTGGTCCCATGTTTTGCGGGACTGCATGAAAGCTGTAAACCTGATGGACCTTCGAAGCACGTTGGCTGCACTGTCAAGTTCATTATGTACAAGACAAGATACCAGGGTTTCCTCAAACAATGAAGGAATAATGGGGCCATTACTGTCTGACAATGCTCCATAAAAGGGGAAGCCCTTACACTGCTCCTGCCTGTAACTCTCTCTCTCTCTCTCTCTCTCTCTCTCTCTCTAGGTTAGAGAAGTGGGAGGCTGTTCAGTCCAACCAAGATGGTATTGCGACTGATACACTGCTGCTGACTCGTTGGTTCATAAACACATCAAACTGTCTACTGAAGATGGATGTGTTTCTGATTAAACGATGCAGGAGCTGAGTTCAGTTGTAGCTGTCTCGCCTTGGACTGAAGGGTTTCCCACTCTCTCACTCTCTCCCTGTGACTCTGTTTTTGCGTGTGTGGGGGGTTTTTGTGGTTTGTTCTAATTCAACAAAAATTAATGCTGTGCTTATTTATCTTTGCTAATGGATGCTGCAGGATGCTAGGAACCAAGTTTGGGCATGGGTATCTTGTTTATGTAAAGTTTCTAATCAAAAAGTTCAAGCTACTAAGCAGGATGATCCAAACGTACAACCGATTATATAAAGTTATGTCAAATCCAATATTTAGATGATGTAAGATGTATATAATATTTTTCCAATAGTTTGAAATCATAAAAACCCTATGTAAAGGCCTCAACCTTCCCTTCGCATGTGGTTCATCAATTCAACAAAAATCAATGCTGTGTTTATCTTTTTTTCTTTTTTTATTTTTTATTTTTTATTTTTTTGGTTTTGGGTGGGGAGCAGGATTTACAATTATTGTACTCATCTTTGCTAATGAAAGCAAACCCACCCCATCTATTCATCTATTCTTTTAAATGGATATTTAGCGATCTCGCTTGTTCATAGATCTTGAAACCAGATTCAACCCCCCCCCCCCCCCCCTCTCTCTCCCCCACAAAAACCCAAAAAAAGTAAAGAAAGACCTTTTTTTTTTTTCTCTCTTTTTAAGGATAGATTTGAAGTTGATCATCGTCCCATGCCAAGTTGCCATTTAACCAAGAGGAATTGTGATATCAAAAATATTAATTGTTTTGTTGGCATGGGTGTTTAACCACACAAATAATTCATAAAATAACTTTTTTCCCCTATGCAAACATCATGCTTTTCTATTTAGCTAC
This sequence comes from Liquidambar formosana, assembly GCA_039720395.1. Lineage (NCBI taxonomy): Eukaryota > Viridiplantae > Streptophyta > Magnoliopsida > Saxifragales > Altingiaceae > Liquidambar > Liquidambar formosana. The sequence goes on along the minus strand of CM077828.1, from coordinate 16,078,091 downwards.
TAAAAGCTACTATGAAACATAAATGTGCGAGGGCTGTCAGCTGTCCAAGGGCCTAAATTTCAACTATATTGGATCAGGCTTTGGGTAGAAGCTATACACGTAAAATGCACAATATTTGGCTCCTCCAAGAGGAACTCCTATATTTATCTCATTACTAAACACCAGCTGAAAGCTCGATCGGCCGATTTCCAACCAACCAAATATTCCCCACGCCACCGTCACACACACACACACCCCCCCCCCCCCCCCCCCCCCCCCCATATACACAACCAAAAAAAAAAAGGGGGGGGACACCAGCTTCTTTTTTTATTTTTTAAGTAAATAAAAAGGGACACGATCGACTCTAAAGATGTCACCTAAAATTTGAATTATGAAAGATACTTGTAAATAATGTGCAACTTGGGTTACTAACGCAACCTGAATTTGGATCGGTTGAGGAAGGTCTACCAATACTAGTACGCACTGGGTTTGAAAGTCTGAGGGTGTAAGGCTAGGGGGCAACTCTAGTGGGGAACTAGTTTCAGTTAAATTCCCATTATAAGCATACATGCAAAGTCAATGTTTTAAAAGGCGTGAACTCTTATGCGAGGCCATTATAAACTCTTAAGTGATCGAGGTGTGAACTCTTCAGGTACAAGCCAAGCCTCGATGAAAATGGCACCTTTTCACACCACAACTCGCGAGTATATAGTCAAATATTTATGGGTTTGTTTGTTTGTTTTTTGTTTTCTCTAGCGGTGGAGACGATCGAGCAGGCATAGTGGTTGAAAATGGTAGGGAAGAATTGCCAGAGGCCATGACTAGAAGATCAAAGAACTATTCATCAGTGGAGAACGTGCACAGAAGCAGAGCCGGCTCAATGGGGTAGCAATTGAGCGGGTCGCCTTAGGCTTCAGCTCCAACTCCTAAGGCTTCAACCCATTTATTAAAATATATACCCTTGTACAAAGGCTTCATTTACAATTTCAGTCTTATGCCACACCGCTCTTTCATGGAAGCAGTGATTATGCATGAAGGGTGTCGAAATATTTGCTCTCTACTCGACAAAGTTGTGTAGGAAGGAGACTCTTCAGGATTATAAAATGATCTTTTGTGGCTGGCTAGGCAATAGGCATACCCCTCTCTAAAGTGGGAGTCATTTTAACCTGTTAACTTTATTGCTTTACGCTCTAGGATCATGTTGTTTATTGTTTGGCAAAGAAGGCTTAAGAGTGTTATGAGGTAGACATGCATTTGGTTGGAGGAGGCTCCGGAGTTCCTGGATGTCCTTTTTCTCAGGATGTGCCTATCTCTTCTTGTTTATCTATTTTAATGGAAGTTGAGGAAATAATTTTAAAAGAATTTTGAAAAAATAATAATAATAATAATAATGAAAGCAAGAAGTACCAGTTGCATCTTGGGTGAAGAGACAGAGTTCTAGGCTTCTAGCCATCCTTTTTTGGCGATTGTTATCAAGAAACATAAAGAACAATTGACTGGAATAGGTGATGGGAAATGATTGTTGGGAAAATTTTATGAACTTGTTGCCTTTTTAGACTAGTCAAAAAAGAAGGCGGAGGATTTCTTTTTTGAAAAATAATTGCAAAAAATAAAATTTTAGGAAAAGTGATTTTAAGACTGAGTTCTAGGCTTCTAGCCACTTCTCCTGAAATAATTTTCAATGCAATTAGTTGACAAAAATAAATCCCTTTTGCAGATGGGTTCAATTGTAATTTTCTTCATATCCATAGTGTAATTTCCGATGCAATTAGTTTACAAAAATGAATATATGTTATAAATATTAAACATTGAGTGGGCATTGAGTGGATGTCCACACCCCTCCACTTTTTGATAATGGGAACACCACTTCATAAGTGGGTTAGGTAATCCCATCATGTGGACCAAATGCAAACAAAGATAAAAGGGGAAGGGGAGAAAGAAGAGAAGATGTATTTGGAGAGAAAGAAAGAAGGAGTATTCGGAGAGAATGAAGGGAGGAGACTGAGATAGTGTATCTCAAAGAGTTTTGCTGATCCTTGTATAATGTTTATACATTCAAATGGAAATCAAAGAAGATGAATGAGAAATTATTCTCCTCATAACTTGTTCTAAATTCTTGGTTTTACAACACGTTATCAGCATGAATTGCTCAAGGAATTTGTGAGCAATATCATACTACCACCATCTTCTTTCTTAACCAATTTGGTTGTGGTAAGTTGGTAAGTTGGTACGTTCTAAACCAATTTGATTGTGGTAAGTTGGTATGCTCTTAACCAATTTAGTTGTGGATTGGTTTTTACTCTAAATTATATACTTGAATGGATGAATCCATCTTCTCTTCCTGAAGCAAGAGAAGATTTAAAAATAAAACTTGAAGTTTTATAAATAAATAAAAGGAGTGATGATTCATTTTCTCTTCTTAAAGTAAGAGAAAGATTTGAAAACTTGAAGTTTTCTATATGAAAAGTTATTATTTACATGTTATCTTCATGAAGGAAGAAACAAATTTCAATCTCCAAAATTTTCTATAAGAAAAGTTGTTGTTTATATATTCTCTTCTTGAAGCAAGAGATAAATATAAAAACCTGAAGTTTTCTATTATAAGAAAGGGGTTATTATTCATATTTCTCTTCTTGAAGTAAGAGACAAATTTCAAAACCTGAAGTTTTAGAAATAATGAATAAAGTCTCAATTCAATTGAATAAAGTGATGGTCAATGATGACCAAATTAAATTGAGTAATATATTTCTCTATTATGTGTTATGCAACTTCTTTAGATGCTTGTAAAATTTTGGTGAAAATTCGTGGGTGCACCTTAACTTTTGCTTCAGTTAGCATAGAAGAACACACAAAAATCTGCTCTTGTTTTACTACAAATTGACTGTCAACGTCACCTATATTGTCAGTCAACTTCTCTCAGATTGACTGGTAACTTCACTGTGTCTGCTTAAAATATGTCATTAGGTAAATATAAAAACCTGAAGTTTTCTATTATAAGAAAGGGGTTATTATTCATATTTCTCTTCTTGAAGTAAGAGACAAATTTCAAAACCTGAAGTTTTAGAAATAATGAATAAAGTCTCAATTCAATTGAATAAAGTGATGGTCAATGATGACCAAATTAAATTGAGTAGTATATTTCTCTATTATGTGTTATGCAACTTCTTTAGATGCTTGTAAAATTTTGGTGAAAATTCGTGGGTGCACCTTAACTTTTGCTTTAGTTAGCATAGAAGAACACACAAAAATCTGCTCTTGTTTTACTACAAATTGACTGTCAATGTCACCTATGTTGTCAGTCAACTTCTCTCAGATTGACTGGTAACTTCACTGTGTCTGCTTAAAATATGTCATTATATGATAAAAAACCACCAGAAGTGGAATAATGGAAGATCAAACCACCAGAAGTAGATTAATGACATATCAAACCACTAGAAGTGGAATACTAAACCACTAGAAGTGGAGTAATGAAATACCAAACCACTAGAAGTGGATTAATGACATATCAAACCACAAGCTAGAAGTGGAGCAATGAAATATCAAACCACTAGAAGTGGAATGAATATATTTGGTGTGGAAAAATAAAATACCAAACCACTAGAAGTGGAATGACACTGAAGAAATAAGCATCGGTTTATAGAATAAACCTACGAGATAAGTGTTTTAAGTAAATACTTGGTTGAGGTTTTGTGTGTTATACTATGTTGACAGCACGAACCCATTTTACCATTTAATTCATAACTTTAGTTCTAGTTATGATTTTGAGATGAAACGAATTGGATTTTGTCACTGACTTGTTGGACTAACATCCTACCAATTTTCGTGTCATTGGGTGACCATTTGATATTTTCTTTGCGTAATTATTTCGTGGTACACCTGAATCTGGGATTTCTGCTAGACAGCACTAACTCAATATTGAAAAATATTTTTGAATGGGTTTTGCTACGTATTTCTCTACCAAATTTTGAGGTTACAAAGTACATTTGATATACTTTTAAGTGATATAAACCCCAAAGCCCATTTTTTTTTGGATTGAACATATAAGAATTCATTTATACGCATCACAAATTGTTTTCACTAAAATTTCAGATTTGGTCATTGTACTTGGAGCAGATTATAGATTTTTTGCTACTTATTAGTAGCATTTTGAGAACTAGAGAGACCAACTGGAGATTGTCTCTGCAGCCCATTAAGAATCCTAGCCCCATTTTGGCATGCGTTAGTTTAATTAAAGTAACTCCCAATAGTGCCAATTGCCTAAGCAAACCTTGAAGAATTGATGAAAGGCTATCTATTAATTCTATTCTGCCATTGGAGAAGTACTAGTGCTTTGGGTAAGTTACTCTAACCGTGGTAAAGATACCTTGGCATATGTATCAATATGGAATTATTTTCTCTATCATATTAAAAAAAAAAATGGTCATAAAGCTTTATAAAACAAGTAAATTGGTTTTACTTACTACGTGATAACAATCAATTTTGATTTATGAGTTTGAAATTATTTGTTGGCCAATTTTTTGATTATTATCAAAACCATTTCATCATTAAATTTGATGACCATTGAAATTAAATATTTGTGACCATAATTCTTTTGATGTTTGATTCTTTTGAAAATGATCGATTTATTGCAAAATCTTATATAGATAAATATTTTCAAGATACCAAAATGTGACAATACACATAACAGAGTAGCAAGATTGTGAAAATATTTTAATATTTCTTGCCTTGTAAATACTATTGTAGGTGTACTAATTACTTCACGTCTATATCTAGTGAATATATGTTCCCCTATATACTCACCTGAAAACAAGCATAATTTATAAACTAGTATACGAGAAATCAAATATGAATTGCAATATGATATTGCAGATCTAATTTCAAGATGATTGTTAAAAATATATGTCTGGAAGACAGTGCTATAACTCACACAATCATTAAATTTCCAATATTTATCATTATTCAAAACTATTGTCAATACCATATGAGGTTCATCTAACCTAATTGAAGGTTCCAGAAGAGCAAATATAATATTGCCAAAAAGAACAAAAATTTATGTTGACAATTCTTTATATTCTACCAGAAGTAGAAGAAATTTATTGAGTTTTTAAAATTTACATCGTAAATAGTTATCATATTGAAACCATTAACAATGGAAATGAGGAATATCTTTATATTACCTCTATGATTTTGGGGTAGAAGCTCATATTAAATATTTTCTCTTCTATACGATTATAAGCACAAGTGAAACACATGTGGTAGCGTACCAGAAGTGTTCTAACATAAAGATCTTTATACTTTAACATAATCACAATGATGGTAAGGGATGGTAATCACAGTATGGTAAGAATTCACACACCCAAACTCACAAAGTGATGTTTTTACAGCAAGATTTGCAGATTGTCATTTTGATGAAACACAGTTCCCGTCGTTAGGAGGAGGAAATCCACTGATAGAAGAACGACGTGAACTTTCTTGGAATGTACCATCTTTGTCCCATCTTGATCCACGTACTGCTCAATCTGAAACTGAAGTACAGAGGATCACTCATCTTCAGAAGATTGCTAATCAAATGCCTGATGCATTTACAGACGCAGCAAAAATAACTAAGTCTTCTTGGAATGTACCATCTTTGTCCCATCTTGATCCACGTACTGCTCAATGTGAAACTGAAGTACAGAGGATCACTCATCTTCAGAAGATTGCTAATCAAATGCCTGATGCATTTACAGACGCAGCAAAAATAACTAAGTCTTATATACCGGCTGCAAACACACCAGCAAAGATCAATGTACCAATTGGTAAGTCTACTATTATTGCAGCAAATGAATCATCTACTACACGCCTGAAGCGTGGTAGACCCTTGGGTTCAAAAGATTTAGTTCCCCGGAAGAGGAAAATAAAAGGGCAACAAAATATAAAAAATAGTACTCCGGAAGAGGCTATTGAACAAGAAATAAATATTCCCACAAATTCTGATTTAATAAGTCCTGAAGAAGAAAATGTCCCTGAAGAGACAGAAAACAATAAAGAGGCATATGTACATGGAAATGAAGAAATTTCCATAAACTATACATGTACAAAAGAATTGTAGGATCGCTCAGAAGTGGTTATTAATGATGTATTTTCTTTCGCAGTAGCTACTGAAATTTCGAAAGATGATGATGATCTTGAACCACGCACTGTAGACGAATGTCACAGTAGACCTGATTGGTTAAAGTGGAAAGAAGCAATCCAAGCAGAATTGGATTCGCTAGAAAAACGTAAAGTATTTGGACCTGTAGTCCTAACACCCAATGATGTGAAACCCGTGGGTTACAAATGGGTGTTTGTAAGAAAGCGTAATGATAAAAATGAGATCGTCAGATATAAAGCTCGTTTAGTAGCACAAGGTTTCCTGCAGAGACCTGGGATTGATTATGAAGAAACATATTCACCTGTAATGGATGCCATTACATTTCGATATTTAATTAATCTGTCAGTCTCAGAAGGACTTGACATGCGTCTTATGGACGTAGTTACTGCATATTTATATGGAAAGTTAGATGCAGATATATATATATGAAGATCCCTGAAGGATTCAAATTGCCTGAAGCAAATACATCACAACCACGAAATATGTACTCAATTAAACTGAGACAATCCTTGTATGGATTAAAACAATCTGGAAGAATGTGGTATAATCGTCTCAATGAGTACTTAGTTAAAGAAGGATATATTAATAATCCTATATGCCCTTGTGTATTTATAAAAAAATCAAAATCTGGATTCGCAATCATTGCAGTCTATGTTGATGATATAAATTTAATTGGGACTCCTGAAGAGCTCATGAAAGCTGCTGAATATTTGAAAAAAGAATTTGAGATGAAAGATTTAGGGAGAACAAAATATTGTCTCGGCCTGCAGATCGAGCATAAATCAAATGGAATTCTTATCCATCAATCAGCTTATACCGAAAAGGTATTGAAATATTTTAATATGGATAAAGCGCATCCACTAAGTTCTCCCATGGTGGTTCGATCTCTTGATATTAAGAAAGATCCATTTCGCCCCAAAGAAGATAATGAAATGCTACTTGGTCCTGAAGTACCATATCTTAGTGTAATAGGTGCTTTGTTATATTTAGCACAATGCACTAGGCCTGATATAGCATTTTCAGTCAACTTATTAGCAAGATTCAATTCTGCTCCAACTCGACGACACTGGAATGGTATTAAACATATTTTACGCTACCTTCGTGGAACTACAAATATGGGTTTGTTTTACTCAAAGGAATTAGCCCGTGGTCCTTGTTTAGAAGGATATGCAGATTCTGGATACCTTTCTGATCCTCACAAAGCTCGCTCACAAACAGGGTATGTATTTACATGTGGCAATACAGCGATCTCTTGGCAATCTACAAAGCAGACTTTAATTGCTACATCTTCTAATCACTCTGAGATACTTGCACTCCATGAAGCAAGTCGTGAATGTGTATGGTTAAGATCTGTAGTCCATCCCATTCGAGACACATGTGGGTTACCTCTGATTAAAAGTATGCCAACAACAATTTATGAAGATAATGCTGCATGTATTGCACAAATTCAAGGAGGGTACATCAAAGGTGATAGAACCAAACACATTTCACCAAAATTCTTCTACACTCATGAACTCCAGCAGAGACATGAAATTGATGTGAAGCAAATACGTTCCACTGATAATCTTGCGGATTTATTCACCAAGGCCTTACCATCGTTAACATTCAAGAAATTGGTATATGGCATTGGAATGCGTCGGGTTTGCGATCAGTTAAGTTGATACTTATCTTCTTATCAGGGGGAGTATTCATTTTTGGACATTTGCACGATGTACTCTTTTTCCTTCGCCTAGGTTTTGTCCTATTGGGTTTTCCTGGCAAGGTTTTAATGAGGCAGTTTTTTTAGTGCGTCCAACACCACTCTAAGATTTACAAAAATGTTGTACTCTTTTCCTTCACTAGTTTTTTCCCACTGGGTTTTTCTAGTAAGGTTTTTAACGAGGCACATTATCTTAGTGTGGTGGACATCCAAGGGGGAGTGTTATAAATATTAAACATTGAGTGGACATTAAGTAGATGTCCACACCCCCTCCACTTTTTGATAATGGAAAACACCACTTCATAAGTGGGTTAGGTAATCCCATCATGTGGACCAAATGCAAACAAAGATAAAAGGGGAAGGGGAGAAAGAAGAGAAGATGTATTTGGAGAGAAAGAAGAGAAGGAGTATTCGGAGAGAATGAAGGGAGGAGACTGAGATAGTGTATCTCAAAGAGTTTTGCTGATCCTTGTATATTGTTTATACATTCAGATGGAAATCAAAGAAGATGAATGAGAAATTTATTCTCCTCATAACTTGTTCTAAATTCTTGGTTTTACAACAATATATAATTTACGTGGACTTCTTAGCTCTTTATAGTCTTTGTTTCATTTTTACCCAATGTTTCATGAAAAATGGTAAAAAAAAATTCATTTAAATGATAGATTTTGGAAAAACATTTTACAAAGTTGTTCAAAATGATGTTTTCTAAGAAAAAACGCAGCTTGTTTTCATGAAAACCTTAAACAGTTTAAATTAAGTTGGGGGTGCAAAAGAATTTGTGTGGTGGCAACAGCCACCTCTTCTTGAAATTATGAAAACCCCCCCTTTTTTTCTTTCTGCTTTAAAGGGATGGAGCATCACATTAAACTAGCGAAAACCAAGCTCACAGAAACAGTGGAAGACACCCAAAAAGGGGAAAACAACACACACCAGGAAACAAACAGCCAGGAACACACAAAGCAAAATAAAATAAAAATAAAATACCTAATTCATATGGGTTGTGGGATCTTACATGGGCCTGAGGTTTAGTCAAAGGTCCCTCATCATCAAAAATAAATAAATAACATACACAAAATCAAACAACGCACAGGAGCTTAGGATCCTAGGTCGTGATGGATAGCCATTGCCCTTGATCAATATTTCTCCGTGAAAGCCAGAAAATATTCACGCATACTTGGAGGATCAAGGTATCTCGATAGGGAATGGCAAAACATTTAACAGCGTCTAAGCACATGGGGAAGCAAATGCAGACTTGATATGTAATGCAAGGCACTGTCAAATGGTTCATCTATATTTCTGGCATGACTCGTACACATTACCAATATTAGATTAATCTGTGCCACATGAACATGTCAAATCCATTTCATACAGCCCAAACAAAAACACTACCAATATTAGATTGATCTGCCACATGAAAATGTCAAATCCATTTCATACAGCCCAAACAAAAAACCCAAGATGGGGTTCTTGGTTATTTTGCGAGTTTGAGGGTGAATCATACAATGGGGGAAAAATCATAGAGCAAATAACAGTCAACGATGATTAAATACTGAAGATGAAGCTGTATATTATTATCACATCATGGAATATAAAAGATGATTCACAGTATAATAATCAACAAAATAATGAGAAGGAAAAAAGAATTACAAATTGATGCAGCAATCTTCATCTTTCTTTTCTTATTTCTTGTGTTGAAATTTTGATATAACCCTAAACTAGCCCCACTCGAAGTCTTTACATTCATGCTTTCTTTAAATTCCCTAAGTGGAAGTTAAAAGAGGTTTATGAGAATACAATCTATGCTCACTCACTAGTCTATAGGGTTGGCATGTTTGCATAGAGAAGGGTAAAGAAGAGTTCAACTTCTGGTATGTTTCGGATGATCTGGATAAATCTGTTTTTGCTTGGTTCTTCGAGCAGTAATGGACCCATCTGTGCAACTCTTGGCAGAAGTTTGGCCAATGGCATCCCTGGAAATAAACCGCCTCCAGCCTGAACCCCTATATCCTCCATCAGCGCATTAACCACCGTTTTCAATGATATCTCAACGACACTTCCAAATTCAGCACTGCAAGAAAAGAGGGGGAGGGGGAGACAAAAATATACATATTTAGAAAAGATTAAAGTTTTTGTCAGTTTAAGTTTTTTTTCAGTTCTCATCTGCCAGAATAAAAACAATTTAACATGATATTTAAGGTATGCTCGGAAGTAATAATGACATCTAATTAAACTTAATAAATAATATACAGTTCTACATGTTTGAGCCTTTTTACAGTTTCCAAGATGATATATAATATTCCAATTTCATAGCTTCAAGCAGATTCCACAATTGACAAAGCCAAAAGAGAGGAGGCCATTTCAGAGGTAGAAAGAGACAACTGAAGTTATACTCTGTATCTTTATTTTCGCTGTTTTCCCTTGAGAATGAAAACTGATGTAGTCTACTGATAATTACAAGTCATTCTTGCTGAAGTTGTTTCCAAAACACACTTAAAAGTGACGATTAGATAGAACCAGCACCACCATGTGAGAACATGAACCCCACTACTGGCTATAATGCATTGCTTGAAGCAAGTCATGTTCTTTGAAGTGGTGTATTGTTTTGGAGTCTGATTCATTAAGTTGTTGACTAGTGTATCAGAACATTGCTCTAAATTTTCACTTGCATACAGTTAACTTGTGAATTCAATTGCCACCCTTCTAGTTAAGTTTTAAAACTTTACCTCTCGATTGTCACATCTGAAACATAATTATTGTACCTTGATAACACTGCACGTGTCTCCACCATAAGTTGGTCAAATTTCGTGTCATCGGAATGAATTGTGTTGTCACTGCTGGAGGGTGTGGCTACTTCATAAGATCCAGCATCCTCAGGCATCAAGTAGTCTATCCAGTGATGGGGTTTCCCCGTGCTCATGAACATGTCCAGTATCTGTAAAATAGTTTCATGGAGTACCGAAGTGCTGAACAAATCCCTCAACTGCTTTCTGCATATAAAAAGTGTCCATACGATATAAATAGATCTGTGAAAGTTAATTTATATCATCTCCATGCAGTTAACAAGAATCTCCATAGATTATTCCCAGGAGAAATCTCTGAAAGATAATGAAAAGTTAATTAATCACTTATTCAATCCACCTTTGATGGGAACAAATGAGCTCAATAAGGTAACTTTATTTGGTTAGCCAATTTATGACAAATTTGTAGGGGAGCTTGCTTGATGGGTGTAGTACTGATGCGCCTTTAGTAGGGGATAGGGGTTTAATTGCCTAAGGATAGTTCCTGCAGTTTCCACATACTGGGTAAAGTCTCAAGGTCAAAGTTGACTTAGATTTTTTGTCTCAAGGGCATTGATCAATTCAATTAAGTTTAACTCTGGGAATACCACTACTACTAAGAAAATATGCTGACAGATTGACTACTGTGGGGAATACTGGTTTGCTTTTTTTTCCTTTTCCCACTTATCTTTAGCGAGCATGTGCCATCTTCCTTTCGTTGTCTCTCTGTTTTTCTTTCATTTCAATTACATATCCATTCATGATTTATAAAAGTAGAAAAAAGAAAAATATGATATAGAAAATTATCAAATAGTTTTTTCGCATAAGTGATTAGATTAACAGACTAGATCTCCTCTGAGTGTCACATTGACATTCTGTATACATACTGCTAGATTTAAGATAGTGAGAGAAGCCGTACCCCTTGAGAACTTCTGTAGCTGCGGCCTGCATATGAGAAATCAAACCAGGCATACCATAATTAGATAGAAAATCAGCACTCGCCAAAAACTGTTGCTGGCTGTACCTGTCAATGGGATCAGCTTCCTCCTGTAAAAAATAATACCAACGACCGTTTTTAGATATGCAACCTAACAGAAGGTAAAAGAAGAAATGGATTAAGATACAATGAAACTATTGTAAGAGAAATATAATTTCAGCACTGGATTCATAAACCATAATACCCATTCAATGAAAGACTGGGATGGGGTGATAAAATACAATAAAATTCAGAAATATGTCCATAAACCCTAGTCATGAAGACAAATGCCACCCCATCAGCTGTTCACAAAACCTTTCTGCTTCAACATTCGTGTTGGTTTGGTAAAACTGCCGCTTCATCCATCGAAGATTATGTTGCTCTACCAGGGTTCAACCCCCCCCCCCAAAAAAAAAAAAATAAGGGGAGGGAAAAAAAGCCCAAAACAAAACCATTTTTTCAAACAAGATGGGTTCATTGTGTTTAGTCCCAAAAGAAGTACTTGAAAAAGTTATTTGGGCTGTCATTTTTCAAGCCCAGCTTAAAGCAAGTGAGGGCTAATGGCCCAAGTTTACAATCCAAGTGACCTAATTTTATTTTCAATTAGTGTAGGATTGTAGGCTCTCTTTCAAGTAATGTAGCCAGCCAAAATGACCCAATTATTCTTATCAAAAAAAAAAGACCCAATTATTATGGTGAGGACTCTTATGGTGAGAATTCTAAAACCCAGTTTAAGTGTGTTTTTGGCCCAAGTGGACTCAAGTCAAGCACATCAAGATTTGATTTCATATGGGAAAACATGTGATGTTATCTTCTGTGGAGAAAAGTGTCCATGTCTTTGTGTAAGACATGCAACACCTACTCCCATCATGTGAACCCCAAAAAATTGTCTCCATTAACAGTGGTAATAGTAAGGGGGAGCTGCACCAATCAAATCCAGTGGACAGTAATGACAGCTCAACTGCAAGATCATGAAGGGGAGCATTGTCCAAGTAAAGCATTGGCTCAAAAGATCATGAATCGCAGCTCGTTATTTGTGCAGATTGACTACTTTCACCCCTTCAATTTAAGGAGTCTTGAAGATGAAAGAATAACAAAAGTGGTCATATTATAACGAGGTTTACTGTGTCATTATAGTTTCTCATTATTTGATTTCATCTGATAAAGAGTAGCTGAGTAGATAAAATTATATTTGATTAATAACTCAGAATAGTTACTTTCTAATTATGTTTACTACAGCTAAAGTCCAAGAAATGTGGCATGTCTATATCCTAACAAAGGAAATACATTCTTCTTCAGATAGAACCAGTAAAATACTAGGCAGAAATAGAGGTTGAAGCAAGGTAGATGCATAGGTTTACTTCATTCTTTCCATAAAAGATGCAGTCTTTCAAAAATCAGCATTATAATCAAGAATTAGAGTTAGGATTTGTTGTATACTAGTTTAGGATGAGTTAGGAATGGGTAAGAGGATCTTTTCAACAAAAAGAAAAAAGCAAAAGAAATAAATAAATAGAAAACATAACAAATAAAAATTTCAACCAGAGTGCATCCGAAAACAGAAAATGGAAAAGGACTACCAATTGTCCAATCCTTTCAAAACAAAAGGGATTTTCTAGCTAATCTATACTTTAATATTGGTGCAGACAATACAACCCTCTCAGAGATTCTCTTGTTTACCTTTTTTTTCGATAAAGGTTACTGAATTGTATTAGAACTGAAGTAGGCAAAAGCCATGTACACAGGGTGTATACCAAAAAGGAAAAGAAAAAAGCAAGAGCCTAAACTATTCAAAAAATATCAAGAGGAATCCGGAGAAAAAAGCAGCTAGGATCACCCCACTCAAAAAGGAAGTCAAAAATACAATATCTCGGTTTTTCTATACCCCATTCCCCACCCTCAAAAGGTCTCCTATTTCTCTCTCTCCAAATAGCCCATAATATAGCATGTGGCACCAATTTCCAAATAACCAAGGCTTCCTTATTCTTGCTTCTGCACCACCAGGAGTCAGACTTGATGAACTGACGTGGGCATCACCCACTGAATTCCAAATACCTTAAAGCATGTAGTCCACAATTTCTTAGCAATCTCACAATGAAGTAACAAGTGGTCAACAGATTATGCCTCTTGTTTACACATGATGCAACGATTGGGAAGTTGAAAACCTCGTTTTTTAAGATTATCAATCGTCAAACATATGTCCTAGCAAGCTACCCACAAAAAGAAAGAAATTTTAGATGGAGCCTTTGGAACCCAAACTCCAGTCAAAGGAAAGTGTCTTCTCTCTCTATATGCCAATGAAGCAAAGAATGATCCCACTGAAAATCTACCATTCAACTTACTTCTCCAAACGATCTTATCTTCCTCATCTCGATGAACTTCAGTTGAATAGATCTTTTCAAAGAATCACATGACTTCTTCAAGTTCCCAGTCATGAAAATCCCTCCCAAATATTACTTCCCAATTCACAGCATTCCCATTCCAATAAATCATTTCTCTCACCCAGGCTTCTCTATTCACTGCGACATTAAATAAATTAGGGAACTCCTCCCTCAAAGTCATATTTCCACACCAAACATCACTCCAAAATCTGACTGCGTGCCCATTTCCTATTTTAAAACTAGTCTCCTTTTTTAACCAAATCAACCCAGTCGTGATTGCTTTCCATACACCCGTACCATAAGAACTTCTCACAACTTTTGGCCACCAGTCTCCTTCCTCAGTGCCTCTTTTTCTGTGGCAAATCTCCGCATCCATTTCCCAAGAAGTGCCTTGTTGAAAACTCTTAAAGGTCTAAAAACCAGTCCACCATATTGCTTTGGAGAACAAATAGCATGGAGCACCATTTGAAAAAAGAGTTCTCGTTGCTAATTGTAACCCACCAAATGTAAAAACATATGAGGGAAAACCTATCTCATCCCAAAAATTACAAAACAAAAAGCCCATAACTCCGAAACCTTTGACAATGCGACAAATGATAATCAACCTGTCTCAGCTGCTTCTTTGTCCAAAATGCACCAACTTGGCATCAAAAAGTTCCCTCTTGTTAAAATGTCAATTGCAAAGTATTTATCTTACACTGTTGTCCAAGTAAAAAAGCCAAGTTAATAGTAACTAACTTTAACCACACCTTTGAAAATGAAAAACCATTATCCTCATACCATGATAAACTCTCAGAAACCGATTTGAAATGAAAATCCCATCTCCCCTTCATTTCCAAACAATTCCACACCCAGCCCCTCTTTCCACCCTAATTAAATAAATCTTCGCAAAAGAAAAAAAAAAAAAAAAAAAAAAGGGAACATAACTCTATCCAACTCCCAATCAAAAAAATTCCTTACAAAATCTACTCTCCAAAACATCACATCTCCCTCCCACTCCACATAATCCTTAATTTAAGAACCCTTATCCATTACCATTTGGAGTAGGTCACAAAATTCCTCTCTCCATGCCTCCTTCCCCCACTAATTATCCTTCCAAAAACTAATCCAACTCCCATCGCCCACTTTGAACCCCACCCCCAAGGTTCTAGGATCATTCATTGTAGCTTTCCATACTATCCTGAACTCACCTCAACCACCACTCACCCATTTCACTCCCATACTTCCACACCACACCACCTTCCTCCACAAACAATCCCTGTCTACTGCAAATCTCCAAAGTCATTTATCCAACAGAGGTCCTATTTTTTTTTATGAAGATTTATCCAAAAGAGGTTTTGGAATAGATAGAGGTTTATGAGTGTTATTTTAAAGGTTTAAAGTGCAGTCTGGCTCAAAAAACATTTAATTAAACATGTAATTGCAATACGTTTCAAGAAATTAATAAGATTGAAGAAGAAGTAAAAGTAGAAAAGAAAAAGAAGAAACTAGTCGATCACACCCATTCTGCAAAATCTCTATTGAATGTTCACCAATATCAAATAGATGATTACACTCCAAGTTAATGGAGTGGAAAGAAAGTGCAGGGGAGAAAATGGGAGTGAGAGTGACAAACTTAAAATTTTTCTCAAAACAAGAGCACATCCAGATATAATTATTTTTTAAGGTGTATACCAAAACTACTATTATCATGGTTATTACAAGGATGTGCCTATTAGTAACTAAAGGACTGTCAAAGTTCTAGTGAAAAGAAATCAAATGTCAAGGGTCTGCCTATTTAGCTAAAGTACAGTCAAGGTTCGAGTGAAAAGAAATCATATGTCAAGGTTCTACAAATGTCAGAAGTATAAAGGTCTTAACTAATTAAATTACAATCAACAAAATATTAGAGGGGCTATCATTCGACCTCTTCATTTTCTTCACATGGATAGGCACACAAAAAGAGGGAGAAATGGATGAAGAAGGAAGAGGAAGATGATTCAATACCACCACAATCCCAGTCACAATAGCAATCATAATCTCAATTCCTCCTTCATCTTCTAACTCTTCTTCCACCAACAGCAATGTAACCCCCCAAATCTGATCTAAAAATGAAATCAGAAACATAGATTTAAATTGTAGATGTTTGATCATTATGGGGCAGCTCAAAATTCTTTACATTGTTCACTATTCTGTATAGCAAAGAGGAAGATCACTAAGTCCAAGGATTTGGAATTTCAATCTACAGATTTCTAAAAAGTAAACATAGATTGGAGCTGCATCCGCACTCAAAACACCAATCCACCCATACTTTGAGCTGATGTGGAGCATATTGACAATAAAAATGAAAATTGGATTTATTTGGGGTGTTCCTTGTATGAGGAAATTATGTTTCTTATAAAGGTATTTTAGTAATTTATCATGTTTAGGAACAGGCCAGCTTTATGGGCTTTACGTTTTTCGTATGAATTGGGTCTAACTTATGCAAGTAATAATGAAATGCCTACGCACTATTAATTACTTGACTGTAGAAGAGTTCCTACCCATGAGAAACCTAGTAGAATTAGAAACTTAGTTAACTTGGAGAGCAATTTTATTAGAACTCTTTAAATATGATTGTAATAATCCTAATAGGGTGGAGTATTAGTAATTATAAGTTGAGTGTGTAACTTTTCTTTGTGTAAAAGTGTGGATTTCAAGCAAACCCTTGTGGATTAGGGTTTTCTCTTTCCTTTCTTACCTCTCTTTTTCTCTATGTTCATGACTATTTTTTACAGGTGTTGAAATGTTCATGGCTATTGTTTACAAACTTTGTTCAAGAGTGCTATTCATAGCCCCTTAACCTTGTAAAAAACCTTTTCTGCAGTCCTATATTGTGGTCTAGATTAAGTCCTAACCTTGTGATTCATCAGTTTGGTATCAAAGTCTAAATTTCACTAAAGTTGCTTGTGAAATTTTTGTTACCAATGTGGAAAAAAGAAGAATTTTATGCTCTGTCTCATAAGGTAGGCAATTTGGTGGCATACTTTGATTCTTTTAAAACTGAGATGAGAGAACTGTTAAAGCCCTAAATTCAGTCAAAAGGATTGAGGAGTAATGGAGCATATTAACTCCAAACCCTTCAAATACCCCAACCCTTCAAACTACTGCAACAATTTTGATGTCACCGCCTTTCATAGTAGCACCACAAGTGGTTCTTGTTATAGAGCTAGATTGTGACTCCAACATCAAGGATGTGTTTTCAAACTATCCCAACAATTGATTTCATCATTCCAAATAAATTTAGCGATACAATGGAAAGAATAGATTCACAATTGTCATACTTATTGCTTCCAATGAAGAAGATGAAGTCACTTCCACTCCAAGTTTCAATAGCTATTCCATGGATACAAGTTCATAGTTCGAGGACTTCCCTATCTTTCAACACAACAAAACTCAAGGTCGAATTTTCTCCAATGTGGTGAAGAATGATTTGTAGCCGAAAAATAAAAATTGGATTTATTTGGGATATTCTTTGAATGGGAATTTTTATGTTTCTTATAAAGGTATTCAAGTAATTCACTATGTCTATGAACAGGCCAGCCTTATGGGCTTTATGCTTTTGTAATGGTTTAGGCTTAACTTAAGGAAGTTGCAATTAAAAACGTAGTAGAATGAGAAACTTAATAAACTTGGGGAGCAAGCTTATTAGGAAATTGTAAATAGACTAACCATAATAAGGGTGGAGTATTTGGAATAAAGTAGTTGTTTTAAGTTGAGTATGGAACTCCTCTTCGTGTATGAGTGTGGATTTTAAACAAAGCCTTGTGGATTAGGGTTTTTATGTGCGACGCCCCACCCCACCCACCCCAAGGGCGAAAGTCTGATTGTTTGACTATGATTACAAATCTTTTTATAGACTTTTAAACACTAAAAAAAATTTAATTCTAATAGTTGAATCAAACCGATCTCGACAATCAATCACAAGCTAAATTAAAGGAACCTTGAAAAAACAAAGAGGATTTCTTAATGTGTGCCCTAAGGGCACATGTTAAGATACAATTAATCCACCAATAATAACATGGGAAAATTGACATCTTGTCAGTGTTATTTAGAGTGTCGTGATGTCATTACTTCATTTGATTTTTGTGAGAACATTGTTGATTGATGCATATAACTTATGGTCAGAGGGAGCAAATACATATTCTTAGTCTTATATGCTGATGACATTCTACTAGGACATAGTGATTTGGGTTTTCTACATAAGATAAAATAGTTCCTCGCTAAGAACTTTGGTATGAAGGATATGGGCAAAGCCTCTTATGTCAGACATGGAGATTTACAAAGACAAGTCTTAAAGGACATTTGGATTGTCTTAGAAGGCCTACATCAACAAAATTCTAGAGACATTCAAAATAAAGGATTGTTTACCTAGTGTAGTACCTGTTATAAAGGGTGATAGATTCAATTTAAGCCAATGTTTGAAAAATGCTCTAGAGCAACAACAGATGAAAAGCATTCCTTATGCATCTACAATTAGCAATTTGCCTTATCCACCAGTTTGTACAAGGCCAAACATTTGGCAATAGTGATGCTAGACAAATACTAGAGCACAATCAGAGTATGGAACATTGGAAGACAGCAAACAAGGTCATTCAGTATTTATAAGAAGCCAAGGTGATGTAGGACAAAGAATCCGAGCAAAGTTATTTTTTATTATTAATTTTGTAATTTTCGTTTTTATTTAGTTTAGGGTTTTATTTACTTGCTTTTGATAGTTTTAAGGTTTAATTAGGCAAAATTGAGTACTTATAGGTCACTATATTAGTTGGGGTTAATTTTAGAAGGTTTCCAAGTGTTTTGGGGGTTTTATGAAGCCTTTAAAAAGGCTACAAAGTCAAAAAAAGGGGATTTTTCAGTTTTGGTAAGTTTTGGCAATTCCTTATTATGTTATTTCTTGCTTTGCAAGAACTAGGTTTTCTATAAATTAGGTTGTAGGCCTCTTGGCCAAGGGAATATAACTTTTCATTTAATAACGAATTTTCTTTTTGAGATTTTATTCTTTGAGCTCGTGGATTCGAGTGTGTTACTCTTTTGTTCATGGATTCGAACGATTTTCCAAGAAGCAGGCGGTGCCCTACTTCTTCATAAGCTTCCGCTACGTCACAAGGACTAGATGCTTACATTCAAACATTCAAGCCATCTAAGAGTGGTTGAATATTCGGACTTGGATTTTTTCAAATGCCTTGACTCTAGGAAATCTAGATCAGGTTATGTCTTCCTGCTTGCAAGAGGTGCTATATCTTGGAGAAGCACCAGACTAGAAGATTTGTGATTATCCATCAAATTTCAAGCATAAGAGATTCATTTAGACTAGTAGATGTATACCAAAAGGAAACGAAAATAGAGGGAAGCAAGCACTCTAGGTGTATTGATGTTCTGGACATACTGATATTTTGCTCTTCACCACCTTGCAATCAACAATATTTGGTTTCCCTCCTTCACCACCTTGAAATTAACAACAATTCTTGGACAACAATGGCTAAAGCCTAAAGGGGATGCTTGTGACACTCAAGATTTCCGACCTATTAGTTTAGTGGGGAGCGCTTACAAGATTATTGCTAAATTATTGGCAGACAAATTCAAGAAGGTTGTTGGTAAGGTAGTTTCCCAATCTCATAATGCTTTTGTGGGGGGTCATCAAATTCTCGTTGCAAGTTTGATTGCTAACGAATGTGTTGACTCTTGATTGAGAACTGACTTACCAGGTGTTATTTGCAAGCTAGACATTGAAAAGGCATATGATCATGTGAGCTAGAACTTTTTAATGTATCTTTTGGGTAGGATGGGGTTTGGGGTTAGGTGGAGGATGTGGATTGAGAAATGTATTTCTTCAGTTTCTTTTTCTATGTTGGTGAATGGGATTCCTCATGGTTTTTTTAGGAGCTCTAGGGGTCTGCGGCAGGGCGATCCTCTTTCCCCTTTTCTCTTTATCATGGTGATGGAAGCCTTTAGTAGAATGTTGATTTGAGCAGTGGAGGGTCACTTTTTGAAGGGTTTTGATGTTTGCACTAGAGGCCAGGGAGGCAGCATCTCCCTCCTGTTGTATGCTGATGATACCATTGTTTTTTGTGATGCTTCTAGCTCTCAACTTTGATATCTTAGAAGTGTTCTGTTATGCTTTGAAGTGTTATCTGGATTAAAAGTCAATCGAAGTAAAAGTGAACTTATTGGTGTGGGGAATGGCGTTAATATTGCTACTCTTTTTTTTTATAAAAGTAATAATATTGCTACTCTTGCTGAGAATTTAGACTGTAAAGTTGGGTCATTACCTTTTTCATATCTTGGTTTACCTTTGGGTGCTGGCTTCAAAAGTTCTTTGGTTTGGGCTCCAGTTATTGAGCGGTTTGAAAAAAGACCAAGTGGGTGGAAGAAGATTTACTGGTTGAAAGGGGGCAGAGTCACGTTGATTAAAAGCACACTGGCGAGTATGCTGACTTACTTTATGTCTTTTTTCAAAATCCCTATTGCAGTAGCTGATAGATTAGAAAAGTTACAAAAGGATTTTTTATGGGAAGGTATGACGGGTGAAAAGAAAATACATTTGGTTGACTGGAATACAATCTGTTCTCCTAAAGAAGTAGGTGGGATGGGTTTCAAGAGTTTGAAAATTTTTAATAAGGCTTTACTTGGTAAATGGCTTTGGAGATTTGCTGTTGAAAAAGAAGCTTTATGGAGAAAGGTAGTGGGATGGAAGTATGGAATTAATGAAGGAGATTGGAGGACTAGGGAAGTGAGGGGTTCTTATGGTGTGGGGGTTTGGAAGTCTATTAGTAAAGGTTGGGAGGAGTTTGAAAAAGAGATTTTTTATAAAGTTGGTGTTGGCAACTCCGTTAGGTTTTGGGATGACGTTTGGTGTGGGAAGCGTGCTCTTAAAGATGATTTTCCATCCCTCTATCAATTATCTTTAAATAAGGAGGCTTGGGTGGCAGATTGTTTGGTGTGGGCTAATGACACTTTCTCTTGGGATGTGGCCTTTGGTAGGAATGCAAATGACTGGGAGATCAATGATGTTATTTCTTTTTTGGGGAGATTATATGAGTCTCAGATTGGCAGGGGGCATATGGATCGTATTTTGTGGAAGGCTGGTAGAAAGGGAGAGTTCTCAATTAAATCTTTTTTTTGCTCTTTGGATGTCTCCATTGGAATTAGGTTCCCAGTTTCTAGAATCTGGGTTGCTAGTGTCCCTTCAAAGGTTTGTTTTTTCACTTGAGTTGCATGTTGGGGGAAATGCCTTACCACTGACAATTTACAGAAAAGAGGATTTCCTGTGGCAAATTGGCGTGTGCTCTGCAAAAAAGATAGAGGGACTGTGGACCATTTGCTGATTCACTGTGAGATGGCCTGCCAAATTTGGTTGTTTTGCTTGCAGTTATTTGGGATGCAATGGGTTATGCCAAAGGGGGTGCTTGCAGGGGTGGATGCTTGGAGATGTAGAAGTCGTAACAAGGAGGCTTTAAGAGTTTGGAGGATTGTCCCTCACGCCATTTTTTGTACTATTCGGACAGAGCGAAACAACAGAATTTTTAATGATAAAGAAGTTACTCTGACTGGTTTAAAAGCTAACATAGCTGAATTTCTTTTTGTTTGGGGTGATACATCTAATTTTTGTTTGCGGATGCCTCATGGTGACTTAACAAGCCATGGCAAGCATTCTAGTAGTCAAAGTGGCCCATCACATTGTGATTACTGGACACAAGATTCTAGAGCCAATGGTAATATATATATATATATATATATATATATATATATATATATATTTTTTTTTTTTTTTTTTTTTTTTTTTTTGTTGTTGTTGTTGTTGTTGTTGTTGTTGTTGATCAGCAACAAAGTATATATATATATATATATATATATATATATTAATATTAATAGAAGGATGAAAAGAGGTACAAGAGGAGGACAAGTAGTCCACCTGAGAAATGACAGCAAAATAAACAAAAACTCAACAACTCATGACCAAGAGTACAATGTGACAATCAACAGCACACCGCCCTCCAATCCGACTTTAAGACAAACAATGGAATATCATCAAACTCCTTAGAGGCATGAGCCCAAAAAGAACCCAAAAAATGCACCCTATCCCATAAACAATCCAAGGAAGCCACTCTATTTTCAAAAATCCTTGAATTCCTTTTAATCGAAATCACCCAAAATAAAGCAAACATCGCACTACACCAAATGATTCCAGCCTTCTTGCCTCTGCCAAGCCCCCAAAAATGGATCTCAAGCATACTCCCAACACAACCCAGCATCACCAACACTCACTACTGAAGGAAAAAAGATTCAACCACAACCATCTAGCCACACGGCAAAATAGGAAGAGATGGTCAATACTCTCCGCCCCATCCCTGCACAAAACACACCATTGTGGACAAAGATAAAATGAAGGCCTCCTTCTTTGAAGCACATCATTAGTATTCACTTTCTTGAGAACCACAGTCCACATAAAGACTCGAACTTTGAGGGGCACCCTCAACTTCCAAATCAACTTGGAAAAATGAAAAGAAGAGATATTAGGACTTTCTACCAACTTCTCAAAAATGATTTACAACAAAACAACCCAGAAGAATCCGCACTCCACACCCTCCTATCTGGAGAAGATACATTCAAAGAAAAACCATCCAATAAGGATAACGAATCTGACAATTCCCCACACTCTCTATCATTGAGATTACGAAAGAAATTGAAATCCCAACCAATACCATAAGAATCAAGAGAAACCAAGGAAGAAATAGGGAGATTATGAGATAAAGAAAGCCTGTAAAGCCTACGGAACAAAGAAGAAAATGAGTCACCTCCCCTCCAAATATCTTCCCAAAAACGAACTCTCTCCCTATTCCCAACACATAAAGAAATATGCTCCATAAAGCCATCCAACCCCTGAGAAATAAATTTCCATGGACATCTAGGCTGAAGTCCTCGAACCTGCTTAAGAATCCCATCTATTACCCTGCAAACCATACTTGCTTCTAATAATGGCATGCCATAAAGAGTCACATTCTAGAGGAAACCTCCATAACCACTTTCCAATAAGAGCAACATTCCTCTCCAAAATCTTACCCAAAGCTAACCCCCCTTGAGATTTAGTCCTACACACTACATCCCACTTAGCAAGATGATCTCTCCTACCTTCACCACTACCTTCCTACAAAAAATCTCTCATTAACTTCTCTAACACACCAGCCACCTTAACAGGAACTCTGAACAAAGACATATAATAAATGGGAATGCTAGACAACACTGATTGAACTAAAACCAACCTCCCCCTCCTTTGAAATTAAAGCTTTCTTCCAACCATCCAACCTCTTCCTCACTCTTATCAATAACAAGATTCCAAAACAACTCCGAATAAGGGTTACCCCCTAAGGGAAGACCTAAATAGGTCAAAGGCTACTGACCAACCAAACAACCAATCTGATACACTAATCTTTGAATCTTATCTACCTCATAGTGAATCCCAGCTAAAGCACTTTTACCTATATTCACTTTAAGGCCCGAGAGAAGCTCAAAAACCTGCAAAATAGCCTAAAAATTTAAAAAAATATTGTTCATCCCCCACAGAGAAAAACAAAGTGTCATCCGCAAACTGCAAATGAGAAATAGAGACACTATCCCGACCAATCTCAAACCCCTCAATCAAACCCGACTCCACAGCTCTATCTGTAATCCTACCTAAAGCATCTGCCACTAAAGTGAACAAAAAAGGGGATAAAGGGTCTCCTTGCCTCAAACCTCTTGCAACTCTAAATGAGTTTCCCGGCTTCCCATTAACAATCACTGAGAAATTGGTGGAGGACAAGCACCCAAAATCCACCTCCTCCATCCAAAACCAAAGCCCTTCTTGCTCATAACAAAGTCCAAAAAGTCCCACTCTACATGATCATAAGCCTTCTCAAAATCAATTTTAAACAACAAACCTTCTCTCTTACCCACCCTATACTCCTCCATAGCTTCATTAGCAATCAAGTCCAAATCTAGAATCTGACGACCCTCCACAAAAGCACCCTGAGACTCCGAAATGGTATCACCCAAAACATCTCTCAATCTCCTAGAAAGAACCTTTGACAAAACTTTATATAAAGATGAAACCAAACTAATCAGCCTAAAATCTTTAATCTTCATAGAGTCACTTTTCTTAGGAATCAAACAAATAAACGAAGCATTAGTGGTAAGATTAACAACCCTGCTCTCAAAGAACTCAACAAATACTTTCAAAAGATCACCCTTAATAACATCCCAACAATCTTGAAAAAGAGCCAATGTAAAACCATCTGGACCAGGGGACTTATCCCTACTACAATCAAATACTGACTTCTTAATTTCCTCCAAATCAATAAGGCCTCTCCAAACCCTTAGCACTACTCTCACTGATAGGAGACCAAAACAAACCTTCGAGCACGGGACAATCCCTCCCCCTAGAGGAATAAAGAGAGGAGAAAAAATTAAAATTTCACTAACAATCCTCCCTTCATCCTCAATCACAGAACCATCATTCAATTCTAACTTGCTAATCAATTTCTTTATCCTATTCCCATTGGCTACTCTATGGAAAAACTTTGAATTACTATCCCCTTCCCTCAACCACTTAATTTTGGCATTCTGAGACCAAGAAATTTCTTCTCTGAAACTAATTACCTCCAACCTATCTAACAACTCCTTCATATATATGTGGATCCAGGCTTCTAACACAATTTCTTTCTTCTTTTTTCTTTTCTATTTTTATTTTTTTTAAAAAATGGAGGTGTGGGGGAGGGGCAGAGTATGTTAGTTAAATGAGTGTATGAGAATAAAATAATAATACTCACTCTATCCCTTAAAAGTTGTCCCGTTTGAAAAACATGTTTCTTAGGAATGTGCATTTAATACATTTACATCCAGTAATTTATTTTGGTATTCCATTTTTAACCACAATGACAAAGGGTATTACTTTATCTTTATTGTGTAATTTAAACCATGGGGAAGGATATTTTGAGAAATTATCAAAATTTATTCATTAACCTTTTGACAGGGACAAAAATTTTAGTACAACCCAAAAACGAAATAGGGACAATCTTTAAGGGACAGAGGGAGTAATAGAATATCTGTGAATTTCAATGCAAAGGAATTTACAATAGTTATCTGTTGTTGTAATTTTTTTTTTATAAGAATTTCATTAAAGGAAAAGACCTTAAGCTGGTATATATGGAGTACAGAAAAGACAGCAACCATAACAAAGAAACACCTAATTGACCCCCAAAACAATGATCCAAAAACTCCAAACAAGGAACTCTATAACCAACATCAAAAGCCTCAAACCAAAAAATGTTCTCTAGTCTTCCCACTTCAAGGTCTCCCATCTTCAAAAATTCTTCTATTTCTTTCCTTTCACAAAACCCACAAGAAACTAAGCGGCACCTAGTCCCTAGATCACTTTTCTTGAGCTCTTCTACTTCCTCTGTATTTCCAATGATATTTTTAGAACTTTTAGAAGCCTTAGATGGTTTTTGGTTGGCATCATCTATGTAGATAAAAGTTAGCAATCCTTATGAGTATCAGTGTATACTAGCCAGTATACTGAATTTCTCACACTTTATACCATGCCTATTTGAAGCACTATCAAAAAAGAATTAAATACCCAATCTTAAGATAAAACTCAGTAACTAAGTAAACTATCTATATATATATATATAAATATATACTTTTGAGCAAGCAACAAAAATTAAGTAAAAATTAAAACTAATCTCCAGCGAGCCAGATAATTATCCCCTCTTCAGAGTATTAAAAGAATATATTTTCCCTTTTGGTAAAGCACTCAACTCTATCATGTGTACATCAATGCAAAGAAAATAAAGAGCCTCCAACTTCTCACACTACTCAAGCTCCCTATACAAAAAGAATCTCCAATGAACCAAGAACTATTTGTATGAGGCTATGAGCAATTGCCAAAGTGTATCAACATAAAATTATTCATCACATCCTCAATCTTTTCCTAGATGGCTCTTCAACGCAGTGTTTTAAAAAACTCACTTGGGGCTCGCCCTGAGGCAAGACAAGCCAAAAACTCCCCAGGGCTCTAAAAAAAAGGCAAGACTCCTTTTTGGCATATGCATTTTCCTTGGTGCACATGCCCTGTGCATGTGAGGTACACCTTTGGCGCCCCAAGGTCATAGGAATACACCTCATGAGACCAAATTGCAACTCTTAAGAGAAAAAATTCTTTTCATTTAGTAGAGCTACTATTAGTCCGTTTAAAGGTTGACCATTTGAATAAAAACCTAGGTTAACTAGCTGCAGGACTAGTTAGCAACTGCAACTATGAGAGGTTAGGGAAAAGACTATTGACCAGTGATGGTGATGACAATTATTCGCAGTATTCATGTCCAAGAACACAACTTATTTGAATTCAGGTTATATGAACATTTTATATCTTGGTTGGTTGGACCATAAAAGACAATAGTAAGTTTGCAGTGCAAAAAAAATATATTTAATCTATTTACATAGCTTTCAATTTAATAATATCTGAAATTTTGAAAATAGGTCACTTTTTAAATAAATTATACTTGTTATGTATGTTTTCCCACTATTTTTAGATATTAATATTTATAAATTTATAAATTAAAAACCTATGGGGCTTACGCCCCACACCTTGGGGCTTACGTCTCGACCCATGAGAGGAAAAACGCCCAGCCTTTTACGTCCACGCCTTTTAAAACATTACTTCGACATTATACTATAAAATCAACCCAGCATCCTAGTGAGCAAATGGATCCCCAAGAAACTCATGGTATTAAGTAGCATTGAAGTTGGGATATACAAAGGAAGCCTTACAAGATGGACATTACTAACAATCTCATTAAGAATAAGGTATGGCGCAAATTTCCTTTTACTTAAATTGGCATACATACCAACACAGAATCTTTCAAATCTGATAAACCATATATAACATCTCCAACTAAGAATCATCTTGTAGCATCACTTATCCATAATTCTATGTCTTTCTTGTATTGCATTTTTAAAATGTATTGAGTGTTAACTTTGCAAGAAAAAGGAAATTGTCATTAATTAGAAAGACCTATTACAAGCATACAAATAGAGGACTAATCCTTAACATTAGGAAACTAATCTACTATTAGAAAACTAACGCTAATAACCCTAATATGACTAAAAGACTAAACTACCCTTACTAAACCAAAATATTACATCTCACATTTGAGTACATTTATCTATAGAACTTCATCTCCAGACACAAGGCATAAGATTATGATCTTGAACATGTGGGATGGCATGGCCATATGTGGTTTTAAAGGGTGACTACCATGCCAATTATCTCTCCGAATTATCATAAGAAAATTCCACTCAGGAAGACTTAAATCCCAATAGTTCAGCCCTTCACCAACAAGACATCCAAACAAATTGTTGAATAAGCAAAGACAGAAAGAGAGAGAAAGGCTTGTGGGGAGGGTGGAGCTGCCTTTCCTTATGCTAATTGTTCTGTCCCAAAAGACTTAATATGTTAACAAACCAAGGATACTGATAAAACACCTTAGACCAGCCAGAGCTAACATGGTCAGGCGCACAAACACTCAAGTTAACCCAAACGAAAGGGTAAGCCCAGACACACTAAGCTCGTACGCTAAAACATATAACCTAGAGAAGCAAAATGATTTAGTGCAGAATCAGGTCTCATACCAAAATGATGCAGAACCTTTCACCAAATTCAGTGCTATTAAAAGAATTAGAATAAGGGTTTGCTACAAATTATTATAGAGATGATGACGCATTTAGATAGGATTCCAGAAGCAGAATTAGGGTTTAAAGAGGTGTCTTGATAGTGTAATGTGAGGGAATTTTGAAACATCAAAACAGGAAGCAAATGTGGAGAAATTGAGAGAAAAGAAGAACAAGCAAAGGACAAGAATGAGAAGCAAGAGAGCAAGAAGAACAGAGGGACCTCAGCACTCATCACGACCTCAAAACCAAACTTTCAAACTTGCAAATTCTCAATTCAATATTCACTCTACTGAAAAAGAGAATATTACAATACTCTTTTATAAATGAAAAACGTCAATAACAATAAAATCCAGTCCTCAAAACAAATAAATCCTAACCGTACATTAAAATTTTAAAACCCTAATTAAAAAACTTAGAAAGCCCAAAATTCCCCTAATTGGTCACTTCTATATTAGGATGAAGTGATGAACAACATCACGCTTAGTAATGAGAATATTACCAGCTAAGGTAGCGTTAACAGTGGCTGCTACATTCGCTACACTAACTTCTTACTAAAACACTTTATCTTTTAAATAATACCAATTTTGACTACCTAGCTAATAACTACTAATTAATCTAGCTAAATTATAATCCAATACAAAGACTATCCCAAAGAAACACACTCTTCACCATTTCTTGTGAACATTGTTTGCATCAGAGTTGGAATGGAGTGGAAAGACAACTATTACTATAATGCTCAAGAAAACAACAAAGGAATTGATCCTCAACTATAAAAACCTTCCTAGCCTACTGTCTACTATTCTAGAATAGTTTGCACCAAGATACCATCCTCTGTTCATTCTATACTACTTTAAACTATTCTACACAGTTTTAGACTAATAGTACATTAGTGTTAAAAGGAAAGGTTAAAGCCCCATAACAAGGAACTAATAGTAAACATGAGAGCTGCAGTAATTAATGTAGAATGTGGTTTCAGACTCTGTTAAACACTCCTTTCCACATGGATCAATTTTTTGAAAGCCAAACTCCACAATTTGATTAAATTATTGATCTCAATTAAGAGATTGTCAAATAAAATAACAGAGATTGTCAAATAAAATAACAGAGATGCCCAATTTCTTCTTACAGGATAAAATAGCACCATGGATAATTAAATTATGGTTTGAGAAAGCTTAAACTATTTACCAGCATAGAAACCAGCTGCACTAGATTTCTTAAGCTGAAGAAAAATCTGTTTAAGAATTATAACTTGTGATACGCATAATTATACTACATAACACCAAAACCTCTGGGAACGAGAAATTTATATGGATAAATACTTCGCCATATATATGGAAAATACAGTATCTCTTACAAGTAGATGAGAGCTTCCAAGACCTCGAGCAGTATCAATGTATAAATGTCTCCCCAATATGTTGACTTGAACTCTTATATATAAGTTAAGCATTGTCATCGCCCACAGCGACAACACCATTCTTGTGAAACCTGGAGAAATAACATCAGCTGTAAGAAATACAAGTTCCATAGAATGTAGTTTGATAATAAAATCTAAATATATATTTATATATATATATATATAGCTGCGAGATTAATAAAAACACATAAGGACATCGCAAGCACCATATATATATAGAAATACTGAGGATAACAAAGCACAGCTTCTTACTTAGAATTTTCAGTCTATCCCATAGCTCGAGTTTCTCTGTAGATGTCAAAGTGTTGGGCTGACCCTTCCCTTTCAATAGCCTCTCCGTCAGATGTGAAAGGTCCAACTCTTCCACCACCCGACTACTAAAATAGTGCATTGCATGAGGCAATGTCGTCATATCAGCTATTCTTTGAATGTTGTCAAAATGGGCTTGCAGTCTATCAATCTCAGCCAAAACCCCAAAAATCAGAACCCAAAAAAACATATATTTCTGGAAAGCACAATTCATGAAAATATCAAGAAAACAAAAACATGAGAATTTAATTTCTCTTAACTGGGCCTTAATGAGTTCATCGTTTTCTCTCTCGCCCGCAAGTTCTCTCTCCAGATCAGCAAGCCGACGTCTGTAAGCATCATATAATTTATGCAGAAGATACCCACTTCCTAGAACACCAAATGTGATGAATACCTTCCTCCTATGCCTTCTCCAAAAATCCCTATTTAGAAAAATATGTACTAAATCAACGACAAGCAATTGAAGCATGCAAAAATAGCTATATTTTGTGAAACCAAACTGCAAGATAGACAAACACGAAGAGCCTATAAGAGGCAACAAGCAATTGAAGCACGAAAGCAGTAATTTCTTACAAACCCATCTATAAATTGACAAATACCAAAAACCCAGATGAAGAAACAGCAAATGAAAGCAACTACAAAATTATAAAGACCCACATGTAACAAGACAGCTAAATTTTGAAAACTGACCTTAAAGAAAGCATTTTTTATGCTACGAAACCCAATAATCCATCAGCCGACTCTTTGTTCTCTATGAATCCACACGAATTCCACGGAGGAGAAGGGAACGAGTAAAGTGGAATCCTCTCTTTATACAAGGGAAAAGAAAGCTCTTTCAAGGCGAAAAAAGAAATGAAGTAGATTGACGAAAGCGTCTTTTGAGGGGGAGTTCACACACAGGCTTAGGAATACCCGCCTGTATATGTAACAAATGTAATAAAAGCCTACGGATTTTGAAGGTTTTAAGAGAGTAAAAACTATAGAAGGACCTTCTTATCTATGGATTTTGATTTTTGAGAAGAGAGAGACAGGCTGAGCGAGAGAGAGAGAGAAAGAGATGCGTTAAATTAAAGCTAAAAAGCGCTCTCGAAACCAAAACCTAGTGTGCTTAGATGAAAGATAAAGTCACTCCCCAATGGAATCTCCCTCAAGTGGAATCTCCCTCAACAGCCAAGGTGGTGGTCCAGTGAAAAAGGTGTTGAAAATTAGGTTATAAAATATTCTTTCAAAGGTGATGCGTGACGTGTTTCTTGGTAGGGTTGAGGTGAAGTAATAGCTCCAGGAACTTCAGAAAGTGTATGTAGATCTCTTCTTTGTAGACTGTCTAGGCCTCTTCTGTCCTCGATGATAAGAGAGCCACTATGATCACATTCAAGTAAAATCACTACTAATTAGGATATCCCCTCTTTTTATCATTTTTTATTACTTATAATATAAAAAATTAATTATAAAACAATACTATGTGTATGCATACGTATGGCTAGGTGTATAGTATTTTTAAATATTGTTAAGATTGGTTTTAAATGCATTACAATAATTGTTCTTCACACCCATCAATTAATTAATACAAATTTATGTTAACATTTTATCTTTGGGTGATGTTACTGTTAGAGATGAAAAGGTTGTTTCCATGCTCATATTGAGTGTATTGACTATTTTGGCCTCTAGAGTCAAGAAAGGTAAAGTAACCCTTGTCTTTCATCACTGAAAGACAGAGACTCTGTTTCTTAGAATAACGCCACCCTTATCTTTGCTAATTGTTACTAATTACTATCAAGCAAAATTACTATGAAACATAGTCTTTATCTCATTCTTTTGATCCAATAATGAATACCAAACAGTGGTATTGGGTTTGAATGCATCAGGAAAAACTCTTTGAAAAACATAAAACCCCTCAGACACATCACTATTTGAGCGCCTATGTTCACTTTAATTGGGTCAAATTGAATACATATGGGATGTCAAGGGGAAATCTTTGGAAGTGCGGCTTGTGGTGACATAAGTAACCCAATTTAGTATACAAAGTTTGTGATTAAAATTTGTACGCAGGTTGGCCTTCTTATAAGTTTACATTATGTGATTAATGTTTGGATTTAAAACTTTAAAGCATTCTCAAAATTCTCCCACCGTTCTATTAATTTTAGAAACAATTCAAATTTTATGTTCAGAGTAGCATTGATGGGAATTTTGTTTATGGATTGTTTTTCACTGATACATATGATACAACCCTCTAATTTATTATATCGATATGAGAAAATCAGCACATAATAATGAGACCGGATCCAATATATTTAATTAAAGTTTGAACCCACCATGTTACTCCTAAATGGAGTACTCTTAAATTTTAATTCACAATAGAACCTTTTATAAACACACTACATTTCCCCTAAAGGAGTACTCTTAACAATATAAATATCTTGTCGAAATGAATAAAATGCATTGGAAATTTGGAATGAATGATAGAATTGTGGTCTCTAATTGGACATCTTGAGTGGTGGAAAACAAGGCCATCAGTCTTTTCTTGCTTCTAATTGATTTCAGCATACACACGAAAATTGAGATTATCACCATGGTGGAATTGAGATTCCCATGACTTCAAGAATGGGAGCACGATTTCAACCTAAATATCCAATGGTCACCTAGGCCTTCATTGACACACAAAAATTGTGACTCAAATTGGAGCCTCCAATTCTAATTTTAGTGTTTGGGCCGACCATAGAATGAAAATTGTGATTTTATTATTTTAGGGCCAATTTTCATAAAATTGGTTTTTAGTAAAAAAGTGATCGTCCATTCTTTGGGAAAAGAGATATTATTTGGAATTTACAAAGATTGAATTATAAACAAAATTATTTGAAAAAGAGGAAATCTCAACTCCTCTCACCACCACCACCCCCACCTCATTTATCAACCTTGCCATCTTGCTATCACTTTCTTCTTATAATCACCAACACTATTGCTATCACTTCAGTAACATCAATTATACATCCATTACCGCCACCATCGCCATGATGATGATCTAAGTTAGACCTGTTAATGGACTAGATTTTAATTTGAATCCGATCCAAAAAACGGGATATGGATAATAATTTTAAAATCCGATAACCCGAAAGTCCGATTATTTAACAGATTGGATATGGATTTAAACTGATATGATCTGTTAAGGAACCGATTTGACAAAGTGAATAATATATATATATATATATACACCTGTTATGGATGAGTGCATTTCCATCAAATATATTGTTTGATATCATAATTGAGCATATTTTTTTCTATGGTTGTTTGATATTTAATCATTATTTTATTTATATTGTTATTGACAGATTTCATATTTGTACAATTTTGTTACAATTGTTCTTTTGGATTATTGGATATACTAGATATAGCACACATACGTTGCACGTAAATATTTTTAAATACAAAATAATAAATATATAAAGATTTTATATTTTTTCATAAAAGATAAAGTTTAAAATTCAAAAGTACATTTTTTTGTTTTACAATCAAAATTGTCAACAAAAGATTAAAAACTCATTAGATATACATTCAGAATTTTTTTTCTTCTTCATAAAACAGAATATTTAAACAGTTTATATTCACATATATTATCATGCACCTTAATAGTTGCTTTAGGATAAAGAATTTGAGTAAGAATCTAACTTTAATTTACAAAATAATAAATATATAAAGATTTTATATTTTTTTTCATAAAAGATAAAGTTTAAAATTCAAAGTACATTTTATTTTATTTTTATAATCAAAATTGCAATGAAAAGATTAAAAACTCTTTAGATAGACATTCAGAATTTTTTTCTTCTTCATAAAACGGAATATTTAAAGAGTTTATATTCATATATATTATCATGCAACTTAATAGTTGCTCTAGGAAAAAGAATTTGAGTAAAAATCTAACTTTAATTTGTTAAGAGTTTGAGTTAAAATCTAACTTTCATTATTGTTATCAAATGATAAGAATGTTTACTATGTGTTTTAATTAAGGGAAGGGTAGATATGTATTTTTTTTAAAAAAAATAAGGGTATATTAGTCGTTTAAAAGTATTTCTTTTTTTTTTTTTTTTTCTTTTGTTATGAACGGTCTAGAATATTGCATTAAAAAATTACTGATACAAATCAGAAAGAAATTGGTCCCAGAATGAACTCCGGAACTTCCTCAACCTAAACACATAAATCCTCAATATGCTTAGCATGTCTTGTAATCCCATGGGCTACCTCATTGCCTTCGTGACAAATATGAGAGAAAGTAACCACATCTATGAGAGAAAGTAACGACATCAAAAGATGGGGCTGCTTCACTTTGGATGTCCTCAATTAGAAGTCCCAGGGGAGTAAGCCTAAGCTCAGATGAGTTAATAACATTAACAATCTCCACATTGTCCCCTTCCACCTCTACTAACCGCAGACCCAAATCACGAGCCAAACCCATAGCAAAACGCACAGCCAAAGCTTCAACCTCCGACACTGCAAAATTACCAGCAATCTTCTTTGATCTTGCACCTATCACTTGACCCTCACAATCTCTAATTACCGCACCCAAACCAATGCACTGAATCTCTATAAACAAAGCATCATCCACGTTGATTTTGAAAAACCCAGGCTGCAGTGGTTGCCATTTATCCTTCGACCTAGCTCCTACTATCACATGATCTCCATAATTTTATGAGAATTCCTTCAATAATCGAGTAGCCATATCCACAGCAGTGCTCGGGCCCTGCTTAATACCCTCAAAAACAAAACGATATCGACCATTCCATATCGCCTACATGGTCATCAAAGCTTAAGATATAACCTCCTTACCCATGCACTGATGGAGTTCACTGAGCCAAACCCAAAAATCTGGTGCTTATGCCATGCCGCCCTACCAACCCAGCCCACTGTAATGCCAAACCTCTTTGGCAAAACGACAATCCTAGAGACTATGGAGGATGGATTCTTCCACTTGCCCACAAATGGGACAACACGGATCAATTGGGAGTCGTCGCCACACTAAATTAGCTCTAGTAGGGTAAAATTCCTTTCAAAGCACGCCACACAAAGTGCTTGACCTTGTTAGGAATTCGTAAATTCCAGAAAAAAGTACCATCCACACACCTAGAATCAGAATCAGAGCTTTCCCCCACCATATTACCACAGCCCCACCGTAAGTGGTCCATTTCCATCATATAAGCACTATGCACCGTAAAGACACCCTTAGGGTAACAGTGCCACATCAATCTGTCATCAGGCAACTAATAACTAAGTGGAAATTGGCAAATTGTGGCTACTTCGTGGGGTTAAAAAATGCTCTCCACCAAATCTCGTCTCCACTCTTTCTTCACATAATTGATTAACTCACTGACCCGTGCCCCTGTAGAAAGCACTCTCCTGGGAGAAACCACCATAAAAGTTGTTGGAGTGGGCATCCATTTGTCGTTCCATATACTCACCGATTTCCTATTACCAATGCGCCATCGAACTCCTCTTCCGAAAACTTCTTTTGCCCCCTATATACTCATCGATTTCCTATTACCAATGCGCCATCGAACCTCTTCCGAAAACTTCTACGCCATGAATAGCTAGGATTCAGTCCTAGGCGCGAGTTGAGGAAATTACATCGTGGAAAATATTTAGCCTTCAATAGCCGTGCCACCAGTGGGCTTTCATTATTAAGAAGACGCCACCCTTGTTTTGGCCAAAAGTGCATTATTAAAAACACTAAAATCACGAAATCCCAACTCCCCCTCCTTTTTTGAATAGCACAAGAGGTCCCAACGCAACCTAGTGAATCTTCCATTCATTAGCTCTTTAGCCCCACCAAAAATTAAGAATTATGGCCTTAATTTGATCGAAAAGGGACAAAGGGATTTTAAAGCAACTCATAGCATAGGTAGGAATGGCCTGAGCTACTACCTTGATCAAGATCTCCTTTCCTGCCTTAGATAATAACTTTTCTTTCCATCCTTGCAGTTTCTTCTACACTCGTTCCCTAATGATGCTGAACACTTCCCTTTTAGACTGACCAGTGAGAGTTGGGAGACCTAAATATTTGCTATGGTTGCCATCATGAGATATACCCAAAATTCCTCTAATTAAATCCCGCTGTTCAAGGCTTGTATTCCTACTTGAAAAAGATAGATGATTTCTCCTAAATTAACTTGTTGACCAGACAATACCTCATATTGATGAAGGATATCCATCATTGCTCTACTCTCCATTTCCGTAGCCTTGCCAAATAATAAGCTATCATCAGCGAAAAAAAGATAGGATATCTTAGGACTCCCGTTGCAAATTGAAATCCTAGTCAACCTATTCTCCCTTTCTACCTTAGATAACAATGTGATTAACCCCTCTGTAACAAGAAGGAAAAGGTAAGGCGATAGGGCTCCCCTTACCGGAGCCCCCTAGAGGGGTGAAAATAGCCACATTGATTGCCATTAAAAGTTTTTATAAGATTAAGCCTTTTATAGGTAGTATAGATATAATATAGATATAGATATAGATATAGATTCAGCCTTTTATAGGTAGTATAGAGATAGATTAGTGCTTTTTACTTTTAATTGACAGGAGAAGTGGGGATCAATTTAATTTATAATGTTTATGTTTTTTTCTTCTAATCACAAGTAAGCACTAGTTGAAATAGGTAGGCCATAGGTATATTTTTGAGACTTGTGTCACCAAAATTTTAGACTAAATATATAGGTTATGCTAGGTGAGATTGGTCTATGGTTTTATTCTTTTTGCTAAACAAAATGGATCGGATATTTGGTAAGTAAACAAATCGAATATGAATTTATATATTAAGGATCTATCAGATTAACAGATCGGATCAGATTAGTAAAATTGTTTAACGGATCGGATCTGGATATACTCTGATATGGTCCAAATCTGACTCGTTGACAGGTCTAATCTAAGCCTTATATATAGTTGCATAGTTGCAAAAAGACAGAGTCTCGACTCATCTCACACCCACAAAACTTCTTGCATAATTTTTCATTTTGTATCTATAATTTTGGTTAAAATAAAAAATTATGTTTTTTTTTTTTTTGTAGTAAAAACATAAAACTATAATTTGTTCTCATAGTTCTTTGTGTCATCCAAACATTAGAATTATAATTCCGACTTAATTTGAATTTAAACAAAAATAGAATTAAAACCATTGGAATTTTCATCTCTCAGCTTCTTTCCACTGGAAAACTCTCACTACCTGTGGGATACACCATAAACACCATTTCCCCCCCCCCCCTCAACTTAACCCAATTGACCCCCCCCCCCTTCCTCTCTCTTTCTCTTTCTCTTTCTCTTTCTCTTTCTCTTTTTCCATCCCTTCCCAATTCCCCCTACCAAACACGAGCCGGGGGTTGCCAAGAAATCCTAATCAAGAGTGTATATCCTCCCGTAGCCAAACAAAGCCAAAATTAGGGTTTTCATCCAGCTATGCCCATAAGCACCCAAAACCCTAGTTGCCTCACATCAAACGAGCCGATATAAGTACCCCATTTTAGAGTTTCACTCACTCCACGCCCTTGCCTCTTTCGCAGTTATCCACTCTAGAGAGAGAAAACACAGAAAGAGAGAGAAAACACAGAGAAGATGGGTGATAACCTTATTCTTCGTGGCACCATGAGGGCTCACACCGACATGATCACGGCCATCGCCACCCCCATCGACAACTCGGACATGATCGTCACCTCATCCCGTGACAAATCCATCATCCTGTGGCATCTCACCAAGGAGGAGAAGACCTACGGTGTTCCCCGCCGCAGGCTAACCGGCCACTCCCATTTCGTCCAGGACGTTGTCCTCTCGTCCGACGGCCAGTTCGCTCTCTCCGGCTCCTGGGACGGCGAACTCCGACTGTGGGATCTCGCCGCCGGTGTATCTGCCCGTAGGTTTGTCGGCCACACGAAGGACGTCCTCTCTGTGGCCTTCTCGATCGACAACCGTCAGATCGTATCGGCCTCCCGTGACCGTACGATCAAGCTGTGGAATACGTTGGGTGAGTGCAAGTACACCATTCAGGACGGTGAGGCTCATTCCGACTGGGTTAGCTGCGTTCGGTTCAGCCCGAATACCCTTCAGCCTACCATCGTGTCGGCGTCGTGGGATCGGACCGTGAAGGTGTGGAATCTTACCAATTGCAAGCTGCGTTCCACACTTGCTGGACACAATGGATACGTCAATACGGTGGCCGTGTCGCCTGATGGGTCGCTGTGCGCTAGCGGGGGAAAAGATGGGGTGATCTTGCTTTGGGATTTGGCCGAGGGAAAGAGGCTCTACTCGCTTGATGCGGGCGCGATTATTCATGCTCTGTGTTTTAGTCCGAACAGGTACTGGCTTTGCGCTGCGACGGAGCAGAGTATTAAGATCTGGGATTTGGAGAGCAAGAGCATTGTTGAGGATTTGAAGGTCGATCTCAAGGCCGAGGCCGAGAAATCTGACGATACAACCACTACCGCTGCCAAGAAGAAGGTACACTTAATTACTGTATTTATATTTTGTTATGTGGGTGTGATTTATTATTTGATTATATAGTTTTTTCATTAATTTTAAATTCTATGTTCACTTTTGTGAATTGCATCTAATGGTTGCATGGTGGAATGGCTTTGAGGTTGAATTTAAACTTGTTTGTCTTTTAACCTGTTTCAGGAGTAGTATTCCAATTTACTTTTGTTTTACCTGTCGTTCCTTTTATTCATTTCTATGCAAGTATTTAACTAGATGGTTCTGCTCTTTGTGTCTTGAGCGAGTTAGTAAAATTGGTCTATGTTATCATAGGATCACCTCTTTTCCATTATTGTTTATCATTTGTCATTTCCTCATTTATTTGATTTACTTATTATTAGAGTTTTGTCACTTGTGATATTTTGAATTTGATGCTTAATTTGATTAATGGATTTTTTTAATAAACATGATAGTTCTTACTTCTTTTGCTGGAGTTTTGTTTTTAATTTTACCTTTTGTTTTACTCGTGATTCTGTGAATTTATTCCCCTTTCCTTGTATCTCTTGTCTATTTTCCAGAGCAAAGCATAATTTTATTTGTTCTCATTTTCTAATTTCATAATTATTTGTGAAATAATTTCAATTTTCCCTTAAGCATTTGACTAGATGGTTCTCTTTTCATAATTTCAATTTTTGTGAAAGGATTTTATTTATTTGTTAAGCAAGTGATGTTTTTTTTAATATCATATGGTTTGCTGTGACTATCACCCTTGTTTGACTTTAATTTCAATTTCACTTTTTGAGTGAACTTTGTTGTTATGGGACCAGCTTTTGAATGCCTGAAAGAGCATGTTATCTTTGTATTTAAGAAATTTATCATATGGATAGCAGTTCAAATTCTTATTTATGGGAATATTTCTATAGGTATGGAAACTTATTTATATATTGAAATAAGGCGCAGCCTTCTGAAAATTTTGTCATGTTCTAATCAATGAATTGGGTACTGTATTTTGATTATGGTCCATTTTAATTCTATGTGATTGACATGGAATCTGAATTCCGTGATCATTTTTTATGTACTGCAAAATTGCAAATTAACTCATCTGATAAGAGTAGGAGAGTAGCAGTACAGCCTTTGCCCCCATCCCCTGAAGAAAAACCCCTCTACTCTCCCAAATACGTGGATTGCATTCTAAATGTTGATGTGCACCTTCTCTTGATCCTGCAGCAAGAATATGTATACACATATACTACGCATACAACCAATCCCTTTGATGGACTTTCTGTTACTATTTTTTTCTCAGTGTTATCTAACTCATTACAAATTTATCATTGGTGCAAAATTAAGTGCTGAAGCGATGAGGAAATATTCTTGAAGGGAGTATTTGGTTTCTGTTAGATGTAATCTGTTGTGAGAAAGGAAAGTATCACTGGTGCAATTTTAAAAGTGCTAAAGCAATGAGGAAGTAATCTTGAAGGGTTACTTTGCTTGTGTTATATGTAATGTGTTGTGAACTATTTTATTGTGATACGTATTAGAAAGAACTTGTGTTTTGTGCGAAAATTGTTACTGTTGATGATGTGAAAATTTTAGACAACTGCGCTTGGTATGTCTTAATAATCTCCAGTCTTTGCTTGAATAGGAATGCATGTCTAACACAACATTTAATAGCTAAACTAGAAACAAGTTTTGCTTGTTAACTGAAAAAGAAAATGTGCAAAATTCTGACCAAAAAGAAAAAAAAAATGTGCAAAAACTTGATACCTAGAACATCTAGCTGTTGTTATTTTTGGTTTACGATATTGGATATGTTACGTTGCATATGAACGTGACATTTGACTACCAATGAGATTATATGAAGCTTTTACATAAGGAGAATTCGCTTCATATTTTTTTATAAATTGGCAGTGAATCACTTTGTGGGAGATGGTCATACAGTTTAACGTTGGGATAAATAATGAGTTTACATAGCTCTTTTGCCTTGTGTAAGGTGAAGCAATACATCAGGTGGTATATGTATACAATTATTAAGCAGACCCTATAGAGTGTTGTTAAATTTATTTTGCTAATAATTTTCTGGAATCAGTATTCTCAACATGGTGATGTTGGGGTGAATATTGAAAATATCATGATTCTTAGTTGTATGAGTTATGCTGTGGTGGTTTGAGTGGATTTGCAGAGATTTTGATCCTCTGACATATGTTGGTGACTAATTGGATAAAAAGATTTAAATTAACAAATCGTGGAGTGAAAATTGTTTGTTAACTGTGCTCAAAAATAGGTCTTCATACCCTGTCCTGGTTCTCATGGTTCATGCTAAAATATTCGGGGCTCTTTTAAGCTTGGAGACTGCCTATTTGAATTGTCATGTAAATAATATTTAGACTATTATAAGGATTAGCTTGGAGACTTCCTGTTTGAATTGTCATGAAAATAACTAATTTAGGACATTGTAAGGATGATTCGGTTGGCATTTGGAAATCTCTTTTTTCACATGACCCAATGGATTTTCCAATCTGTGGAATTGAAATGATAAAAACTAATCAATGTATGTTTTGGCCTTTTGTATTGGACTTTGCAGATTATTTACTGCACAAGCTTGAGCTGGAGTTCTGATGGAAGCACGTTGTTTAGCGGGTATACAGATGGTATAGTCAGAGTGTGGGGTATTGGTCGCTACTAGGATGGACATTCTTGCGAGTAATTGCTGGAAACAGCACTTGTTTTTCCTCCTTTTTGATAAAGAAACATTGTAGCGTTTTAAAGCTTATTTAGTTCTGTTTAAATGTTGGATCTTTTGGTACTTAATGTTTTATGGCTTTGAGGCCTATGCTGTTTTGGTTTTGGTTTTTATATTAGATATCACATTGGTTTTCCTGACTATAAAATTTTCTTTCTTTGATCTATTTTTTTGTGCTCACGCCCCTTTATGTGTGTTTTTCTTTTTCATTTTCATTTGAACATTTACATTCGGTCCATACTGTAGTTCTGACATGGTATGTTCTGATGCTAGGATAGAGATTTGCTGTAGTTGCTAGTCAGCTGCCCATAATGTAGTTCTGACGTAGTATTCTCTGATGCGAGGTTAGAGGTTTGCTGTAGTTGCTTATCTCAAAAAATGTACTGCTTCCCTGGTGAACCCAATTGTTTATGGGCTATATACTTTCATGGGGAAATGTGATACATTTCTATGAAAGAGAGGGCGAATGATTCTTTTGCTTGGAGGTGTGATCCATATAATAATAATTATTATAATTATTGTTATTTTCTGGTGACATGGATCAGAGTTTCATTATAAACCTTGAGCTTCCCTCTGCATAGAGGTTTTTCTTCTCTTTTTGCCACAAGGCACAAGGTCATTGCTGTGACATGATCTTAATGATTTGTGGAACGAGATTGAATAGATTTTGGACAGCCAGTATGTAGCTCAGGAGTTGTGGCATAATTGTAATGTGACTATTGGACGTCCAATTCCATTGTCTTTTTGAATTATTGAAATTCTTGTATTTACCAAACGTAAGCTTGAGGAAGTCAAGTGGCTAAGTGGGGGTGGAATTGATGGTATTTGAGGAGGGAAGGGCTTAATGTCGTAAGCAGAGCCAGTTCTTGGAACTTCTCCCCACTTAAAAGACGAAAAAAAAGCAATGATTCTCTCCATTGCTATCTGGACACAGCAAAATTTGTGGGTTAAGGCTTTTTTGTGCGTCTTAGTATTATTATTTTGGTGAAGAAGGATGTTAAGTCGAAAAACTTCCCCCAAATTATAGCATTATACATCTGATTTCACATTATTGTCTTCTAACTTTCTTTAAATCCGATAAATATGTTTCTTAAACTACTCATAAAATTATGGTCACAACTCGGGAGATTAGGGTCGTTCACACTGGTAATGGAAAAGGTGAAGATTTTAATACCCATTACCATCATCAATTGCAAAATGCTGTTAGATGAATTTTGGTTGGATGTACAGGATGAAATATCAAAAGATCCTCATTAGTTCTTAAAACAAGAGTGCAAATTAAGGGTAAAATAATTGAGAAGATTTGACCGGAACAAGCACACACACACATGTTAAGATTAGTAAAAAGTCTCTCATTACATAATTATTGTGTCGAACACACATCACGAATGCTCCAGACTTCTAGTGTTAGAGAATGAGATTGCAAGGCTTTCAATAATATGCAGCTGCCATCTCCTATGCCACATGCCAAAAAACCCAGCAATTCCATAACGTCTTCCGTCCGTTGGATGAATCTGTTTCCGAATTAAAATTTTTTTTTCTTGGGGGGAGGGGGGGGATGGTGATAAATATAAAAAATAAAAAAGAACAACCATTTATTTTGAATCACAGCCTACCCTAAAAAACCGAAGCATGAATTAGGCTAGAGCACACCAAAGGAGTAGCATAACCAAACTTCTTTTCTTTTTTTGGGTAAACTACTATTACTAGATGGAAAAAGTTGCAACTGACTTAAAACATTACAATAATTTCTCGTTTTTACCCAAAAATATTTGAATATTCTCAACAAGAGGCAGAGCACACCAAATCTGTAGATTACAAAAATGTATAATT
The DNA here is from genome assembly GCA_039720395.1 of Liquidambar formosana. NCBI lineage: Eukaryota > Viridiplantae > Streptophyta > Magnoliopsida > Saxifragales > Altingiaceae > Liquidambar > Liquidambar formosana. The sequence continues at coordinate 16,035,674 of CM077828.1, read as the reverse complement.
GGAAGATTATGAATATTGTTTGAAGAAAAATGCTTGGCTTCAAATACTGCTATACAGGTATAACTCAAAAAAGCCACTCCAAGTAGCAAGCATATGCACGTCTCTGTGGTAGGCCTATTCCATATTTATCTCTTGACACAGCATTAAGCTCCTGTTTATATATATCAGCAAAATTTATAAATCCAAATGCGTATGACCCCCAGACCTAAGACCACCAACCTCATTGAGTATGTTCCAGATTGATGCTCACCAGTAAGCTTCACTCATTCATGGAGAGCAATGGTCCAACCTTCGATCAAAACTAACTCTCCTTGTCACCAGCTATGGTGATTACCATATCCTTCGAATGACTTGACCACATCTCGCAATATGAATTTTTTTTTTACATTCCACAATTGCACATTCGAGCTTCACAATATTACATAAGTGAATGCATTTGGGTTCCATTTTAAGGTTGACATACTACCCTGGAAAGCAACTCAGATCCCTTATGATTACGCCTTCTCTTCTTCAATTCACCACGTAGAATGCAAGCAAGAGTAATGTCATCTTCTTCCGTTCCTGAAATCTGTGAACAAGATTTCTCTCCACTGGAGTATTTGGACCTATCTTCTTGACAAACAGATGCAAAATCCTGGCAATCCTCTGATAGAGAACAAGCCTGATTACCACTTTTGGCACGTTCAAGCCTTCTCTTATTCAATTTATCATGTACAATACAAGCAAGAGTAGTGTCATCTTCATCTGTTCTACCAGAAATCTGTGTAGAACAGGATTCATCTCTAGTCCTTGACTTTTTGGTCCTATCTTCTTGACAAATAACAGATTCAAAATCCTGGCATTCCTCTGATAGAGAACAAGCCTGATTAGCATTTTTGGCACGTTCAGGCCTTTTCTTATTCAATTTATTATGTAGAATACAAGCAATAGTAGTGTCATCTTCATCTGTTCTATCAGAAATCGGTGTAGAACAAAATTCATCTCTAGTCCTCGACTTTTTGGGCCTATCTTCTTGAGAAACAGACGCAAATTCTTGGCATTCCTCTGATGGTTCAGTATATTTATGCTTAAGAGGTCTTTTATTCTTATCTGAGGCTGTATTATCCCCAGGAAAGTTCAGGGTACCATTATCATTAGTAATCCTTAATTCCAAACTTTCAGGACCTGACGATAAACTGCAGCTGTCGTTAGCTGGTTCTGTAGATTTCTTCCTTTTTGGGCGGGGTTTAGGAGCCTTTTTCTTCATAGCAGTATTATTCACACCAAATGTACCACCCTCTTCACCATTGGTTATCATTAACAAAGTTGAATCTGGACAAAATGATGAATGATCAGGTCTAAATTCAGAACCATTAGTAGTTTCTATTAACATGGTATTTCCAGAAGACAATGTAGAATTCTGGTGTTTCCCTGATTCTATGGCAGTACTATTCCCACCAAGGGTCTCAACACAACCATCAGCCATCCCCAATTCCAAACTCTGAGGAGGAAATGAAAGAAAACTGTGGTTCTCACCTGCTTCAGAACATTTATTCCCATTTGAATGTGATTCACGAGAGTTTTTCGTCTTGGTACTATCATGCTGCTTAGAAACTCTTTTCTTCTTAGTTTTAGTATTATTATTCCCACAAAGTGTATCAGCACCATCACCATTAGTTGTCTTCAATTCCAAACTTTGAGGAGCCAACGGAGGAAGACCCTGGCTCTCAGCTGGTTCAGTACACTTACTTCTCTTTGAGCGTGGCTTAGGAGACTTTCTATTCTTTGTAGTATCACTGCCACCACATGCCGCAACCCCTTCACTATTGCCTATCATTGCCAAAGATAAATCCATATCAGGTGATGAATGCTCTTGTACCCTATCAGTGCATTTTTTCCTTTTTGAAAATGGCTTCATTAAGCCATTCTTTAAAAGGCCATCATGATTGCCAAGCGTCTCAATCTCATCAGTATGAGTTATCCCTGGGGCTTCCTTGGAACAATTTTGAGCATTTTTTCGAAGCCTCTTGGATCCAATATTTTTTGTAACATTGCTGCAATTTGAAGAAACAAAGAAGAAATCACATGCACGGTTAAAGACTTGAAGCAAGCACAAACTTACATGTAGCATATTTGTAGATTTTCCCATAGAGATAAGTGGTGGAGAGGGATGCTTTATGGAGAAAATCTGTCGAGTGGAAGTATGGGTGTGAAAGGGGGAGTGGTGGGTGAAGGATATTTGAGGAAGCCATAGGATAGGTCAATGGAAGCCATAGTGGGTGGTCTTAGATCCTTTGGAAAAGAGGTGGGTTTTAAAGTGGGAGAATGACAGGCAGGTTTAGATTTTAGAATGAGATTAGGTTAGGGGAAGAGGCAGGGAGGTGTTTCCCGATCATCTTGCGATTTCAGTTAATAGGGATGCTTGGATAATGCCATAAAGGATTGTGTACATGGGACGATGATATGGAAGGTAGCTTTGGTTAAGAATTTTCATGATTAAAAATTAATAGGATTATGTTTTTTTTAACCAAAAAAAATTAATAAATTTCTATTCTGCATAGATGGAGGGAGGTGTGGAAAATAGTATTGTTTGGAAAGGAAGTCCAAATGGTTCCTTTTCGGTAAAGTCTCATGTTTCTTCCATGTTTAAAAAATCTGGACGCTGTGGATTCCTTCTAAAGTAGCTATTTTTCACAGAGACATGGCTATGCGGAATGAGCAATGGACCATTCGACAAGCAAATGGTTATGCCTAATCAATATATTATGTGCAAAAAGGCAACCGAGATGGTTGATCTCCTTTTACTACAATGCAAGGTGGCTTTTGAGTTGTAGGCTTTTCAGCTTTTCCTTTTCAAGGTGCAGTGGCTTTTGCCTCAATCAGTTCTAAGATAAGTGGAGAGTTTGTGAATTAGGAGTGGCAAGAACGATTCATCTTCGGCTTGGAGAATGGTACATCATGCTATTTTTTGAACGCTTTGGAAGCGAAGAAATAATAGATTTTTTTATGGGATAAAACTTACTGTAGAGTTAAAAACTAAAGACAGTTCTAAAACTTTTTGATTGGATGGATGTAGATGTCTAGGAAACCAGATGTATTGTTTGGTGCTCTTTCCAAGTTTCATGCATACCGCGTGTGTACAATGTCATGATATGTGGAGTCTGATGATATCGGTCAGCAAGATTGCCCGAGGAGTTCGGGGGGCAGGGCCGTGCCCTACAGTACAACATCCGTACAATGTTGGGGGTGGTATTTTCCTACAGTTCTATATTAACCCTAATTATTGCGGGGGTTATATATAGTGGGCTGACCGTCATAAGGCTTGTGACTTGTATTCTCTTCTTTTTTGCCTTAGAGCATAGTGGAATTGTGTGTGAGCCGTGGACATACCTCAACTAGAGGGATCCACATAAATCCACTGTGTTCTTGCTTCTTATTTTATTCTTTCTTTTGTGATAATCGCTGTGTGTGATTAAGAAGGCTAATTTCTCCAACATACAGGGGCCAAAAAATTGGCCCTTTCTTATAATTTAATACATGTTAACTTCATCAAAAAAGGAGGGCAGAAAACATAATACCAGGAAAAGGAAATTCGAGAAAAGACTACCAAAGAAGTGGCTTGTCTAACACAATCATAGTTCAATAAGGAGCTAGGGACAGGATTATAAGACAACTTACCAAAAAGCAGCATCTGTCTTCTTAGATTCTGGCCTCTTCCTGCAAATAACAAAGGCATCAAACCAAAATCAATATAAATGCATTAAAACAACAAAGATACTAAATTTAAGTATCGCAACAACCTACCTAGGATTCCTCTTCTGTTTCCTGGAAGGATTTCCATTTTCAGGTTCAGATACTGAACCTATCGCTGGCAATGGAAAAAAATCCTTAGGACCAAGGGCAGGTCGTTCTGACTCCCGATCTACAAAGTTGGATATAAGAGCGGCCTTTTGTATCTTTCTAGATGCTTGGAGTAAAGGCACTTCATGTGGAAGCAACACCTTCCATCTCCTGGTCATAACAAAAGAAGATTTGGTTATCATGAAGTGCAGATAAATGAATTACACAATCAAAAAAAAAAAAAAAAATCAAATTATAAAACATTCAACATAGCTAGAGCATTCTGTTCATCAAATCCAAAACTTCCTACCTCAGGCACTGACTATCAGTACGTGGAGCGACACATGTAGCAACCTTAGACCAGCAATATCCATGTTCCACAATTGCTGCTTTCAGCCGTGAATCCTCTTCTTCAGTCCATTCATCCCAGTTCAAAGAAGGATCTAAACTGTTAACCCATCTGCCATAAGAAACAAGCCTTTACAATCTTGTCATATCAACTACATCTAACTGAATTTAAAATTCTACAACCATACCTTTCTCTACATTGCACTTGAGTTCGACCTGGCACAAATTCAGCTATTTTCTTCCAGGTTTTGGGCCCAAAAAAAGTCACAGCTACTTTCAAGCGTTTGTCTTCATCTAGAGTCCACCTTCCTACCCTTTGCCTAGCTGGGTGAAGGGTTTTTTTCCATCTGCATTTACGAACAAAATGATGGTATAAGTCATGAATTGATTTAATGTAAGCAGCCATAAAAGGAACAAATGCAACAAATATTAGTTTCGCACAAAATATTTAACCCAAAAGCACACATCAACAATGCCTAATAAACAGATTCATCTATGAAAACATCTTAAATTGTAGGGAACTCCATCTTAGCAGAATTATAAACTCCCCAAATTGATGACTTTCTTTCTTTTGTTGTTAGGTTTACACATGAGGCAGATTGTTGGAAAATACCACATCCCACATCGGTTAAATAGAAAATTTGATATGACTTCATATACCTGTTTGGGCCCTCCACCTAACAGCTTAGGTTATAAGGTTGAAAACTTAAGATGGTATCCAAACATGTCGTTCTTGAGTCCATTTATGTCTCTGAGCCTATTTTTGTCGTCCACGTGACAAGCCCATTCTTGTCTTGTTAGGCTTGCATGTGAGAGAGAGTATTGGGAAGTCTCACATCCACATTGTCTAAATATTGAATTTGACATGACTTCGTACAACTGTTTGGGCCCTCCACTTAATAGCTTAGGCTATTAGGTTGGAAACTTAACATGGTATCATAACATGTTGTTCTTGGGCCCATTTATGTTTCTGAGCCCCCCGTATTTTGTTATCCACGTGATAAGTGTATTCTTGTCTTGTTAGGCTTGCACGTGAGGAGTAATGTTGGAAAGTCTCACATCCCACATCGGTTAAAGATAAAATTTGATATGACTTCATATAACTGTTTAGTGACTTAATACAACTACTTAAGCCCTCCACCTAATAATTTAGGCTTTTAGATTGGAAACTTAACATCATATCAATGTATGTTGTTCTTGGACCGTTTCTGTTTGTAAACATGTCTTTGTTGTCTACGTGGCAAGCCTATTCTCATTTTGTTAGGCCTATACGTGAGATGGAGTGTTGGAAAGTACCACATCCTACTTTATTGACCAAAAAATAAGATGGGGTCAGGTTCCAAGTTCAAAAGAGGCAGTTTGGAAGAAACTATGGAAATCTAAGCTTCATGCTAGGCAAAAGACTCTACTATGGAGGACTCTTTTTGGGGCATTACCTACGAGAGGTTCACTTGCTATTCATTTTCAAATCGATGACCCCTATTGCCCCTTGTGCAATTCTGAAATTGAAACGCCAGTACACCTTTTCTTCCAATGTCCCATTGCTAGGTCTGTTTGGTTTGTAAGATGGGGACTTAGAACAGACTATTTTCAGAATTTTGATATGCTCGACTGGTGCAAAGCCATTTTGAACCCCTCCTTGGAATTAAATATACAACTCACTAATGAGCTTGAATTTCTTGTTTGGGCAGCGTTTTGGTATCAAACAATTTGGAAGCATAGAAATATGGTGATCTTTGAAGGTAGTACTGTATCTCCTAATGAAATGGTTATGGATATTGAAACTAAGACGACCTGAATTTTTGGCCCCGGGCAACCCATCTCTAGCTCACCCAGATGGTGTCCACCCTTTACATACATCATCCTCTTCGAGTAGTTGTGATCGCCCCCCCTACCGACTTTGTGAAGTTGAATTTTGATGTGGCAGTCGGTCCCACAAGGTGGTGTGTTGCTGTTGTGGCCCGCAACCATAATGGTGAATTTTTGGGGGTCTCTTCTCACATTTCTGATGGGGTGGACCCAACGGTGGCAGAGGCCAAAGCAGCCAGATTAGCTGTGTTAACGGCTAGGGATAAAATGTGGAACATGATATGGGATGAAGGGGATGCCAAGTCCATCATTAACCTGTTCTCCCCATCAGTGGATGCCCCATGGCATTATGAAGTCATCATCTCGGACATACATCTTGGTTTGACACAATTTAACTGTCACTTTTTGAAAAATTCCTAGAATGGCTAATGGAGCTGCTCACGCCATGGCAAGGTGGGCACTCAGCTTGGACTTCTCAAGTTTTCTTGGTGCAGACTCTCTTCCCGCCCCGGTTATGGCGGCCTGCCTTGCAGATTTGTGCTAGTCCCCTTCTGGTTTTTTTGTTGTTGTTTTGTTTTGTCCTTTTGGTTGTTTGGTTGGTTTTTTTATGTACTTCGCAGCAAAAAACAAAAAAAAAAAGGTACCACATCCTACATTGTTTAAATAAAAAATTTGATATGACTTCATACACTTGTTTGGGCCTCACCTAACAACTTAGGGTACCAGGTTGAAAACTTAACATAGTATCCAAGCATGTCATTCTTGAGCCACTTTATGTTTCCGAGCATGTTTTCGTTGTCCACGTGACAGGCCCATTCTTCTCTTGTTAGGCTTGCATGTGAGGGAGAATATTGGGAAGTCTCACATCCCACATTGTCTAAATATTGAATTTGACATGGCTTCGTATCCTATTTGGGCCCCCCACTTAATAGCTTATGCTATTAGGTTGGAAACTTAACATGGTATTACAGCATGTCGTTCTTAGGCTGTTTCGTTCGTGAGCTTGTCTTTGTTGTCTATGTGACAAGTCATTCTTGTCTTGATTGTGATTTTTTGGATTTTGTGTTAAACAAGAAGGGTTTGGGAGAAAGATGGAAGAAGTGGATTTATGGTTATTTGTCCACCACCAATTTTTTAGTGATTGTTAATAGCAAACTAGGAAATTCCTTATGGCAGTCAAGGGGGTTGAGATAGGGAGAACCTTTATCTCCTTTTTTGTTTACTATAGTTGCAGATGTGCTGGGGAGACTTGTGGATAGAGCTAAAGAGGTTGGGTTGTTTGATAGATTTGTGATTGGTAAGGATAAGGTTTTTGTTTCTCATTTGCAATTTGCGGATGATACCTTATTTTTCTCCTCGGGAGATGAGCTCAAGTTTTCACATATTCTATATATTCTTAAGGTTTTTGAGTTGGTCTTGGGCCTTAAAGTTAATATGGGCACGTGTACTATTGTGGGAATTAATTGTGAGCGTGAGGAAGTTCAAAGATTGGCTGATTAGATTGGATGTTTTGTTGGTAAGTGGCATTTCATTTATTTAGGTTTCCCTTTAGGGGGGAATCCTTATTCTGAGTCTTTCTAGAGTCCAGTTATTGATAGAGTTAAGAAGAGGTTGAATGGATGGAAGAGGGCTCTTATTTCCAAGGGTAGGAGATTGGTGTTGTTTCAATCAGTTTTGTTAAGCATTCCCACTAATTATTTATCTCTTTTAAGGATTCTGGTTGCGATTGCTAGGTTGTTAGAGAAGTTGATGAGGGATTTTTTATGGGAAGGAAGTGGTGAGGGCAAGAATGATCATTTGGTTAAGTGGGACTTGTGGGAGGTTGTGTCTAGACCTAAGTCTCAAGGGGGCTAGCTTTGAAAATATTTTGGATAGAAATGTTGCTCTAACTACCAATTGGTTATGGAGGTTTCCTCTTGAGAGGGGCTCTTTGTGGCATGCTATAATTAGTAGTAAGTATGGTGTAAAGGCGAAAGGGTGGGACGCTCAATCTTGTCCTGAGGCTTCAACCAGATGTCCTTGGAAGTTTATTTCTCAAGGTTTGCATCGGTTTTTGGAGTAAACTTCTTTGTTAGTGGGAAATTGGTTCCAATGTGTTTTTGGGAAGACCATTGGAGAGGTGATGCTCCTTTTTGTTCTTGTATAGACTCCCTCTGTCTCATAATGTCTCTATTTTTTCTTTGGTTTCTTCCGAGTCTCATTATTCTGGCTGGGTTTTCAAATTTTTTCGAAATCTCAATGAGAAAGAAAGTCTAGAGTTGGCATCTTTGTTGTTGTTGCTAGATAGCTTTTCTTTGAGATTGCACATTCCTAATAGGAGAATTTGGTCTGCCGATTCTTCTAGAGTTTTTTCTTGTAAGTCTTATTTTGAAATATTAATTGAGAATCATGTTTCTTCTCCCACTTTCCCAGTTTGACTTAATTTGGAAAGCCAAAGTGCCCTTTAAATTTAAGTTCTTTGCTTGGACCTTAGTTCACAAGAGAATTAACACCAATGATAGGTATCAAAGGAGGAGCCCTTCTCTTGTTGTGAGTCCTCAGTGGTGTATTATGTGTAGAAGGGCGGTGGAGCCAATTGACCATCTCTTTTTACATTGTCCGGTCGGCTTCTCAGTTGTGGCTAAACCTGTTTAGCTTGGGTTTTGAGCTTTGGGTGATGCCAGGAGGTCTTGAAGGTTTATTTCTCGTTGATTTGTTGGGCTTCAGGAGGAGCAAGAAGGCGAAAATCTTGTGGCATTGTGCTTTCTTGGCTGTCTTTTGGGTTCCTTGGATTGAGAGGAATAGGGGTGCAAGTCGGTGCAGGTTTGGGCGGTTTTAGGGTGTTTTTCCACGAAACCGATCATTTCGGTTTCCCTATAGTCCAAACCGAAACTGCACCAACACCAATAGAACACATGATACACTGACCAAATTGGTATCTGGTGCGGTTTGGTTGGTTTTCGGTTCCTTCCAAAATTTATTTTGGCCCCTTTTTTTGCTTATTTTTTGGGCATACAGAGAAACAGAGAACCAGAAAAAAAAAAAATAACAAACAACCAAGAGCAAGAGAAATGAGGGGAGATCGAGAGAAAGATAGATGAGAGAGTGAGAAAACCTGAAATAGGAACTAGGGTTAGGCTGTATAGGCTTGACGCCAACATATGTGACCTTTGATCGAAAGAGAACCATGAATTAGGGCTTGACGGCGACAGATGCCTGTGATTGAAATAGAACGAGAGGTTAGGGGATGTATATATATATATATATATATATCTAGAGAGAGAGAGAGTGAGAAGGAGAAAGAAGAAAAGAGAATGAAGGTTTAGAAGAGAGCAAACCTGAAGACGTCGCTCGCCATCGTCGATGTGGTGCGCCGGAATGTGAGAAACAGAGGGAAGGGTCGACGGCGCTAAGGCATGGTAAGGGATTGGGGTGATCGAATGAAATGGGAATAGGGATTTAGGGTTTGTAAATGTGTATATATACTAAGGCTAAACGACGTCGTTTCAGTATTAAATATAACATATTAAATCGGTTCGGTTCGGTTTAATCGGTCCGGTTTTTCCCTAAACCGACACCGAACCGGAACCGAAAAAAACATGAAAACTTAAACCGAACTGCCCAATGTTAGATAAAAAACCGACCAAAAACCGATAATTCGGTTCGGTCCGGTCCGGTCCGGTTTGGCCGGTTTGGTCGGTTTGCTTGCACCCCTAGAGAGGAATGCAAGGATTTTTGAGGATCGAGAAACATCTTTAGATGATTTATGGGATAGAAGTGCACTTCCTAGGTTCCTTTTGGGCTTCGTCCTCTAAAGAATTTAATGTTGTTCCTTTTTTTGTTTTGAAATCTGATTAGAAGGCTTTTTGTAGCTAGTTTTATAGGCTTCCCTTCTTTTTTTTTTTTTTTTTTCCTGTTGGTGTGTTTTTGGCTTTGGTGGACTTCTTGTCCCTCATTTGTTATCTTTCTTTTTATTATTAATAATATCCTCATTGTTACTGTTCAAAAAAAAAAAAAAAAGCGTTGGAAAGTACCACATCCTACATCGGTTAAATATAATATTTTATATAACTTTATATATCTGTTTGGGCCTCCACCGAATAGCTTAAGCATTTGGGTCAGAAACTTAGTATGGTATCTGAGCATGTGCACCCTTGGGTCATTAGGGTTACGTTTGTGAGCCCAACCCATCATTGTTGTCCACATGACAAGCCCATTCTTGTCATTAAGTCTACACGTGAGGGGGAGTGTTGGAAAGTACCACATCCCATATCGGTTAAATATAAAATTTGATAGGACTTCATATACCTGTTTAGGCCCTCCACATGATAGTTTATGCTCTTAAGTTGATAACTTAATAGAGAAAGAGAGAGAGAGAGAGAGAGAGATATCTTTCAATTTCTTTCAACCTTTATTCATCTTCGACTATGCTCCTCTCTTACACCAATAAGCCATAATTTTAGGCTTCGTATAACCTAAAAACAAGGTACCCTTTTTAAAAATTTAACACCAACTATAGGAACATATTAGGACTCAAATTCTCTTCTAAAACCCTTAAAACTTCCAAAAATAGAAAACAAAACAGTAACAAATAAAATACTCATAATATGATTTAAAAATACTCCATGGGCCCTAGCTCAAAGATGTTCTTGAAGATTGTGCCTTTGATGGGTTTGATCAAATCGTCAAGGTGAATCAAAATATGGAAAGAACTTCCAAGTACATTATAATTCCTCTCACCACATGAGAATCCCACCCATTAGCTTGAATACCATACTTGCTTTTAATTACAGAATGCCATAAGGAATTTGGTTTATTAGCTTGTAAAGACATATAATGCCGCAGGCCTTTTTAGTAAATACAATTTAAGTCTTATTAGAAGAGAGAGAGAGAGAGGGGGGGGGAGAGAAAAGAAAAAAGAAAACTCATTCAAGAAGGGTAGAAATGTGTTGAGGGTGAAAGGTGAGAAGTTTCTCTCAAGTCTCATCAAGTGGGGAGTTCTTCAAGAATTCCACTTCCTCTAATGTTAAACTAAGATATATGAAAGTATTTATGCCCCATAATGCATCTCCAAGAGTGTTCATAAAAACTATTAGTTGTATATACGCCCTCATGACATTCCCAAGAAAGTTAGATCACTAACTACTTACCGAGAAAAGACCACTAATAGAATACATTACTGGACTGATAAACATCTCAGATATTACTTACACCTCCCATGCACAACGCTTATCTTATTCTCAGAAACCAAGTGTCATGTATGACAACTTTTATATGTCATATGACAGATACATAAGTCAAGGACAGGGGCACGGGTAGTTCGGTGCATAAGGTTCTCTCTGGTTCAAACTATTCTAATCATATTTGATGAGGTCTATACCACCAAACCAATTATGGTACCCTAGTGAAAATCCAACATAATATAAGGAAATCTATATTAAATCAAGTCCTATGTCCTTAAAAAGGCTGCAAGATAAAGCATAATAACTCGTAGATTTTCTATACAAGAGCTTCAGAGCTCTTTCTTCAACAGGAGAATTACAGCACAGATGCACAAAAATAAATTTTTGCTACATTAATGATGCGCTACATCAATTAATTAGATGGAATTAAATACGAACTCAAATAATAGTTGAGAGTTGAGACAGCTAACTGACCTATTAGAGCATTGGGTACCAGTCCGTCCTTCCAAATTAGAAGCTATGAGCTGCCAATTACCCTCACCAAAAGCTTCTACAGCAGTGCGAAGTTGATTATCCTCATCATCAGTCCACTCACTTTTCAATATGGAAGCATTTAAGCTCCTTTGATATCGAGCCAAGCACTGAAATGGGGTCCTGTTACTCCCCAATGATACTGAAATATCAATCCAGTTATTGATTCCCCTTTGTTGGACGATAAACAAAAGATTCTTATCCTCCATCTTAGTCCACGGATTGTGATTAATTAATGGATCTTCAAAGTTCAACCACCTACAAGGATCAGCCAAATATATTAAGCTATAAGGATGCAAACAAAGCAATCCATGTCTGTAGTATTGTGGTTCAGAAAGCATTAGAAAATGAATGCATCACAAACACCTATGATGACTGCTATCACTGATGCATTTAGCACCAAGATTTTGAGTAAAGCACATGTCAATATGTCATACAAGGGCCCCACCTGAATGACCTGCTTTAACCTTGCGATTTTATTCAAATCTAATAATGGTAAAGGTGTCTGTGATGGTGGTCATCATAGATGTCTGTGCTACCTTTGCTCGAAAGACATAGACTTCACAGAAAATCAATAAACACAAAAATGTAGATAAGAACTGCACAGATGTGAGATCAGAAATAGAATGAATCTGAATCTAGAATCTAGAAATCTAGAAGAAACAAATATTAAAAACCCCACCATCAACATTAGACAGGTTTTCCAGATTCTAAAACAATAATGTTAGTGGGAGCCTGGGACCCTCGAAATATTTAACCAGTAAGTTAAGCTTTAACATCCTCATATCTATCAAGTAGAAAAGTAGCAAAATGCCAGCACAATAGAGTATTTTGCTTTTCATTCAAAACCATGAACAGGCCTCTAAATGTTGACCAAGTAATTCTGCCTTTCTTCTTATCCAAAAGACGATAGCCATGATATCAACAACACTAATACTTCTTCTAAATGCCAGCACTAATACTTCTTCACAAATTTAAAACAAATAAAAGACGGAATGATGCAGGTCCTCATAAGGCTTCAAAAATCTATTCAGTTTCAAGATGGGGCCCACTTACGATCTTGCTCAACTGAGTTTAGTTTTTAAAATAAAATAAAATAAAAAATTGACGAATAAACTGAGTTCAGTTAAATTTAAGTCTTATTTTATATATCATTTGATAAATATAAATCTATTTACAACTCTGAACTTGCAATTGTATTCTCTATTTACAAATTTCATACATAAGCTAAACAACAACTCAAATACAAAATACATAAAAGCTTTAAAAAATTAATCTAAATAATAAAATTAAATTGATAAGAAAGCAAGCAGCTACCTCGCTTCACATTCTGCCCCAGAACGACCCTTGATGTAGATGGATGCAAATTTCTTCCAATCAACCTTAGGCAGAAACAATCTAATACTTTCAGGAGTGATTTCAAGATCCTTAATTGATGAAATGATGTTGTCAATATCATTTGAATCCCCAGAAGAACCCTCTGAACCACTGTCAAATATATATGCATCAGATCAATAAATTTCAAAGCGACATTATCCAGATATGAACAAAAGAACGTCTTTCATCTAGATCAATTTATTAAAAAGCATGTGAGATTACATGATGCAGACGAAATTTAAAAAATTTGCAAAGGTCATGTGGGCCCTACCAATGGGGCAATTGTCCCAAAATAGGTACCCCATGAAGAGAAGTACATATCTTGAGGGTATGGTCAAGCCATGTTGGTTCAAGCCTCCTTGAAATTGAAGAAATGTGAAAATTCGATAACAGGGTATTTTAATAATTTTATAGAATTGGGTTTGTTAGGTAGCCAAGTTAATAAGCACTTGGTTATAATAGGCATTTGGACTTTTTATTGTCTAAAAGTGTTTATTTCCTTAAAATTTCAATTTTTTAAAGAGCTTCTATTTCCCAAAGTTTGAGTCTTATATACTTACTAATAAGTCTTTTAATTATTTTTAGTAGGAGTTCCAATTTAATAAGTAAAAGTCCTATTTTGAATAGTAAAATTTAGATAGTAGGCCTTTTTGTTTTCTCTATATAAGCAAGGCTTGTAAACACAATAATAACAATTGATTAAAGAGCAATTTCTGCAGCTTTGAATTTAATCAATGGTGAGATTCTATTTATTTTCTTTTAGGTGAGAACCCTAGAAACCCTTAGTAAGACTCCAAGGTTATTTTCTACTACTACTATAATTTTATTTATAGCACTGCTGTACTCTTTTTTCTTTTTTTGTTTGACCACCCACAATCAACCCTTTCTTAGCCAAAATTTCAACCCTAAAACCCTTGTTTACTTTTCTATACACTTTACCATTGAAAAACTTTAAACTACCCATTCTGTCCAGAATTTCCAGCAACATTTTCTCTTTTGATTTCACCCGATATTCACCTTTAAACCTTAACCAAATCAACTCTTATTCCATCCATAAATCCTAATACCACCATTCCTTTCACAAAATCTAAGAAAAGGCTTAGCCCACCTATGTTCGATAGTAGTCAACCTCACTCTATACCTTAAGGGCTGTCCCCATCAATTTTGGTATCAGAGTAAAAGTTCTTGGCTTAAAGGTGCATGGAATTAAGTAGTGAGATGGATCAAGAAACGGCACAATTGAGGAGATATTATCAAGGCAAACGTCAAAGACTGAAGCACCCAGTAAACTAAATAGTCTTTACTAGTCAGGTTGATAATATGATACTCCCTCCGTCCCACAAAGTTAGGCCATGTTTGACAAAACACGCAGTTTAAGAAAAAAAAATCATTTCATTGACTTGTCCTTTATTAAACTCTATTTTTCCAAAATTACCCTCTCCTACTTTTTATTGGGTTTTGTGTTGAAAGTAATTATTGAAATAACAAAGGGTAGTGTAGGAAATTCAAAAAAAATATGAATTGACTTTTCAAAAGGGACAAACATTTTGGGACCAAAAAAGTAACAAATGTGGCCTATCTTTGTGGGACGGAGGGACTAAAATTTTAGAAATTGATAAGTATATGAAAGGTAAGATATCTTTTGACAAATTAAATTAATGGCTCTTTTTTTTGTATGGTTGCCTCCCTTTAACTTTAATCTAATTCCCAATTATGTTCCTAAATTTCAGGCAGAAATCATATCAATAGTCCCATTTCAATACTCAATGGTTTGCTAAAAAAATGTTGGAAATGTGATGCTTTTTCTCCTTCTCTACATTAGTGTAGCTTCTCATAAGAACACACTCATTCCTCACACAAATTTCTTTCTTGAATTCTTCTATATTTCTGCTAAGTTAAAAAATAAAATAAATAAATATTCTTTACAATTTCACCCATTATATTAGGTAACACATCACACACACACACACACACACACACATATAGATTACACAAACACTTCCTATACACCCCAAAGCTTTTGACTCTTATATGTACCTCCCTTCCCTGCCCCCACTCTTAGCTCCAACCCAACCCCCACTCCCACTTCGTGCTTATAAATTTTATGTACATATATACATACATATATATATATATATAACAAGAAATCCCATAATTTACGAGAACCACACATATTAATTGGATTGACACTTTCTTAAAGTTTAGGTGATGAGTAAAAAGATATAGTCTACGAAAAATCGATTGATCAACTTGGAGATCTTTTCACTAAAGGTTTGGATAATAATCATTCATGGGTATGAGCAGTAACTACGTTCCATCCTGAGATAGAGTGTTTCAGCATGATGCAGCTTAAAAGGGATATAATTTTCACCAAACCTTAATATTAGTCAAACAAGTATAAGAGATGGCCTCTTAAAATGTCAAATTCTTCTCTTACAACTAAAATCTTCTACGTCATCTTTCTCCCCTGCTTCAACTTCTACTTTCTCATATCCCACATCTCAGCCAATTACCCCTTGCTAGTGACTCAACATCCTCTCTCACAAGGAATATCACTCCTTTTTACAGAAACCACAGCCAATATTTACTCATATTGCCACTTTTGCTCATTCAGGTACAACTTGTCTAGCTCCCTACAACTCTACAACCCTTGCTCATTCACTCTCTCACTGTAGCTATAGGAATAACTATAGCTATCCCCAGTTAACTATATACCCAAGATCCCTTTCATTCTTTTATCTGTAACTGTATAATTTTTTTTCAAAGTTCCATGACTTTTTATCGCCATTTTTTTGCAGGACCTCTAGACAAAGAATACAATATTGAACTCTATTATTATTGGTAAAAAAAATATATTTTGATAACAAAAATAATAAGATAATAATAGACCCTATTATCTTGACCATGATCCAGGTTGGTTTTGCAACCCTTCATTCTAGTGTCTGCATTGATGGCATTGTCATCATAAACATCCTATAGTTCAATCTCTGAAGTTACTTCTTCAGTCTTCAAAGTTTTTGTGTAGTCTGAAGTATGAGGTTTACCAAAATAGTAAGATTCTCAGAACAAAATGCAGTTGCAAGACACAAATATTGACATTTGTTTGAAGAGGCTAACACTCTAATGAGTAATGATCAACATAAGTGTTTTTTAAGAGCTTTCGAGTGACACTCTTTCCTACTAGTCTACTACGATATGAACTATCATATGAATTAAAAATGCCTAGAATATCTCATATACTACATAATACTCACAACACCTTCAAAAATCAGTTTGACTGACTCATTATGTGAAATAGAAAACATGGATGACTCAAAAATATTAAGCATTGAACATGGTAATATAAGGGGTGCTATCTAATTATTTCCCTTCTTTGAAACAAGAAAAAACTAATAATGATTGTGATTAATTTTTCCTTCTTTGAAACAGGGAAAAACTCATAATCAGTGTGATTACAGCCCCCGATTAAGTTGGAAGGTGAAACTCAAGGCATAGGGAGTGTGCTTCATGACCAGCTCATGATTTTAAATCATGAGTTTCACGGGAACACAGATCATTACATAATATGAAGGAATGTACCTGAATAGATCCACCGATTTTTCAAGCAATGCCTTTTGAAATTCTTGTCTTATACCCTTTCCAAGATTTTCATTTTCTGCCTTCGACCACTTTTGCCGATGTAATGAGAGCGGAAATTTTGTCAACGCCATTCTATAATGAGCAACATGAGAATTCTCTGTTGGGCCATTATACATAGCAGAGGCCTTTTTATCATTATCCTGCAAGAAACCAAATGTGTCAAATGTGAAGATGAAGCCATCAAACATCAAAAAACTATAAACACAAGTATATCACCAAGATTAATCTGAAGTCTGAACACATAAGTGAATCTAAAGCCACCTTGTAAATATGATCATTGATCAACATGCTCAAGATTAAAATATGCTCCCAGCTACAATGGTTAAGCAATGAGGCCCAAGTGGACAAGGAAAACCAAATTTTGTTAAAAATACTTACACCCCCCCCCCCCCCCCAAAAAGAAAAAAAAAAGGTCAAGGCTGGTGATCAGAAAAAGTCAAGCTCAGGTGAGGTTGATGTCATGTCAAGACTGAATTGGTTTAAAATTAGAATTTTAACATGCACTCAAATGCACTATGCAACTATGTAACATGGACATCAATAGGGATCACGGTCTCTGTCAAGCAACGAATCAATGACACGACGATCTTAGAAAACCTAAAACTTGGACATGTACTTACAAATGCGCATTTGTAAACATATTAAATTTCTACTACAATCCTAGGGGAACTCCTACTCCTACTCCTGCTGCTATCAGCACAATTGTCTTGCCCATTTTTCCCTAAAAATGCCTAATATATCTGTCACCTCAAATGAAAAAAAGGTTTAAGAGATAAAATTACTTATAAAGAGAATGGTGAATGAACCCACTAACTATTAAACTTCCGCTTGGCAGAGATCAAAAGAAAACCAAATGAATCCCACTGCCATAATTTTCTCCCAAGGAAGTGGATAAAGATGGGGAAAGATAGCATGGGGTAGGACACACACATATAACACATGCCTGTGGGCTCTACTATTACATAAGAATTTTTATGAGAAAGGTGAAATTCAAAATAGGAAATGGTGTCAGAGTTAAGTTCTGGACAGCTAAATGGGTGTGGGGATAATGGAGGCTTTTCCTTTTATTCATACTCTAGCTACAAATAAAGAGGGATGGGTATCAGATTACTTGATTTGGGTTGGGGACAACCCCTTTTGGAATGTCACCTTCATAAGAAATCTCCAAGATTGGGAAATTGAAGGAGTTGAACTATTCTTTGCGCATTTGTATAACACAAAGTTGGATAGGGGGGCTGAAGACGCTATCACTTGGGGAATGAATTCTAGCGGGAAGTTTTCAGTCAAGTCTCTGTTCAGGAGCTTATCGTCTCCTACAAATAACTCGTTTCCAGCTGTCCAGATTTGGAATCCTCGTGTTCCTCTCAAAGTTGCATTTCTTAGTTGGACTGCCGCATGGGGAAAGTGTCTGACTCTAGACTCTTTACAATCAAGAGGCTTCTCTTTATCTAACTGTTGCGTCATGTGCAAAGCAGCGCCTGAATCCATCGATCATCTTTTTTTGCACTGCAAGGCAGCATCTGGGCTTTGGGCAAGCTGCCTGGCTATTTTCGGTGTCCAATGGGTTATACCCAAGACTCTGTGTAATGTGTTGGATTCGTGGCGATGTAGAAGTAGAAACAAGAAGGGTTGGGCAGTGTGGACTGTGGAGTACAGTTCCTCATGCTATTTTTTGGTCTATTTGGCGGGAGAGAAACAAAAGAACTTTTGATGACCTTCAGTCCATTGTTGTACAGCTTAAAAACATTTGTATAGGACTTCTTTTTTGTTGGAGCAGTCCGGAGATTTTAGAAGACCGGATGAACTTCCAAATCTTTTTAGATTCCTTGGCTTTATAGCTCTCTCTTTTGCTTGCATTGGCATACTATTGGTATACTTTTGTACATGGGTCTTGGCCCTTTTTTGTGAATAAAATTACCTTCATCAAAAAAATAAGAATTTTTATATTCACTATTTACATTCTTGTTATGTGTATTTGGCTAGTTTCAATGGGAATGAGAAGAAATTTCTGGATCTCTGAACTAAGCATTTTCAAATGGGAACATGAAACAATTAGGATTGTGCAATCTGTAATCAGATTACCAGGTACTGCCACTTTACTGCAATCCTGGGTCAAATTTAGGCTTGACTATCTATTTTGTATTCTTCTCGGATGACAAATATAATGAATATATCTTTTAATTTTACTTAAAAATTTTAATAAAAAAAATTTAAATGGAAGCTCACATAGCCTATGAAGCCTTCAACACCAAAAATTTTGAAACTAATGTGAGGAACAGTGATTGAGAAAATGACCTTTGAATCCTTAGAAGCTCCTAACTTCGGTGCTGAAATTAATTGGACCCGTGGATCCTTCTTCTGGGATAAAGCTCGCCCAGTTCTTTTTCTGCAAGAAATCTGAAAGTCTTTAAGGATTTTGACACGTTCCTTCAGTTTTCTGTTCTCCTCAATCCTTGCTTCAATCTGAATCAGCTTATTTCGCAGAAACTTCTGACAGGACCTGTTCTTCTTAATGGCATCAATGAACGCCTGTGCAGACTTTGGAAAACTAGAATAATTGAGTGGCAATGTAGATAACTTCTGAACATCAGACTGATGCCACTCAATGAAACCAGAAGGCTGGATCCCAGGAACGATGTCATATAACGAGTCCAAATTCAAAGTGGTGTCACAAACGCCTTCAGAATCTGGAAACCCTTCGCAAGCATTAGTTCTATTTTCAAACAAATCAATGGAAGTTTCCTTCTCCGAGGTTATGCTAGAGGCACGAACCTGCTCAGGTTTCTGTACACAATGCTCAGGGCTGTTCTTCAAAGGATCTGGATTAAAATATGAAATAACCAATAAATAAATAATGAAAGGGTGTTCGCATTCTTTCCAGGGCATAAAAGAGAAAGAAAGACAAGGATGATGAAAAAATATCACATGATGCAGAAACAAATATAAAGCAACATGGAAATCAAATTGGATTTAGACTCAAAAAAATGTGCCTACTGTGCATATACATGAATGAAGAAAAAAAAAAACTAAACTTACAGCAATGTGTAAAAGCCCGACTATAATAACAGAGCTAAACATATAGGAGTCAAATTAGATTTACATTAAAGTACCATTACATCTGAAGTTAGCAGAAGCATCAATTGAAACTAACATAAACTTGGCATGCGATTGGAAAATAAAGCATATCAATTATAACTGCAATTTCATGGTAACAAGGCTCTGGAATGTATTAAAAATTTGACATCATTAGAAGGGCGGGCACCCAACATTGCTTACACAGAGAAGAACTGATTATGTGACATATATCATTTCTGCAAGCAGAACCCAGAAGAAAATGCTAATTCAAATATCAAAACTAGGACCTCACATTGTAGTTTTAGAAGAAAACATAACCAGGAATTTCCTACATTCACCAGCTAACTCAAAGGTTCCCATCCACCTAGCACCAACGAAGTTCAAAATTCAAACCATAAACAAACCGCGAAATGGCATACATACATAAATATATATATATATATATATATATATATAATCAAAGCATAATAGAACGCCTACCACTACCGTACGCCGTGAACCGTCTCTGAATCGCACGGAGAGTTTCGAAATCGTCTTCCTCGTCATCCGACAGCCCTGGTGGAAGAGAATTCAGAGGCTTCAATGACAAGGGCTGATCAAAATCGTCCGAGATCGAGAACCTCTTCTGTATATTCCGCACCAATTCGAGATCATCGAAGTCGCTAGAATCGCCGCCGTCGGAGTCGGAGGCGGAGGCGGTTGTGGTGGTGGTGGTGGTGGCGGCGGCGGCGGATGAGGAGGAAGGGTTGAGGTCGCTAGGGTTTGAGCCCGTTAGCATGCAAGCCCTTCTTAGGGCTTCCATGTCTTCGTCGAAACCGTCGTCGTTGTCGCTGCTGCTGCCACCTGAGAACTCTTCTTCATCGTCGTCTGTGGTGTGAGGCGCCATTTGTGTAACAGGTGGGTATAAGAATGGAGTGTGCAACAATGGTGAGTGAGTGTTAGGAAATTAGGGTTAGGGTTTTATGAAGAAAACGTAAGTGGTTGGGGTTTAAGCCTTGAGGGACGCTTCTCGCACGGTGAAGGGAAGAAGAAGCAACGCTTCTGATCGGTTTCTCAAACTACAACACGGCTGAGCAATGGGCTTATGTGGGTCTTGAATAGCCGTTTCGGTCCAATCTGAGACGGGTTGAAGGGTTTTTTACTTGGGTTATTAAAACCCCTTGGCTTTATTTGCATACTCTAGAAGTTTTAATTTCTCAAGATTTTAAAAATATATAAAGGGTTTTTATAGAAACTGATAAAAATATCCATTAGAAAACTTTATTTTGGATAATTTTGGAAAAATAAAAGTTTTTTCAAAATCTTTATTTTAAGTGGATTTTTTTGGTCAAAATAAAACATAAACAATAAATAACCAAAACATAATTTTTAAAAAACTTTCTTCAGCAACAAAATGTATAGTCAATTAGAAAACATTATTTTGAACAAAAAGGTTTTTTCAAAATGATGTTTTATAGTTGACTATGCATTTAGTTTTATATATATATATATATATATATATATATATATATATATATATATATTATATTTTCCGTAAAACCTTGATCAATTAACATTAAGGGTAAATTGCAGATAACCCTCGAAGTATAGGGGATAAGTAGAAAACCCCCTATATTCAAAATCAAGCAATGTCTCTTATTGAATATTCAAAATCAAGCAATGTTTAAAATAATTTCAGGAGAACATTACTTGATTTTGAACGAGATATTACAAGATACAACCCCTAATGCGAGATTGTTATAAGTTATATATCATCACGTGTTCATGTTTATACACCAGATTAATTCCTTGGGTACATGGAGTCTTTGTAACACCCGTAATTTTTAAATAAAGTATTAAGGATTTAATACTTTGTTAGTAAGCGTATTATTGGATTTTGTTGGTTTGTATTCATGCATAAGCATAGCATGATATTGATTTTTATATGTATAGGCATGTTTATTTTATGTTTAAAAGTCATTTTAATGGTTTTGGGAAGATTTCGGATGATTTGGAAGTGTTTTGATAAGTTTTTGCTGAATGCTGACAAAAACTCACAAATCGTGAGGGTAGCGATCGATCTGGGTAGGGGGCCAATCGATCAGTACCCCTCTAGAAATGGCTATTGGGTACTGTCAACCCCGATCAATCGAGCTTTGCTGAAGTGGGTTTTTAACATGCAAAATGACGCATGTACCCCTCCACTACCCTTATATTCTTCTACCATGATTCTTAAAGACCAGATCTAGTCTTTTTGGACTTAGAGAGCTAGAGAGAGAAGGAGATAGAGAAAAGAGAGATATGAGAGAAATAGGGCTTGTTTGGAGAGAGAAAAGTGCATTTTTCTCTTGCATGTGTGGGTTTTTTCTCTCTCACCTCACTTTGATACTTGGGAATGCATTATTATGGCTAGATTCATCTTTCCCAACCTGTTGGTGGAGCTTAGAGCTTGCTCATGATAGCTTGAGCTTGGATTTCATGGGTTTTACCATGAATTTTAATCCTCATAAACTCCTTTTGCATTTTTAGAAGTATTTTCTCACATTTTAGAGCTAAGGTTTATAATTTATTTTGGATTATCATCTCATTTTTACATTTTTGGGTTTATTCATGCATATTGGGGAGTTTTGATGGTGATTTGGATTTGGGACCTCTACTATCTTTATCAACCAAGTCATTTGGAGGTTAGGGTTTTAGATTAGGAGCTTGCATGTTCATCTTAGGGCTTGGATTTCATACCCACAACATCAAGGATGAATTTTTCTACACATTTCATGGAAGTAGGTGTAATTTACATAGGTTTAAATTATGAACATGATAATATGGAATATATTATCATAGTATTTGTTATTCTTGGAATTTAAAATATGTGTATAGATGATTTATGGAATAAATCTTGAAATGGAACTTTGGGTATTTGATTACATAAATTGGAAATTATGTTTGTTAATAAGTTTGGTTAATTTTATACATTTCATGGAGTATAGATGTATGGATTTTATGGTTAATTCCATGTTTAATTGATATTTTCGATTATGATTTTAAGGTTACAATCATAATGAGAATTTATATTGTTTATCATAATTTGGTATAATTATGAGGTGATTTGATTATAAATTATATAGCAGATTTTGGAGATGATTTAGTCAAAATCATTTAATGGTTTATTGCATTTCATGTTGGGCATAATCATTCATGAAATGGACTTAATGAATACTTAGTAAAAGTGCATTAAAGGGGTCATTGGAATTGGATTACTCGCAGTCAAGGGACTTTGCGGTGTTTTTCTTTCCTCTGCTCTTAGGTACTTTCCGATTCCAAGTAGAAACCTTTGTGTTCCCGAATTGAGGCTACTTTCTAGGCCCAAGTAAGGATCCGTAGTGTTGTCTTCATAAGAGGCTACTTTCCATCCTTATGAGGGTGCAGTCTTGTCCTCTTGGAGATTTGGTTAAATCTTCATTTTCCGCGTGAAAACTCCTGCGGGAGTAGTCGGTAATTGATGAAATTAATATAGATTGGACATGAGTCACATGCATTGAATATTATGCATTATTTACTTTAAGTTATGGATTATAACTTGATTTAGATTCTTTTTAATATACTCGGTTAATATATTTTGATTTAAATGATATAATAGGATTTTATTTATATCATTGCTTTAGTTTACCATGTTAAATTGTATTTATTGAGTTGTCGAATTCACGCCTATCATTTTAAATGTTTTTCAGATAATTAGCAGGATAATTTACTAGGAAATGCTAGCTATTGGGAGATGCATAATCTATCTGGATAATTATAATGAATGTATTTCATTAATTTATATTTGGGTCAATGGTCATTGTAAATATAAATTAAATAAAGGTTGTAATTTTAATTATTTAATATTGTATACGTGGAATGCGATGCATGGGATGATACCACTTGTATGGATGACAGGAAATTTTTGTGGAATGAATTTTATAACAGGTTTCATGATGGTATGTCCCATCTATGGATGGGTCATGCCCGGAAAATTTTAAAAATAGCTGATGTTTTGACACATATCATCCATGTTTTATCGAATGATTTATTAAATA
Source organism: Liquidambar formosana (assembly GCA_039720395.1). Lineage (NCBI taxonomy): Eukaryota > Viridiplantae > Streptophyta > Magnoliopsida > Saxifragales > Altingiaceae > Liquidambar > Liquidambar formosana. The sequence continues at coordinate 16,011,859 of CM077828.1, read as the reverse complement.
AAGCTTGTTTTATTATTATTGATCACGGCTTAATTAATTTGGGTCGTGACAGTCTCTCATGTGCAAATTAATGAATTGGTGAGTATATGATGGTGGGGCATTAATAAATGTACGTGTTGTAGGCTTTGTTAGAAAATATGTGATTTTCTTTAAAACTTAAAAACTTTGGACCACAATGTACGTAGCCCACCTCGATTCGGACCAGCTGGCCATGTTTTGATGTGACGCGTGAGAGATATGACGTGGCACACACGTGGCTTTATGGGTTGAGTTTATAAGTTTTATTTCATTAACCGTTGGTTTTAATTTCTATAATTTATGAGTGCCTGTTACTAGCCATTAGGCTTTTATTTCATGTTATTAATTGAGTTGTTATAAAAATTATTATGATATTTATTTTGGGCTTTTATTAGCCCAAACCAATTTCAGCATTTTACTATTATAAATAGTGGGCTTCTCTACATGAACAAGAGATAGATTTACATTATATTTTCTATTTATTTTCTATTATATTTCTTTACGATATTTTTTTAGTTATTTTATATATTGGTTTTATCGGCAATTGATCGTGGACGGGTTCACCATACTCTTATCGTGGACGTACCTATAGAAGAGGAAGTTGCTAGCTATGGGGTAGTATCTTGGAGGTTCTATTATCCGTCAGCACCCATACATAAATAAGCAATAGTTTCTTTAGGACAGCGTGATCTTACATGCCTTCCCACAAGCCAGTTCTTCTTATTATTTTTATTTTATTTTAATTCAATATTTCTTATGTTGATTTTGTTAATTTAAATTGTGATTATTATGAGATTTATCCGTGTACAATTTCATTGTATTTATGATTTTAATTTGTGTTGTAAATTGTGAATATTCTGTGTCGAAATTCACAAGATCCACTAATATCCCCAACATTCTAAAGGAACTATGAATTTCTAATTATAGTGGATTTTATTTAAATACTGTTTTCATGGTAAAATCAGATGAGTTTTGGTTTATATTATATTAACACTATAATCTTCGATTATATAGATCGGGAATATTAAACATGACGGGTTTTATAATTTAAAAAGAAAATGACAAGTCATATATATTGTATTGTAATCTCTGATTCTATATAGTGTGTTAGTGTTATTATTTTGTGTTTATGGAATTGTTCATCTCTTATAATCAATATTTAAGTACTTTACCTAATCAAAGGCTACTAGACTAAATTGAGTGTTGTCATGATATTAGATTTTGTTTTATAAATTGAGAAAAATATATGTATGTTTATCATTGAGTTGGTCTAAAGGATGGAGTAGTCCATCTTGGAGGATAAAATAAATAAATAAATAATTTGTGTATATATCTTAGCAATTCTTTTTGGTGTTTCATTACTGTTGGTTGCCAACCTGAGATATATATGTAAATGTTTTGTTCTATGTGTGTCCTTTGGCTCTTTCTCGTATATGCACCATTAGCCTTTCCTTTTAGCCGTTATATATAGTAAGCCATATAGCCGTTTTATGCACCATATAATTTATCTTGTTTATTATTATTATTTTATGGCTGTTATTATCTTGTTTAAATATGGCCATTTTGCACCTAATTGTAGTGGGTTTTGTTAATTATATTTGCTTGTGAATTATGAGGTGTATTTAGATATATAGATTAGTAAATTGTTGTGTGATCTATCTAGTGTCTTATTGAGAATGTGATCATGATAATCAAATGAGCTGAATATTGAAAGGAAATGGTGATTGTGTTTGAGTTAATCAACTAGCTTTGACCTTGTATAAATTAAAGTATCTATGTAGAATAGCCAAGCCAGGTAATGTGGGCCTTGTATTAAGATGGCTGCATATTTGATATGGGTCATCAGGACATTTGGGATTATAATTTATGTTTGGTTGCGTGGTTGGTAGGCTTGTGTGCTCCATCCTCTAGTAGAGGGAATGTAACACCATTCTCATGTGACGTGTTTCTTTTATATAGCCATGTTGAGGCCTTCATGAAAATTAATTGTTTCCCATTTTTAGCTTGGATGGTTATTTTAGTCATTACACCTCATTAAACTTAATAATTTTGTTTATTTTATTCATCATAGCTGAACTGTGTACTTGAAATATTTCATGCTGGCTGTTTTCTTGTATTAAATTTCTAGCCATTTGGGTTTTTTATGCTCTTGCCAATTAATATTGTTTATTATTATTTTATGTAACTGATGTTATCATTTTAAAGTTTGGCAATCTTATAGCACCTTTGCACCTACTGTTTGTATTGTATCTCCATGAAAGAGATTTTTAGGATTTATATGTACATACATTCATGTTTTCAAAATATATCTTTATTACTCTAGCTTAGATCTCTTTCTTCTCTCTCTCTACCAAGCCTTGAACCCTTGACCTGTGCCTCACAACATATATGCAAAGCCAACAAGCTACAAGGAGGCTTGGTAAACTATATCTTTATTACTCTTGTTTTTGCTTGTTTACAAATTGAGTAGAATAAGTTTGAATGCTTTCTCTGTGAAATTTTACACATTGGTGTTAAGATCCAATTTTGTACTGCCTGACATTTCAGACCACCTTAAGCCTGATGATGATGGGTGGAGTCAAATGGAACTATTACGAACAATTTTTAAAGAACCAATGCAATCACAGCCTGGCCCAAGATAAAATTTGAGTGAAGAATGCCATTGCACATATGTGCATTTGAGTGAAGCTTGCATGTGTAGAGTTGCTAATGCATTAATTTGACTTTGTCAAATATAGGAATGGATATCCCTAGATAGTGGGTCTTTCTCCTTTTTTACCACGACGACTAGTGGGTCTCACTAGATGTATTATATTTTTAAAAATAATCTCAACTTAAGATTTTAGCATTTGATTAAATTGATTATAATCAAATTATTTGACCTGTTATGTCACTTATGTGATTCTTACCATATCTTAAGAAGAAAAACAACTTTAATTAAATGACAGAACATAATTTTCATGACTTGATTTTTGAAGGATAAAAAAAAATCAAGGGGACTCATTTTTCGTTAGGTTTATTCTAATCATTCTGATGAGGTATGAAAGGGCAAACGAAGGATGAAGAAAATGTATGATCCCTTTAGGGGTCACCTCTAGGGCTTGAAGACTTTGATTTTAATTATTCAATTTGCATAGGATAGAGAGATTGTATGTACCCAATGTATTAGTTACGGTTCGAACGTCTTATTATCAAAAAAGGCCAAAAAAGGGATTTCTACAAAAAAAAAAAAAAAAAAATAATAGTAATGCCTGCCATAAAAGTGAGAAAACAAAGTGCCATGGTCATAACTTTTTGGGTGTTATGGGCCTTATGGCATCCCACAAACCCACAAAATGAAAGGGCCCAAAGCTACATAAAGCCTTGGAGAGTTGGAGGAACGTGGGCTCTACAGGAACAAAAACGAAAATAAAAGAACCGCGGGAGTATTGATTGACCTCAATTTCAAATATTCGCGGTAAAAAAACCCACAAAAGTTGAAAACCCTCCCATTCCAAAAAATCACAAATGTAATCAACATCCAATGAAATCACACCACGTTTCCTACTAGATAGTTAGACCAAAAATTAGCTCGATTGGGACTTTTTTTGTTCATACGTGGCGTTCTGTGACTGGACCAAGTACAACTTTTCCTGACAGACCTGTTATGCCAATCCCTCTCTGTTGCATATTCTATTGCTGCCTCGTTGATCTAACACGCTGACATTTGCTCTCTTTCCCGCCATTTTCTGCCCCTTAAACATTCTTCTCTCATCCTTCACAATTTCCTCTCTTCACCCACACCCCAAATATATTCCCAAAAAAAAGGAAAAAAACACTACCTAAGAATAGAATAGAGCAGGAGGAGCAAATGGGTATCAAAGATCTTCTCAGATTCATGAAACCTTTCATTGAACCCATTCACATCAAGAAATATGCCGGCAAGCGAGTAATAATCCCACCCTCTCTCTCTTTTTTTTAAAATTTTATTTCATAACTACATATGATTATTTTTTTTCTCTTTTAATTTTCATCTCTATATTCATCCATATATATATATATTTTTTGATTTTATTTACAGGTCGGCATCGACGCATATGCATGGCTTCACAAAGGAGGTGACATTCATCAATTTTTTACTTTTCCTTTCAGCTATAGTTTTTCTACATATGTATATATGGTGGTGGGCAGAGATAAAACGAGAAAAAAATGTGCAGCTTATTCATGTAGCATGGAGCTTTGTCTCAATTCGGATAGCAGTAGGAAATCGAACTACTTACAATACTTCATGCACCGAATTAATCTGCTTCGTCACTATAAGATCACCCCAGTTGTTGTATTCGATGGCGGGCATATCCCCTGTAAGGCTTCCACTGAGCACGATCGACACAGGCATGTTGCCGCATTTTCTTATATCATGTGCCATTGCTTTCTGCTACATACCCTTTTGGGTGTATATATATATATATATATATATGTTTTTTGGGAGATTGCATTTGATTCTTATGTGGGTATGTGTTGTTATGTTTAGGAGAAGAAAAGCTAATCTTGATTTAGCAATGGCGAAGCTCAATGAAGGCAATGCTAGTGCTGCAACTGAGCTCTTCCAGGTATTACTATTTTCCATTTTGAACCACTTTTTCTATTCAATCAATAATAAGGGTATTACCTACTCATCTTGTGGTTTGCCATTCATACATTTTGCCTCTTATTAGGCTATATCTATCCTGAAAAAAATGACTAGGCTTGCGTAATTTGCTTAGATTACGCTTGGTAAAACCAGTGAATATAGCCATTTGTTGGGGTTGAATTGTATGCTTATCCTTGTAATGCCACAGGCTTTTTCGATTCATGAAATGATGGGTGAACTTTTTCTTGGCATGAATCAAGGCCTGCCAATTGCTCTATTATTGCCAAATTTTTTTGAACCTGACTTTTCCAAAAATTCTAATCATCCAGACTGCCTCTTCTGAATTTCACCCAATTTTCAAATTATTGTAATCGAATTTATGGCTGTGTGGATAAAAAAATAAATAAATTGCTCAGTTTTTCTTCCCTAGTTGTTCCTGTTTCAGGCCATAATATCAAATGGAGTTTGAAGGCAATCAAACTAACTAGGAAAAAGCAAGGGGTTTCAGATACTTTGTTCTAAGTTATCATCCGCCCTTGTTTTTTCCATCTTGATTTAAATACATTTCCATATAATTATGGTTTGAATAAATTAAAAAAACCATCATATCTCATGCTAAGCAAAGTTGACAATTACCTGGTTGTAGATTTCTTAAGCCCCAATGGAGATTGTAGATTTCCCCATTTTCCTTTCAAGGGTCTGCTTACTGTTCTTCTAATGTTTATGTAATCATGTTTAATATATGTTCTATTACCAAAGCACTTAAAAATTGAAGGATTATTCACTATTTTTTATTTATTTATTTATTTATTTTTTACCGTGTGTAGAAAGCAGTGAGTATTACACCATCCATGGCACATCAATTGATTCAGGTACATCACTGTCAAATTTTTATCAGCTATTTGCAGCTTCTATTCCTGGAAATTCAGTGGATTTCCAATTAACTCTGAAGGTTTTATAAGTTCTGAATTGGATCTATTCGTTGCCTGCACTCTAAATCTTTGTTTGCATCGAATAATTCTTGAATAATTTGTTTGTCACAGCAATTCTTTCAACTGGTGACTTTTTTCAGATTCTGAGATCCGAGAGCATTGAATTTGTTGTTGCTCCTTACGAGGCTGATGCACAATTGGCATACCTCTCAAGGCTTGCGGAAAAAAAAGGTGGAATTGTAGCTGTTATTACGGAGGATAGTGATCTAATGGCATATCATTGCCAAGCTGTAAGAACTTCCACGAAACTTTGATATGGAAATTGAGGTCTACTGCTCTCCTAATGACTTCATTTTCTTTTTATAATATCAAAATTTATTAGTGCTATCTTGTTTGATCTGCATTGGTGGTATACAGATCATCTTTAAGATGGACCGATATGGCAATGGTGAAGAGATTGTGCTAGACAAGGTTTTTGATTCTGTGGCTCGTAAACCCTCCTTCCAAAATTTTGATAAAGACTTGTTCACAGGTAACTTCACTCTGACACTCAGAAAACTTTTTTGGATACGTATAGGCTTTGAATTTTAAAAACATAAACGCATCTGAGTATCTCCACCAACCCTTCATTTTTATCAGAAACTGAACATGGGAGCAAAATCAACAATTGATTCCAAAACATGGGAACAAAAACAACAATTGATTGCAAAAACTAAAGGAATTTCTTCACCTTGTGATAAGGATAGGCCTCGTTCTGTTAATGACAGGGAAAGAGGGAGGGGAGGGTGGGGGGGGCAACGCCATCCAACCTCACCTGTGAATTGGTTTCACTAGTTATGAAAACAGAAATATACCCAAAGCAACCCGTAGCTGTTCAGTGATTAAATGTTTTGTAAACACATCTGAAATGAGAGACATGTTTATGCAGTTATGTTGAACCATTTTTGCAGGCATGTGTGTATTAGCTGGTTGTGACTTCCTTCCATCCGTTCCTGGAATTGGGATTGTAAAATCTTATTCCTTGGTTTCTAAATATCGGAACTTAGACCGTGTAAGTATATTATATTTTCTTTTTGACATGGTTGATAGTATTTATTACATTTCTGATTAGTGAAATGCTGCCCAATGGAGAGTACAGTTAGAAAGGACTTGCTTCAAAGCATATAAGTGCTCATGTTTCACATGCATTCTTATGGACATTTGGTTTGAAATGAACTTCAAAACTAGACTGCACTATCATAATGTGATGCTACTTTTGCTAGATTTTTTCTATGAATGTGTCAAAATGTTCATCTTCACTAACTCTTGGAACCATTGTTGCTAGTGTGGACAAATCATAGTAATTTAAGGAGACTAGAAGTTTCAAAAGTTTGGTAAGACTCGATATTTTCCTGGGAAAGTTTCTCATTTAGGCTCTGGCATGGAATTTAATTCTTGGAAAATAGGCATAATACAATAGTGGCTTAAAATAGAATCCTTAAACTCAAGATACACAATGAAATGACTTCCACTGTAACAAAGTCTTCAACGAAACTCATTTCCTTACAAGAGAACAAAAAACAGAAAAAAAGAAACTTGCATTGTAGTTCGCTAGCTCTTTAAATGAGCTAATCTTAAGACTATATGATTGTAGCCAAAACACATTTCGTTATAATCACTTTTAAATTTCTCATGCTCTGACAGTTCTGTGGTGATGTTGGCTCTGTTTGGATGTCCAGACCTGTGGAACAAGAAAAGAAGTTTTTCATCTTCATGTTCTTTTTGTACAATAGCTGTGCAACACTAAAATCCTTTTTTGTTTTAACTGTTTTTCAAATAACCATAGCAAGGGAAAAATACGAGAATACAGATTTCCTTATTTATCTGACTTTTCAGCAACCAAAGGGAAAGGAAAAGTTTTCTTAAAGAACTTACCCAAAAAGGAATTTCTTAAAGAATAGGGCAGTGTGAAGAGAACCACATATATAATTTTTGTTGATTCCTTTTTAAGTCACTGTTTTGTTGTCTGTTTTTCAAGAAAGAGATTTCCATTGTAACAAACTAAGCCTTAGAAAAAGAAAAGGAAAATAATTTAAACAGAAGAAAAACCTGAATTACAGAAAATTTTGAGCATTTGCATTTTATATCCAAGCCAAACGAAGAGAAAAAACCTTACCACGTTTGTACTCAATCTAGGGTAGTGTAATTCTCACATCCAACTCTTTGTCTTATGTTACATGGACTCGGGTATGGGCATGTGTCTTAGTGTTGGATTTGTTTACTTCTAAGGATTTCTCACTATTTTGAAGTGTCTAGTTGGACTATCCACATCCACATCACAAGTGTCCGACACGGGTACTTACACATTTTGAAGTGTCCATGTAACAGTCTTTGTCTCCCTCCCATTGCTTACTGTTGAAACCCATGGAATTGGTATGAGGGGTTTATTGATCTTTAAATATAGTCAGGATTTGGGGTCAGTTATCAGATTCTACCATAGAACTGAATTTAACTAACTAGTTTTTAATCACCTTTTAAAGTTCACTTTTTCCTTTGCTTAATGCTTTGAATTTTTTGAACTCCTAGTACTGCAAGTCTGCAATGTCGAAGGGCTTAACTTGTTTATTTAATAAGATTAAAAAAAATAGTAATCATCATAGATATTTGACATATTTACATTTCACTGAATATAGTAGAATTGTGCACAATAGATTGTAGCATTGATGTGTTTATCATTATCATCATCAATGTTATGATCGTTAGCAATAATTCAATTGTGCCAATTTTTAAAGAATCTATATGTTGGTGGCATGTATACAGGTTCTATCTGTTTTGAAGTTTGAGAAGGGCAATCAAATGCCTGAAGAGTATTCAAAATCTTTCAGAGAAGCAATGGCAGTATTTCAGCATGCTCGAATGTACATAGATTGTAAAATTAATCCACTTCAACAACCATCACTCTTTTCTCATAATCTGTTTGCATATAAATGCTTGGTTTCTTTTTTACATTCTGTCCAGATATGATGCTGACACTAAAAGGCTCAAACACATGGAACCTGTCCCACAAAAGCTTCTAGAGTCTCTCAATGGAGAGCTTGATTTCCTTGGACCGTATCCTTTCTTGTCATTTATATATTTTTCAAAATTTTAGTGTTTACTTAAAGGATATTAACACAACTCCTATAATAACCTCGTGTTGCTATGTTGACACAGCAATATGTTGCCTGTCAGACCATTATAGATTTGTCACACTCACACACAGGTCTGACAGCGGTGTTGCAATTCATGATGTTTTGAAGTTGCAATGCTGGAGACTTCATATCTATGTCCAACACTGACACCTGTGACAGTGTTTTTGCCTTGGCTCCGAAATTATGTAATCATTGCCTTAGCTATTGAGATGCATGTAATACCCCTGCTTCTTCTTCCCTCTGTGTCAGATATACATTCTTTCCCCTTGACCCATTACAAATGAATTTAGAGAAATTCCTCCATCAATAGCTACTGCGATTGCTGAAGGAAACTTAGACCCAGTAACCATGGAGGCCTTTGATCAATTCCCAAGTACTGGATGTCATCTGGACCTTATCGTTATCCAAACTTCTGATCGACTTCAGAAACCTGCGGCCACTGCAGTATCTAAACAAGAAAGATGCTTTTCGATATTTTCCTCCAATGCAACCAGAGAAGAAAGGATTGCAGGCAAGTTTTTTAACCACATGTTACACATAATATTCTTTTTTGCCCAAAATCATGAAAAAAAAAAAAAACATGTTCTTAAAAATGTTTTATATAGTTTCTCTTAACAATTTGAGCTTATGCCTGACTTTCAAATTTTGAACTTCTACAAATATATAAATACATATGAACGTATGTACTTACATATGTATGTAAATGCACTAGTTCATAAAAATACTTTTTCATGTGTTTATGTGTATGTAAATATGTAGTTCTATGTGTTTATGGTAAGTAAGATTGTTCATGACTAATATAGTTTGCTCAGTTGATAAGGGTATTTTTCTTGGTTTGGTATCTACAGTTAGAGAGCAGAAGCCAGTTTTAGAGGAAAGGAAGTGTTTGAATGAAGCTGTAGCACTCTCAAAAATTGTTTTCCATTCTGAAAAACATGGCACACTAGAAACTACAATGATTCCTGATAACATTTCATTAAAAGTTCCTGACAACAACCCATTCAGGAAAAGAAAACTCGATGAAGTTCACTTGGAACAGATGGAGAGCAATATTGAACGAGTTTCAGAGGTGACTGAGGAACTGATAGAGAGCAATATTGAACAAGTTTCAGAGGTGACTGAGGTTGAGAAGTCAGAAGTTTTTTGTGCAACTTTGGATTCCCAAGAGAGCGTAGATTCAAAGCCTAACAGTATTAGTAATGGAAGACAGAGAAGTAAAAATGTGAAAAAGTTGAAGAAAAGTAATTCCAAGATTTCAGAAACTAAGAAGAGCAGTATCCTAAATTTCTTTTCTCGAGTGTAATCTTTCGTTTTCTCTTCGATTATAAATTATTTCCCAATCTTTTGGGATCTTTTTGCCCCTTCTATAAACTATTCATTCTATTTTACATAGCATTAAACAGAATAGCCTAAAAGCAAGACCAATATGATGGTCCTAACCATCTGATGTGGTTTCTTGTTATTAATTTAGAAACTGTACAGGAAACAATATGAGAAAGGGAAGGCATGTAATTCAAAATGTTGGAGATGTGATGCTGAAGCAATTTGAAAATTGTTTTAAAAATAGAGGAATCTATTGTGAAACTATGCTGAACTGGATACCTGAAGTCAGAAAACACAGACCAAAACCTCACTATTTTATTGTTCTGACTGGGGGCTTCTTGTGGTTTTGATGGAAAACAAGAATCTGTCCATACCTCTGGATGAGGTAGTCATTAGTCCTTAGAAGTGTTTTGTAGGTAGGTTGACAGTGTAGCCTTGTGGCCTAGTGGCATGGGATAGTTTTAGAAGTACTCTACCAACAAAAAAGAAAGAGTTAAATTAGTAAGCTGACGTTGTAGAATTTGCATTATAAGAATCAAAAAAATGGCTCGTGTGTGTGTGTACCATTAAGTTTAGGTTTTTGGACTTTACTGGGAAAGTGGCATTCAAAAGCTTGAATGGAATTGATATTATCAGAATACCTTTGTGTGTATGTGGGTGTGAGCACATGCATTTTGTTTAGTCTTTTGTTTTTGTTTTTTGGTCTTTACTGGGAAAGTTGCATTCAGAAGTTTGAATAAAATTGATACTATCAGAGTACCTCTTTTGTGTTTTTGGACTCTACTCATCCAAAAGTTTGTAATGGCATTGATATATCAGAGTACCTTTCTTTGTGCATGAGTGCGCATCCCATGTTGCAAGAAACAGGATTAATGGGGTTTTTACAGTGCCATTTAGCTTGAACTTTTCCTAAGCGTTAAATGGATAATTGATGTTAGAATCAACATGGGAAACTAATTTTCCAAAAGGTTCCAGTAGGAACCAATTGAAATGTCCCATGCAATTTTCTTGAAGGAATGTGAGAACTTCCCTGGAAATCAGAAAAGGGCATTTTTTTTTTTTTATACAAAATAATCAAGAAGTTTCTCATTTGTATCAAACCGGGCTTTTGGGAGATAGTATCCATTCGGTAAAAGTCCTAGTAACTATGGTGATCTTTTTATTAAAAGCTCATCTACATCTACTAATTATTTGTTGTTAATGTTCTAAAAACATCTGGTTGATTGCTAGATCAATGCAATGTATTGATTATGGTTCATCCAAGGAGAGATCAACGATTCATGAATCAAACAGCAACAACACATACATGATGCAGTCATGCAGGCCAGGGTGAAAGGCTGAAATTGAGCCAATCTGTGTTATTTCTGCTTTTCTGCTCAAATATGCTAAGAGTGGTTTCAAATTTGGGTGATCAATTTGGACCTTTGCCTGTATTCTCGGTATCTGATCAGTGGGTGGCCTTTACCCGAAGAGTCCAAAATGCAATTTGCTCACTGATCAAGTGATTTGTTTTGTCCATCACGGTTGATGTGTTTCAATCGTTTTTGTCCATCACGGTTGATACGTTTTTATCTATCAATTTTGAAGGGCAGTGTTTCCTAGATAGTTAATGTGCGTCACATAGGCCACAAGAAATCATTTTGGTGGTCACTAGAAGTCATTCTTCTGCAATTTCATAGTGTTGTTTACTGACTTGCTTAAGCCATATGGTTTGCAGTTGCAGAGAAAGAAAATGACTCTTACGGAAGAAAAAAATTAAGGGGAAGAACTAAAAGCATCAATTAGGAGACTTATTAATTCCAAAACACTGATAGTTTTTGTATCCTACTAGTAATGCTGAATATTACTCATTTAAACAGCTATGGCATAAGCTATGGCATAAGACAGATGTGGAAGAATTGAATTTCATGCATAATAAATTACTTGATTACAAACTACCCTTGTGAGGGTTTAAATAGAAGTCTAGACATAACATAATTATGGAAAAGAGGTAATCTAGACTTAATCAAATATTCATCATCCTAATCAAATCACACCAACCTCAAAGATTGGGATTGAGATACACCAAATCAAATCACTTTTGATGTATCTCCTATAACAGAAACTTGGTCCGGCAGCTTAATGCTTCTTTTTTTGAAGTAACTTCTTGAACCAATAGGCAGACATCTTTGGGTACCTCTTGAGGGTTTTGAAATCAACATAGACAATGCCAAACCTTGAAGTGTAGCCTAATCTCCATTCAAAATTGTCAAGCAATGACCATGCAAAGTAGCCAGTCACATTTGCTCCATCGTCGATTGCCTTCTTCAGTTGAGTTAAATAGCTTTTGTAGAAGTTGATCCTTGTGGTGTCATGCAATCCCTTAGGAAGAGTGACATTACCGGGATCATCCATGCCTGCAAATCATACATAAAACAACATGAGACTCAAAAACACAAAACCGTATTGTCTTATTGAGCTTAAAATAGAAAAAAGATGAACTAACTCGTACCATTTTCAGCCAAAATCACATTAGGATTTCCATAGTGCTCTTTGATGTAGGTAATAGCCTTGTATAGACCCCATGGTACATTGTAAAGCCAATAAGAATATGCCTGCAAATATTCAATTACTCAAATGCTAAGATAAATTTTCATCAATCCTGCATCATTTTTTTAAAATTCTCATTGAAATTTGATTTAATCTTGAAATGTAAAAGTAAATGCAAGATTGTACCCTTGGACCAATTGGCACTCCCTTTTTCTCATCTGAAAAAAAATTCACAAAGCAGAGAGAGAGAGAGAGAGAGAGAGAGAAAGAGATCATGAGTAATGAAAGGGTTTAATGTGAACAATAAAAATGCAAATTCCTTTTTTGGTAAAACGAGAGGAAGATAATATCTTACAAGCAAACCCAGCATTCCAATCCTGCTGGTAGCCCAGGACTTTCGGTTTTTCTTGATGTGGATCATACATGTAGTAAGCAGTATACTGGTTGATACCCACAAAATCCATTGAGCCCTTCACCATCTTAACCTCTTCTTCTGTGAACTTGGGTAGCCTTTTTCCAACAATGTCTTGAATTGTTCTTGGATACTCACCATATACAATGGGATGAATAAACCTATGTAAAGCCAGCAGCATTGCTATAAATTAGCGTTGTTACAAAATTGTTTGAACCATTTTTGTATGTAGTTCCAAATCATACTATTTTTTCCCCCATAAATGCATGTAAATCTATTTGAATATCCCCTTATGATTCCCAGATTTTACTGAATAATTTTAGAATGATAATTTCCCCCACTCAAATTCTTTCCCGAATTTCTCAATTTATTCACAACATTTTCTTGAAAATTTTGCAAAACCAACTTATTCCCAATGGAAAATAAGTTCCACATTCCAAACTATTCAAAGTGGGGAATAATTTTGGGATCACTAATTTATCACTATAGCCAATGATGTCAATCAATTGAATCGACTATAACTCTATGATATTTTGAATAATGGAATGTGTTTGCTTGTTAGGGGAGGATGTTAAGGACTTTTACCATCCAACATGAAAGTCTCTTGCTCTTTGAGCTGCATAGTTGTCGGCCTTTGATCTCGTAAGAGGTTCATACCAAACAAAATCCAAGAGAATTCCAATCCTCCCCTTTTGTTTTTCCTGAAATGCATACATTTGTCAATGAAGATGCTTTAATTTTTCCAATATATTGGGAAAAGGAAATGAATGTTAATCCTACTTGATACTTCTGACGATATCTTTGAACTGCAGCTGCGTGAGATAAAATCAAATTATGGGCTACAATGTAAGGTTCAGTTGCAGAATCCCCAGCTGTACAGTTTCCATATGCTTTGGAGCACCTTCCAGGAGCAAAGAACCCATTATCATACCCAAGAGCAGCCACTACTCTAGGTTCATTAAACGTCATCCAATTCTTCACTCTGTCTCCAAATGTCTTGAAACAAAAGTCTGCATAATCGGCGAAATCTTTCCTGTAGAGTTTTATTCCTTTATCAAATTGCAATCTAACTAAAGCTAATTTCTAAATTAATATATCGGTAATAATAATCTGAAACCATATATAACAGAGATTGATCAATCTCATTGCTCAAAAAAATAAAATGGTGGAAAATATATGAAAAACAGGCCATTGCTTGTCATAGTACTCACACTACTTTGCGGCTCAACAATCCTTTGTACTTCTTCTCAAGTGCTTCAGGAAGATCATAATGGTACAGATTTGCATATGGAGTAATGCCTATAAAATTCAAGATAATTACATGGTGCAAAAATCATATCGGTGTTTCATAGCACATAATTAAGACTCAGTGACCTACTATCACAATATTAAAATTTGTAACTCGGTGTTGAACATTAGTGTGTTTTTTTTTAATATATTTTTAATATTTTTAAATTTCTTCAAAGCATACCTTTTTCAAGCATGTAGTCAATCAACCTATTGTAGTAAGCAACCCCTTTCCAATTTACTTTCCCAGCTCCATCTACATTAAAACCAATGAGTTACACAAGATTACAACATATTTTAGGGGTAAAGATAAAAAATTTTGTACAGCAGATTACAAAAGAAAAAAGTTTCATTGAATTATGTACCTGGGAAAATCCTAGACCATGAGATTGAAAACCGATATGCATCAAAGTTCAGCTTTTCCATAATATCCACATCTTCCTGTAACCACAGAAGAAGATACTAAATTTCATATTTCATCAAGGAAAATAAACGGCCAGGGGAAATTTTTTGAAAAATGCTAATATTAGTAGTGCTGGCAAAATTTGACCAAACCCCGGATCCTAGAAAACTTAAAAAGGGTGAGGGTTTGGCTACCGTTCCGATTAACCATAATCAAACTCGGTTATCTTTTAATTTGTTTCGTTCTGTAGTATAAATTTAAATAATGAGGTTTCAGGATTAGTTTCTGGTTCTAGTTTATGATTCTCCCTCATAGGCAGGTACAAATGAGAAAAACCTTATAGCAACATAACTATCATCACCACATTATGTACCAGTTTTGGTAATTGCAGGCCTGTGCAACCTTTCTTAGTCAATATAATTATGTGAAGCCTAAAAACCTGCCCTGAAACTTGGAATGAACAGGCAGCTCTTGCCAAACTTGGGTTCACATTAAGGATTAATTTGGTCCATAATTAGGTATTTTTGGATTGAATTTTGCTATTATAAACATATATGTTGAACATATGATAATGAAGTTGGGATTGGATAACAATACGAATATACCCAGATAGCTAGCGATCCATCCCCAACAACAGGGGACCATAGACACATGGTAGGTCCCATTTGGTCTAATTGGGGCAGCCTTCTTTTCGGACTCAAACCAACCTGTTCTGTTTCGATGGACAAAATTTTCTGTTCCTAACTTTTTAGTATTGTAAGGTAATAACTTTGATCTTTCGTAAAGAACAGCTGTGAAGGTGTCATTCTGGATCGACCCATCATAACGTGGGGTATAACACCTCACAATGGTATTAATGCAACAAATATGATATACGGAGTATATATATATATATTATAATAAATAAATAAATAAATGAGTCCCCACATATTGAAAGTAGGAACTAGGAACCAGTAATTAATATTTTTTAATATAAAATTAAAAAAAAAAGAAGAAAAAAGCACTTACTTTATAGCGGTGATACTGGTCCACCGAAACATCTGCGGTAGCATTCATCGCTTCAATCCCTGTTTTTCAGCAACATCAAAAACATAAACAGAAAACAATAAAACAGAAAAACAAAATGTTAAAAGTTTTTTAAAAAAACTTAATAAATAAATAAATAGGGATATAATTGTATTAATTACCAGGAGTTTGAATGAAGACGTCCCAGATGCTGGGCCCACGGCCGTCCTTGTGAGCCATTCCTTCAACTTGATAAGCAGACGTCGCCGTTCCGAACACGAACCCCTTCGGGAAGCTCTCTCTGCTCAGCCCACCAGTGTCGCCGCCCGACATCTCTGGCCGTGCGGCCTCACTGCCCTCCGATGCATGTGCAACACACTGAATCACGAGGACAACCACCAACAACAATGGCAATGGGTCTCTCATCTTCACACCACACTATTACAGAGATTGGGGGAGGGGGGGTGGGGGAGTGGGGGGTTTTAAGGAGTGTACAAGACCAGTGACAGACCCATTTTCACACCACACTATCACAGAGATTGGGGGTGTGGGAGTTTTAAGGAGTGTACAAAACCAGTGACTGTGCGAGCGTTTTTATAGAGTAGAAAGAAGCTTGATTGGATAAAATCTAAAATGTGGGATAAATCAGTTGGCTACTATGTGTTGGCGCCACATCATACTTGGTGAGGCTTCATTATTCTTATCTTTGAGTGGTCCTGGGACTTTTGCTCCGTTAAAGGTTGGTTTCAACTCTAAATCACTTTTTTTTTTTTCAACTCTTGTCACTTTATCTTGTAATCCACCATGCATGCGAAACGGGAGGACTACATATATCTAGAAAAATTTGTAAAATATATGAGCATCTTGGAAGCTCATGATACTCCGTATAAAATTTAAAAAAGAAGAAAAAGGTTAATAAATTTAAAAACACTATCCTTTCAAACCCATTTTGTTTGAGCACTCTAATCGCACACACATATTAGGATGATGTATTTAATATATTGCCATGTCAATTCTAATTTTTGCCTTCCTATGATAAAATTCTAAGAAGTATGGATACTAATTACATACAACTGATTATTCATTTTGACTTTTGATAATGCTCAAAATTGAAAAAAATCATCAAACAAAGTGAGATAAAGGGAGTACTTTTTACCGTTGTGATATTTGGTTGGTTGAACATATTAGATATGATGCCAATTAATGTCTCTCGGATCTAGTGGCACATCTTATCTTATTAAGGTTGTCGGATTTACAGATGTCTTAACTTCAACTTAACGTGGGTACATGTTTTACTGCCACACATGCATTTACACAGAGTTGAAATTAAAATCTCTGTAAACTTTATATCCTGTGATAAAAAATGCTATTAGACCCAATGACCTATGACAATGAATGGTTTTGATCTGTGTATCAGAGCATAATTAGAGAGAGTCGATGGTGAAGCTCTATTAAGGATAATGGGGTGTCGCTACGTCAGAATTTGCTCAATATTAAAAGGATGAAGACAGATTTGGTGCAACTAAATGCTGATTTTATATATAATTTAATATATATTTAGTGACAATTAAACACCTCGAGTGTCCAGCAAAATAACAATGACGGGCCTTGAAGTCAGCGAATCACGTGGATTCGTCATGGGAGGGATATATGTGCTAATGTGGACTGTCTTTTTCCACATATGGCAGCGACCCAGCTCGGAATTTACAATAATTGCGAATGTCTTCTAATGTTAAATTACGACTAAGGACATGGGGTTGCGATTGACAAAATAATTGTCGGTGTCTCGGTGATGGGATATAAAAATCCTACGATAGACTTATCTAGACCCTATATCCCGCCTCCCAAACAAGGCCTAAAGGTATGCAATTAGAGGATGCTAATCAGAGTCATCCAATATATCATTTTAATTTTCATGTTATCCTTATCTTATTAGTCTAATCCATTCATTTTAACTTTACCTATTTCTCAAAGATACTTTCCTTCTATTTATGAACAATTAATAAGAATTTAGATCCTATATAGGTTTTTTTTTCTTTATAAATATCTTGTGAGGTTTTTCATGGCTACTAGAGTACTAGGTTCTTTGATTTATAAATTAAAAAAAAAAAGAAAAAAAAAATGATTACTAGCTTTCATTTTTGGAGCAGGGAAATTATAACCATGCCAATCATATTGCACAATGATGGGTTGGCTTACCATGACCTTACCAGTCAGATTGGGATCCCCGTTGTATATGTAAAAACCCCTGTATAAGAAATCAACATGATTGGTAACCATTTGATGGAAAATAAAAAGTATGAATGCATTGTAAAATGTTATACATTTGAACTCATTAAATCACTTTTATTTATTTATTTACTTTTCTTTCGTAATGGTCCTTCATTGTATTGTCGCTTGGCATTGTCCTCTTCCATCGTGGATTAAACTTATTATAGATGGTCTTGCAAAAAGTAATTCGGGCTTAGCTACTGCGGTGGTGTGTTTTCCGAAAGGGCAATACTATACAAAGCACCATTTTATATAGCACTCCGTACAGCACTCAACCCACATCAGCAAAAAATATATCTGATAAATAATTTAAGGGAGTTTTGGTCCATACACATAGTACCATATAAAGTATTGTATTTTAGTGCTGCACATAAAGTATTGTACATAGCATTCCTTTTCTGAAATCATAGAGAATTTGTTAAGAGTGCCTTTTCTTTCAATATAGGTGTGCAAATTGTTTTTTATGCTGAATTGTTAGCAATCATTATTGGTATATATTGAGAAAGCTTGGGTCTTGAGTTAGAAAAAGTTATAGGCTAGAATGCAACTCTCAATCAATTGTTCAATGTTTACTAGATCCTTTGCATTTTCTTCCTTAGCAATTAAGGTAAGACTGGCATAATTGCAAACTCTATCTAAAATCCACGGCTTTCCATTATCCTCATACCTTTAGGGAAGGGAATTTAGTGGTAGATAGAGTAGTAAATCTTAGTATGCATCATTCCGATCTTGGCTGAAGTGGTGGTCGAATGCTCTGGAGGAGGTGTTTTCTTTGGTTTGTCTTTTTTTTTTTTTTTTTTGGTTTGTCATGACATGTATAACCTTTCTTTGGTTTGTCATGACATGTATAACCTCCCTAATTGTAGGTTTATGTTTTAATTTTTCATGACTGTAACTTGGATTGTGACATCTTATAAGTCATCAAGACTAGTTTTGATACTCTTTTTCCTTCTCTTTTATTCTACTAGATATAGCACACATGTGTTGCACGTGAATATTTTTAAATAATATTAGTTATACAAAATAATAAATACATAAAGATTTTATATTTTTTCATAAAACATAAAGTCTAAAATTCAAAAGTACATTTTTGTTTTTTATAATCAAAATTGTCAATGAAATATTAAAAACTCTTTAGATATATATTCATAATTTTTTTTTTCCTTCATAAAACAGAATATTTAAAGAGGTTATATTCATATATATTATCATGCAACTTGATAGTTGCTCTAGGAAAAAGAATTTGGGTAAGAATCTAACTTTAATTTGTTAAGAGTTTGAGTTAAAATATAACTTTCATTTGTTACTAAATGATAAGAATGTTTATTATGTGTTTCAATTAAAGAAGGGTAGATATGTATTTTTTTTTTAAAAAATAAGGGTATATTGGTCGTTTAAAAGTTTTTCTGAGATTTAACCTTTTATAAGTAAAATCTATAGATTAAGAAGTATTAATTTTATAAAAAAGATATTAAGAAATATAAGACTAAAATTTTTTACACAAAGTTTATGTTGATCCCTCTCCAACACATATACGTTAATAACCCTTTGGTCTAATAGCGTGTCTTATCCCAATAAGGATGTGAGATTTGTAGAGATTTTAATTTTGATTCTACATGGATACGTATTCTTCTATCAATTGGTCAAAAAAAAAAACAAAAAAAAAAAACATATAAACCTATTATATCTCCAACGATTTGACATAAATTAAAAATTATACGTTGAGAAAAAATAGGGAAGTGGCCCACTTCTTTTTGCCATCTAATAAAAAAACGCCAGAAGTAATATATACAATATTTTATTTTATTTTACTTTTTTTTTTTTTGGGTTGCGAGTGTAGTACTATAGTTGCTATCTGCTTGTATCATGTGTTAAAGACTGAAGAAGGATATATTCTTTGAATATATCATTTCATGTCTATATAAAAAATTGAAAAGTACACATTAGGCATTATTTAAGGTTCTCCAAAAATATTATTTAAATATGTCATTTCATGGCTATATGATAAGTACATATTAAATGTTATTTATGATTTTCACTCTAAAATTGAATGAAGTGGGTCTTCCTTGATTTCTTGCATGAATGAAGTATTTTAATACAATAAATTGTTCTAGGATGTATGTAATTTATAAGAAACGTTTCGATTTTATGACATTGAGATTTAAAAATTTATTGGGTTTTCTTATTGTATGTCCTAAGAGCATTTTTAATGCTGTGTTAAAAGGTGTGCTAAAGGGTGTACTGAAAAATAGCAAGAGTTCACCCTTGTATTATATTTGGTACACCCTTGAACTAAAATAACACAAAATTGGTTAAAAAAAAAAAAGAAGGAGATAGTGGTTGTGTCAAAAAATTACTTATTATGTTATTTGCACTATCAGAGCATTTTGTGCCAAATTATAGCATTTGACATCATAACACTAAAATAGCTTACACCACAGGAGATGCTCTAAGTGTAGATGTTAAACCTGATTTAATAAGGTAAACATTGCATGGGAAATAGTGAAAATACAAAGAGAATGACACAAATTGCTTAGAAAAATGTAAAAATGATTAGAAAACTGTGCAAACATATTTCTCTATGCAATAATTGTCTCATTAAATAAGGCTTAACATGTGTCCTAAAAACACATTTTAAGAAAATCCAAATTTATTTAGAGCAACAAAAAACTAGTTAAATCAAATTAGTGTACAAATAGCAATAAAAAGTTTAAGGGCACATGTTAAGCTACACTTAATGACCCAATCATTGCATTAGAAATGATAAAAATGCACTATAAATGGGGCAAGTTGTTTTAAAAAAATGTGAAAATCTTGAAAAATTGTAAAAACACATTTTTTCATGCAATGATTGGATTATTAATTGTAACTTAACATGTGCTTTAGAGCACACATTAAGAAAACCCTTTCATGAAAAGGGTAAAGCCATCTTTTATAATTTCATTGGGGTAAAGTAAAAAATTAAAAGTTTTTCAGTTTAAGTCACCTTGACAAAAATTTAATGAAAATATGATTTACCCAAATAATAATATGGGTATTTTGGAATTTTATGAAAAAAATAATATAAATTCCTAATCCCTTTATGGTAATTGTATATATATAAAAACCGCTTAGTATTTATTAACATTTGGAAAACTCAAAAGAAGACCGACTCCAAAAGTGAGTGACTGTCATAATACAAAAGTACAAGAAATATAAAGATTCTCCTATCAGTTGATAAAAATATAGTATATGAGGAAAAAAAAAAAAAATGTTGGGTTGGAAAAATGATGGGTTGTTCAATGGGGATAGGAATGTGTAGTCTCCATGAACATAACATTGCCTCCAAAATCTGCATAAAAAGAGAAAATCTTTTTTCATCAATAGGGATAAACCGGATGAGCAGTCTCCATGAATATAACATTGCCCCCTAAAAAGGCTGCATAAAAAGAGAAAAAGCAAAAAAGGCAAGTCATTACTCATTAGTAGACTTTTCGATCCCAAAATTTTAAGGACTTTATAACAAGATTAGATGGTCTATCTTGAATATTTGTCCTGAAGTGGAAAAAAAGGGCAAGTGGCTCTTGTGGAAAGTAGAAGGCTCCAATATATTGCAGATTACAGATTGGTCCCTAATGGACTTGCTGGTCAATGATAGAGCAGAGATGGGCCATGGTTTGAAGAAGGTGATGTAACCCAAATGGACCACTTTCGACAAAGACTGAAATGGAGCCCATCCCACATCATGATTGCCCTAAAAATGTGTGATGCAGGTCTTAGAATTGTTTGTTTTTTAATGGGCACGTGAAATTTGACTCTCTAATACTGTTAAAATCTTATAATACTATTCTTAAGGAAAAGAATAAAAATGATCATGGGCCTATCCTAAGCTCTATACCTTTTTATGTGGCACATAAATCTAAATTTCTTCTGATAGAAAAAAAAAAAAAAATCTAAAATTCTTAAGAAAGAAGGAATGTGCATTTTATAGCATGGGAGGCGGTGATTTGGCTCAATTAAATGGGATATGTATCAACGGATGTAGTGACCTATTCATGTGATCCTGTTTGGGGGAGTAGTCAAGTTAAAAGTTTGGATCAAGTTAAAAATTTGGATATCTCTCTTAATTTATACACACATTTTTCTTATAAAATATTTTTATTAATTTGCACAAGATAACTGTGACACGTAATGGTATTTGAAAATAATAATAATACAAATAACTTAATAAGGATTTAAAATAGAAGGGAGACCAATTTTTGCATGTCATCTGAGCAGTGGATGCCGAAAGAAATAAATTCGTGTAGAAATAACTTCATTCCTATCATTCCTAAATAAGGTGTCCCTAGGCTTCACAAGATCAATTGCGACTTCTGAGTTTGTTTCCATGATAATGGATTATCATTTTTTTAAAAAAAAAATTATAAAGGGAGAGAGGAGGGGCAATTACATTATAACAAAGTGGTTGGTACAAACATATTATCTGAAAGGGAGAGAGGGTTTATCGGTGGGTGTTGCCATGAGGAGCTTGCGTCTTTTATTGGTGAATTGATGAGCCCTCTTTCAATTTCAAGGGTTAATATTTCACTATAAATCTTGTACCATTGGATAAAAGACTCTTTAAGAGTCTCACATACAAAAATTTATCAAAAAAAATTTACGATCTGATCAAACAGGCCAGTTGTAGTTAATAAAAAAATTTAACCTATTAAACAGAGTATCAAACTTTGATCGGCTTGTGTGATCAAATCACATGGTATTTTGTCACGAATTTTTATATGTGAGCAAAGTCCTCTATCCAATGATATAGGCAACCTTGAAATTTAGACATTAGTTCTTAAAATTGAGGGAGAGCTCATTAATTCACCAATGAGAAGCCCGGTCACTGTGGCCTTAACCTTTAGGGGTTTAATTTTTTTTATATTTATAATAGAGCTAAAAGGAAAAGAAAATAAAGAACTAGGCTACATCCTCCTTGATCTGAATAGGTAAGTGTTAGTAAAGCCCACAACAGAAAGTCCATCGTCCCCTCTTCTCAAGCTACCCATCAGTATCAATTTCTGATACTAGCAAGGAGCAGTTTCACATTTGCACCCCTAGGCTGGAATCTCCTCATTTTGTTGACTAGGAAGCATGGACACTTCTCCAAAGGCCACATGTCGGACATGACACTTGTTCGATACTCATCCAACACAACACCTCTTACTTTGCCTTTTTTCCCCTTCTTTCATTATTTCTTTCCTTTTATGTCATATATTTTCTATGAACAACTCAACTAGAATTTTTGAAAACAATACAAAGGTATGTATTTTGTGTGATCTATGTGTTGTTACATGACATTTTACAATTATATATGTAAAAATAAATGTTTAATTAATATCGCATCTCTACCGTGTCATGTCCTAAATTTTGAAGATTTGATGTATCCACGTATTCGTGTCGTGTCGTATCCGTACCACGTGTCCATGTTCATGTTCATGCTTCTTAGGTTGTTGATAATGCAACTAACACGGGGTCAGGAGCAACTTGGAAGTGATTACCAAAATTGGATTTTGTTATGCCAGGCCCACAAGTTCTGAATGGTCTAATCCAAGAGTCAGGAGGAAGACCACAGGCCACAGCTGTCTTAAACAAATGATGACCAACATTACATATCTACATACTGCATGTGTCCATGGTGAAGTTTTGAGAGGGGTGTTTGTGCTTTTGGTCCTAAGACCTTTTGCTAATTAAGAGATCTTGAGTCTAACTCTCACCACTCTCCCTCAAAGCCACCTCCTATAAACTTTGTCCTGTAATTGCCTAGTACATGTGGAATGGAGAGACTGTATATGACGCAGCGGAAAACTAGAATGATATGACTATGACAAACTGTCAATAGCCTAGGTTCTCGAATCCACGAGAAAGAACTCGAATCCATGAGAAGTAACCAAAACCATAGAGAAAACTCTCGAAAAAATATTATTGATAAAATGGTTATCCTTGCCCATAGGGCTACAGGCCTATTTAAAGAGACTAATACTTGAACTCTAAGTAAACTAGGAAAAGGAATTCTACTAAACTAGGAAAAGGAATCTTACTAAACTTAGGAAAGCAATAAAATAGGGGAAAGCAATAAAATAGGAAAGAAATAAACAAAATAAACACCCAGAGAAAATTAAGCAAATCTAGTTAAGAAACTAACTAGATTTGGCATGCTCGACAAATCATATCTAGTTAGATACCCTCTGCTTTCTAGTTAAGTGCCCTCTGCTTTCTAGTTAGGTGCCCTCTAGATTTGCCTGGCTTTGTGAAGACTTTTGATGATCCAGCAATGGCCAATGGCCAAGGCGAAAAGTAAGGGTGACTTGTCCTACATTAGTCCCCTCCACTTGAAAACAACTCGTACTCGAGTTTGTTGCATGAGCTTGAAGTCTTCCATCCCAAACAAAAAGATACTTCGAGTACTTCAATTGTTTCATCCTCCTTTGAAATTTGCACTCTAAAATATTTTTTACTGGAACCATTGTTTGTGTAGCCTTCAATTGATTAATGAGGTCGATCAAGTAAGGACTAATAATAAAATTAAATTTTTCGACCCCAATAAAATCAATGTCTCGTAACTTGTAAATATTAGGAAGATCAATTGATAAATTATCAACTTGATATTGTGATTGGATCTCTCCCGAAATTTTGACGAGCTCTTTTTTTGATGAAATTTCGCAATCAATGGTCTCCCCCAAAGCTTCATGCGTGAAAATTACTTCCTTTAGATCATCAAACTTCTCACGATTCTCTTCCAATGGCAACTGTACCTCATTAGGAATGACAACTACCTCTGACTCTGGCACTTCCACCACAATACTCTCAACCACCTCTTGAATAACCAAGTTAGCTTCTGGCTTTGAGTCTTTAAAATTTTCATGAACGTCTTGTTTTGGCAGATGATTGTAAAACTCCATAGTTTAATCTCGTAAACAATATTTATTGGACTTATAAATTTTATCCATATGAAAAAAAAAGTTCTTCATAATTGTAAAGATGAAATTCATATACTATCATTCTTTTCATTCGAACCATGAACGAATACGAGATTTACCTTGCCATTGTCTTTCCCTCTGCAATTGATCCTACCATGTTGCAGCCTCACCTTTTAATTTGAATGCAATAAATTCCACCATCTCTTCTTCTTGAATATCCATTGTTGCAAAGTACCGTTCTAATTCTGATATCCAATGGAGGAACTTTTCTCTACGAAAATATCCATTAAAGCATGGAATATTTGTCTCTAATCGGTAATCATCAAAATATCTTTGTTGTCCTCTTTTATATTTAAATTCACCCTCAACATCTGTGTGATAACGAGCAGGATGCCCGAAAGCGTTTTAATTAGCAGGTTGGCCTTGGGTAAATCCTTTGACTTGTCTCCCATTAATGTTTGGTTGCCTGTCATTGACGTTGTTATGCAGTCCAGTGATCGTTGCACGAAGTTTATTAAACTTTTCTTTTGACTTTAAAGCTTGTTGTCGCCGTTGTGCTTCCAATGCTTTCCTAAAGGCTTCTACCTTACGATCAACGTCAATAGGGTTGCGTTTTCCAACTCCTTGGTTAGCCATCGAAGCCAGGGGAATCCTTGCTCTGATACCAACTGACGCAGCGGAAAACTAGAATGATATGACTATGACAAACGTCAATAGCCTAGGTTCTCGAATCCACCAGAAAGAACTCTAATCCATGAGAAGTAACAAAAACCATAGAGAAAACTATTAAAGAAATATTATTAATAAAAAGGTTATCCTTGCCCATAGGGCTACAAGCCTATTTAAAGAGACTAATACTTGAACTCTAAGTAAACTAGGAAAAGGAATTCTACTAAACTAGGAAAAGTAATCCTACTAAACTTAGGAAAGCAATAAAATAGGGGAAAGCAATAAAATAGGAAAGGAATAAACAAAATAAACACTAGAGAAAATTAAGCAAATCTAGTTAAGAAACTAACTAGATTTGGCATGCCTGACAAATCATATCTAGTTAGATGACCTTTGCTTTCTAGTTAAGTGCCCTCTGCTTTCTAGTTAGGTGCCCTCTAGATTTGCCTGGCTTTGTGAAGACTTTTGATGATCCAGCAATGGCCAATGGCCAAGGCGACAAGTAAGGGTGACTTGTCTTACATCAGTATATGCCTAAGGGATTAATTAAAGCATCTAGGGGATTAGTTAAAGCATCTAGAACCTCTTCATATCAAAAAGAAAAAAAAAAAAGAAAAAAAGAAAAAAAAGGGTTTTTGAGAGGGTGCTGAAAATGGTCTCAGCCTTTACTAATGCACCAGACAGTAGCCCCTGCTATATAATTCAAAAACTCTTGGATTGCGTTTGAGTCGCATTTTAAAAACCTGAACACTAGTTTTGAGTTTGAATTTTAATACTACATTTTGGATTTCATTTTCTTTGCCATAAGTTTTTCTGCAATCATGGCAGCACTACAATTGATATAAAATCCATCTCATTCTTTCAGACATACAAACTGTGAACCCCGGAAATTGGGTCCACGAGGGATTGAAAAGAAAGTGGGTTTGAAAAAGAAAAAGGAAAGGAGTCGCCACCTTATTTTTTAAAGGAAACAAGGAAAACCCTAAAAATAGTTTGTTTTAGGAAAACAATTTGAATGACTCCATAAAAAAGGAAAGGCAAAAACCAATCTTTTGAAAACCAAAGAAATCGGGGATTCGGAGGCTAAGTTATGACATGGGAAGGTTCTAGGCAAAGCCTATAGGCACCCATGTCACCCTTTCGGTCTCTCAGTTCATTTGGGCTAAATTAAAGTCTTTCCATACAAAAATCAGCAAGTATATCATCACAAGAATTGCATGCATATCATATATTTCATTCATCCATCCATGCATAATAAGCAAATAAAAACAGAAAATAAAAAGAAGAAAAGAAAACATAAATAAACCTAGGACGCTTGGATCCTAGAACGGACTTGAGCCTCACGAAGAGCGCCTACGTACCATGCAACGAAATACATGGATCAAAGTCCACGTAGTTCGATTAGAACTAAGGTTAAATCCTAATACAAACCTATGGTAAAAACCCTAGGTTTCCTTATTTGATCAAAAGAGTTGAATATGATAGAAAGTTTGATTTTAGGAAAGAAATCCACAAAATGGAAACTTTAATAAAAACCAGAATTTTGTTGGTTAAGGAAACCTCTAATTAAACCATAGGACTTGTATTAAAAATTAACCCTAGATAGGGAGAAGAGAATGAGTTAAGAAGAAAGGTGAATTGGGGCACCTTCACACCCACTCACCTGAGCGCAATTAGCTCCAAGCATTTAGCCATTTCAGACATAAGCAGCCCTATTTGCCATGGGACAAATACCACACCTATTTGCACCCTTACAAGTGCTCAAAACCATGCAAAAACACTAACATGCAAATTTGGACAGAATAGTATTATGACCTAAAATCATCCACTAAGCATGCTAATAGCAAAAACAGCGAACAATAATAAGTCCTAACATATTCCTAGAACCATATCATGCATAAAAACCCTAAAACATACTAACATGCATGCAAAACTATCATGTTTACTCCATATGAAAAACATATACAGCAAACACGAAGAAAAACCAAATAAAAAAGTCTACTTTATCATGCTATATGAAAACAAACACGAAACAATGACTCTAAAACCCTAAACTCACAAATATGCTTAAAAACATACAAAACATACTTTAATCATGCTAAAACCAAACTAAACAGAAATTAAATCATGCATATTAACTAACTAAAGCAATATAACATGATGAAAATCCTAACTCTAACATGCAATGACACTAATCCTAACACAAGGACAATAGGAGCACACGAATCATAACTATGCATTAAAAACCTAAAGGACAGCCCTAAAGCATGCTAAACAGTAGATAAAAAATAAATATTCCATGTATATTAACTAGCTAGAGTGTGAATACATGATAAAAAAGTCACCTTTAACATACAATAAGCCTAACCCATATGAGAACCTAGTTTAAGCTTGAATAGAGAAGGAGAATACCTTAGGAAGTGGCTCCCCTTGTGTTTGTAATTGTTCGTGGCTCCTCAGGTCTTTAGAGTGAATCAAACCAACACGAATCCTCCTCTTTGTCAAAGTGGTATCACAGCAAAGAGATCAAAACTCACTCAACTTTGAAAAGAAATAGAAAACAAAAAGAGAACAAGAGAAAAGAAAAAGTGATTCTCGTCACTTTGCAGCAGCAGCAACTTCAATCGCGTTTTTGGGTATGAAAACGTTGGATTTGGACAAAGCTTGTGAAATACAAAGTTGTAGAGAATTGAATTATCTTTCTAACAAGACCAATTTCATCAAATTCTGACTTCGGATGAAAAAGTTATGATTAAAATACGACTGCTGGTTTTCAGAAAATCTGCTGCTGAATTATGACGAATTTCACTCCCTCCAAACCCTCTTCCCTTCTCCCTTATTTAAAGACATTAAGAGAGTATTTATAGCTGAAATCTGGAGTTTCCCTTTCCTTCCTGGACTAGGTTTCCTTGGAGAATAATCAAAAGGTATTTTATAATGATAAAAGACTTCTAATCTGAATAGGAAAAGGAAATTGTCTTTTATAAAAATTGGGAGACTGACCGCTAACACGCATGCACATGTATCGTATGTGCGTACACACACTCATCACATACGTACACGTGTTAGTGTCATGATAAAAATGGCTAATTTAATAAAATAATTTTCTTTTCATTTTAACCAAAAATCTCATGCTGTGATTCGCACTAATTCTTCAAGGATAATCCGTAAATAACTACACTAAACTCATCATCAGGCCATATCAAAATTGAACTTCATGAAACACTTTTGAGGGTAAAATGATGACTAATGAAAGTCAATTTGAAAAGATTTGGTTGGTAATTGTGAGTCAATTAGAGCTAACCCAAGGAAGGGTCAATTAACCAACTTGAACTACATCGAGCCATTTTAATCCCGAGCCATTGACTTACCAAATTGACCCTAGAAATACCTCATATGCATCCATATGAACTCCAATTGACAATTTGGAGATCATTCCAAGGTCAAATGAAAAGTTTGGGACTTAAAAGACGATTATGCCCCTCAAGTCACAAAAGCTCTTATTATCCCTCAAGATCAACTCCAATTTGAACCAAAATTCATATCCATTGTCCTTGTGACTCTAGAAAACTAATGCAAGTGACTAGACTCAAAAACAAAACAAAAACATGCATGAAATGATGAGCCCTAGTAAGGTGGTGCAAAAATGGGGTGTGACAGAAGCCCCTCATTGGCGAACAAGTTACACTTGTGAACCAATGATAAAGAACAACCCATTTTTGGCCAAAAAGCCTGGAGAAATCACACACTGTAACCAAACAATGATGGGAGGTTGAAAACCTGAGACTGAAATAAGGAAGTGTACTCAAGTCATGAGTATACTTAAACCACTGGGGGTTGATGATTGTCAAGAGAAGCATATTCAAGCCACTACGAATGAACATACTTTTGAAATGGAGAAATATATTCTAGTCACGAATATATTTAACCAAGTGATGAGAATGAGATCTGAGAAGTATGTTCAAGTGATGAACGTACCTTGGAAATGGAGAAGTATATTCAGGTCACGAATATATTTAACCAAGTGAGTGACAAAAAATCTGAGAAGTATACTCAAATGATGAGTATACCACTGAAATGGAGAAATATATTCAGGTCACGAATATATTTAACCAAGTAATCTGAGAATGAAATCTGAGAAGTATACTCAAGTGGTGAGCATACCATTGAAATGGAGAAATATATCCAAGCGATAGATATCTTTAACCAAGTAGGATAAGAATAATCTGAGAGGTGTACTCAAGTGATGAGTGTACTTTTGAAATGGAGAAATATATTCAGGTCACGAACATATTTAACCAAGTGATGAAAAAGATGCTGAGAAATATACTCAAGTGATGAGTATACTTAATGATTGAAAAAGACTGAGAAGTACGTTTAAGTGATGAACATACTTTTGAAATGGAGAAATGTATCCAAGTGATGGATATATTTAACCAAGTAAGCTGAGAAGTACACTCAAGTGATGAACATACCATTGAAATGGAGAAATATATCCAAACGACGGATATATTTAACCAAGTAAGATAAGAATAATCTGAGAAGTGTACTCAAGTGATGAGTACACCATTGAAATGGAGAAATATATTCTAGTCACGAATATACTTAACCAAGTAAGTGACAAGTATGTTTGAGTGATAAACATACCATTGAAATAGAGAAATATATCCAAGTGATGGATATACTTAACCAAGTAAGTGACAAGTATGTTTAAGTGATAAACATACCATAGAGAAATATATCCAAGCGATGGATATACTTAAGCAAGTAAGATAGAGAATAATCTGAGAAGTGTACTCAAGTGATGAGTACACCATTGAAATGGAGAAATATATTCTAGTCATGAATATATTTAACTAAGTAAGTGACAAATAATCTGAGAAGTATGTTCAAGTGATGAACATACCATTGAAATGGAGAAATATACCCAAGCGATGGATATACTTAACCAAGTAAGTGGCAAAATATCTGAGAAGTATACTCAAGTGATGAGTATCCCATTGAAATGGAAAAAATATACCCAAGTGGTGGATATACTTAACCGAGTAAGTGACAAGTATGTTTAAGTGATAAACATACCATTGAAATAGAGAAATATATCCAAGTGATGGATATACTTAACCAAGTAAAGTGACAAGTATGTTTAAGTGATAAACATACCATAGAGAAATATATCCAAGCGATGGATATACTTAAGCAAGTAAGATAGAGAATAATCTGAGAAGTGTACTCAAGTGATGAGTACACCATTGAAATGGAGAAATATATTCTAGTCATGAATATATTTAACCAAGTAAGTGACAAATATTCTGAGAAGTATGTTCAAGTGATGAACATACTATTGAAATGGAGAAATATATTCAAGTGATGAATATACTTAACCAAGTAAGTGGCAAAATATCTGAGAAGTATACTCAAGTGATGAGTATACCATTGAAATGGAAAAAATATACCCAAGTGGTGGATATACTTAACCAAGTAAGTGACAAATGATCTGAGAAGTATGTTCAAGTGATGAACATACCATTGAAATGGAAAAAATATACCCAAGTGGTGGATATACTTAACCAAGTAAGTGACAAATGATCTGAGAAGTATGTTCAAGTGATGAACATACCATTGAAATGGAGAAATATACCCAAGCGATGGATATACTTAACCAAGTAAGTGACGAAATATCTGAGAAGTATACTCGAGTGATGAGTATACCATTGAAATGGAGAAATATATTCAAGTGATGAATATATTTAACCAAGTAAGTGATAATGAGGATCTGAAACTAGGAAGCATATTCAATGGGTGAACATGCTTTTGAAATGGAAGAATATATTCAAGTGATGAATATATTCAACCAAGTATGATAGAGAATGAGAATTTGAAGTTGAGAAGCATATTCAAAGAGTGAATACACTTTTGAAATGGAAGAATATATTCAAGTGATGAGTATATTCAACCAAGTGGGATGGAAAATCAAGAATTTGAAACTGAGGAGTATATTCAAAGGGTGAATACACTTTTGAAATGGAAGAATATATTCAAGTGATGAATACATTCAACCAAGTGAGATGAAAAATCAAGATTTGACATGAGGATATATGATCAATTTATCAAGATTAAACAAGCATAGTGCAAGAGGAAAGTGTCTTAACACATTGTCACTTGAGTTGGCATGGCACAGGGGAAATATATTCAACCCTTTTGAACATAAAATCAATTCAAGGAATTGATTTCAAGATGGAATTTGATTGATTTTAAGCTCAAAAAGTGTTGAATATCTCATTTGGAAGGAGGTTTGATCACGCGTCAAGGCGAGACAAAGCGAGAAGCAAAACCAAAACAAAGTGGCTTGGGTGACCACCAGGCCTCGGGAGGCTAGCCGCCCAGGCCTGGGTGGTTACCCGAGCCCGAAGCGGAAATCCCACTTTGAATAGGAAACTTCCTATTCTGATGGGTTTTTTCCTATTTGAACTTGGATTTGTGAACTTTTCCCTATAAAAACACATCCAAGAGGTTCCTAAACCTACTTGTATTCATTCATTAGAAATTATGGAGGCTCTAGACAAATTTTTAGGAGGGTTTTTGAGAGTTATGAGTGCTGAAGCAAAATCTGAGTTCAAGTGCTTTGGCTTGGATCCATTGCTCTCCTTGAGGCATGTGAGGCTTGAAACGAACCTCTTGACTGCTGCTACATATTTTTGGGATCCTCAAGTTCATGTGTTCCGCTTCAACTATGAAGAACTGTGCCCAACCATGGAGGAATTCTGTGCATTGTATGGAGTTTCAACGGTAGGTCCTTTCATTCTCCCTACTCCTCGCCCAAGCTTTCTTACTTCTTTCTCCAATCTACTTGGGATTCACTCACAATATGCCTCTACGTTTGTAAAGGACCATATGGTAGACTTGATGAAATTGGCAACCTCTTTTTTAGCTTGTGATAGTAAAGGTATTCTGAATTTTACCTTTCCTATTAAGCATGCTCTTGCCTTTTGCCTCATTGGTCGTTTTCTTATTTCCACTGGTACTCCACATGTTCCCATTCAAATCTGTGACTTGATTCCTCTCCTTGCCAAGGGCCATAACTTGATTCCCATGGTGCTAGCTGAAACCCTGAATGGTTTGGATAAAACTCATAAGGACCCAAAGGTTCCTTTAGGAGGTAGCCCCATTCTACTGCAGATGTGGTTGCTTGAAAGACTGAATTTCTTGTCACCAGTTGCCATTACACCATACAAGCCCCAGCATTACTGCCTTCGCCACATTGAATTACCTGGGCAATTTTCATTGAGAGATTGGCTAGGTTACTACCAAACCCTTTCTTGGAGGAGTGTCAAGTGGTTTGTATTCATATGGGGCTGCAGTGACTAGGTGCTTCTGCGGACTTCTGGATGCGCCATGGTGAGACTCATAGGACTGAGGTCTACTTCCTTCTATTGGCCTTCAAGGGTTCTGCGTCAGATGGGCGCCATACAAACCATACCCACTTCCTTGAAAGGTGACTATCCTGTGGTGCCCGCGGGTCTTTCTGTAGTGACTTGGGCGAAGGACCGATGGCCTAGCAAGTTGATACTAACCCAAGTTACGAATACTGATGGTCCATATATGATGAGCCCCGAGTATAAGGAATGGTTGAAAAGCAATTTAGGTGAGAGAGAGACTACTCGAAGAGAAAGGATTTTTGGACTTATCAAGAACAACGAACTTGGATCTTGCAGAGAAGATATTATGGAAGCAGTGACAGCAGCTTATGAACATGACTTGAGGAAGAAAAGAAGACATGAAAGAGAGAAGAAGAAAGCTGAGGAACGAGCTGCAAAGAGGCTCAAGAAAATAGAATAGGATATTTATGGCATATTTATAGTTCTTTTACTTAATACCAATGAATTGCTATGTCAATCAATTTTAGTTTTGCATAAATTGCCAATAATAAATCAAATTTGGGATTTTCTTGTTTGATTTAGACCGCACCCAAGGTAACTTTATGGGTTGCCTACGTATCTCCATGGTTTTTTCTTCTTTTTTTTTTTTTGTTTTTGTTTTGTTTTTTTTGTTTTTGAATGGAGAATCAGGTCTTACGTAGTTCTTATGCCTTAACTTTTGCCTAGGCCGCCCTTACGGGTTTTCAACCTAGCAGGCTTCAAACATGATATTTCTTCAATTGATCCAAATTAGTTGGACGAGCGAACTCAATTCCATCTAAATCCATGAGGCGAACAGCCCCTGCTGGCAATATCTCTTTGATAATGTATGGCTCACCCCAACTTGGCTTGAATTTTCCCCGCGGATCGAACACTGGAGCTCTGATTTCTTTCAGCACTACATCCCCTTTCTTTAGACCTCGATCTTTGACATGCTTGTTGAATGCTCTGGCAACTCTCCGTTGATACCCCTGAACATGATACAGCGCCCTTAAACGCCTTTCATCCAGCAAAGCTAACTCATCATAGCGGCTCTTAACCTAGTCCACTTCTGTTATCTGGCTCTCCACGGCAACCCTTAGTGAAGGAACCTCTAATTCAACTGGCAACACGGCCTCCATTCCATAAACTAGAGAATAAGGGTAGCCCCTGTTGACGACCTTATTGATGTTCTGTAACCCCATAAAGCCAATGGCAACTTCTCATGCCAGTCTGTGTGCGAGTCCGCAGTCTTCTGTAGTATCTTCTTGATGTTCTTGTTAGCTGCTTCCACCGCTCCATTAGTCTGAGGACGGTATGGTGATGACAGATGGTGAACTATGCCGTACTTTTGCAAGAGCTCATGGGTTTCTTTCTGAAAGTGCTGGCCATTGTCTGAGATAACTTCATGCGGTACCCCATATCGATAGATGATGCTGTGCTGTATGAACTGTGCTACCTTCTTGGAATTCAAGGTCTTGAAGGACGCTGCTTCCACCCACTTAGTGAAGTAGTCGATGGCAACCAGGATGTATTCATGCCCATTTGATGCCTTTGGCTTGATCTGTCCGATGATATCTATCCCCCACACCGCGAATGGCCAAGGTGACGACATACTCGTTAAAGGCATAGAAGGCAAATGTTGTCCACTGGCGAACAGTTGGCATTTGTGGCACTTCTTGACATGTGCGTGGTAGTCTCTTTCCATGGTGGACCAATAATAGCCTAACCTCATGATTTTCTTAGCTAACATATAGCCATTCATATGCGGAGCCCCTGTCCCTTCATGGATTTCTTTAATCAGATGCTCGGCTTCCTCCTCGGTGACACACAGCAGGTGGATCCCGTCGTATGATCTCCGATATAGCTTTCCTCCACAAAGTACATAGTGACTCGCCAACCGCCTTAGGGTTTTTCTATCGATACGAGATGCTCCTTCTGGGTATTCCCTTTCTTCAATGAACTTCTTTATGTCATGGAACCACGGACGGCCATCATTTACCTCTCCTCCTCGGATTGCACAACAGTACACAGGCTTGTCTCGGCATTCTATCACCAACGGCTTCACATTTCCCCTTTCAGGTATCTCCACCATGGATGCTAGGGTCGCCAAGGCATCGGCGAACTGGTTCTTGTTTCTTGAAAGGTAGTTGAACTCTATCTCTGAGAACTCCTTGGTTAGAGCTTCCAGATAGGCATGGTAAGGCAACAATTTCTCATCTCGAGTTTTCCATTCCCCTTTTATCTGACAAATGATTAGCGCCAAGTCCCCGAACACTTCCAATTCTTTGATCCCCAATTCAAGTGCCGCTTCCAATGCTAGGATACAGGCCTCATATTCAGCAATGTTGTTGGTGGCTTCGAACCCCAACTTGACCGCCAACGGTGTAATTGCCTCTTCGGGTGAGACCAGCAGGACTCCTATCCCATAACCTTTCTTATTGGCTGCCCCATCGAAGTATACTCTCCAAATTTTTCTGCCAATCTCTAGCACGTCCTCGTCTGGGAACTGATCGTTGAATGGAGCAGATGATGACACAGGACAGCTGGCTAGGTAGTCTGCGATGACGCTCCCCTTGATAGACTTCTGATTCACGTACTTGATGTCGAATTCGTTGAGGAGAATTGACCATCGAGCAGTTCTGAATGACAATACTGGCCTTTCTACCAGGTACTTCAACGGGTCCATGCGACTTATCAAGAACACTTCGAAGGACATTATGTAGTGCCGGAGT
The DNA here is from genome assembly GCA_039720395.1 of Liquidambar formosana. NCBI lineage: Eukaryota > Viridiplantae > Streptophyta > Magnoliopsida > Saxifragales > Altingiaceae > Liquidambar > Liquidambar formosana. The sequence continues at coordinate 15,976,164 of CM077828.1, read as the reverse complement.
TTCTGCGTCGCCCATACTAGTGCTACACAAGCTTTTTCAATTGCATTGTACTTCACTTCATAGTCTGTCATTTTCTTGCTTAGGTAGTAGATGGCATTCTCCTTCGTAGACCCTTCGAGATATTGAGCTAACAAAGCTCCCGTCGCGGTTTCGGTGACCGTTAAGTATAACAAAAGTGGCGCACCTTGCCGTGGGGGAACTAAGATTGGAGGATTGCTCAAGTATCTCTTAATGGTCTCAAAGGCCTCTTGGCATTCTTCGTTCCATACTTTTTGCACACCTTTCTTAAGCAATTTGAAGATTGGTTCGCAAACCATGGTTAAGTTGGCAATGAATCGGCTTATGTATTGAACTCTTCCCAGAAAACCCCGTATTTGCTTCTCAGTGCTAGGCGGCTCCATCTCCACAATAGCTTTTATCTTCCCTGGGTCCACTTCGATACCTCTCTGAGTGATCATAAACCCCAATAGCTTGCCTGCAGTGACGCCGAAAGCACACTTTTGTGGGTTGAGATGGAGATTGTACTTTTTTGCTCGCTCTAAGAATTTCTCTAGTGCCTTGAAATGCCCTTCCCTATCCACGGACTTCACGATCATATCATCGACGTAAACCTCGACTTCCTTATGGATCATATCATGCAATAGGGTCGTAGCTGCTCTTTGGTAAGTAGCCCCAGCGTTTCTTAAGCCAAAAGGCATTACCTTGTAACAGTACGTTCCCCATTGCGTGATAAAGGCTGTTTTCTCCATGTCTTGTGGCGCCATCTTTATCTGGTTATACCCGGAGAATCCGTCCATGAAGGAGAGGAGTGCATGTCCCACTGTACTATCCACCAACACGTCGATATGGGGTAAAGGAAAGTCATCCTTAGGGCTCGCGGCGTTGAGATCTCGGAAATCGACACACATCCTCACTTTCCCATCTTTTTTAGGCACAGGCACTATATTCGACAACCACTCGGGGTACTCCACAACTTGAAGGAAACCCGCGTCTAGTTGTTTAGTTACCTCTTCTTTTACTTTTAGGGCCCATTCTGGTTTTAATCTTCTGAGTTTCTGCTTTACCGGCTTCTTTAGGGAATTGGTGGGGATATAGTGTTGCACAATATCGGGGTCAATACCAGGCATGTCTTCATAAGACCATGCAAAAGACATAATGTTGGCTTTCAAGAGGGAGATCATCTTTTCTTTTTCAACGGGGGAGAGGGTTTTCCCAATTTTAACTATTCTTGGCAATTCATTCGTCCCTAAGTTGATTGATTCCAATTCATCCATATTAGGTTCGGTGACGCCCCTTTTCCTTTGCTCAACGAGCTCCGGGGGGACATCGTTCCTAGGATCTATATCCATGCCATAAATATCCATAGAGGAGAGAAAAGAGACACTGCATATATAGAGAAAGAAAGCACACTTTATTGACTAGGAATAATGGGAATGACACACAAAAGAAAGAAGGAAAACAAACAAATCTGTATCAATACTATGACTCCACAAAGTGAGTAAAGTAGATACATCTTATTGAATTAGGGAAATATTACTAAACTAAGACACCTACAAGCTGCTATCAGGTAGGCCAAGGTCTTCTTCTTCATGGATCTCCGCAATGAAACCACATTCAAGGTACCAATTCAGGAATGGCACGGTAGCATGGCTAATGGACGAACCCTGGAGTTCTTCAATGGTCGAGTCTTCCACGGTGAGGATCATATCTTGGAACATTTCAGTCATAGCCCCTGCGTCGAGGTTCTCTGCCCAGTCTTCCTCTTTCTTTTCCCAGAACTCATTATTGATGGCTTCATCATCCACCATTTCAGCTGTGATTGGATACCATTCGGTGAAGAAGATTTCAAAACCCGGAACTCGGATCTTGGTAGCTTGGTCAAAGGTGGGTTCTGGAAACCCGCAATATAGAAAATCATCCCCTTCTTTGACGAAGTAACCATTCAAAGTAGGTCGATATGGCGAGATCCTCAGGTCTGGCACCCTTCCCTCGGCTTTGGCTCTTACTTTCTCTTTATTCCTCTTCAGCATTTCCACATAATCATTTCTAGAGGGCTCATATCCTAGCCCGAAGGTGTATGAGGTGACACGGCTTTGAATAGACGTAGGGATCCCTTGTTGGCGACGCCCTAGCCCCATGCCTGGAAAGAAACTCATTCTTCTCATGATTTCACCAACATGCAAGTTGCCATGGGGACAAAAGTCCAAGGGTATTAATTCACCCTTTTCGAGCTCTTTTTTAATGCATTGGACATAGTCAAACCCAGATAGCGGTATCGCTGCTGATTCGGGTTGTATCTCACATATAGGCACACCTGCGAGTTTCAATTCATAGTCCCCTTGAAGTGTTACTATGGCCCCTTCGTAAGGAAACTTCACCTTTTGATGGAGTGAAGATGGTACAGCCCCAGCAGGATGGATCCAAGGTCGGCCCAACAGCAAGTTGAAACATGACGGCACATCCAACACTTGGAATTCTACCCTAAATTCAGTGGGTCCCATGATAAGAGGCAAAGTAACTACCCCTATTACTTCTCGGCGGGTGTTGTCATAAGCTCTTACAGTCTGCCCAGATGGCGTGAAATCAGTGGGTCCCAAACCCAAAACAGTGGCAGTTCGGAGAGGACATACATTCAGTGCGGACCCATTGTCGATAAGAACGGTGGGAACCCTCTTCCCCATAGTGTCAACGGTCACATAGAGAGCTTGAGAATGGCTCGGCCCGCTTTTAGGTAGGTCTACATTGGTGAACACAATGGTTGAGTTCTTGGGAGTTGGATTCACCAAATGTACCAATCCCTCGGGGGATGTGTCAACAGGCACTTGTATCTGATTCAACAGTTTCAACACGGTCTGTCTGTGCTTATGCGAGGCCATGAGCAAGCCCCAAATAGTAATGTTGGCATTGGTCTTCTTCAGCTGCCTAAGCACTTCATCCTCTTTTTCTTGCAAGCTAGGACGCCTCTGCCCTTCCAAATCTTCCAACGGATTTTCAGATTCTAGGTGGGGGGGCTTGAAATGACGACCCCCTTTGGTTATATGGTTTAACTCATCATCGCTAGCCCATATGTCATGGACTTCCTCGGAGTCATTCATCAAGTCATCCCATTCTATCATGTCGATGCTCTCCATCTCTGTCGGCAAGTCATCCCAACCTGAAGGGACTATCGGCTCATCTGATATCGGACTTGGGCTTGAGTACAGCACATAGTAATCATATTTCCCCGACGCTTCACCTAATAGGCCAACCTGAGGATCCCCTGCTTCATATCTTTCTTTCAGCTCTTGTTGGATAGATTTCTTTGGCAACAACAAAACCTTTTGGTCAATGAGGTCTTGGATGATCTTCTTTAGTATAGAACAAGCCTCGGTGTCATGGCCGGGTGCACGATGGTATTGGCAATATTGGTGAGGGGTTGATGGTCTTGGCTTTGGTGGAAGTGGCATGATAAGGCTGTTATTGCGGCAAATGGTGAAGAGACGGGTTAAGGTCATGGGGAGCGGAGTGTATTGTTTTATGGGATGGCGAGGGCGAGAGGATTCAACCCCAATGGCATTTATGGTGTTAGGTGGGGGTGTGTTGTTGTGTGATGGGAGAGGATTACGGGTGACATTTGGACGGGTTGGTGGTGAAATGACTTACTTGTCAATGAGGTCTTGGACTTGGTGGCGAAGGCGAATACAGCGATTGGTGGCATGGCCTTTGGATTGGTGGTACTTGCAGTACTCATTCTCATTATAGCTCTTGGGTAAGGGATTTGGTGGAGGTCTTGGGTCGAGTGGCTTCAATAGGTCACGACTTATGAGCTTTTCAAGGACTCTTTCGAGTGGCATGAATAGGTCAGTGAATTGGCGAGGTGGGTTGACATCATTGAGAGAAAAGGGTTGGATTGGTTGAGTTATGGTGTTGACCTCGGCATTGTTCTTCCCAGTAAAGTTTGTCTTGCGACTCCTCACTTCCTCAGTCTTGATTGTCCCATCATTGATAGCATCTTCAACCTGCGTGCCAGCCCCAATGAGAGCTTTGAAATTTGGGAAATAGTGGGCAAATAGGTGCTTGTGATACACGGGCAGCAGGTTCTTAACCACTAACTGAATTTGGTCCTCCTCATTCGGCCTATCCGTCATTCTCGACGCCTTTTGTCTCCACCTTGTAATGTAAGCGGAGAAAGTTTCATGAGCCCCTTGCTTGGTAGTTTCTAGGTCCCTTCGAGTAACGTCCACCTCTGTGTTATACTTGTAGTGCTCTGAGAACTCATTGCATATGTCTTCCCAAGTTTGAGTTCTGTTCTCATCCAAGGATAAGAACCATTTCAAAGCAGAAGTGGCCAAGGTTTCATGGAACATTTGAGCTAAAAGCTCGTCAGTAGCCCCTCGAGGGTGCATAGCTCGCACATACATCTTCAAATGAGTCTTAGGGCAACCCGTCCCATCGAACTTTTCTAACTCCGGCATCTTGAATTGCAGTGGAATGCGAGCCGTTGGAAACAGAGATAAAGTCCGCACATCGACCATGTCATCAGCCCTACGGATTCCTTTTATAGTTCTCTCCAATGCTTCTACCTTGCTAGCTAACACGGAATCACTGCTAGTACCTTTCCCCTTGGCTTCCCCTTCTAGGTTGGTGACCTCAGGTTTCGAGCTACTTTCCCCCCTTGTCTTGGTGTTCTCATTGGATTGAGGTCCCTCTTCGGTGCCAGCCCCATGAGGTATACCCGAGGAATGGGCCTTAGAGCCATTTTGTTCAAGATCCGCCATCTTCTGTTGGTTCTCTTGAGCCATTTTCAATGCGGTATCGGATGTCTCGGCGGTATGGTCAAGCTTGGCCATGATGGCTTTTAGGCAAGCCTCAAGGTCAAAGTGCCCCTCACTAGTTCTTTCGTCGGCCATGTTTGTCTGATGGGTAGACTCAACACTCACTAGACGCCCTTGTGGATTGCGGATCCAAGCCAACACGTCTATGGATAGAAAAGTTTTAACCTTTAGCCTAAGGATCTGTCCTAAACCTCCATATTTTCCTTAATGAATTCGGTCTCTACACCATGTTCAATTAATTCATTCCTTTTATCCAATTACCTTTACAGGGGTCATGGATTAAGGGTATGTTTTAAAGAATAGGGCATAGAGTCCTTCAATTAGGTTTAATTAATCCCCTAGGACTAGCACATCACAAACATAGCTTTACATCCTATTTCCTTAATTTATTCCTCCTAACCCATGGCCTTAACGAAGGCTAGGGTTTAAAGGTCTATATTAAGGGCATAAGATATAAAGCCTCACACCACAAACACGGCATAGCATCATTACAAACAATTGTGGGTGCATAAAGGTGAGACCGTAGTGTCCTACAAGTCTGTCTATATGGACTAATGATAAGGGTAGGCTAGGGTCCTTCACTTGCTTGAGCAATCCTTATACCTAACCACATGTGGCATCAGGAACGCCGCGTGGGTCCAGCAGTACGTGATTAACTCATTTAATATACCCAAGGGCAAGCCCAAGGGTACTAGGCAAGAGAGGTTGATAGCTTTCGCCCCAACACATGGAATCAGGAAAACTAAGGTTGAGACTAGGCCGATCGTTGGCAAGGATACATCGAGGGACATCGATCCTAACATGCAAGAGTTTGCGCACACAATGCAATAAATGAAAGCACACAATCAAGCGGATGCAATGTGATTGATTTTAATTAAACATAAGAAATTAACCTAGCCCAATTAAACTTTATAGAGTCCAGCCCACAACATCCCCAGTGGAGTCGCCAAATTGTGAACCCCGAAAATTGGGCCCACGAGGGATTGAAAAGAAAGTGGGTTTGAAAAAGAAAAAGGAAAGGAGTCGCCACCTTATTTTTTAAAGGAAACAAGGAAAACCCTAAAAATAGTTTGTTTTAGGAAAACAATTTGAATGACTCCATAGAAAAGGAAAGGCAAAAACCAATCTTTTGAAAACCAAAGAAATCGGGGATTCGGAGGCTAAGTTATGACATGGGAAGGTTCTAGGCAAAGCCTATAGGCACCCATGTCACCCTTTCGGTCTCTCAGTTCATTTGGGCTAAATTAAAGTCTTTCCATACAAAAATCAGCAAGTATATCATCACAAGAATTGCATGCATATCATATATTTCATTCATCCATCCATGCATAATAAGCAAATAAAAACAGAAAATAAAAAGAAGAAAAGAAAACATAAATAAACCTAGGATGCTTGGATCCTAGAATGGACTTGAGCCTCACGAAGAGCGCCTACGTACCATGCAACGAAATACATGGATCAAAGTCCACAAAGTTCGATTAGAACTAAGGTTAAATCCTAATACAAACCTATGGTAAAAACCCTAGGTTTCCTTATTTGATCAAAAGAGTTGAATATGATAGAAAGTTTGATTTTAGGAAAGAAATCCACAAAATGGAAACTTTAATAAAAACCAGAATTTTGTTGGTTAAGGAAACCTCTAATTAAACCATAGGAATTGTATTAAAAATTAACCCTAGATAGGGAGAAGAGAATGAGTTAAGAAGAAAGGTGAATTGGGGCACCTTCACACCCACTCACCTGAGCACAATTAGCTCCAAGCATTTAGCCATTTCAGACATAAGCAGCCCTATTTGCCATGGGACAAATACCACACCTATTTGCACCCTTACAAGTGCTCAAAACCATGCAAAAACACTAACATGCAAATCTGGACAGAATAGTATTATGACCTAAAATCATCCACTAAGCATGCTAATAGCAAAAACAGCGAACAATAATAAGTCCTAACATATTCCTAGAACCATATCATGCATAAAAACCCTAAAACATACTAACATGCATGCAAAACTATCATGTTTACTCCATATGAAAAACATATACAGCAAACACGAAGAAAAACCAAATAAAAAAGTCTACTTTATCATGCTATATGAAAACAAACACGAAACAATGACTCTAAAACCCTAAACTCACAAATATGCTTAAAAACATACAAAACATACTTTAATCATGCTAAAACCAAACTAAACAGAAATTAAATCATGCATATTAACTAACTAAAGCAATATAACATGATGAAAATCCTAACTCTAACATGCAATGACACTAATCCTAACACAAGGACAATAGGAGCACACGAATCATAACTATGCATTAAAAACCTAAAGGACAGCCCTAAAGCATGCTAAACAGTAGATAAAAAATAGATATTCCATGTATATTAACTAGCTAGAGTGTTAATACATTATAAAAAAGTCACCTTTAACATGCAATAAGCCTAACCCATATGAGAACCTAGTTTAAGCTTGAATAGAGAAGGAGAATACCTTAGGAAGTGGCTCCCCTTGTGTTTGTAATTGTTCGTGGCTCCTCAGGTCTTTAGAGTGAATCAAACCAACACGAATCCTCCTCTTTGTCAAAGTGGTATCACAGCAAAGAGATCAAAACTCACTCAACTTTGAAAAGAAATAGAAAACAAAAAGAGAACAAGAGAAAAGAAAAAGTGATTCTCGTCACTTTGCAGCAGCAGCAACTTCAATCGCGTTTTTGGGTATGAAAACGTTGGATTTGGACAAAGCTTGTGAAATACAAAGTTGTAGAGAATTGAATTATCTTTCTAACAAGACCAATTTCATCAAATTCTGACTTCGGATGAAAAAGTTATGATTAAAATACGACTGCTGGTTTTCAGAAAATCTGCTGCTGAATTATGACGAATTTCACTCCCTCCAAACCCTCTTCCCTTCTCCCTTATTTAAAGACATTAAGAGAGTATTTATAGCTGAAATCTGGAGTTTCCCTTTCCTTCCTGGACTAGGTTTCCTTGGAGAATAATCAAAAGGTATTTTATAATGATAAAAGACTTCTAATCTGAATAGGAAAAGGAAATTGTCTTTTATAAAAATTGGGAGACTGACCGCTAACACGCATGCACATGTATCGTATGTGCGTACACACACTCATCACATACGTACACGTGTTAGTGTCATGATAAAAATGGCTAATTTAATAAAATAATTTTCTTTTCATTTTAACCAAAAATCTCATGCTGTGATTCGCACTAATTCTTCAAGGATAATCCGTAAATAACCACACTAAACTCATCATCAGGCCATATCAAAATTGAACTTCATGAAACACTTTTGAGGGTAAAATGATGACTAATGAAAGTCAATTTGAAAAGATTTGGTTGGTAATTGTGAGTCAATTAGAGCTAACCCAAGGAAGGGTCAATTAACCAACTTGAACTACATCGAGCCATTTTAATCCCGAGCCATTGACTTACCAAATTGACCCTAGAAATACCTCATATGCATCCATATGAACTCCAATTGACAATTTGGAGATCATTCCAAGGTCAAATGAAAAGTTTGGGACTTAAAAGACGATTATGCCCCTCAAGTCACAAAAGCTCTTATTATCCCTCAAGATCAACTCCAATTTGAACCAAAATTCATATCCATTGTCCTTGTGACTCTAGAAAACTAATGCAAGTGACTAGACTAAAAAACAAAACAAAAACATGCATGAAATGATGAGCCCTAGTAAGGTGGTGCAAAAATGGGGTGTGACACAAACCCTTAAAAGCAAAAAGATGTTAATAGCCGGAGGATATGTATTGTAGTCGAACTAATCCCCTATGCTTCATCCTGTATACATGGTATAGGAATGAGCATTGGACAAGGATTAGCTTTTAACAGCACCAATTTAGACAGAGGGATTGGTGTAACCTTAGAGATGAGTCTTGTCATCAATAATGTGGGAGGACCCTAAAAACCTGCAGTAGAGACTGGTTGGCAGAGAGAAATCCTAACCAGAAGCTGATTGCTGAAGGAAACTTAGACTCAGTAACCATGGAGGCCTTTGATCACTTCCCAAGTACTGGATGTCATCTGGACCTTATCATTATCCAAACTTCTGATCGACTTCAGAAACCGGTGGCTACTGCAGTATCAAAACAAGAAAGCTGCTTTTCGATATTTTCCTCCAATGCAACTAGAGAAGAAAGGATTATAGGCAAGTTTTTTAACCACAAGTAACACATAATATTCTTTTTGGCTCAAAATCACCCAAAAAAAAAAATGTTTTATATAGTTTCTCTTCAACAATTTGAGACTTATGCCTGACTTTCAAAGTTTGGGATATCTTGCACTTTAATAGCCTTTTACTAAAATTATATAATTTATGCATGGTAAATTTATTATGTGGTAACTAACATGTACATAATATATAACATCTATAAATACGATTATCGTAGATAAAACATTTTTGGAATGTTGATATTGAAAATACATATATTTGTAATCTAATGATGCCAATGAAATATCTCTATCAAACATGTATACATCTGGATATATTCAGTGAACACGTGAATTACAACTGATAAAATTGAATTTTATTATTCCCTCCATCCCACAAATAGATCTCTTTGAAAAAGCACGCATATTAAGAAAAGCAATTATTACATTGATTTGTCATCCACTCAAATTTTTTTTTTTCAAAAAACACCCTTATCTTATTATCAATGCATAGGTTGTATTTAAAGTAATTCTGTAACGACCCGAAATGGGGACCGTTAGTTATATAGTAAGAAAATAAAATTTAATGCCAATTTTGGTGGATGTTTAATAAAAATAATTCTTTTGAAAACATTTTTAGAAAATCTGGCATGGTCCCGTTTGTAAATAGGACACACCAAGTTATCGATTAATCATAAAACCTGTAGAAAACCCATTTATAATCATTTTTAACCATCCGCACAATATTCCAAAAATAAACAACACTACAAGCTGTATCCTAGTCATATGGGTCTCATCCACATCTGCGTCCACTACTTATCTATTTATTACCGGCCATGAATTAAAATTAATACATGCCTAGGCTCAAAGCCGAAATAAAATATAATGATCCTCTATATGAATGCAACCATGCTGATATGCTTCCCAACCCCAGGTCAAGCTTTATTTTAAAAATATGACCTACAAGAAAAACTATGGGGGTATGAGCTATACGCTTAGTAGGAAAACATTTCTCAAAATAACCTAAGATTTAAAAAAAAAAAAAACCATAATTTATATACTTTTCAAGAACCCTGCAAAACCATCGATTAGTTTGCAATATAATTTTCAATAAATAAGACTGATTCAAGTATAATGAAATAAACTGCGGAAGTTAAATCATTTAATACAAACGCCCCTTTTTCTTTCTAAAGAGGTAAGAAATAACTCAAGTTATTTGTTATCAAAATCATCATTTTACAAAAGAATTGACCATCATTTTTTGATATCATATCCCAGCCTTATAAGCCAATAACCATCATCCACCATATCTGGCAATCCATAATATCAGTCTTTCAAACTAATAAATCCTCCTTAGGTCATGCGGGGCCCTCGAGCGCAGAAATAAGAGAAAACACGGCAAGACATCCCTATCTGGGACTGCAGTAATCTCAAGAGGAAACACGACAAGACATCACTACATAGAACCGTTATAACCTCTATTCGAGCACATAGCCCAAGACTAAAAGATAGGAAGACACGGCAAGACGTCCCGTTCCTTTGGGACCGTAGTAATCCTATCTCTAGTAGCCCTCATCACTATATTCATATCATTACCACTTTTCTTTTGATTTACCAATTTCATAATTCCCACATAAACTAGAAAATTTTATATAAATTTTCCAAGAAAACCATATAACACATTTGTACATTCAAATCATATGAAATAACCCCATAATTCACATAAATCATTTCCCAACCATTTTTCAAAATAATAGTTTCAAAAACATTTATATAAAAATGACCCCCAATATTCCGACCACACAAAATAGTCCAATAGGTTTTAAAATCAACCCATTTAAACCCTTAAACATATAAGAGTTTCATAAATAACAAGAATATAACAAGAAGGGGTATGTAAACCAACCCATTGTAACCTAAATCATGTGAGGGTTTGAGTTGTAACATGCATATGACCAAATAGGGTATAATACAAAGCCCTAGATTTTTCAAAATTTATCAAAACTCATAAAATACGCCCACATGCATGATATTTATGCAAAGAATGCCAAATATATGTGTTTTTTTTACATGATTTAAACCCAAAACCCCCATGCATCAATGGTTTAAGCTAAGAAAATGCTTCTACCTCAAAAATAGAGTGAAGAAATCCAAATTCGTAAACATACGTGCGTAGATTGAGCCAAAATACGTTAGATCCGAGCTCGTCGGTGTCGGATCGAGGCTACCGTGCTCCGGCGAGCTGCCGTCGAGCCTCCGCCCACTTCTCCTTCTCTTCTTCTCTTTCTTTCTCTCTCGACTGAGAAGAATGGGTGAGAACCCTCTAGAAATTGGGTTTATAAAAAGAGTATAAGTGAGGGGTATAATGGTCTTTTATTCCATAAAAATCTAGCCCATAAACTGAAATTCGTGCATTATAGTCGACTATAATGAGTTATAGTCTACTAAAACTCCCCAAAGAATAGTATCGTAACATTCTACCTGACAATATAGCCGAGTATAAATCATTATAGTCAACTAAATTGCTCAGTGTGCACAAAAGAAGTTTTGCCTGACATTATGGTCAACTATAAACCACTGCAGTTAACCAAATTGTTCAACATATATAAAAAGAAATTCTATCCAACAATATAGTCGACTATAAGTCACTGTAGTCAACTATATTGCTCAACATACACAAAAAGAAGTGCTAGGCTTATGAAAACCTACCTTAGCACATCCTAACCCAAAATTATCATAAATTAAGCCTTGGGTCCTCACAAATTCTTGTCACACCCCATTTTTGCACCACCTTAGTAGGGCTCATCATTTCATGCATGTTTTTGTTTTGCTTTTGAGTCTAGTCACTTGCATTAGTTTTCTAGAGTCACAAGGACAATGGATATGAATTTTGGTTCGATTCGGAATTGATTTTGAGGGATAATAAGAGCTTTTGTGACTTGAGGGGCATAATCGTCTTTTAAGTCACAAGGGCTCGGGATTAAAATGGCTCGATGTAGTTCAAGTTGGTTAATTGACCCTTCCTTTGGGTTAGCTCTAATTGACTCACAATTACCAACCAAATCTTTTCAAATGGACTTTCATTAGTCGTTATTTCATCCCTAAAAGTGTTTTAGAAAGGTTAATTTTGATATGGAAAGCATTTGGTTTGATCCTATGTGCATACCTATGCTTAGCGAAGGTAGAGCATAGTGGTTAACCGCCTTGTTCAAACCTAAACATGCCCCTATGGTTAGTGGTTTTCACCCTAAAATGTTCAAAAACATATTCCTCATCGAAACACGGTTGTTTTGGCTTTTGTTTCATCAAAATCGGAGTTAATTTGCCCCCTAAAACACTTCTAGAAGGATTAGGAGTCAAAATAGGGCAAAAATCCGGAGTGGGCTCGGGTGACCACCCAGCCCTGGGCGGCTAGCCGCCTGGGCCCAGGTGGCTAGCCACCCAGGCTCTGGTGGTCACCCGAGAGCACTTTCCTATTTGCTCTATGTTTCCTTACTGAAGCGGACTCTTGCCTATTTTGACGAACAAGGACTCTTTTGGACGAGTTTCCTTCCAATTTTTGGTAACTTCTGAGTTACTTAAGCCCCAAGGGGGTCTCTAATAGCCCTTGGATTAATTATTAGGGTTTTAATCCTAGCCATTGGTTAATCCTAATTGAACTCTATAAATACCCCCCTATGCTTCAGCATAAGGTGAGCCACTTTATGCATTAAAACTTAAGTGTTTGAGAGAGAATAAGAGAGAGAGACTTGAAGGAGAGCTAGAGGACCTGCTGTAGCCTTGAAGAACATTGATTGAAGACACCTACAAGAGCAAGAAGGAGTCCATACAGCAGTAAGGAAGGCTTCCCTAAGGTATTATTCTTCTTTATTCAAGCTTAAACTAGGATATCATGTAGAATAGCTCTATTGCATGTAATGCTTATGATTTTTTATCATGGATTGAGGTTTCTATTAGTTAATGCATGTGATAATAATAATGTTCATGATGGATTTTGCATGCTCTAGAGTTAGTCCATAGGTCTTAATGCATAGGTGTGATTCTTGTGCTTCTATTGTCCTTGTGCTAGGATAGTGTTATTGCATGTTAGTGTTAGGGTTTTTTATCATGTTTTATTACTTTAGTTAGTTAATATGCATGATTTAGATTCTGTTTAGTTTGGTTCTAGTATGTGTGGAGCATGTTTTGTGTGTTTTTAAGTATATTTGTGAGTTTAGGGTTTTAGTGTCCTTGTTTTATGTTAGTTTTCATACAGCATGTTAAAGTAGGTCTTTTTATTGTTTTTTCTTCATAGTTGCTGTGTATGCTTTACATATGAGTAACTATGATATTTTTGCATGCATGTTAGTTGATTTCTAGGGTTTTATGCATGATATGGTTCTAGGATTGTGTTAGGGCTTATAAAAGTTTACTGTTTTTGCTGTTAGCATGCTTAGCGGATGATTTTAGGCTTTAGTACTATTCTGTTCAGATTTGCATGTTAATGTTTTTACATGGTTTTGAGCATGTGTAAGGGTGCAAATAGGTGTGGTAATTATCCTATGGCAAATAGGGCTGCCAATGCTTGAAATGGCTAATGCTTGGAGTTATTGCGCTCAGGTAAGTGGGTGTGAAGGTGCCCCAATTCACCTCCCTTCCATAACTCTTTCCCTTCTCCCTCTTTAGGGTTATTTCCTAATATGAGTTTATGGTGTAATTAGAGGTTTCCTTGTTAAATAAAATTCTGGTTTTTATCAAAGTTTCCATTTTGTGGAAGTTTTCCAAATTCAAACTTGGTTTTATCAATTCTCTTTCAAATAAGGAAACCTAGGGTTTTAACCATAGGTTTGTATTAGGATTTAACCCTAATTCTAATCGAACTACGTGGACTTTGATCCATGTATTTCGTTGCATGGTACGTAGGCGCTCTTCGTGAGGCTCAAGTCCATTTTAGGATCCAAGTATCCTAGATTTCTTTCTTTTTTTCTTTTCTTTTCTTTATTTTCTGTTTTTATGTGCTTATTATGCATGGATGGATGAATGGAATATGTGATATGCATGCAATTCTTGTGATGATATACTTGCTGATTTTTGTATGGAAAGATCTTGATTTAGCCCAAATGAACTGAGAGACCGAAAGGGTGACATGGGTGCCTATAGGCTTTGCCTAGAACCTTCCCATGTCATAACTTAGCCTCCGAATCCCCGATTTCTTTGGTTTCTAAAAGACTGTTTTTGCCTTTTCTTTTTAAACATGGAGTCATTCAAATTGTTTTCTTAAAACAAACTATTTTTAGGGTTTTCCTTGTTTCCTTTAAAAAATAAGGTGGCGACTCCTTTCCTTTTTCTTTTTCAAACCTATTTCCTCCTCAATCCCTTGTGGGCCCAATTTCCGGGGTTCACAATTCTTAGTACAATAAAGGATAGAATGAGAGAGTTAAGAAAATTCATAATTTGACTTTTAAGAGTGAAAAACAAATTTGGACAACCCAAAAAAGAAAGAATGCTTATCTTTGTGAGATGATTCCAAATATTAATAGTAATTAATTAATCCAGTCAAGATTATAACTAAATAGGTTGAAGATGGGCAGGATTAAATTAATACAATTTCATTTTAAAACTGGCGCCATTGCCAATTTGCCATACTTGATCTTGAAGCTTGGTATCAATAACTATCTGCCTTTGTTCCCTACTTGCCTTGCCATCAATCATTGTACACTTTGCTGTCCTTCTTCACAAACATGCACCGCAGCCACGCACACACCTTCGGTGGAATTGTAGCTGTTATTACGGAGGATAGTGATCTAATGGCATATAATTGCCAAGCTGTAAGAACTTCCATGAAACTTTGATATGGAAAAGTGAGGTCTACTGCTCTTCTAATGACTTCATTTTCTTTATATGATACCAAAATTTATTTTTGCTATCTTGTTTGATCTGCATTGGTGGTATACAGATCATCTTTTAGATGGACCGATATAGCAATGCTGAAGAGATTGTGCTAGACAAGGTTTTCGATTCTGTGGCTCATACACCCTCCTTTCAAAATATTGATAAGGCTAGTTCATAGGTAACTTCACTCTGACACTTGAAAACTTTTTTGAATACGTATGGGCTTTGAATTTTAAAAACATAAACGCAGCCGAGTATCTCCACCAACCCTTCATTTTTATCAGAAACTAAACATGGGAGCAAAATCAACAATTGATTCCAAAACATGGGAACAAAAAGAACAATTGATTGCAAAAACTAAAGGGATTTCTGCACCATGTGATAAGGATAGGCCTTGTTCTGTTCATGATAGGGAGGGGGGTGCTACAACTCCATCCGACCTCTCCTGTGAATTGGTTTCACTAGTTATGAAAACAGAAATATACCCAAAGCAACCCGTAGCTGTTCAGTGGTTAAATGTTTTTTTAACACATCTGAAATAGGAGACATGCTTATGCATGTAGTTATGCTGAACCATTTTTGCAGGCATGTGTGTATTAGCTGGTTGTGACTCTTCCATCCATTTCTGGAATTGGGATTGTAAAATCTTATTCCTTGGTTTCTAAATATCGGAACTTAGACCGTATATTATATTTTCTTTTTGACATGGTTGATAGTATTTATTACATTTCCGATTAGTGAAATGCTGCCCAATGGAGAGTATAGTTAGAAAGGACTTGCTTCAAAGCATAAAAATGCTCATGTTTCACATGTTGCAATGTTCTCAATGGAATCTGAGCATGTGACTATGTCATTAGCATGTAAAGATATTATTTGGATGAGACGATTTTTGAGGCACATTCCATTCATTGAAAGACCAGTGCAACCGGTGACTATGTATTGTGATAACAAGGCGGCAATTCACTTGGCCAAGAATAAAAGATTTACAAGTAAGTCTAAACATCTTTCAAGAAATTATCATTATATTATACAATTAGTAAGAAAGGGTAAAGTCGTGTTAGAATATCTACCGACTAATGAGATGTTAGCTAACCCTCTTACTAAAGCCATATCTGGACAGAAGATATGGAAAACCTCGAGGGAAATGGGATTATTACCAATATGGTGAGATCACTATGATTGTAGCCTACTCCCACTAGAGATATTAATTAAATATCTCAAGCCGAGAGTTCAAAGGAATTTAATCATAAGTGTATCTATTGGAATTGTAATGGTGTTACACTTCCTAATACATAAATTATTTGAAATTAGAGATTTCAAATTAATTATCTTTCATATGAATTTGAGGGATGGACTAAAGTCCTTAACAAGCTTACAAACATTTGTTGGAGTGAACAAAAGCATTCTTGATAAGCTTGCCTATACGAGTGTAGGAGTTAGGGTTGCCACTCATGGATTTATATTGGTTAAGTCCTAAAGCGCTCTTGAACACAAGATAAGTGTGTTGGGGAGATAGGGGAGTCTAAGATCCACCATGGTAGGTTCAATATACAAGTCTGGAACTCATACTCACGCAAAAGGCCTAAGCCTATTGGTGGTGAGTCCATTACCTGTATATGGAAGTCATTTCTTTCTTCTAATCTTCCGATGTGGGATAAACCCACGCGTGACTACAACAATCTCCCGCTTCACGTGTAACCCACATCAAGTTCAACTCCCCCTTGAGTCTAATTCACTACTCTCCACAAGCATTATGTTGAATCCTCTAACTCTTCATGAGTCATTGCGTTCCCCTACAACCTGAGCATGCGCTTGAGAGCCTGCACTTTACTAGCTCCTTTGAGGGTTCATGCATGGTCAACCACTTCACCATTTGTAAAGCCCAATGGCCTAAGTTACATCATTATTGAGACGACTAGCCAGTAGTTCACCTGACCATTGTGATACTGTGACTGTAATCCAAGAGCCCATCAAACTAGCACACACCTGCTTAGAGAGTTTCATCATGATTGTCAACCCTCGGCTCTGATACCAATTGTTGAAGAGATAGAGGACTCCAAGATCTACCATGGTAGGTCCAATATACATGTCTGGAACTCATACCCACACAAAAAGCCTAAGCCTATTGGTGGTGAGTCCATTACTTGTATATTAAAGTTATTTCTTTCTTCTAATCTTTTGTGTCGGATAAACCCACATGTGACCACAACAAAGCGCATGACCTATAATGCGTAGCCTTCTTTAGCACCTATGCCCAAGTATGATGCGAACAAATGATTCAGACAACTCTATTGACTAGATCAAGGGTTAATCCTTTTTTCCTTAGAACCTGATGAATTTGATTCAAACCATAGGTTTAAGGGTAATCCATGATAGAACAATATATTAAGTCCATACTAGAAAACTAGAACACATGGAAATAATAATAAAAAATAATATGCGCGTACTTGTGGAAGCTAAAGAGACACACGGTTAGGAGGTCGGTCTTCCTCTACTTGCTCCTCTTTTCTTTATGCAGCCACCAATGGGACAGGCTACTAGGGTTTTCAACTTATGGAGTGTAGAGGGACCTGCCTATTTATAAAGAAACTTTATGGAGTCTTTCCCATTATGGACTCCTTGACTTACAAGGAATAGGCCCACACTTTATAATCCCATATCATAGACCAAGGTGCACTAGAGCCCAAATACTTAATTGATCACACACTATAATGGGCTATACCGTATATCATTGCAGGCTAGACATTCAACCCGTTTTTCGTAATCCAGAAAACCAATCAATGTAAAGCCCACATATATGAAATTCTAACATTCTCCCACTTGGGCTACATTGATTGTTATTTGACTAATAACAGTAAAATAATACATACGTATATAATATTTTCAAAAACGACTCTCGGGTTGATTTACTGAAGTGGCCACATGTACATATAGCCCGAATGAAAACACCTTAGTAACATAATCCAGTCCAATAAGAATACCAACACTGAATCATGGAAGTCATTACATCATTTAGCGACATAAGACCACTCCACAGTCACAAATGCTAATTTTCCTATCGACATGGATTTTAAATGATGAGTGAGTGTGACATGAAAATAGCATACTAAATGTGATCAAAATTGTGCTAAATTCAATATTGGTCCTCTTCATGGTTTCTCATGAAACCTCTTTATGCCTTACAAGGAAGCCTTTATGCTTCTAACTGAATCTCACATGTCTCCAATGAGACTCTTATGTCTTTACTTTATATCTTGAGATCTTTATTGATGTCATGCACAACAATAAGACATAAGTACATAGCATATATCATATGCTCAAAATGACATCAATCATACTTTATGTGCACAATAATATAGTATAAGAAAATTAATTGGTACCACCATACTTCAAGATAGACGTCTACTTTCTTGAACGATTTTCTTTATGATGAGTTCATCTTGCCTTAAACAAAAACTACATGTGCACAAAATATGGCAATATAACAAATAAATATTATTTCACGAAATAACTTCACAAACCTTAACGGCAAAAAACCCCGTACTTTATGGGTTACCTCATCCTAAATGGGATTATGCATCACATCGAAAAATTTAGTCATCACATAATCTTGAACTCCCACTAATCAAGCATATTTAAAATAGCCTAAGACAACTATAAAACTTTATAGGCTAGGCATGTTAGTGGCGCCCAATCATAATTATTTTTAACTATAATTATTGTCTGCTTACTATGATACTTTCTCTAACTACTAAGAACATTATGTCTTTATACCAGCCGTACAAAAGTTATTGTCTCTTATGCCATATATAAAAATTATATTATAATCATGGTGAAAAAATTCATACAAGTTTATAAACTCTTTATTTCATATAGCCCTTTGACCTTATTAGTTCTATCATGGACAAGTAAAATTTATAAGGCTTTAGTTCATGATAAATATCTTAATCATCGTATTGTTTTTGCCCATTCAAAGAAAACACTGAGAATCCACATGTAAATCTAATACATATGCAAAACTTGAATGAGCATAATCTCAAGTACTCAATATGCTCCAAAATTGGCAAAAACATATGATACATTCTTTATAAATTATTTCTTACTTTATTTTCTATTGACTTTATATTCAACTTGTCCTTTTAAGATAAGAAAATTAATACAAGATATTTTCACCATGCAAAAATATATTCTTAATGTGGAAACTATAAATGTCTTTCAAATACAACACAACTAAAAGAAAATATATATATATATATATATATATAGATATTTTCTTAAACCTTTTACTTTAAAACTTGAATGACAATATTGCTCAAGTACAATAAAATTATGAGTGAATTTATTCCCACTGACCTTAATATTCATGCATTGATAATAATTATTTTTAGGATATTATCACTATATTAATGTCTACTAAAAACATAGAAATTTCTTCAAATCACATTTTACCCCTTTATTCACTTTAGAACAATTTAGTTCAATTATGTATGTGAAAATTTGTACAATAGCGCGCAAAACAATATGTAATAAGGAAGACATACTACTAATATATGAAGACTTAAAATCAATCCATGACAACCAATGCCCAATACAATTACTTATTCATAGTTTATTATTGTTAGCTTGAACATTCAAAAGTTTTAACAATTGATTTTCGTTACTCACATAAAATCAAAATCTTCATCTACTTTCATGTAATCAATTTGAAAATTGTTTTCAGTATTAAATTTGCAAATAGTTGTCAAGATCAATAATTTTGACCATTGAAAACATATTTCAGTAAAGGGTTAAGAGTCAGTGAATCAAAGGAAAATTTACAAGACCACTAAAAAATAGTAGCTTTCAAAGCAAATGTGCCAAATTTAGTTTATAATTGAAATTAATACAAAAATAGCTTTAAACTAAAATCACAATCAATATCACAATCTTTGAAAACATACTACATCAGTCATGTACTTACGATTGTTTTCAGCCTAATTATAACTTCAACATCACCAATAATTATCAATCCATTCCTATATTGCATTAACGAATATAAACATTTTACAGTTGGTGATAGTTCTCAATAGGCTTACAATCAATCCACTAAATATAAATTCTCTATTATTCTGAATACAATAATACAATAATATATTGTATCTTATCACTATGATAGTACCTAACATGCTATCAAAAAACTTATGATTGATAATTATTTATCTCAAAAAGGAACTAGAAGAGCAATTAATATTAATCATCAATTAATTCTTTAAGTCTCTAAGTCCACGATTGATATTGGAATCATGAGAAAGTCGTTAAC
The DNA here is from genome assembly GCA_039720395.1 of Liquidambar formosana. Taxonomy (NCBI): domain Eukaryota; kingdom Viridiplantae; phylum Streptophyta; class Magnoliopsida; order Saxifragales; family Altingiaceae; genus Liquidambar; species Liquidambar formosana. Next base: position 15,955,999 of record CM077828.1, on the reverse strand, counting down.
GCTTCCCCTTTCATCATTATGGGAATTAATAATGTTTGACATCATCTCGCCAAGCAAGAATTAATTATATATCTTAATTCTTTATGATATATTTGCAACAATCAGAGTTTAATCATAGATACATAATTATTGATGGCAAACATACTCCAAATCATGGATACAAAAACAAGATAATCATCTTGATTCTCAATATTATCCATGTGAATAAGTTTATCAAACCCAAGTACAATCTGTACATGTTGTCTCTATTTCCCATAGTTATTGCCAACGAAAATTTCAATTACAGACATTTGGCTAGTAAAAGCAGAAGAATTAAAAACTGCGGAAGCAATTCAAAAATAATATTACATATCATCCAAACATAATGCATACAATTACAATAATGGATGATCATTTCCTTTATTTAACCAACATGGGCAATTGATTAGATATACCCATAAATAAGCTCGAAAACCTTATAAGTCTTATTATGGCGAGAACCCTGGGTGCATCATCATAAACTCCCCTTTGGGTAGAGAATACAACATGCTAATAGGTGCTCTCCAAAAAACTTTATCATGAGGCTGATCAACAAGAACTGTATAAATTTTTGAGAAGCCCATCACCTTTAGGCAGAAGGTACTCTCTAGATCCATACCTTCCCGCTAATCACCCCATGCCATTCTTGAATTGTCACACACAATAACCCCCTTTGGGCAGGTGATTGTATACTATAATCCAAAAACGCAATCCTATCCCATAATACTTTGAATGAGAAATTATGTCAACCTTTGTGAATGGGCCACTTTGGCAGCTACCACCCACTTTGGCCAACTACATTCCCTAAACTGGGATAGCTTTTATGCCCATTCTAAAAATCTCAATCCCAATTCTTTATTTGCATGCTAAAATTACTTTATATGTGATTGAGAATATATAATTCCAAAATTCATTTATTCATTTATTGAGTTTGTGCATGTATACATAACCCAAAATTTTTTTCATGGTATAATAATAAATCCAAAAAGAGTATGCTATCACATTACCAATGCATTGAAAAATTACATAATAAATTTTTTACCAAATATTTTGCATGTTAAAATATAGAGGAATCACAAAATAGATCAACTACACAGTTCACCTTCTATACTAACCACTGATTGTTTCAGCTTGTAGTGTCTATCTAAATGCAAATTGATTCATCATGTTCATTATCCATTACAAGTCTCAAAAAATGTGATACATGAGCACTTGTATATATATATATGTTTAAGGTTTGAACCAGCCTATGTAATGCATGAAATATATACATGTATACATATTCTAACACACTATACATGCACCCACACAATGTCAGTAGTCGAGACTGTGACCTCTGTAAAATACCACACCCTTAGGATAAAACATGCCATTATGCCCAAAAAGCCATTAGCCATTATCATGTATTTAAGGAGTCACATACTTTTACTATTATTCTTGGACATTGTCACAAATTTTAAATTTGTGACCAAAATTCTCATGCCAAAAATTCAAATAAAATGCACCAACAATTAGTGCAGTAGGTAAACGTGCTAGACTTAAATAAAAATTTCAAAAATTACATAATGATATACTCGAGACGCATGCGTATGTACACAAAATATAGTGCGTAATATGTGTGAACCCCGGAAAACGGCCCACAAGGATTTGTCTGGGATGGGTGAAAGACAACAAACAAAAAGGAGTCGCCACCTCATTTTTTAGGGAAAAGAGGAAAACCGCAAAAACGTTTTATTTTCAAAACCACATGACTCCATTAAAGGAAAAGCAAAGTCTTTGAAACTAGAAAATTGGATTTGGGGGCTAAGTTACGACGTGGGAAGGTTCTGGGCAAAAGCCCATAGGCACCCACATTACCCGAGTTGGTCTCTTAATTTAATTGGGCTAACTTAAGATCTTTTCCACTCAAATACCATCATATATCATCACAAGGCAGCATGCATATCATATATCCCATCTAATCATCTCATGCACAATCACTCAAATAAAACAAAACAAAAAGAAAAGAAAAAAAAGCCTAGGATACTTGGATCCTAGGACGGACTTGAGCCTCACGAAGAGCGCCTACGTACCATGCAGCAAAATACATGGATCAAAGTCCACGTAGTTCGAAAAGAATAAGGTTACAACCTAATACAAACCTATGGTAAAAACCCTAGGTTTCTTATTTGAAAATATGTTGATTTAATCCAAAACTGAAAACTTCCACAAGAGGAAAACTTTGATAAAAACCAGAATTTATTATTGAAGGAAACCTTTGATAAACACCATATGTCCATATTAAGAAGTAACCCTAGGAGGGAGAAGAGAAAAGAAAGAAAAAGAAAGGTGACTTAGGGCACCTTCAAACCCACTTACCTGAGCGCAAAAGCTCCAATTATTAGCCATTTTAGACCATAGTGGCCCTATTTGCAATAGGACAAGCATTGTACCTGTTTGCACCCTTACAAGTGCACAAAATCATGCAAAGAAAACAAAATACTAATCTGGACAGAACCTTGACAAGGCCTAAAATCATCCATCTATCATGCAAACAACAAGAATAATGAATAACTAAGGACCCTAACTCAATCCTACATGTAATGACCTGACTAACATGCATAAAAACCTACCAAAGACACACTAACAAGCATAAGAGACTGCAATAATATCAATAAACATGATAACAAAGCACATTTTAACCAAAAAGATGATATTTTATGTAAAATATGAAAATAGGCCTCCCTACGGCGAGCTTTCTTAAGCAAAACTATCCTAAGATAATTTCACGTAAAAAAGTCATTATGGGGAGGTGCAATCAACATATCCTACGTAAAATATATATACTAGAACATAATAGAAGAGATTTCATGCTTAAACACATCACAGAAGACTCTCATGCGAGACCCTACTCAACGAAAAGGATAATTATCCTTAAAAAAGGATAATGTCTCCAAAAAACCTATAAAACATACTATATGAATGCAAACCTAGCATGATTCAACTCTATGCAGCATATATAGAATGACTATAATGAGAAACTACTCAAAAAACTAAGCTAAGCATGCTGTATAGGACTTGTGTGAATTCAGGGTTATCGAAACCCTAATTTCACAATCATGCATTACGACCTATGAAACAACTCTAACACATGCTCAAATTATCATGAATATCATCCATATAACATATATTGACTAACAGGAGCATCAATTCATGGTAACAATCACAGCAACCTAGACATGTGACTATGCATGATTTAAGAGGATAGAACAAATAAGGCTATCGAATCCTTGGTAAACCAGGGATTATCAAGCATATAAAGCCATAAACTATCCTAAAATCATTCATATAACATCGCATAAACATTGAATTCAATCCATAAGAGAAGCTATCTCATACACCATAACTATCCTAGGAGAAGAAGAAGAAAGAGAAGAAGGAGCAGCAGAAAATTCATGTTCAGCATTAAAAGGACAGGCTTACCTCTTGTAGACTCTTCCTTGTCTTCAAACCTCTTGTTCTCTTGCTTGCTTGGGGTTGAAGAGTCTCCTCTTGATGTCTTTCTAGCTCTCCAAACTCATAGCTCCCTCTCTCTCTAAGTGTAAAGTGCAATTCACCTCTCCCTATGTGTTGAATACCATGTCCTTTATATAGAGGACTGACCCCCTAAACCAATGGCTAAGATTAATTCATTAAATAATGATCCTAGGGCTATTAGAGACTCTTTTGGTGCTCAAACAACTCAAACTTACACACTCCTAAGCTCAGACAAGTTGTATTGGCGGAGGAAACCGTCAAAAGAGGGAGAGAAGAGTCAGAATTTGAGTTGAGGAAGGATTCCTCGGGCGACCATCTAGGCCTGGACGGTTACCCGAGGCCCTCCTATTTTTGCTCCGGTTTTGACTCCCACTTGCTGTAGAAGTCCTAAAATCTTCAAATTAAGTCCGATTTTGACGAAATAAAAGCCAAAACGACCGTGTTTCGAAGGGGAACACATTTTTAGACATTTTAGGACAAAAAATCCTTAACCATGGGTGCATGTTAGGTTTTACAAAGGTGGTGAACCATGGTGCTTCACCGTCGCAAAGCTGGGTTTGTACACAAGGTCGAACCGAATGTTTTCCCAATTGAAAATCGATCTTTCTAAATATGTTTAGGACATAAATAAAGCCCAGTTGAAGTTAAATGAGAGAAAATTGGTTGGGTCTTTTCACACCCCATTTTTGCCACCTTAGCTAGGGTTTGTCATTGCATGTGTCATTTTGTCTCCTTTTTGAGTCTAGTCTTTTGCATTGGGTTTTTAGAGTCCTAAGGATGATGTGTATGAATTTTGGTTCGATTTGGAGTTGATCTTGAGGGTTAATAAGAACTTTTGTGACTTGAGGGGCATAATCGTCTTTTAGGTCACAAACTTTCCATTTGACCTTGAAATGATCTCCAAGTTGCCAATTGGAGTTCATATGGATGTATTTGAGGTATTTATGGGTTCAATTCGATGAATTGATGGTTCGGGATTAGAATGGCTCAACAAGGCTCAGGTTGGCTAGGAGACCTATTTCGGGTTAGCTTGAATTGGCTCATGATTTTCACTCTATGACTACTCATGTGACCTTGATTAGTCTTAATTTTATCCCCAAATGTGTTTAGGAAGGTTGAATTTTGAATTGGAAAGCATTCGGTGCGACCCTATGTGCATACCTAAGCTAAGCGATGGTGAGGCATAGCGATTAACCACCTTTGTAGGACCCAACCATGCAGCCATGGCTAGGGTTTCTTGCCCTCAAGTGACTCAAATTACATTCCTCTTCGAAACACGGTCGTTTTGGCTTTCGTTTCGTCAAAATCGGAGTTGATTTGAGCCTTGAAACACATTTGGAAGTCGAAGGAGTCAAAATAGGGCATAAGATGACATGGCCTTGGGTGACCACCCAGGCCTGGGCGGCTAGCCGCCTGGGCCCAGGCGGCTAGCCACCCAGCCCCAGGTGGTCACCCGAGCCACTTTCCTTTTTTGAGCTTTGACGCGGCTCCCTCCCTATTTCCTCGGATTTGCTCGCCTCCAGCCGCCATTTAACCCTAATTTCAACCCTATTTGACCTACTTGAGCCCCAAGGGAACCTCTAAGAGCCCTTGGATCAATACCTAGGGTTTTAATCCCAACCATTGAGGGTTTTCCCTCAATCCCTATAAATACCCCCTTATACTTCAGCAATAGGGGGAGGCAATTTCGGAAGTGAGAGGCATATTGGAGGCTATGGCAGCCATCCTTAGGGTAGTTTAACCTAAACTTTGAGTGAGAGAGTGTGAGAGAAGGCTTGAAGGAGGGCTGGAGCATTGCTTGGAGGCTTGAAGGAGGTTGCTTCCAGCAGCACATAAGAGGAGGAGGACTCTCTACAGCAGCCACCATAGGTATACCCCTCCCCCTTTCTCTCTTTCATTCAAACTAGGGTTTTTTGCATAGCTTTGCGTTATTTCATGTTTAAAGCTTATTGTTTTATCATGTGTTGATGCTTCTAATGCTTAGAATGCATGATTAGGATATTGTTTATGGCTGGTTTTGCATGATATAATGTCACTCTATGTGGTTTTATGAGTGTTTGTGTTTTTAGGGTTTTTTAGAGTCTTTTCTAGGGTTGTACATGGAATAGTCATTATTTCATGTTCAAGTTTGTGTCTTTATCATGTATTGTTGCTTCTATTAGCTAGTGTGCATGTTTAGGATAATATTCATGGGTTGTTTAGTATGCTAGGATGTTATTCCATGTGATTTACTGCATATTTGGGACTTTAGGGTTTCCTTAGTGCTGAAATTGGTTTTCTGCATGAAATAACTCTTTTGCATACTAAAACTTATGTTTTTATCGTATTTTGTTGTTTCCATTAGCTAGTATGCATGTTTAGGATGATATTTGTGGGCTGTTTAGTATGCTAGGATGCTATTCCATGTGATTTACTGTATGTTTGGGATTCTAGGGTTTCCTTAGTGCTGAAATTGAGTTTATGCTTAGAATAGCTTTATTTCATGTGAAAGTCTATGTCTTTATCATGTGTGGATCATTCTATTGATTAATATGCATGGTTAGAATGCTGTTCATATTCTGTTTTGCATGATTTAGGGTTATTTCATGAGATTTTATGCACTAGTGTGATTCTAGGGTTGTTATCATCCTTAGTGTTGGCTTAGTTGCATATAGCATGATAGCTTAGGGATTTTCTCTGTTTTTTTCTTACATAGTTGCTGCATATGTGTTCCATATTAAGGTAACTATGATATTTCTAGCATTCATATAGTTGATTTTAGGGTTTTTTGCATGTCATTGCATGTAGGGTTGAGTTAGGGTTTTAGTTAGCTTATGATTCATGTTGTTTACATGATTTATGGTTGATTTTAAGCTCTATTTCAATTCTGTCCAGATCTGTTTAATGGCTTTAATGATGAGTTTTGAGCATGTGTTTGCTTATGTTTAAGCATGATAATGGCTTGATTTGGAACCTAGCTTGGTTGGTTGGTATTTTGGTATGTTTTGCATGGAAATTGTAGGTGCTTTGACAGGTACAACAGGTGCAACTACCCCACCAATGTGGGGTGGTTATTTTGGCTATTGTGAGATGAAATCTTACAAATAAGGTAATTACCCTATGCAATAGGGTGGTTATTTTGACAGGTTGCTTTTGCTTAAGGTAAGTAGGGTATGAGGGTGCCCCAATTCACCCTTCTTTCCTTTCCTTGAAACTTTCCCTTTCTTCCCCCTAGGGTTGTTTCCTAATAAAGGGGTATGGTAGATTCTATAGTATCCTTTCATAAAATTGCCTTTTAAATCAAAGTTTCCATCTTTATCAAATGCCATATTTACCAAAGATCTTTTGAGAATCATTCATTTTTGGAAATTTACCATGTTTCTCATGAAAGGAAACTTAGGGTTTACCATAGGCCTTGATTAGGTTATAACCCTATTCCCATTCGAACTACGTGGACTTTGATCCATGTATTTCCATACATGGTACGTAGGCGCTCTTCGTGAGGTTCAAGTCCGTCCTAGGATACTAAGTATCCTAGGTTTTCTCCCCCCTCTTTCTTTTTCTGTTTTTCTTTGATTTATTTGATTATATGGATGAATGAATGAATGATATGCATGCTGTCTTGTGATGATAATTGTTGATTTGTGTGTGATTAAGACTTTGATTTAGCTCAATTAAATTAAGAGACCGTTTAGGGCGATATGGGTGCCTATAGGCTTTGCCTAGAACCTTCCCATATCGTAACTTAGCCTCCCAATCCCCGATTTCTCTGGTTTCCAAAAGACTTTTTGCCTTACCATTTTTAAACATGGAGTCAATCTTTTGTTTTCCTAAAACAAATCTGTTTTTTTAGGGTTTTCCTTATTTCCTTTAAAAAATAAGGTGGTGACTCCTTTTTCCTTTTTCAAAACCCTCCTGTGGGCCTTGTACCTTTTTTTTTAGGGTCCACAGGTCTTATGAGTCAATTTGAGCAAACCAAGAAAGGGTCTTTTAGCCAACCCGAACCATTACGCGCTGAATTGATCTTAAACCATTAATTCATGAAATTGAACCTCTATATGGACTCTATGTACTCATATGAACTTGATGGAATGACTCGGGATTCATTCCAAAGTCAAATGGAAAATATACGGCTTAAAAGACGATTATGCCCTTTAAGTCGCAAAAGTTCTTATTGACCATCGAGATGAACTCCAAATCACTTCAAAATTCATACACATGATATTCAATGCCATAGAAACTCAATGCAAAAGACTAGATTCAAAAAGGACTCAAAATCCTACATGAAATGATATGTCCTAGTTAAGGTGACAAAAATGGCGTGTGACAGAAGCCCCTCATTGGTGAACAAGTTTCACTTGTGAGCCAATGATCAAAGAACAACCTATTTTTTGTTTGATGGATTAATCTCATTAATACCAACAAACTCAAATGGAGCCAAAAGGATAGACTTCGTCATATCCAAGCATGCGACGATTTCATCGAAGCAAAGAATTGATTGCATTTCTATGCATGCCAACTTCGTTGGTGCGCTCATGCAAATGCCTGCACTAATTGCATTAGTGATATAACAACTCATTTTTGCTTGATGGATTAATCTCATTAATATCAACAAACTCAAATGGAACCATAAGGATAGACTTCGTCATATCCAAGCATGCGACGATTTCATCGAAGCCAATAATTGATTGCATTTCTATGCATGCCAACTTCGTTGGTGCGCTCATGCGAATGCCTGCACTAATTGCATTAGTTATATAACAACACATTTTTGCTTGATGGATTAGTCTCATTAATACCAACAAACTTAAATGGAACCATAAGGATAGACTTTGTCATATCCAAGCATGCGACGATTTCATCGAAGCAAATAATTGATTGCATTTCTATGCATGCCAACTTCGTTGGTGCGCTCATGCAAATGCCTTTACCATGCACTAATTGCATTAGTGATATCTACATGGTCTTCTCATGATGCAAAGCTAGTTGCACTAGTGCATCACAAGGTATCCTACCAATTTCATTGGTAATTCTCAAAACGAGTTATTTCATAACTCATAAGTCATCATTTCATGTGAATTTGAATTGAATGTCCATCAATTCAAAAACAAGTGCATTTCATGCCAGTCTCACTGGGGATAACAAAGGTAGTGAGTTATTTCATAACTCATGAATCATCATTTCATGTGAAATTGTCTTTATCACATGATTCCATGCCACTTTCAGTGGAAACAACAGAGATGGGGAGTTATTTCATAACTCTTGAATAATCATTTTATGTGAAATTATGCCACTTTCTGTGGAAACAACAAAGACAGGGAGTTATTTCATAACTCATGAATCATCATTTCATGTGAAATTGTCTTTATCACATGATATGAGACCCAATTGTAAGTCAATTGATTCAAAATCAAGCTCATTTCTTATCATTTCATGTGAAATTATCCTTATCACATGAAATGACAATGTACTGGGAGTCATTCAACTCAAAATCAAGTTCATTTTATGTGAAATTGTCTTTATCACATGAAATGATAATGGATTGAGAGTCATTCAACTCAAAATCAAGTTCATTTCTTATCATTTCATGTGAAATTATCTTTATCACATGAAATGACATTGAATTGAAAGTTAATTGATTGAAAATCAAGCTTATTTCATGTCATTTCATGTGAAATTATCTTTATCACACGATACAACATTGATTTTGAAAGTCAATTGATTGAAAAACAAGGTGCATTTCATGCCCTCTTCATAAAGATAGCAAGTTACTTCGTAACTAGCATAACTCATGAATCATCATTTCATGTGAAGTTATCTTTATCACATGATATGATATCACTATCATCTCCTAGAGAATTGAATTCCAAGACTTGAAAGTCAATCTATTCAACACCAAGCTCATTTCATGAGAAAGCCATTTATCATGGCTATTACAATTCCTCGTTATGCGAGCGAATATAATCACCCAAGATTCAAAAATTTCATTGAAACTTGATAAACTTGAGGGATATATTCATCCCATAACTCAAGGATTGCACAAGAAGTCGATTTGGAGAAGTTTAGAGGTCGCAAGCGCCCGAGACGGGGCAAACGGGCAAAGCGGGCTAGGGTGACCATCTGCCCTCAGATGGTCAACCGTCGAGGGCAAGACGGCTGACCGTCCAGGGTGGGATGGTTACCTGAGCCCACCATCAAAAAAATTCTGGGTTTTTAAACCCTTGTTTGCACACACATCCTCACATTCACCCAACCCGAAAATTAGAGAGTTTCTCTCTCTAAACTCTCATTCCATCTTCTCCATCTCTCATTCTCTCATTCCTACTTCAAAAACATTCAATCCAAACATCAAATGCACATCAAATAACAACAAATCAAGCCCATTTAACAATCAAAACAACCAATTCACATCATCTTTGGAAATCAAACCAAATCAAACCCATTTTTCACAAACCCAACTCCATCATCAAGAATGTCATCAAGCAAGGACTCAAGCACCAAGTATCCATTCTATGGGGTCAAAAGCAAGTACAAGGCACCACTCTATGATACTCCACAAGATAGAGTGTTGCTTGAACCCGACAAACATCTTTCATTCCTCCTATTCCCAACAAGAAGTAAGTTTACCCAACTTAACACTTTTCTTTTGAATCTTTCGATTCTTTTGATGAAATTGCATTCCCTTCTACTTCTTTTGAATACCCCTTGGGTTGTTGAGTGATATCCCTTGATTTGGCAAGGATTGAGCACACAAATTCTTTTCATTTGAAAGCTTGAAAAATGGCACCCACCAAGTGTTCGATAAAATGTTCAAGTGAACTAAAGATGTTCAATCTTTACCAAATCAATATATATCAACAAGTAAACATTCAAGTGAGTAATATGCTATGATTTAGCAAGGATTGATCATACAAAATTCTTTTGTTTCAAGGCTTGGGAAGTATCACCCCCCAAGTGTTCGATAAAATGCCCAAGTGATAAAAAAGTGTTCAATCCTTGCCAAATTGAGGCACATGAACAAGTGAACTCATAGACATACATTAGTAATTCATTTCATGAATGAAAACAACTTTTTGACATCTTTTAGAAAACAATTTAAAACCAATTGCTAGTGTAGGTTTATTATTTCCATGTTCTTTCAACTAACTCTCAAGGTATTTTCAATGGCTATAGCCCAACTTTCAGGACATGCGTACTCGGTCCTCTATCAAAGGACTTATTGAATGGTGGCGGAACATGGAAAACTTCCAACCTGTTGCCAAAGGCTATGTCGAAAAAGCCGGTTTTGGTCCATTCCTAGACTCTTTGTGGAATGACCAATGTGATAGGCAAGCTTTGCTAGCCTTGTCTGAGCTATGGTGGGACACCACCAATACATTCCATTTTGGCTTTGGGGAGATGACACTAACCCCCAAGGATTTCACCATGATCACGGGCTTGAGCATTAAGGGCAAAAGCTTGGAGTTCTATGAAGAGGCTCACACGGATGAGGATTATCTCCTAGCTTACCTTGGGATGGAAGTTGAGGTAATCAAGAAAGCAGTGCGCCCCACTTGGCTTTTCAACAAGTTTGCCAAACAAAGGGAGAGCGAGGGTGCGAGCCCCGATTGTATTACAAGGGCATTCCTTCTATACATGATCTTATGCACATTCTTTGTCGGGACGGGCGACCTAGCCCCTTTGGGTCTTCTTGCAAGCATGGAGGATGTTGACAAGATTAGGAAATTCAACTGGGGAGGGGCTGCTCTAGCCACCATGTATCGCATAATGTGTGACATGTCATGCGGTGTGACCAAGGACTTCGACGGGATGCCCTTTGTTTAGGAAGGAAATGCTACTTCCCTTTCATTTCTTTTTATTTTTTTCTTATATTATCTTTTCTTTTTGACTCTTTTCTCAACTTTTGACAGGTTTGGTGCTATGAGTACCTCAACCTATGTTGCCCATCCCTTGCTGAGGAAACCATTGAATGGCCTACCCTCAAGAATTACTCTCCTAGTTATGTGTCCATCCGGACGGCGAATCGTCATGATTACGCCTTTGCTAGAGCTCACTTAGCAAGCCTCACTGCTGATATGGTGAAATTCTTTCCCTATTCTTTTCCTTTTCTTTTTACTCCCAATTTCTCATTTTGGATTTTTGAACAGATTGAATGGAATCCATGGAAGATATGGGTACCAATGCTACCCAAGCGATGCATTCCTAGCCTGATGCTGACTGGCAAGAGGGTGCTCTTGGAAGGCCCCGTGGGTAGGTACTGGTACCTAGGGGAGCGTGTCTTACGACAAGTCATGGGTGATGTGAATGCCACCATGGCTCCAATGCCTCCACCACTTAACATGAGGCATGCTAACTTGATGGAGGGGGAGGAGTTATAGGATGCCTTGAGAGGCTGGGATGCGGAGGAGTTCACTTCTCCTGACATTGCATATGACACTTTCTGTCTCCAATATCTGATGAGGCCTAGGGTGACAGGCCTTCCTCTTCAGGGGGTAAGTCTTTAACATTCTCCTAGCCTTTTCTTTTGATAGAGACTCTATTTAATAGGTGAACACTTGCAGGGTCGACGAGCATGAGGGCATAGCTCAACAGTGGGCTCAGGAGTGGTTCCTGGCTCTGAGGAAGATGAGCTGGAAGGGGATAGGTCACTACCCTTGCCTCAGCCTAATTGGTTCATTGATTTGTGCTGTGGGTTAGACTTTGTCAAGACCGCCATCACTCATCCTGCATTTGATGAATCTCCTAGGATCGACCCAAATCGAGAACATGTGAGTTCTCTTTATGGGTATTTCTTTCTTTTTTAGAACATTACCTTCAATTTTATCCTTATTGATTATCCTAGGTGCCTGCGGCATATGCCCAAGAGTTCATCGACGTTAGTGAGGGCTTGAGGCGTGACCTTGTGAGGATGAGCCTAGCCAAATCCATGGCGGAAGCTCGTTTGGATGTCATGGTAAGTGTTCAACCCATTTTAAAGTTCCCATTTGTGGTTTTCAACCAACCTTATTCTCATACTTGACTTCTTTGCAATGGATTCTGTATATGCAACCACCACCAGCAATGCGCCCTCCTAGAGCACCTCGTGGGGGTCGTGACGGAGCTGGGCCGAGCCGCAAAAGAAGCTCTGGGAACTGCTGAGTTCATTTACTTTCTTGTTGGGCTTGTAGAAACAATGAGACAATGGCTATCTTTTTGCATTTCATGCTTGTGTTTTATAATTGCCACCTAAAACCAACTTTCTTATCCCTTGCTATGGATACTTGTTGTGCTTGTTTGAATCTATCATGATGATGTTATGGTGCCTTTCTCATGAAAATTTGAGTCAATGTGAGTTCATAGGAGTGAAAATGGCCTAAAAAGGCCATCCGAACGCGAAAATAGGCAAAACCGGGTGAAACAAGGCAAAACAAGGCGGTGGCCTCAGGTGACCATCTGGCCCTGGACGGTTACCTGAGGTCGACGTGCTTTTTCGCGATTTTTCAGGAATTTTGCTATTTTGACGGTTCTACTCCCTTTAGGACTCGAATTTGTGACCCTTCCCCTATAAAAACACATGAGGGAAGCCTTCTAACTCACCTATTTTCATTGACAATAATTATGGAAGCCTTGGATGGGTTCTTAAGAGGGTTTTTGGCAGTCATGGCTGCCAAAGACAAAACTGAGTTTAAGCGCTTTGGCTTGGAACCATTGCTCTCCATAAGGCACGTGAGGCTCTAGACGACTCTTCTCACTGCGGCTACATACTTCTGGGATCCTCAACTCTATGTCTTTCGATTCAATTATGAAGAATTATGCCCAACCATGGAAGAATTCAGTGCTTTATTTGGAGTTTCACCCGCAGGGCCATTCATCCTTCCTACACCTCGTTCTGATTACCTTGCTTCCTTCTCGGATTTTCTTGGCATTCCCCAAAGGGACGCAACGATCTTCGTCAAGGACCATATGGTGGACTTAATGAAGCTAGCAACCTCATTCTTAGCTCATGATAGCGAAGGTACTCTGACTTTCACCCCTCAAATTCAGCGTGCACTCGCTTTCTGTTTAATTGGTCGCTTTCTCATATCCACCGGTACTCTTCAAGCCCCTGTTCAAATATGTGAGTTGGTTGCCCCTCTTCTCAAGCGACATAACATCATTCCCTTGGTATTAGCTGAAACCTTGAATGGTTTAGATAGGGTTCATGGCAACCCCAAAGCGCCTTTAGAAGGTAGCCCCTTTTTACTGCAAATGTGGCTGCTCGAGCGCTTGAACTTTCTATCTCCCATCACTATCAATCCATACAAGCCCCAGCACTTCTGTCTACGCCGAGTTGAACTCCCTAGGCCATTCTCTTTACGAGATTGGTTGGGTTACTTCCACACACTGTCGTGGCGGAACATCAAATGGTACGTCTTCACATGGGGGTGTAAAGAGCAGGTACTTTTTCGAAACTCGGGGTGTGCTTTTGTCAAACTCATAGGACTGAGATCGACTTCCTTCTATTGGACTTCGAGAATTCTTCGCCAGATGGGCGCCATGCAAACCATACCGTCCTTAACAGGACCTTGTTGCTCTGTGGAACCTGTCGGTCTTACTATAATCAAGTGGGCGAGGACTCGCTGGCCTACAGACCTTGAAATTGACTCGGATTGCCAACACTGAAGGACCTTTCGAGATGAGTAAAGAATACAAGCAATGGTTAAAGGATGATTTAGGCAAAAGGGAGGCTTCTCGCCTAGAAAGAATTTATGACCTTATCAGGGACACAAGACTTGGATTTTGCAGAGAAGACATTCTTGAGACAGTAGAGGCATCCCACGACCATGACTTGTGAAAGAAAAGAAGACTTGATAGAGAAAGACAGAAGACAAACAAAATGACTCTGAAGAAACTCAAGAGGACTTAAAGACTCAAGGAATAGAATATCTATGGCATGTCGATAGTTCTTTTACTTAACACCAATAAATTGTTGTGTCAAACAATTAGTTTCAAATGAATTGCCAATAATAATCTACTTTCGAGATTTCTGTGATTGTGTTGTTTGGACCGCACCCAATGTAACTTTATGGGCTGCCTACATATCCCCGTTTTTTTTTTTTTTTTTTCATTTTGGGGAATCAGGTCCTCGTAGTTCAAATGCCTTAACTTTTGCCTAGACCGCCTTTACAGGTTTTCAACCTAGCAGGTCTTATACATAATACTTCTTTAATTGATCCAAATTGGTGGGACGAGCGAACTCGATCCCATCCAAATCCATAAGTCGAACAGCCCCTGCTGGCAATATCTCCTTGATGACGTATGGTCCTCCCCAACTTGGTTTGAACTTTCCTCGCGGATCAAAAATTGGAGCTCGGATCTCTTTCAACACTAAATCTCCTTTCTTTAAGCCTCTGTCTTTGACATGTTTGTTGAATGCCCTTGCGACTCTTCTCTGGTACCCTTGCACATGGTAGAGAGCCCTCAATCGCCTTTCATCTAGCAATGCCAATTCATCATAACGACCTTTGATCCTAGTCCACCTCTACTAGCTGGCTTTCCACAGCAACTCTTAATGAAGGAACTTCTAACTCCACTGGTAGAACGGCTTCCATTCCATACACTAGAGCATACGGCGTTGCCCCTGTTGACGATCTAACTGACGTTCTGTACCCCCATAATGCCAATGGTAGCTTCTTATGCCAATTAGTGTACGTGTCAGCCGTTTTCTGTAATATCTTCTTGATGTTCTTGTTAGGCGGCTTCTACTGCGCCGTTTGTTTGTGGGCGATACGAGGACAACAAGTGGTGAACGATCTTGTACTTCTGCAAGAGTTCTTTGGTCTCCTTCTGGAAATGCTGACCGTTATCTGAAATGACCTCATGCGATACCCCATATCAGTAGATAATGTTGAGCTGTATGAACTGCGCCACCTTTTTAGCATTCAAAACTTTGAAGGAAGCTACTTCCACCCACTTGGTAAAGTAATCGATGGCTACCAAAATGTATTCATGACCATTGGATGCCTTCGGCTTAATCTGCCTGATGATATCTATTCCCTATACTGCAAACAGCCATGGAGTTGACATGCTTGTTAGGGGCATGGAGGGCAAGTGTTGTCCATTGGCGAAGAGTTGACACTTATGGCACTTCTTGACGTGGGCATAGCAATCCTTTCCATTGTAGAGCAGTAATACCCTAGCCTCATGATCTTTTTAGCCAGCATGTATCCATTCATATGCAGAGCCCCCACTGCTTCATGAATCTCTTTGATGAGTTTTCTAGCCTCTTCCTCCGTGACACACAGCAAGTGGATTCCGTCATAAGACCTCCGATACAGTTTCCCTCCGCATACCACATAATGGCTTGCCAATCTCCTCAGGGTTCGCTTGTTCACACGAGATGCTTCTTCCGGATATTCTCTTTCCTCGATAAGCCTTCTTATGTCATAAAACCAAAGGTGGTTATCTGTTACCTCTCCTTCTCGGATGGAACAGCAATAAATAGGTTTCTCTCTACATTCGATCACGAGCGGTTTTCACGCTTCCTCCTTCTGGTATTTCCACCATTGAAGCTAGAGTTGCTAAGGCATTAGCGAACTGATTCTTGTTTCTTGACAGATAATTGAACTCGATCTCCGCAAACTCTTTAGTCAGTGCTTCCAAATAGGCATGATAGGGCAATAGCTTCTCGTCGCGAGTTTTCCACTCCCCTTTTATCTGACAGATGATCAATGCTGAATCTCCGAACACCTCCAGTTCTTTTATCCCCAACTCTAACACAGCTTCCAATGCTAGGATGCAGGCCTCATACTCCGCTATGTTGTTGGTGGCTTTGAACCCCAATTTGACTGCTAAAGGCGTGAAGGCTTCTTCGGGCGAGACTAGTAGCACTCCTATGCCATAACCTCTTCTGTTTGCAGCTCCGTCGAAGTAGACTCTCCAAACCTTCTTCTTGATTTCCAGGATATCTTCGTCGGGGAAATTATCATTGAATTGGGTTGATGATGACACAGGGCAACTTGCCAAATGGTCTGCAATGACACTTCCTTTAACGGACTTCTGCGCTAGGTACTTTATGTCGAATTCATTGAGAAGAAGCGACCAACGAGCGGTCCTATATGATAGGACTGGTTTTTCTAGCAAATACTTCAAAGGATCTAATCGACTTATCAACAGGACTTCGAAAGACATCATGTAATGACAGAGTTTCTGGGTGGCCCACACCAATGCTACGTAAGCCTTTTGTAGCGCATTGTACTTTACTTCATAATCTGTCATTTTCTTGCTCAAGT
The DNA here is from genome assembly GCA_039720395.1 of Liquidambar formosana. Classification (NCBI taxonomy): domain Eukaryota; kingdom Viridiplantae; phylum Streptophyta; class Magnoliopsida; order Saxifragales; family Altingiaceae; genus Liquidambar; species Liquidambar formosana. Next base: position 15,939,236 of record CM077828.1, on the reverse strand, counting down.
AGTAGATGGCATTTTCCTTTTTTGACCCTTCAAGGTATTGAGCTAACATAGCTCCCGTCGCGGTTTCGGTAACCGTTGAGTATAACAGCAATGGTTCACCTTGTCGCAGGGGGAACCAAGATTGGGGGTTTACTCAGATACCTTTTAATGGTCTCAAAGGCTTCTTGACAATCCTCATTCCATTCCTTGGAAACGCTCTTTTTAAGTAGCTTGAAAATTGGCTCGCATACCTATGGTCAGATTGGCGATAAAACGACTTATGTATTGAACTCTCCCCAGAAAACCCTGGATCTGCTTTTCTGTTCTTAGTGGCTCCATATCCGTGATAGCTTTTATCTTCCCTGGATCAACTTCAATTCCCCTCTGAGTGATCATGAAACCCAACAGCTTCCCTGCGGTGACTCCGAAGGCGCACTTCTGAGGATTCAATCGGAGGTTGTACTTCTTTGCCCGTTCTAGGAACTTCTCCAATGCCGCGAAATGGCCTTCCTGGTCCACAGATTTGACTATCATGTCGTCCACATACACCTCTACTTCTTTATGGATCATATCATGCAATAGGGTCATAGCAGCTCTTTGGTAAGTAGCCCTAGCATTTCTCAAGCCAAAAGGCATTACCTTATAGTAATACGTGCCCCACTGCGTGATAAAAGCCGTCTTTTCCATGTCTCGAGGCGCCATCTTTATCTGGTTGTAACCGGAGAATCCATCCATGAAGGAGAGAAGGGCATGGCCTGCTGTACTGTCCACCAACACATTGATATGCGGTAGAGGGAAATCATCCTTCGGGCTCGCAGCATTAAGGTCGTGGAAGTCAACACACATTAGCACTTTCCCATCTTTTTTAGGCACAAACACTATGTTAGACAGCCACTCAGGGTACTCCACAACTTGGAGAAACCCGGCATCTAATTGTTTAGTTACCTCTTCTTTTACTTTCAAAGCCCATTCTGGTTTTAATCTTCTTAATTTTTGCTTTATAGGCTTTTTAGTGGGATTAATGGGGATGTAATGTTGCACTATATCTGGATCAATACCAGGCATGTCCTCATAAGACCATGCGAAGGCCTCTACATTGGCTTTTAGAAGTATTATCAATTTTTCTTTTTCAGCAGGCGAGAGAGTTATCCCAATTTTAATTATCCTTGGCAATTCATCTGTCCCTAGATTGATTGATTCCAATTCATCCATGTTAGGTTCGGTAACGCCCCTTTTGCTTTGCTCGACGAGCTCTGGGGGGACGTCATTCCTAGGATCTATATCCATGCCATAGATATCCATTAGAAGAGAGAAAGGAAACACTGCAAATAATGAAAAGAAACACACTTTATTGACTGAACTTAACAAAACAAAGCAAAGAAAACACATGTGCCACAACTAGGGAATGACTCCTAACTCCACAAGGTGGGCTAGGCGGACACACTTTATTTGAAAGGAAAGCTAAGACAAGCTACTAAGGAACCTACAAGCTACTATCAGGTAAGCGAGATCCTCGCCCTCAAGAACTTCTGCAATTGTACCCTCTTCAAGATACCAATTAAGGAGCGGCACGGCTGCATGGTGAATTGAAAGAACACTCGAGATCTGATTCCTCCACAGCAAGAACCGTATCTTGAAACATGGTAACCATGGCTTCCGAATCCATCTGTTCTGCCCAGTCCTCGCTCTTCTTTTCCCAATAGTCATCATTAATCGCTTCATCATCAACCATTGTTGCAGTGATGGGATACCACTCAATGAAGAATATTTAAAACCCCGGAACTCTCGCCTTGGTCGCTTTGTCAATGGATGGTTCGGGGAATCCACAGAATAGGAAATCCTCCCCTTCCTTAACAAAGTAACCATTCAAGGTAGGTCGGTATGGTGAGATTCTAATATCTGGCACCCTCCCTTCTACTTTTGCTTTGACCCTTTCTCTGCTTCTCTGCAACATCTCCATACGGTCCTTCTTGGAAGGCTCATACCCCAATCCGAAGGTGTAGGTGACAATGCGGTTCTGAACGGATACCGCTATGCCTTGCTGACGGCATCCTAGTCCCATGCCTGGGAAGAAACTCATTTTCTTCATTATGTTCCCCACATGTAGGTTTCCATGAGGGCAAAAGTCGAGAGGTATCAACTCTCTCTGTTCTGGCTCTTTCTCTATGTATTGAACATACTCGAACCCAGACAATGGTGCTCCAACGGGCTCGGGCTTGATCTCGCAAATGGGTACCCCTGACGACTTCAGGTCATAATCACTTGGAGTGTGACGATGGCCCCTTCATAAGGGAATTTGACTTTTTGGTGCAATGAAGAGGGTACAGCCCCTGCAGGATGAATCCAAGGTCTCCCCAACAAGAGATTGAAGCACGACGGGACATCCTAAGACTTGGAACTCCACTCTAAATTCTGTAGGCCCCATAATCAGTGGCAAAGTAACCACTCTAATCACTTCTCTGCGGGTGTTATCATAGGCTCTCACTGTTTGCCCGAATGGCATGAAATCTGTTGGATCCAACCCCAAAACGGTGGCAGTTCTGAGAGGGTACACATTAAGAGCGGAACCATTATTAATCAGGACTGTTGGAACTCTCTTTCCCATGGTGTCGACAGTGATGTACATGGCTTGCGAATGGCTAGGTCCATTTTTAGGTAGGTCTGCCTCTGAGAACACAATGGTTGAGTTCTTCGAGGTCGGGTTCACCAAGTTCACCAAATTTTCTGGAGATGTGTCGATGGGAACCTGTATCTGGTTGAGCAACTTCAAGATTGTCTGCCTGTGTTTGTAAGAGGCCATGAGCAAGCCCCATATAGTGATGTTGGCATTAGTCTTTCTCAATTGCCTAAGCACTTCGTCCTCTTCTTCTTGCAGGTCGAGGTGGCGATTACCTTCCAAGTCCCCCAATGGGTTGTCAGATTCTAAGTGCGGAGGCTTGAAATGGCGACCCCCTCTAGTTATGTGCTCCACCTCGTCATCGCTCATCCACATATCATCAATCTCACCTATGTCACCCATGAGGTCATCTCATGTGATTGTGTCGATCTCTTCCATTTGGACTTCCTCTGGTAACTCATCCCAACCTGTGGGGATTATAGGCTCATCAGGAATGGGGTCGGGGTACAGTACGTAGTAATCAAACTTTCTGGACGACTCTCCCAACAAACCCACTTTAGGATTCCCTGCCTCGAACCTTTCTTTCAATTGTCGCTGCATGGACTTCTTTGGCAATACCAAAACCTTTTGATCAATAAGGTCTTGAACTACCTTTTTCAGTATAACACAGTCCTCTGTATCATGTCCGAGCGCCCGATGGTACAAACAGAATTGGTGAGGAGTCGAAGGCCTCGGCTTTGAATGGCATGGCAATATGAGTCCTTTATCATAACATTGGTGGAAAACTTGAGTCAAGGTCATGGGAAGCGGCGTGTATTGCCTTATGGGTTGATGGGATTGGGACGAGCCAAGCTCGATGGCATTTATGTTGTTGGGAGGAGGCACATTGTGAGTGGGGAGGGGATTTCGAGTGACATTTGGGCGATTTGGTGCGGTGGGTGGTGAAATGATCTACTTGTCAAGCAAATCTTAGGATTTCATGGCGGAGGCGGTAGCAACGGTTGGTTAGATGGCCTTTGGCTTGGTGGAACTTGCAATATTCATTTTCATTGTAGCTTTTGGGTAACGGGTTTGGTGGAGGCCTTGGGTCGAGGGGTTTCAGGAGGTCATGGCTTCTCAGCTTTTCAAAGACTCTTTTGAGTGGCATGTATAGCTCGGTGAATTGGCGAGGTGAGGTGGAGTCATTTAGGGAGAAAGGGCGAGTGGGTTGGGTAATGGTATTGACCTCGGCATTGGGTTTTCCTCCAAAGTTTGTCCTTCAACTCCTTTGGATCTCCTCCGTTTTGATTGTTCCATCGGCGATCGCATCTTCAACTTGTGTGCCAGCCCCAACAAGAGCCTTGAAGTTCAGAAAGTAATGAGCAAAGAGATGCTTATGATATATGGGCAGCAAGTTCTTCACCACTAACTGAATCTGGTCTTCCTCATTCGGTCTGTCTGTCATTTTAGAAGCCTTTTGTCTCCACCTAGTGATAAAGGCGGAGAAAGTCTCATTAACCCCTTGCTTAGTGGTTTCCAAGTCCCTTCGCGTGACATCCACTTCAGTGTTATACTTGTAATGGTCCGTGAATGCATTGCATACATCTCCCAGGTCTTGGTTCTGTTCTCCTCTAATGACAAAAACCATTTCAAGGCAGGAACTCGCTAATGACTCGTGAAACATTTGAGCCAATAACTCATCGTTCGCCCCTCGAGGGTGCATAGCTTGCACATACATCTTGAGGTGGGTTTTAGGACAGCCTATCCCATTGAATTTTTCCAACTCCGGCATCTTGAATTGTAATGGGATGCGAGCCTTTGGGAATAAGGACAAAGTACGGATGTCCACCATATCATCAGACCTGCGGATTCCCTTCAGAGTTCGCTCTAAGGCCTCGACCTTGTTTGCCAGGACGGTTGAGCTTTCCCTTGATGTGGCTTTGGTTTCCCCTTCCTTGGTCTTGGGTGGCTCTCCCCTTCTCCTAATGGTTCCTCAGCAGATTCAGACTCATTGGATCCTTGATTGTTGTCAGTGGCACGGGCCCTGGATTCAGGTTCAGAGTTCTTCTGTTGAATGTCTTGAGCTAACTTGAGTGTGGTCTCGAATACCTGGGTAGTGTGGTCAAGCTTTTCCATGATAGCTTTCAAAGTGGCCTCAAGGTTGAAACCCCGGTTGCTAGTTCTTTCCTCAGCCATATCCGACTCAGTGACGGAATCAGCACTGACTAGGCGCCCTTGTTGATTGCGGATCCAAGCCAGCACATCTCTCCCTCTAACATAGGGCAAATACTCAATTTTTCAGCCTAAGGGTCCATCCTAAGCTTCCATAATTATCTCAAAATCTTTACAACGTACACCCTTAATTAGTTCTCTTAACCAATTACCCTTGCAGGGGTTATGGAGAAGGGTACGTATTAAGGATGTAGGATGTAAAGTTTCCTTTAATTACCCACTCAATCAACAAAGCATGGCAACACATCACAAACACGGCAGCATATCATCACAACAATGTGTGTGCATATAGGTGATCCAACGATGTCCTAGAAGGCCCATTACATGCAATTCTTTCTTTTAAGAGGGTAGGCTATGGTCCTCAACTTTGCTTGTACCAATCATTATACCTAACCATATGTGACATCAGGAATGTCGCGTGGGTCCAGCAGTACGTGATTGGTCCATTTGATATACCCAAGGGCAAGCCCAAGGGTACTTGGCAAGAGAGGTTTGATAGCTTCGCCCAATACATGGAATCAGGAAAACCAAGGTCGAACTAGGCTATCAGTTGGCAAGGATACATCGAGGGACAATCGAGTGATCATGCAACAGTAGCGCACACAATGCAATAAATAAAAGCACACAATCAAGCGGATGCAATGTGATTGATTTTAATTAACAATAAGAAATTAATTTAGCCCAATCAAATTAAATGAGTCTAGCCCTCGACATCCCCAGTGGAGTCGCCAAACTGTGAACCCCGGAAAACGGCCCACAAGGATTTGGCGGAAAGAAAGATTCATATATATGGGATGGGTGAAAGACAACAAACAAAAAGGAGTCGCCACCTAATTTTTTAGGGAAAAGAGGAAAACCTGCAAAAATGTTTTATTTTCAAAACCACATGACTCCATTAAAGGAAAAGCAAAGTCTTTGAAACCAGAAAATTGGATTCGGGGGCTAAGTTATGACGTGGGAAGGTTCTGGGCAAAAGCCCATAGGCACCCACATCGCCTGAGTTGGTCTCTTAATTTAATTGGGCTAACTTAAGATCTTTTCCACTCAAATACCATCATATATCATCACAAGGCAGCATGCATATCATATATCCCATCTAATCATCTCATGCACAATCACTCAAATAAAACAAAACAAAAGGAAAAGAAAAGAAAAGAAAAAAAGCCTAGGATACTTGGATCCTAGGACGGACTTGAGCCTCACGAAGAGCGCCTACGTACCATGCAGCGAAATACATGGATCAAAGTCCACGTAGTTCGAAAAGAATAAGGTTACAACCTAATACAAACCTATGGTAAAAACTCTAGGTTTCCTTATTTGAAAATATGTTGATTTAATCCTAAAATTGAAAACTTCCACAAGAGGAAAACTTTGATAAAAACCAGAATTATTATTGAAGGAAACCTTTGATAAACACCATATGTCCATATTAAGAAGTAACCCTAGGAGGGAGAAGAGAAAAGAAAGAAAAAGAAAGGTGAATTGGGGCACCTTCAAACCCACTTACCTGAGCGCAAAAGCTCTAATTATTAGCCATTTCAGACCTATAGCGGCCCTATTTGCAATAGGACAAGCATTGTACCTGTTTGCACCCTTACAAGTGCACAAAATCATGCAAAGAAAACAAAATACTAATCTGGACAGAACCTTGACAAGGCCTAAAATCATCCATTTATCATGCAAATAACAAGAATAATGAATAACTAAGGACCCTAACTCAATCCTACATGCAATGACCTGACTAACATGCATAAAAACCTACCAAAGACACACTAACAAGCATAAGAGACTGCAATAATATCAATAAACATGATAACAAAGCACATTTTAACCAAAAAGATGATATTTTATGTAAAATATGAAAATAGGCCTTCCTACGGCGAGCTTTCTTAAGCAAAACTATCCTAGGATAATTTCACGTAAAAAAGTCGTTATGGGGAGGTGCAATCAACATATCCTACGTAAAATATATATACTAGAACATAATAGAAGAGATTTCATGCTTAAACACATCACAGAAGACTCTCATGCGAGACCCTACTCAACGAAAAGGATAATTATCCTTAAAAAAGGATAATGTCTCCAAAAAACCTATAAAACATACTATATGAATGCAAACCTAGCATGATTCAACTATATGCAGCATATATAGAATGACTATGATGAGAAACTACTCAAAAAACTAAGCTAAGCATGCTGTATAGGACTTGTGTGAATTCAGGGTTATCGAAACCCTAATTTCACAATCATGCATTACGACCTATGAAACAACTCTAACACATGCTCAAATTATCATGAATATCATCCATATATCATATATTAACTAATAGGAGCATCAATTCATGGTAACAATCACAGCAACCTAGACATGTGAACTATACATGATTTAAGAGGATAGAACGAATAAGACTATCGAATCCTTGGTAAACCTAGGGATTATCAAGCATATAAAGCCATAAACTATCCTAAAATCATTCATATAACATCACATAAACATTGAATTCAATCCATAAGAGAAGCTATCTCATACACCATAACTATCCTAGGAGAAGAAGAAGAAAGAGAAGAAGGAGCAGCAGAAAATTCATGTTCAGCATTAAAAGGACAGGCTTACCTCTTGTAGACTCTTCCTTGTCTTCAAACCTCTTGTTCTCTTGCTTGCTTGGGGTTGAAGAGCCTCCTCTTGATGTCCTTCTAGCTCTCCAAACTCGTAGCTCCCTCTCTCTCTAAGTGTAAAGTGCAATTCACCTCCCTCTATGTGCTGAATACCATGTCCTTTATATAGAGAACTGACCCCCTAAACCAATGGCTAAGATTAATTCATTAAATAATGATCCTAGGGCTATTAGAGACTCTTTTGGTGCTCAAACAACTCAAACTTACACACTCCTAAGTTCAGACAAGTTGTATTGGCGGAGGAAACCGTCAAAAGAGGGAGAGAAGAGTCAGAATTTGAGTTGAGGAAGGATTCCTCGGGCGACCATCTTTTGATCGAAGATCGGGCCTCGTTTGGCTCACGATCAACAAAACCCTAATTGCAGAACCCTATGAGCATCATGCTCACATCCGGACCATTCAATCCCACCCTAGAGGGTGCACTCTCCACTCTTTGGTCCCAAACCAAGTTTAGGAACCCAAAGTTTCAATCCCCATTCAAGACCAACGGTCGGATTCCACCCAATCGTCGATTGAATGCGATCGCACGATCATTCGGCCCCACAGTAGGGTAGACCACTACCATAGGCCCATCTTAGTGGCCCCACACCTTTTAGCTGCCTAAGATTACAAGTTCCCATATGGGATGATGAGAAATCATCACAAATGTGGGATAAGTGTACCCACGTTGGCCAAACCAACGTGGGAAGATCTTGCTTTTCGGCTCTGCAGCAGCCTGTAGCCACCTGCAGCCGCAATCCAACTGCCCTAAATGGGACTAGCTGCCTATACTGGCCAGGCTAGCGTGGGCCACGCCTGCCATGCCAGCGTGGATGGGCAGTTTGCCCTTTTGCCACCTTTTGATCATCTTGCCCTCATCAAATGAGGTAATTCCTTCATCAAACAAAGCTCAAATGCCCTCCATGTCCCATGTGACCAAAATGCCCTTTCAAATGACCTATTTTACCCCTAAAAGTCTATGTTTTCCTATAAATAGCCCAAATTTTATTCATTAAGGGGATCCTAGCCAAAAAATCCTTGAGAGCTCTAATCCTGAACCCAATTCCATCCTTCACACACACAATTAGAAAGCCCTAATCCATCTCATCTTCACACGAAGAACTCCCAACCCATATACTAACCATTCCATCCAAAGAAAACCATCCTAAACACCAATCCATTCAACCCAAATCCAATCCAATTCCATCCACCACAAAAAGAAACCTACCCACACATCCTCTCAAAAACCCGTTCACACAAATTTAGGGGCTGTTCTTGAAGGAGAATCCAAGGGTTGAACCATCCAAATTGCATTTGGATAGCATAAAAGAGATACAAATTCTGCTTTAGTTTTACTACAGAAAGACTATCAATTTCGTGTCTGCGGAATGGCAATTTCACTTCTGCTGACTGGTAACTTCACTGTTACCACACTTCCCTTCTCTAATTCACTCCACCACATCCACAACCACTCCACCACCTTCCAAGCATACTTGGAGCTTTCAAAGGAGCATCTCAAAGGGAGGTTTTCAAACCTAGGAAAGGAGCAATCAAGCCAAAATTAAACTTGGTCAAAGCTAAGGTGAAATCACCTATACTAGGTGAGCTTCCCTTTTAAATTTCATTCCTAAGCTTTTAGTTTAATTTCCTATTAAGCTCATTATTAATTGCAACCTCAATATGTGATTGTCACTCTTCTTGCCTTTGCCCTGAGTACGTACATGGGCCTCCTAACATGTGACGTGGAGGGATCAAAGTCCTGTATGGTGGGTTAAAGGCAGGGAGACCCTAAACCACCCCTTTGCATGCAAAACATTCCAATAGGCTGCTAGCACCCATTTTTCATTTCCTTTTCTTGCATGTGAGCTTGCATTTGTGATGTGTGAAATGGAAATTTATAGCATATCAAAAAGTTGAGATGATGTTTAGACAAAAATCAAATTTGGCAAGGTTAGGTTCATGCATGCATGCATATTGTTTATACTAACCTTTTCTTGTTTCCTTGTTGGTAATCATAATCGACTTGAATATAAAATAATCCCCTTTGCTACGGAGCTTATCGGACTTAATTGAATATCCCCATGCTTGGATAAATGGACAAATACAAGGACTTGGACAAATTCATTCAAAATGATTGTTCTCATTTTTCATTTTCTTTATTTAGAGGCTAAGGCTTTTCACTATCCTCCGGGTTGTCGTCGTTGTGACCCTTTGCCCCTTTGCTTGTACATTTCCAGCTTTATTTATCGCTTTATTTACCGCTTTATTTAGAGGTTATGGCTTTTCACTACCCTCTGGGTTGTGGTCGTTGCGACTCTTTGCCCCAATGTTTGAGCACTTTTCTTTTTGTGGTCACTTGACCCTTTCACTTTATGTACATATATTTGTGCTTTTCAAAGCAATAAACATCGCATTCATGAATTCCAAACCTTGCCGAGGTTGATTATGTTTATATATCTTTTGACATCTTTATATGTTCATCTAGAAATTTCATGCTATGTTGATATTTCGATTCTATTCCCAAGTGGATAAGGGTCAACTAAAGACTCGAGATAATATATCGTGCTATAGGTAAAAGTTTACAGCATCAAATGCTTAAAAACTCATCCATACCATAATAGCTTATTACCATCAAATGGACTTAATCAATTGACCCACCAGATTCCAATGAATCACCTTACCCCTAATCCAGGAATTCTTGCATGTCCCTATGTCACGTAGTAAAATCTCAATCCTTAGGAGATTTGATCGATTGCATTTTATTCAATTAATTCAAGTGCGCACCAAGATTTGATTCAATTTCCTCCAAAACCATCTTTAAGCTCCAAGAGCTCCAAATACTTTTTTCAAAAAGTCTTCTAAATTGAAAGTGATTCTTTACATCTCAAATCCTTGCTGAAAGATTCATACCTGCGTGGGACCATCTTCCCACCAATCATTTTTGACAACATTACCATCTTTATCAAATAAAGATTTTGATTAAAAAAGAACCTCTTGCCATCAAACAAACTGTTAACTCGCGCATCATTTGTTTTAATTGACGAGTTCATTCCAAAAGAACGACTCGGATAATTCTTTTCATTAAAAAGGCGCGCGCCCTCTTTCCACAAACATTATCTTAATCAAGTCAATTTATGCAGGATCTCCTTTCTAGTATGGATTGAGAATCATAAAGTTTCACTTTCACTTTGTTTAAACAAAACCCCTTTACACTCCAAAAGTGTTCTTTTCTCAATCAAATACATTTTCTTCCTTCAAAAGGAACCCCTGCCTTCAAAAGACGAGCTTTACTCTTCAAAAGAGAACATCCCCTTTACTTCAAAAGCTTTCTAAAAGCATCATTTTCTTTACCCATTCCATTGACTCCAAAAGTCTCGAGTTCTCTCTAGATCCCAAAAAAGGTCCGCACTTGATATTAAGTCTTTAAAAATGGATTCACATCATTTCCATTTCCATCCTTTCATAAAGGATTGATTTTACCACTGCAAGAGAAGGATACTTTAGAGTTAATCAATTTGACCTAAGATACCCAAGAGGAGGAAGGCGAATTTGTGGTCCTTTTATAAAATTTTCATTCAGAACCTTAAGGCATACTTTTTCAAATATCAACACTTTCCAAAGACTTTGTTCCAATGCCTTTAAGGATCTCTTTTTCAAAATGACAGAATTCACCACCCTTCAAAAGGGTATTTTATGTTAAATCATTCGTATAGGAAATCAACAATACCAAATGGGATTTTAATCAGAAACATCATTGAAATCGGGAACCGTTGGATTCCAACGGGCAATGTGGGGTGCCTCACACCTTCCCCACTCGTAACCAAACCCCCTTACCCTCAATCTTTAGTCTCACAGACCACTAGGAATCATTCAATTTTTCCAGTAGACCCTCAGATGGGCCTATTGATGATAAACCCTCAAATGGACTTATTTTGGGATCTCAGATGACCCCTACCTTCTGAATTGACTATAGGATGCCTAGTCACATCCTCAAACCCCCAGATTGGTGGTGACTCCATAGCCTTGATTATTCTAGATATGCTTGCATGCCTAGGCCGATCAAGGCGCCCTTGAAATGAAAACAACACACACCCAGCATAGAATAGATGACCCGGGGTCGTCCCAACACTTAGGGAAAATCCCTTTTCCCTCCTTTTTTGGGCTAGCGACACCTGTCAATCAGTTTCTGATTATTATAGTGGTACAAATGATCCTTAGACTTGAGACATCAATTGATTAACACACGAATCATGTAAATTATAAAAACCAAAATAATTATATCAATTGATTAAAACCTAACGAATGCAACTCTTGAGATTGTTGGAAATATTGAACAAAAGCATGAATGTTGAAAATCAAAATATGCAAAAATATATTTATAATAAAAGAAATAGACTTATCGATTGAGACGTGTGCGAATACTGTCCTTAAGAATTGATTTGCGCCCCTCGGAGTGAATCACTCGGTGCATCTAGGTCCTCTAGCGCCCTAACCCTCCACGATATAACAATTGTGTTTGTTGTACACGTGCACTCGCAAGTACAAAGAACCGAACAGCTCTAGATCTTTCCATGAAAACTATGCAACAAAAATTGAAGAAGGATAGATAGAATTTTATACAAAAGAAGTTTATACATAGAGAGAAAAGAAAGATTGAGAAAAAGGTTTTCTTAAAACTCTTATGGTTTTTTCTCATTCCAAAGAAAAAAAAGAAGAAGACGAGAAAAAACCATAAAAAATGATAATGGAAAAACCTTTTTTTTTTTTTTTCAAAAGAATGTGTAACCCCCCCAACAATAATATGCCCACTAACTCAAAATAACGGACAATATAAATAAATATTATAAATGCCATAACACCCCATAAATAAAACATAATTTGAATCACAAATATGTATTTTATTTATAAAAATACAACAAAGAGTACATAGCATTTCCCTTTCTAAAATCATAGAGAATTTGTTAAGAGTGCTTTTTCTTTCAATATAGGTGTGCAAATTGTTTTTTAGGCTGAATAGTTAGCAGTCATTATTGGTATTGAGAAAGCTTGGTCCTGAGCTAGAAAAAGTTATGGCTAGAATGTGACTCTCAATCAGTTGTTCATTGTTTACTAGATCCTTCACATTTTCCTCCTTAGCTATTAAGGTAAGACTAGCATAATTGCAAACTTTATCTAAAATCCATGGCTTTCCATTATTTTCATATCTTTAGGGAAGGGAATTTAGTGGTAGATAGAGTCTACATCATTCCGATCTAGGTTGGGGTGGTGGTTGAATGGCATGTCCTATCCCAATAAGGGTACGTATAAGGTTTGCAGAAATTTTAATTTTGACCCTATGTGGATATGTGTTCTCCTATCATTTGGCTCATTTGGAAAAAAAAAAAAAAAAAAACATATAAACCTATTATATCTCCAACTATTTGACACAAATTAAAAATTAGATGTTTAGAAAAAAAAGGAAGTGGCCCATTTCTTTTTGCCATCTAAAAAAAAGAAAAAGAAAAAGGAAAAGAGTAATGCAATATTTTATTTTATTTTATTTCTTGCGAGTGTAATACTATAGTTGCCATCTACTTGTATCATGTGTTAAAGACTTAAGAAGGGTATATTCTTTGAATATATCATTTAATGTCTGTATAAAAAAATTAAAAAGTACACATTAAGCGATATTTAGGGTTCTCCAAAAATATTATTTAAATATGTCATTTCATGGCTATATGATAAGTACATATTAAATGTTATTTATGATTTTCGTTCTAAAATTGAATGAAGTGGGTCTTCCTTGATTTCTTGCATAAGTGAAGTATTTCAATACAATAAATTCTTCCACTACTAGATGTATGTAATTTATAAGAAACATTTTGATTTTATGGCATTGAGATTTAAAAATTTATTGGGTTTTCTTATCGTATGTCCTAAGAGCATCTTCAGTGGTGTGTTAAAAGGTGTGCTATTACTATATTTTAGCAATAGCACACCTTATTGGTGTTCCAATAGTGTGCTAAAGGGTGTATTAAAAAATAGCAATAGTTCACCTTTGTGCTATATTTGGCACACCCTTGAACTAAAATAGCACAAAATGGGTTTAAAAAAGGAAGGAAATGGTGGTTGTGTAAAAAAATTACATGCCATTTGCACCATTGGAGCACATTGTGCTAAATTATAGCATTTGGATATCTCTGTTAATTTACATATACATTTTTCTTACAAAATATTTTTATTAATTTGCACAAGATAACCATCATACGTAGAGGCATTTGAAAATAATAATAAAACAGATAACTTAATAAGGATTTAAAATAGAAGGGAGACCAATTTTTGCATGTCATTTGAGCAGTGGATGTCAAAAAAAAAAATAAAAATTTGTGAAGTTATTCCGAGCAGTGGATGTCAAAAAAAATAAATTCGTGTAGAAATCACTTCATTCATATCATTCCTAAATAGGCTTCAGGAGATCAATTGTGACTTCTAAGTCTATTTCCATGATAATGGATTATCATATATTTTTTTTTTTACTTAAAAAAAAAAAGGGCATAAAGGAAGAGAGGAAGGGCAATTACATTATAACATAGTGGTACAAACATGTCATCTAAATGGTGCTTGCGTAAGGCTGCCATGAGGAGCTTGCATCTATTATTGGTGAATTGATGAGCCCTCTCTCAATTTTAAGAGTTAATGTATATATTTCAAGACAACTTATACCATTGGATAGAGAACTCTTCAAGAGTCCCATATAGAAAACTTTATAAAAAAATAATTTACAATTTGATCAAACGGGCTGGTCGAAGTTGATAAAAAGAATTTAACCTATTAAACAGAACATCAAACTTTGATGTGATCAAACCACGTGGTATTTTTTCATAAATTTTTATATGTGAGATGATTCCTCTATCCAATAATATAGGAAGCCTTGAAATTTATATATTAGCTCTTAAAATCGAGGAGAGATCATTAATTCACCAATGAAAATCCCCTGGTCATTGCAGCCTTAACATTTAGGGGTTTAATTCTTAATCTTAAGATAGAGCAAAAAATGGAAATATAGAACTAGGTCACATCCTCCTTGATCTGAATAGCTAAGTGTCAGTTAAGCCCACAACAAAAAGTCCATCATCTCCTCTACTCAAGCTAGTATCAATTTCTGATACTAGAAGGAAGCAGTTTCACATTTGCACCCCTTGGTGGAATCTCCTCAAGTTGTTGACTAGGAAGCATAGACACTACCCCAAAGTCCATGTGTCGGACACGATACTTGTCCGACATTCATCCGACACGACACCTCTTACTTTACGTTTTTTTCCTTCTTTTTATTATTTATTTTCTTTTTTGTGATATATTTTCTATGAACAACTCAACTAGAATTTCTAAAAACAATGCAGAGGTATGTATTTTATATGATCTATGCATTGTTACATGACATTTTGTAATTATATATATATAAATAAATGTTTAATTAATATCATATCCCCATCTTGTCGTGTCCTAAATTTTGAAGACTTGATGTGTCCGTATATCCGTGTCATGTTGTACCCATGTCACGTGTCAATGTCATGCTTCTTAGGTTGTTGACAATCCAACTAATTCGAAGTGATTACCAAAATTGGACTTTGTTATGCCTAGCCCACAAGTTCCAAATGGTCTAATCCAAGAGTCAAGAGGGAGACCACAGCACGGGCCACAGCTGTCTTAAACAAATGATGACCAAACTTACATATCTACATAATTCATGTCCATGGTTAAGTTTTGAGAGGGGTGTTTGTGCTTTTGGTCTTAAGGCCTTTTTCCAAGTAAGAGATCTTGGGTTTAACTCTCACCACTTCCCCTCAAGGTCACCCCTCGTAGACTTTGTCCTGTAATTGCCTAGTACATGTGGAATGGAGAGACTGCAAGTACTTAGGGGATTATTCAAGGTGCAAATCATCTGGAACCTCCTCATATTCAAAAAAAAAAAAAAAAAAAAAAGTTTCAAGAGGGGTGCTGAAAATGGTCTCAGTTTACATTTTAGTACAAAGTATTCACTCTCAAGATTCGTACATGTTTCTTTTTGCTTCCAAAACTTTTACCATTGCACTAGACAGTAGCCCCTGCTATATAGTACAAAAACTCTTGGATTGCCTTTGAGTCGCATTTTAAAAACCTGAACACTAGTTTTGAGTTTGAACTTTAATACTACATTTTGGATTTCACTTTCTTTGCCATCAGTTTTTCTGCAATCATGGTAGCACTACAATTGATATAAAATCCATCTCATTCTTTCTGACATACAAACCCTTAGGCCTCATTTGGTACCCTAGATATAAGGTCTGGATTGGATACGACTAGGTGGGATATGTTCTCCCGCTGAATAACTATATCCCTGCCTATCCTTGCCTATCCCATCCCTTTTGTTTGGTAGATGTTAAGATATAATGCAGGATATAATTATGCCATCCAATCCAATGTTTGGTATGTGATATTGTTACCTTGGATAATGGACTTTTTTCTTTTTTATTCCAAAAATGCCCTTAATTTCATAAATCAAATGCATTAATTATGTTTTTTTTTTTTAATATAAAAAATTGAACCAATTATTACAAAGCTGATATGTTTATAATATTTGAGGCTTAAGGTTGAGATTCAGATGGGATAAGTCTAGAATTGGAGCAGCCCAACCCAACTTTAGATACATATTTATTTTGGCTTAACAATTAACAATTATACATCATATTATAATTACTTTCACACAATTAGTAACCCAAAATAAAGTCATTGAGATGCTGCTATATAGTGCAAAAGTAGGAAAACTGCATTGGAACCCACCAATAATGGTTTTCAAGCCAAACTTTTTTTCTAAAAAAATAATCACTTTCAAAAGCATTCAAAGCCCATCAAAACCAACAAATTATTATAACTTAGATATTGATCCTAAACTTCAAAAGGTTCCAGTAAAAGGGTAAAACCTGTAAATATCCTTGTTAGATATAATTGATATAATCTAACCCTATTGGTTTGACTTCAAAAGAAAATCTATTGCATTTATTTAAATGGTAAAGAAACATAGACACAAGAACCGTATAGTTAGGATCATCTAACGATATCAATTTTCAATCTCCTGCATGTGTCATTCAAGTTATGGCATTGACAACAAGAAACTTGACTACCAGAAAGAGATGAAAACAGCTATGCAGTACTTGAATAACATGCAAGTATTCAATATCCTACTGCAAATACTCAAACAGCAGCCTATCTTACTCAAAATAATGAAAACAACACAAGTCTAAAGATCACCCTGAAGCACCATTTCTTGATCACCTTGAAGCACCATAGCAACATACTCAACTCTCTCATCCATATCCATGCGAAAGAAGAGATTGACACTATCTTGGTCATGAGCAATCTCAGTGTGCTACTTTAAGTCAAGGCCGGTTCTAAGTTTGTTGGGGCCCTAGGCGAACTCCTAAAATGGGGCCCTCTTCCTTCTATATATATTCACAAAAAAAAAAAAAAAAATGTTCTAAATATCCAAAAAGAAAAAAAATCCTACTACCAAGTACAACATAAAGTTTGTTTGCATTAAAATTACTAAAATTTGTTTTTATAGATTAAAATGACGAGATGATTACAAAAACTTATAAAGATAGAATACATATAACATACTTCTTGCTTCATAATTGAACAAAATCCACTTTTACAACACCAAAAAAGAAAAAAAAAACGAATAGCCAAATAAAATCTAAAGCTATTATACCAAAAGAAATTAATCAATTACAACAAAGTTTTATTTAAACATTATTCTTCTTGCATTTTTAGATGCAAAATTATTAATTAACCTAGTATAATCACCTTGTGAATGGGGATTGCTAGATTGGGGAGCCAGGGGAGGAGATGAGAGAGACGTTTGTGAATTGGGAAATGTGCCAGGGGAGAGAGACGTTGTGACTTGTGAATGGGAGCCTCTTAGATCTGATATGAGATCTAAAAAGCCCCTTAATTCCCGTGTAAAGTATATATATATATATTTTTATTATTTAGTTTTAATGCTTTTGGGCTGGAATTGGGCTTATAGAATAGGCTCCTTTTGCTTAAAACTAGGAGGGCTGGTGCTGCTGGGCCAAGTGGAGAAGCCTCTCCTTTGGGCTGACTTTGGGGCTTTGATAATTAGTAAAAGAGATAGGTATTTGGGGGCCCTTCTTTTTAGCCCAAAATAGGGGGCCCCAGACGACCGTCTTGCTCGTCTGGGCCAGAACCGGGCCTGCTTTAAGTCGATCCCTTATGCTAAGGTGGTCTAGCTTCTTTAGCTCATCCATCACTGTAGCCTTCTGCTCAGCCATGTCATGAGTTTGTCCGATCTGACTTGCCAACACAGCCATTTGTTCCTTATTATCCTGAAGAAAGGTCCCAAATTGTTGTGCCATTTCCTGTAGTCCTAAATTCCATCCATCACTTTTAGTCCTCTTCCTAGGATTTTTGCTACCACTTGCCTTATTTGAAGGAGGTTGAGTCATATATTAATAAATCCAAATCATCTTGCACTGACAGATCATCTAGCTTCTCTACATAATCAGTAGCTGTCTCAGCTCCCTTTCCATTTGCTTGATCCTTTCCAAAGATTAGTGCGAGGTATTCATAGTGAGGAAACGGCTTGTTCCTAAAACCTTTAACATTGGGAACTCTCTACATGCACATAAATTAATTATTCCACAATATATTGTACTTCTAAACAGAAATAATAGATATAAACTTGCTAAATCATTCTTTCAGTTAAATTATTCTTTCAGCTACATGATCAGTCTTCCACAAGGGTGGAACTAACTCCAATCTCTAAGTACACAGCCTCCAGTTAAAATCTTCGCTCACTTGCAAGACTTAATAATGATGCAGAATTTTAGTAGAGCCAAGAAAGTTGGACCATGAAGTACATGACAATAATAACATGGGTGGCAGAGAAGATATTAGAATTTTGGGCAAACAACTAAGAAAAGTGGACAAATTAACATGAAGCAGTATTACATAAAAAAATTAAAGGAGATGACAGGAAACTTATAGAGACACACACAGAAAACAAAATATGAAAGCCAAGTTTCTCCTGTATATCTTCCAAATCTTATTGACGAGAATCCTTGCATATCGCTGTCCATACATTAAAGCATGTTATAATTATTTTGATATTTTCTAGAACATGTAATCCTCCAATCCTCCGTACAGTAAAATCTGTCTTCGGAAAGTAGAAAGAATTTATGTAAATAGATTACTGCCATCATGATTTCTAAGGACACTTGCATCACAAAAAGTGTGTTCTAGCTTCCATGAAAGGTCCCCAAGAGATTTCACATTTTCATTAATGTTTTATGGTGAAGATTATTTAGATTCTATTATGATCTTTTTTGAGGACTCTTCAAGTCTGAGCAACCAGATTGGTGAATAACATGAAGTCTTGGAGTTTGGTTTGAAGACTAATTTCATTCAGGAGCAGGATTGCATGTGTTTGGAACCTAGTAATTTAATAAGCCCCACCCATGTTTGTGATAAACCAACGGCCAAAAATGTCTCTGAGAGAGCATGGAGCACACCACTCACAACCCCACCACTGCAAGCATTCGGACCATACAAGCCAAGACCAATTACATTGGGTGAAAAGATGATCGACGGACTCTGCCTTAGAACGACAAAAAGGGCAAGAAATGTCAGCATTAGGGCAGACCATTTCTCATCCAGAGAAGTACTCCACCAAGAAAAAAGAAAAGAGTTAAATTAGTAAGCTGACGTTGTAGAATTTTCATTATAAGAATCAAAACAAGGCTCGTGTGTGTGTGTGTGCACCGTTTAGTTTAGCTTTTTGGTCTTTACTAGGAAGGTGGCACTCAAAAGCTTGAATGGAATTGATATTATCAGAATGCCTTTTTGTGTGTATGTGGGTGCGAGAACATGCATTTTGTTTAGTCTTTTGTTTTTGTTTTTTGGTCTTTACTGGGAAACTAGCATTCAAAAGTTTGAATGAAATTGATACCATCAGAGTGGTACCTCCTATTGTGTTTTTGGACTTTAGTCATCCTGAAAGTTTGTAATGGCATTGTTATATCAGAGTACCTTTCTTTGTGCGTGAGTGCACGTCTAGTGTTGCAAGAAACAGGATTAATGGGGTTTTTACAGTGCCATTTGGCTTGAACTTTTCCTAACCGTTAAATGGATAATTGATGTTAGAATCAACATGGGGAACTAATTTTCCAATAGGTTCCAGTAGGAACTAATTGAAATTGAAGACATACATGATGCAGCCATGCAGGCCAGGGTGAAAGGCTGAAATTGAACCAATCTGTGTTATTTCTTCTTTTCTGCTCAAATATGCTCAAAAGAGTGGCTTTCAAAATTGGGCGATCAATTTGGACCTTTGCCCGTTTTCTAGGTATCTGATCAGTGGGTGGCCTTTACCCTAAGAGTCCAAAATGCAATTTGCTCACTGATCAAGTGATTAGTTCTGTCCATCACGGTTGATGCGTTTCAATCTTTTTTGTCCATCACGGTTGATACGTTCCGATCTATCTATTTTGAAGGACAGTGTTTCCTAGATAGTTAATGTGCGTCACATAGGCCACAAGAAATCATTTTGGTGGTCACTAGAAATCATTCTTCTGCAATTTCATAGTGTTGTTTATTGACTCGCCCAAGCCATATGGTTTGCAGTTTGCAGATCGAGAAAGAAAATGACACTTATGGAAGAAATAAAATTAAGGGGAAGAACTAAAAGCATCAATAAGGAGACTAATTAATTCCAAAACACTGATAGTTTTTGTATCCTATTAGTAATGCCGAATATTACTCGTTTAGACAGCTATGGCATAAGACAGAAACTTGGTCTGGCCGCTTAATGCTTCTTTTTTTGAAGTAGCTTCTTGAACCAATAGGCAGACATCTTTGGGTACCTCTTGAGGGTTTTGAAATCAACATAGACAATGCCAAACCTTGAAGTATAGCCTGATCTCCATTCAAAATTGTCAACCAATGACCATGCAAAGTAGCCAGTCACATTTGCTCCATCGTCAATTGCCTTCTTCAGTTGAGATAAATAGCCTTTGTAGAAGTTAATCCTCGTGGTGTCATGCAATCCCTTAGGAAGAGTGACATTACCGGGATCATCCATGCCTGCCAATCATACATAAAACGACATGAGACTCAAAAACACAAAACCGTATTGAGCTTAAAATAGAAAAAAGATGAACTAACTCTTACCATTTTCAGACAAAATCACATTAGGATTTCCATAGTGCTCTTTGATGTAAGTAACAGCCTTGTATAGACCCCATGGTACATTGTAGAGCCAATAAGAATTTGCCTGCAAATATTCAATTACTCAAATGCTAAGATAAATTTTCATCAATCCTGCATCATTTTTTTTTTTTTTTTTTAAATTCTCATTGAAATTTGATTTAATCTTGAAAACTAAAAGTAAATGCAAGATTGTACCTTTGGACCAATTGGCACTCCCTTTTTCTCATCTGAAAAAAATTTCACAAAGCAGAGAGAGACAGAGAGAGAGAGAGAGAGAGAGAGAGATCAGTAACGAAAGGATTTAATGTGAACGATAAAAATACAAATTCCTGTTTTGGTAAAACGAGAGGAAGGTAATATCTTACAAGCAAACCCAGCATTCCAATCCTGCTGGTAGCCCAGGATCTTTCGGTTTTTCTTGATGTGGATCATAAATGTAGTAAGCAGTATATTGGTTGATACCCACAAAATCCATTGAGCCCTTCACCATCTTAACCTCTTCTTCTGTGAACTTGGGTAGCCTTTTTCCAACAATGTCTTGAATTGTTCTTGGATACTCACCGTATACAATGGGATGAATAAACCTATGTAAAGCCAGGAGCAGTGCTATAAATTAGCGTTAATTGTTACAAAATTGTTTGAACCTTTTTTGTATGTAGTTCCAAATCATACTATTTCCGCCCCTTAAATGCATGTAAATCTATTTGAATATCCCCTTATGATTCCCAGATTTTACTGAATAATTTTAGAATGATAATTTCCCCCACTCAAATTCTTTCCCGAATTTCTCAATTTATTCACAACATTTTCTTGAAAATTTTGCAAAACCAACTTATTCCCGATGGAAAATAAGTTCCAGATTCCAAACCATTCAGAGTGGGGAATAATTTTGGGATCACTAATTTATCACTATAGCCAATGGTGTCAATCAATTGAATCGACTATAACTCTATGATATTTTGAATAATGGAATGTGTTTGCTTGTTACAGGAGGATGTTAAGGACTTTTACCATCCAACATGAAAGTCTCTTGCTCTTTGAGCTGCATAGTTGTCGGCCTTTGATCTCGTAAGTGGTTCATACCAAACAAAATCCAAGAGAATTCCAATCCTCCCCTTTTGTTTTTCCTGAAATGCAAACATTTGTCAATGAACACATGCTTTAATTTTTCCAATATATTGGCAAAAGGAAATGAATGTTAATCCTACTTGATACTTCTGACGATATCTCTGAACTGCGGCTGCGTGAGATAAAATCAAATTATGGGCTACAATATAAGGTTCAGTCGCAGAATCCCCAGTTGTACAGTTTCCATATGCTTTGGAGCACCTTCCAGGAGCAAAGATTCCGTTATCATACCCAAGAGCTGCCACTACTCTAGGTTCATTAAACGTCATCCAATTCTTCACTCTATCTCCAAATGTCTTGAAACAAAAGTCTGCATAATCGGTGAAATCTTTCCTGTAGAGTTTTATTCCGTTTATCAAATTGCAATCCAACAAAAGCTAAATTCTAAATTCAAGCATCAAAAATAATACTCTAAAACCATATATAACAGAGATTGATCATTGCTCAGAAAAAAATAAAATGGCGGAAAATATATGAAAAAAAGGCCATTGCTTGTCATAGTACTC
Organism: Liquidambar formosana; assembly: GCA_039720395.1. Classification (NCBI taxonomy): domain Eukaryota; kingdom Viridiplantae; phylum Streptophyta; class Magnoliopsida; order Saxifragales; family Altingiaceae; genus Liquidambar; species Liquidambar formosana. Next base: position 15,916,895 of record CM077828.1, on the reverse strand, counting down.
ACACTACTTGACGGCTCAACCATCCTTCGTACTTCTTCTCAAGTGCTTCAGGAAAATCATAATGGTACAGATTTGCATACGGAGTAATGCCTATAAAACATTTAAGATAATTACATGGTGCTAAAATCATATCGGTGTTTCATAGAACATGATGAAGACCTAGTGACCTACTATCTCAGTATAGTGTTTTTAATTTTATTTATTTATTTAAATTTCTTCAAAACATACCTCTTTCAAGCATGTAGTCAATCAACCTATTGTAGTAAGCAACTCCTTTCCAATTTACTTTCCCAGCTCCATCTACATTAAAACCAATGATTTACACAAGATTACAACATATTTCAGGGGTAAAGATGAAATTTTAATTTTCCTTATTTATTTATTTATTATTTTTTACAGCAGATTACAAAAGAAAAAAGTGTTATTGAATTATGTACCTGGGAAAATCCTAGACCATGAGATTGAGAACCGGTATGCATCAAAGTTCAGCTTTTCCATGATATACACATCTTCCTGTGTAACCATAGAAGAAGACATTAAATTTCATATATCATTCAAGGAAATAAATTGGCCTGGAGAAGATTATTTTTTTGGGTGCAGTGTCGATGGGTTAAGCCACCAAGTGTCAGTATATATATACTAGGACCGTATTATCCTCAATAAATTGGGTTCACATTAGGGATTAATTTGGTCCATAATTAGGTATTTTTGGATTGATTTTTGCTATGATAAACATATATGTTAGAACATATGATAAGGAAGTTGGGATTGGATAACAATACAAATATACCTAGATAACAACAAGGGATCCTAAACACGTGGTAGGTCCTGGTTGGTCCAATTGGGGCAGCCTTCTTTTTGGACTCAAACTAACTTGTTCTATTCCCACAGGGCAGAATTTTCTGATCCTAACTTTTTTATTTTTGTAAAATAATAACTTTGATCTTGTGCAATGACAATAATAAATTCGTAATGGTTCATAAATAATATGTGTGAAAGTGTTATTCTGTATCAACCCATCATAACGTGGGTATAACACCTCACAAAAAGATGATATACGGAATATATTTATATTATAAAATTAAATAATAAATAAATAAGTCCCCATATATTGAAAGTAGGAACTGGGAACCAAGCTTTGGTAATTAATATTTTTTAATCTAAATTAAAGAGAGGGAAAAAACAAAAAGTGCTAACTTTGTAGCGGTGATACTGGTCCACCGAAACATCTGCGGTGGCATTCATTGCTTCAATCCCTGTTTTTCAGCAACATAGAAAACATAAACAGAAAACAATAAAACAGAAAAACAAAGAGTTAAAAGTTAAAAAAAAAAAGGAAAAAGAAACAACTTAATAAATAAATAAATAGGGATATAATTGTGTTAATTACCGGGAGTTTGAATGAAGACGTCCCAGATGCTGGGCCCACGGCCGTCCTTGTGAGCCATTCCTTCAACTTGATAAGCAGACGTCGCCGTTCCGAACACGAACCCCTTCGGGAAGCTCTGTCTGCTCAGCCCACCAGTGTCGACGCTCGACATCTCTGGCCGTGCGGCCTCACTGCCCTCCAATGCATGTGCAACACTCTGAATCACGAGGACAACCAGCAACAACAATGGCAATGGGTCTCTCATCTTCAAATTACACAATTACAGAGAGAGAGAGAGGGGGTGTCGGGGCTCTAAGGAGTGTACAAAAGCTGTGACTGGGCGACCCTTTTTATAGACTGGAGAGTGTTGGAGAGTCAAAGACGGACTCAAACACAAGAATATAAGTCTATTCCAACATAGAGTAAATATGTTTAGCCCAAACTGTAACTCTGGAAGTCGACTTTGAGTAACAGAGGGAAACAACAATCGCCCTTTGTTTTATGGTAACCTAGATTTGATATTAAAGAAAACGTGAGAAATAATCCTTTTAATTTTCCACATTTATATTGAGAAATTTTCAAACTATGTTAATTAAATTCATGAAATCACTTTTAGTTAAATAAGCTTTAAAAACCCTAAAGAAAGATTAATAAAATGAGTTCTTCTATATGGGACTACTTTATAGACCTATTACATAGAGCTACTGATGTAGTCATTTTCTATTAGTCTCCTCTTTAAAAGGTAAATAATTTGAAATAAAATGAAATCCCCCAAAATCAGGCCGAAATAACTGAATAACCCTCATTCCGTGTTTAATCGCGAAAATCATGAACAACAATATCGGACGTTCTTTCCTTTTCTCGTTCCCTCTTCCAACTAGTCAGTTACAGTATCGAATATTCTCTCGTTCCCTCCTCTTCAAACCAGTCAATTACTCTTTTGAGTAGACATGATATTAAGTTGCGATGGTAGACCAAATGGGTTCTATTCGTTTGTTGATTGCCGACAATCTACCATCGAAGTTTTGTTATCAAGTGGTGATATGCGATGGTTCGAAGAAATTGTCAAAATCATGCCCATTTTTTAGGGTTATATCGTTTTTTGATTATTGGGAAAAACTCTATGTGAATAGGCTTGTTTTAACAACTATGAAGTGGTTTAAAACATTGAAAATCTTAAGAGCACCCAAAATCTTCAAATTAATTCGGTTTAATGCTATCAAAGATTCAGTTATTCAGTTGATTTATGCTTTATTATGCAAATGTTCATTCGTATTTATGGTAAAAGAAGAGGCTTTTCATGGTAAACCTACAACCATTTAAGGAATTAGATAATAATCAATTACACCCCACAATCCCACGTTTGTAAGGATTTTATTTAATAGCAATATTTTCCTTCCACCTTTTTCTGAATTTCATGAATTTCAAACATTACTTCCCATTCTTATGACCTTCTCACGTACATTCTTTCCCCAATCAGCCATTTGACTTACTATGTGACTTACCCAAGAACAAATTATTATGTAAATTACTAGCAACAAGTTATTTCTTGATATCAAATTATTATATGACTTACTTCGAGTTATTTTGAATTATCCATTGTATTCACTTAATAACTTGCTAAGATTACAATAATACACAAATATCACTTAATAACTGAATTATATCTCTTAATAGCTTCTTATATACACAAACCTTACTGCACAAATGTATTTTTGTGACTTAATAACTGGATGAAAATTGAAAAAAAAAAAAAAAAAAAAAAAAAAAAAAAAAAAAAAGAAGAAGAAGAAGAAGAAGACAACTACATAACTTAATAAGTAGCAAAATAAGTGGCAAAATAACTTATCCATTGTTTTTTATGCTAGAACATAAGTGGCAAAATAAAAAGAAATGAACCAAAGATGATTAACAGCGATAGACGATGAAATTGGATAAAATTCAATTCTTTGGCCAAAAGAATCCACCAAAAAGACATGCTACGAAATCCACCAAAGGGTTAAAAGTAAAGATTAACATCTAAAAAGTCAAAGGTTAATAATTCATTCACAATTTTCTAATTGTTTCTTGGTTACAAGGCATCGAGCTTAAATAAGCATTAACAAAGAACAACTCCCCATCCCTAATTAGAATTTTAAAGCCAAACAATAGTTTCTTTGTAAATAATTCTTGTTTTAAGCAAGAATAGGCAACAAATTTAAGAAAACTTTGAATACAAATTAAACACCACCTAAGATTTTCATGCAATTTTATAAAATCACTTAATAACTAAAATATATTGTAAGGGTTTGACCAGCATTGTAGGAGTTGCATAACAAAGGAGTACTAGTTCAACCATCATGATTTCTAAGAACACTTGCATCACAAAAAGTGTATTCTTGCTTCTATAAAAGGTCCCCAAGAGATTTCACATTTTCATTAATGTTTCATGGTGAAGATTATTTAGATTCTATTATGATCTTTTTTTAGGACTCTTCAAGTCTGAGCAACCAGATTGGTGAATAACATGAAGTCTTGGAGTTTGGTCTGAAGACTAATTTTATTCAAGAGTAGGATTGTACGGGTTTGGAACCTAGTAATTTTATAAACCCCACCCATGTTTGTGATAAACCAATTGCTAAAAATGTCTCTGAGAGAGCATGGAGCACACCACTCACAACCCCACCACTGCAAGCATTTGGACCATACAAGCCAAGACCAATTACATTGGGTGAAAAGATGATCGATGGACTCTGCCTTAGCACGACAAAAAGGGCAAGAAATGTCAGCATTAGGGCAGAACATTTCTCATCCAGAGATGTACTCCACCAAGAAAAAAGAAAAGAGTTAAATTAGTAAGCTGACGTCGTAGAATTTGCATTATAAGAATCAAAACAAGGCTCGTGTGTGTGTGTGCACCGTTTAGTTTTGTTTTTTGGTCTTTACTGGGAAGGTGGCACTCAAAAGCTTGAATGGAATTGATATTATCAGAATACCTTTTTGTGTGTATGTGGGTGCGAGAACATGCATTTTGTTTAGTCTTTTGTTTTTGTTTTTTGGTCCTTTACTGGGAAAGTAGCATTCAAAAGTTTGAATGAAATTGATACCATCAGAGTAGTACCTCTTTTGTGTTTTTGGATTTTAGTCACCCAAAAGTTTGTAATGGCATTGTTATATCAGAGTACTTTTCTTTGTGCGTGAGTGGGCGTCTGTGTTGCAAGAAACAGGATTAATGGGGTTTTTACAGTGCCATTTGGCTTGAACTTTTCCTAACCGTTAAATGGATAATTGATGTTAGAATCAACATGGGAAACTAATTTTCCAATAGGTTCCAGTAGGAACTAATTGAAATTGAAGACATACATGATGCAGCCATGCAGGCCAGGGTGAAAGGCTGAAATTGAACCAAACTGTGTTATTTCTGCTTTTCTGCTCAAATATGCTCAAAAGAGTGGTTTCAAAATTGGGCGATCAATTTGGACCTTTGCCCGTTTTCTAGGTATCTGATCAGTGGGTGGCCTTTACCCGAGGAGTCCAAAATGCAATTTGCTCACTGATCAAGTGATTAGTTCTGTCCATCACGGTTGATGCGTTTCAATCTTTTTTGTCCATCACGGTTGATACGTTCCGATCTATCTATTTTGAAGGACAGTGTTTCCTAGATAGTTAATGTGCGTCACATAGGCCACAAGAAATCATTTTGGTGGTCACTAGAAATCATTCTTCTGCAATTTCATAGTGTTGTTTACTGACTTGCTCAAGCCATATGGTTTGCAGTTTGCAGATCGAGAAAGAATATGACACTTACGGAAGAAATAAAATTAAGGGGAAGAACTAAAAGCATCAATAAAGAGACTAATTAATTCCAAAACACTGATTGTTTTTGTATCCTACTAGTAATGCCGAATATTACTCGTTTAGACAGCTATGGCATAAGACAGAAACTTGGTCTGGCCGCTTAATGCTTCTTTTTTTGAAGTAGCTTCTTGAACCAATAGGCAGACATCTTTGGGTACCTCTTGAGGGTTTTGAAATCAACATAGACAATGCCAAACCTTGAAGTATAGCCTGATCTCCATTCAAAATTGTCAACCAATGACCATGCAAAGTAGCCAGTCACATTTGCTCCATCGTCAATTGCCTTCTTCAGTTGAGATAAATAGCCTTTGTAGAAGTTAATCCTCGTGGTGTCATGCAATCCCTTAGGAAGAGTGACATTACCGGGATCATCCATGCCTGCCAATCATACATAAAACGACATGAGACTCAAAAACACAAAACCGTATTGAGCTTAAAATAGAAAAAAGATGAACTAACTCTTACCATTTTCAGACAAAATCACATTAGGATTTCCATAGTGCTCTTTGATGTAAGTAACAGCCTTGTATAGACCCCATGGTACATTGTAGAGCCAATAAGAATTTGCCTGCAAATATTCAATTACTCAAATGCTAAGATAAATTTTCATCAATCCTGCATCATTTTTTTTTTTTTTTTATTTAAATTCTCATTGAAATTTGATTTAATCTTGAAAACTAAAAGTAAATGCAAGATTGTACCTTTGGACCAATTGGCACTCCCTTTTTCTCATCTGAAAAAAATTTCACAAAGCAGAGAGAGAGAGAGAGAGAGAGAGAGAGATCAGTTACGAAAGGATTTATTGTGAACAATAAAAATACAAATTCCTTTTTTGGTAAAACGAGAGGAAGGTAATATCTTACAAGCAAACCCAGCATTCCAATCCTGCTGGTAGCCCAGGACTTTCGGTTTTTCTTGATGTGGATCATAAATGTAGTAAGCAGTATATTGGTTGATACCCACAAAATCCATTGATCCCTTCACCATCTTAACCTCTTCTTCTGTGAACTTTGGTAGCCTTTTTCCAACAATGTCTTGAATTGTTCTTGGATACTCACCATATACAATGGGATGAATAAACCTATGTAAAGCCAGCAGCATTGCTATAAATTAGCGTTAATTGTTACAAAATTGTTTGAACCTTTTTTGTATGTAGTTTCAAATCATACTATTTCCCCCCCTTAAATTCATGTAAATCTATTTTAATATCCCCTTATGATTCCCAGATTTACCTGAATAATTTTAGAATGATAATTTCCCCCCCTCAAATTCTTTCCCGAATTTCTCAATTTATTCACAACATTTTCTTGAAAATTTTGCAAAACCAACTTATTCCCAATGGAAAATAAGTTCCAGATTCCAAACTATTCAGAGTGGGGAATAATTTTGGGATCACTAATTTATCACTATAGCCAATGGTGTCAATCAATTGAATCGACTATAACTCTATGATATTTTGAATAATGGAATGTGTTTGCTTGTTACAGGCGGATGTTAAGGACTTTTACCATCCAACATGAAAGTCTCTTGCTCTTTGAGCCGCATAGTTGTCGGCCTTTGATCTCGTAAGAGGTTCATACCAAACAAAATCCAAGAGAATTCCAATCCTCCCCTTTTGTTTCTCCTGAAATGCAAACATTTGTCAATGAACACATGCTTTAATTTTTCCAATATATTGGGAAAAGGAAATGAATGTTAATCCTACTTGATACTTCTGACGATATCTCTGAACTGCAGCTGCATGAGATAAAATCAAATTATGGGCTACAATGTAAGGTTCAGTCGCAGAATCCCCAGCTGTACAGTTTCCATATGCTTTGGAGCACCTTCCAGGAGCAAAGATTCCGTTATCATACCCAAGAGCTGCCACTACTCTAGGTTCATTAAATGTCATCCAATTCTTCACTCTGTCTCCAAATGTCTTGAAACAAAAGTCTGCATAATCGGTGAAATCTTTCCTGTAGAGTTTTATTCCTTTATCAAATTGTAGTCCAACTAAAGCTAAATTCTAAATTCAAGCATCAGAAATAATACTCTGAAACCATATATAACAGAGATTGATCATTGCTCAGAAAAAATAAAATGGCCGAAAATATATGAAAAAAAAGGCCATTGCTTGTCATAGTACTCACACTACTTTACGGCTCAACCATCCTTCGTACTTCTTCTCAAGTGCTTCAGGAAAATCATAATGGTACAAATTTGCATACGGAGTAATGCCTATAAAACATTTAAGATAATTACATGGTGCTAAAATCATATCGGTGTTTCATAGAACATGATGAAGACCTAGTGACCTACTATCGCAATATAGTGTTTTTTATTTTATTTATTTATTTAAATTTCTTCAAAACATACCTCTTTCAAGCATGTAGTCAATCAACCTATTGTAGTAAGCAACTCCTTTCCAATTTACTTTCCCAGTTCCATCTACATTAAAACCAATGATTTACACAAGATTACAACATATTTTAGGGGTAAAGATGAAATTTTCTTTTTTACAGCAGATTACAAAAGAAAAAAGTGTTATTGAATATGTACCTGGGAAAATCCTAGACCATGAGATTGAGAACCGGTATGCATCAAAGTTTAGCTTTTCCATGATATACACATCTTCCTGTGTAACCATAGAAGAAGACATTAAATTTCATATATCATTCAAGGAAATAAACTGGCCTGGAGAAGATTATTTTTTGGGTGTAGTGTTGATGGGTTAAGCCACCAAGTGTCAATGTATGTATACTAAGACTGTATTGTCCTCAATAAATTGGGTTCACATTAGGGATTAATTTGGTCCATAATTAGGTATTTTTGGATTGATTTTTGCTATGATAAACATATATGTTAGAACATATGATAAGGAAGTTGGGATTGGATAACAATACAAATATACCCAGATAACAACAAGGGATCCTAAACACGTGGTAGGTCCCGGTTGGTCCAATTGGGGCAACCTTCTTTTTGGACTCAAACTAACATGTTCTTTTCCCGCACGGCAGAATTTTATGATCCTAACTTTTTTATTATTGTAAAGTAATAACTTTAATCTTGTGCAATGACAATCATAAATTCATAACTGTTCATAAATAACATGTGTGAAAGTATTATTCTGTATCAACCCATTATAACGTGGGTATAACACCTTCACAAAAATATGATATACGGAGTATATTTATATTATAAAAATAAATAAATAAATGAGTCCCCATATATTGAAAGTAGGAATTGGGAACCACGCTTTGGTAATTAATATTTTTTAATATAAAATTAAAGAGAGGGAAAAAACAAAAAGCACTTACTTTGTAGCGGTGATACTGGTCCACCGAAACATCTGCGGTGGCATTCATCGCTTCAATCCCTGTTTTTCAGCAACATAAAAAACATAAACAGAAAACAATAAAACAGAAAAACAAAAGTTAAAAAACAAAAGAAAAAGGAAACAACTTAATAAATAAATAAATAGGGATATAACTGTGTTAATTACCGGGAGTTTGAATGAAGACGTCCCAGATGCTGGGCCCACGGCCGTCCTTGTGAGCCATTCCTTCAACTTGATAAGCAGACGTCGCCGTTCCGAACACGAACCCCTTCGGGAAGCTCTCTCTGCTCAGCCCACCAGTGTCGACGCTCGACATCTCTGGCCGTGCGGCCTCGCTGCCCTCCAATGCATGTGCAACACTCTGAATCACGAGGACAACCAGCAACAACAATGGCAATGGGTCTCTCATCTTCAAATTACACAATTACAGAGAGAGAGAGGGGGAGTCGGGGCTCTAAGGAGTGTACAAAAGCTGTGACTGGGCGACCCTTTCTATAGACTGGAGAGTGTTGGAGAGTCAAAGAGGGACTCAAACACAAGAATATAAGTCTATTCCAACATAGAGTAAATATGTTTAGCCCAAACTGTAACTCTGGAAGTCGACTTTGAGTAACAGCGGGAAACAACAATCGTCCTCTGTTTTATGGTAACCTAGATTTGATATTAAAGAAAATGTGAGAAATAATCCTTTTAATTTTTCACATTTATATTGAGAAATTTTCAAACTTCGTTAATTAAATGCATGAAATCACTTTTAGTTAAATAAGCTTTAAAAAACTCTAAAGAAAGATTAATAAAATGAGTTCTTCTATATGGGACTACTCTATAGACCTATTACATAGAGCTACTGATGTAATCATTTTCTATTGGTCTCCTCTTTTAAAAAGTGAATAATTTGAAATAAAATGAAATCTCCCAAAATCAGGCCGAAATAACTGAATAACCCTCATTCCGTGTTTTGAGCGCGAAAATCACGAACAACAATATCGGACATTCCCTCCTTCACTCGTTCCCTCCTCGAACTAGTCAGTTACAATATCGAACATTCTCTCGTTCCCTCCTCTTCAAACCAGTCAGTTACTCTTTTGAGCAGACATGATATCAAGTTGTGACGGTAGACCAAATGGGTTCTGTTCGTTCGTTGATTGCCGACAATCTACCATCGAAGTTCTGTTATCAAGTGGTGATATGCGATGGTTCGAAGAAATTGTCAGAATCATGCCCATTTTTTAGGGTTATATCGTTTTTCGATTATTGGGAAAAACTCTATGTGAATAGGCTTTTTTTAACAACTATGAAGTGGTTTAAAACATTGAAAATCTTAAGAGCACCCAAAATCTTCGAATTAATTCGGTTTAATGCTATCAAAGATTCAGTTATTCAGTTGATTTATGCTTTATTATGCAAATGTTCATTCGTATTCATGGTAAAAGAAGAGGCTTTTCATGGTAAAAGAAGGGGCTTTGTAATATCAATAAAAAATATCGATATTTTTTTCAAAAATATTGACTTATTAAGTTGTAAAGTTAACCACGGTATCACAATGGAATTGATTGAACTAGTCCTCTGTTATGCAACTCCTACAATACTGGTCAAACCCTTACAATATATTTTAGTTATTAAGTGATTTTATAAAATTGCATGAAAATCTTAGGTGGTGTTTAATTTGTATTCAAAGTTTTCTTAAATTTGTTGCCTATTCTTGCTTAAAACAAGAATTATTTACAGAGAAACTATTGTTTGGCTTTAAAATTCTAATTAGGGATGGGGAGTTGTTCTTTGTTAATTAATGCTTATTTAAGCTCAAAGCCTTGTAACCGAAAAACAATTAGAGAATTGTGAATGAATTATTAACCTTTGACTTTTTAGAAGTTAATATTTGCTTCTAACCCTTTGGTGGATTTCTTAGCATGTCTTTTTGGTGGATTCTTTTGGCCAAATAATTGAATTTTATCCAATTTCATCATATATCACTGTTAATCATCTTTGGTTCATTTCTTTTTATTTTGCCACTTATTTTTCAGCATAAAAAACAATTGATAAGTTATTTTGCCACTTATTTTACTACTTATTAAGTTATGTAGTTGTCATTTTTTTTTTTTTTTTTTTTTTGGGTTTCAGTTTTCATCTGGTTATTAAGTCACAAAAATACATTTGTACAATAGGGTCTGTGTATATAAGAAGATATTAAGAGATATAATTCAGTTATTAAGTGATATTTGTCTATTATTGTAATCTTAGCAAGTTATTATGTGAATACAATGGATAATTCAAAATAACTCCAAGTAAGTCATATAATAATTTGATATCAAGAAATAACTTGTTGCTAGTAATTCACATAATAATTTTTTCTTGGGTAAGTCACATAGTAAGTCAAATGGTTGATCGGGGAAAGAATGTACGTGAGAAGGTGATAAGAATGGGAAGTAACGTTTGAAATTCAAAAAATGGTGGAAGGAAAATATTGCTATTAAATAAAATCCTTACAAACGTGGGATTGTGGGGTGTAATTGATTATTATCTAATTCCTTAAATGGTTGTAGGCCAATCTATTAGGCCAACGGGTTAGGCTTCTTATCATTTTGCTAATAGAATATATCATAACAATTAAAAAGTAGTTGCATCTAGAAAAGGCGTGCAAATCATTCAATATTTCAATCAATACCATCCTAATCTTATTTAAAAAAAAAATTAAATAAATCTTCCAATAAAAAAAAAAAAACCATTCTATCCAATTCTATCCAATATGAATATGCAAGGGGGCAATCTATGTGAGGCCTTATTTAATCTAATACTATAGAGGTATGCAATTAGAGGATGCTAATCAGAGTCAGTCCAATACATCATTTTAATTTCCATGTTATCCTTACCCCCCCTCCCCCCTTTTTTTTTTTTCTTTTTTTTTTTTTTTTTTTTTTTTTGAGAAAACGATCTAAGACATTGTATTAATTGGAGCACTGAGCCAAATCAACAAGAAAAAGGTCTGGAATAAGGGTCATCCAATATATCATTTTAATTTCCATGTTATCCTTATCTTATTAGCCTAATCCATTCATTTTAATTTTACCTACTTCCCAATGACCCTTTCCTTCTATTTATGAACAATTAATAAGAATTTAGATCCTATGTAGTTTTTTTTCTCTATAAATATTTTGTAAGGTTTTTCATGACTACTAGGTCATTTGATTTATAAATAAATAATAAAAGGAAAAAAGGAAAAAGAAATCGGGATCATCAAACCTTAGGCATAGCATAAGACCATTACTAGCTTCCATTTTTGGAGCAGGGAAATTATAACCATGCCAATCATATTACACAATGATGGGCTTACCATGACCTTACCAGTTAGATTAGGATCCCCATTGCATGTGTAAAAACCCCTGTATAAGAAATCAACATGATCGGTAGCCATTTGATGGAAAATAAAAATTGTGAATGCATTGTGAAATGTTATACATTTGGACTCTTTAAATCACTTTTATTTATTTATTTATATTTCGTAGTGGTCCTTCATTGTATTGTCGCTTGGCATTGTCGTCTTCCATCGTGGATTAAACTTATTACAAATGGTTTTGCAAAAAGTATTTGGGCCTGCTGCTGCGGTGGAGTGTTTTCCGAAGGGCAGTACTATACGAAGCACCATTTCATACAGCACTCCATGTAGCACTCAACCGCCACATCAGCAAAAAATATATTTGTTAAATAATTTATGGGAGTTTTTGGTCCATACACATAGTGCCACATAAAGTGCTGTATTTTAGTACTTCACATAAAGAGTGTTGGAAATATTGAACAGAAGCATAGATGTAGAAAATCAAAATATGAAAAAAATATATTTATAATAAAAGAAATAGACTTATCGATTGAGGCGTGTGCGAACATTGTCCTTAAGAGTTGATTTGTGCCCTTCGGAGTGAATCACTCGGTGCATCTAGGTCCTCTAGCGCCCAATCCCTCTAGGATACAACAATCGTGTTCATTGTCCACGTGCACTCGTAAGTACAAAGAACCGAACAGCTCTAGATCATTCCATAAAAATCTGCAACAAAAATTGAAGAAGGACAGATAGAATTTTATACAAAAGAATTTATACATTGAGAGAAAAGAAAGATTGAGAAAAAGGTTTTCTTAAAACTCTTATGGTTTTTTCTCATTCCAAAGAAAAAAAAAGAAGAAGACAAGAAAAAACCATAAAAAATAATAATGGAAAAACCATTTTTTTTTTCAAAAGGATGTGTAACCCCCCCAACAATAATATACCAATAATGGACAATATAAATAAATATTATAAAGGCCATAACACCTCATAAATAAAACATAATTTGAATCACAAATATGTATTTTATTTATAAAAATACAACAATCCTCCACATGATTCAAAATATATAATAAAAAGTATAATATGAGAATGTAATGTATCAGTAGTGGTGTCTTTTGGACTATGGACCATACCTAGGATATGTAGTGTGACCTACAAAAATATGGTGAAACCTATAAGTTTCTATGAACCTAAAATTTATTCTTATAGATCAGTCGACTCACAACCCACATATTATTCTCGATATCTGAGCTATTCTAATCGGGATGGCACAAATAAGCCATGCGCTATACTTGGATATTCATGAGTGTTCTAGAGAACCTGTCTAAGCTCTGATAGGAAGCGGCCCCACTTCCACACCTATATAGGTGGATCCATCAAGTGTGCACTACAACTGAACACACCACCCAAATAGGCTATGGAATCTATTAAGAGTTGAAACTCAACCTTAAACGTTGTAGTTTGCACTATCTAGACCATAGGAAGGGACAATCAAAATATATTATATAAATAATAATACACTCCAAGTCTACCAGTAACTTGTTATTAACCATATGAACATACTTTTTGGGATCTCCATTCACATAGGTTGGGTTACCATTCACTGTTGACCCTTGTTATAGACATAAGTCCCATTCCCTCGATTAATTATTCACTAAAAAGTGAATTAGTCAGAAGCTTAATAATTCTCATCTCTGACTCTCTAAATAGTTGCTATTTAATATTGTGCTCCTAGGCACTACCCCATAAAATTATTTGCCCGAGCCAACAAATAATGAATAAGCACAAATCTCATCCATAAATATATAATTGCTTAGATTTTTCTCTCAACACTCTCATAGCTTTTTACAAGCCAAGTCATCAGTTCCAACCTCCAAAGTGGACAATGAGATATATCATCTTAGATAATTCCAAGGCACCATACCATATAGGCCATATAGGTCCACATATGGATTTCTTATCATTTGAATCAAAGATTCAATCATCATCATCATCATAATCTGCAAATAATATAAGAAATCCATAAAATTGATGACTATTAGGAAAGTTGGGTACACATATCACTTTTAATAAATTTTAAGTAAATATACCTCTCAAAAAGGGATATTCAAATTATGAATCATTGATTCATCTCACATCATTATATCATCAAATATTTAAATAAAAATATGCCATACAATACCCATAAATTTTTAAAAATCATCATCATAATTTCTTTGAATCTCAACATTCAGAAATAACTTTGGTCAGCGCAACAATATAAATAAGTATATATATATGAGCAATAATTTTAAAACATTTCCTTAGCCACTGAATAACATAGTTATTCTCAAAATCATTAATAATTCACATATGACATTCTCTCAATATATCATGTATAATTTCAATAGGTCTGAACTAACTCCATTTTCAGAAATGAAAATCATAATACTCATTTTATCTCTTTTATTAATAAGAGACCAACATATAATATATTGAGAAAATTCAATAATTTGTAAATGTAAAATAAATATACATTCTTACGTAAAATGTGCCTTCGCAAGATGTGCCCCCTGCAATTCAAGATATAATGTTTTGTTTACTAATTTCAATGCAATTATAGCATTCACATATATAAACAGCACATCTTATAATTTCCATGTAAAATATATTCATATAGAATAAATTTAAAAGTATATTTATTTTTCTATTGTCACACAATATATTTGTAATTGGACTCTTTGATTAGAAATTGAAAATTCAATATTGTCAACCCTAACAGTTGACCATACACGTATTTTTTTTTTCTCTATTTAAAATAATTCTCACTATTTAAAAGACTATATAGGTAAGCATGTAAATTCAAGATAAAATTTTGACAAAAATCTCATTTATCATCTTATCGTCAAATTTTATTTTCATTATGTACGTGAAAGAACCATACTCACATACAACATCTAAATTACATAAGTATATCATGATGTCAATATCATAATCTCTCAACCCATATTTAAAGCGATCAAATTTATAAATATCATGCTTTTTCTTATAAGAATTATTTATATATGCTTGTAACACACTTTATCAAAATCATAAGTTAATTTGCACACATAAATTAATAATATCATATTCCACAATTAAATTCAATTAATTTGGTATTGATTAATAAGATATATGAATTTAAAAAATCTCTTTAAACATGATAAATGAAAGGTTGGTGATATATATTCATACTTTGGGTTCACATATTAGTCAAAGAAATAATTACAGAATATTATTCTTACAATTAAAGATATAGATTTGTAACCGAATTCTAATGATTAAACGAATTTAATAGTATAATCATCATGAATATTTAATAATCCAACAGTCACAAAAATTTAACCCCAATAGTCAAACATTAAATTTCTAACGGTTATAAAAATTTTAATGGTCAATTGGTTACAAAAATAAATAATCAATCGATTAGCCATAATCAAACCTTATTGCTTGAAAATTAAATCAAATTTAACTAATATCATAAATTCTGTAACCGATTACAACATTTAACTCCAATAAATCCAAGAGTTAGAAATTAATAAAATTATGTTTCTCTTTGAATTTTGAAAAATTCATTAAGAATATAATAATCTCATGTAGGTAGCAATTCCTTTTTTTTTTTTTTTTTCCAATTAAATATGAAAATAACCCCCACAAATTCAAACACTATGAAAATGATATAATTTTGACATCAAAAATAAAATAATATGCATGATCAAAATTTTCAAATTCACAAGTGAATAGGATACATCCATTTGTGCAATTGAATTAGGATGAATATCAAAAAACTCTTATCAATTCATAAGTCTAAATTCAAGAATCATCACAAAATCAATATATAATTGAGACATATCATTCAAACAAAACAGTTTATATTTATTTTAACAATTCATAATTGTTATCTAGACACCATTGTGAAATTCAATCCATATATATATTGTTAGGATTATGCCCTAGAGCCAATTATAGCGATGATTGTTTAGGGATTGGGAACAATCATTTGATTTCATTTATATGTGTCACATTTATTATTGATTTAATAAAAGGGCTTATTTTATTATGTTTATATGCATCATTTATATTTACGTAATATGTCCATGGAGTTAGAGTTGAGAATATGAAATACGAAGGGTTGTAATTTTGAGATTGAAAATATATCTCTGTACTAAACTCCTAAAGCATTCCTAGTTGAAGGTTCACTATGATGGATAGTAGTAAACCATAGGATTAGCACTTGTTAGATTGACTCTATAGGAGGATAGCTAATCTCATGCTATTTGTGTGGAGACATTACAACCTAACAAGTGGGTGCCTATTATAAGAATAGGTACACTGAATGTGACCAAAGATATGAGATAAGCTGAATGGAGTTTTAACCTTCCTATTGTAGACACCCAAATTTTGCCGAGCTGCCTTCCGGACAAAATCCGTCAACCCGTCAACAGTACAATTGGGTCGGACACGCTTTGTACCTAACTTTATTCGTCTTGTCCTACCCACCAGGGCAAGGCCTCTCCCCAATTCAACCTCCAACATCCGAAGTCTAAGAGCCAGGAACGGGCACGATGCCCGAAAACCCTAAATCGAACCCCTAACACAGCACTAGGTGGTTCGATCTCCAACAATCTTTGATCCAACGGTCAATTCAACCATAGGATCTTCAATTCAACATCCCTAGAGCGGTCTAGGACCATTTAATTGAGAATCAGAGGGCACAAACCCTCCGATCCCCAGTTTACCCCGAATCGAACCCCTAACACAGCCCTACGGTGGTTCGATCTCCAACAATCTTTGATCCAACGGTCAATTCAACCATAGGATCTTCAATTCAATATCTGTAGAGTGGTCTAGGATCATTTAATTGGGAATCAGAAGGCACGAGCCCTTCGATCCCCAATTTACCCCAAATCGAACCCCTAAATCAGCACTAGATGGTTCGATCTCCAACAATCTTTGATCCAATGGTCAATTCAACTATAGGATCTTCAATTCAACATCTCTAGAGCGGTATAGGCCATTTAGTTGAGAATTAGAGCGCACAAGCCCTCCGATCCCCAATTTACCCCAAGTCAAACCCTTAAATTAGCACTAAGATGTTCGATCTCCAACAATCATTGATCCGACGGTCAATTCCACTATAAGATCTTTAATTCAATATCCCTAGAGCGGTTTAGGATCATTTAATTGAGAATCAGAGGGCACGAGCCCTCCGATCCCCAATTTACCCTAAATCGAACCCCTAACACAGTGCTAGGTGGTTCGATCTCCAACAATCTTCGATCCCATGGTCAATTCAACCATAGGATCTTCAATTCAACATCCCTAGAGCGGTCTAGGACCATTTAATTGGGAATCAGATGGCACAAACCCTCCAATCCCCAAGTTACCCAAAACCGAACCTCTGATGCAACTTTAGGTGGTTTAATTCCTCAGCATTTCTCATTCAATGGTCAAATCGACCTTTGGATCTTCAATTCAACCCCTCAAGATCAATACCAGACCATTTGATCGAAGATCGGGCCTCGTTCGACTAACGATCAACAAAACCCTAATTGCAGAGCCCTATGAGCATCATGCTCACATACAGACCATTTAATCCGACCCTAGAGGGTGCACACTCCATTATTTGGTCCCAAACCAAGTTTAGGAACCCAAAGTTTCAATCCCCATTCAAGACCAACGGTCGGATTCCACCCGATCATCGATCGAACGCGATTGCGCGATCCTATGGCCCTACAGTAGGGCAGACCACTACCATAGGCCCACCTTAGTGGCCCCACACCTTCTAGAAGTGCACCCTGCCTAAGATCACAAGTTCCCATGTGTGATGATGAGAAATCATCACAAATATGGGATAAGTGTGCCCACGCCGGCCAAACCAGTATGGGAAGATCTTGCTTTCGGCTCTGCAATAGCTTGTAGCCACCTGTGGCCTGCAATCTAACTGCCCAGATGGGACTGGCTGCCACGCCTGCCATGCCAGCGTGGATGGGTAGTTTGCCCTTTTGCCACCTTTTGACCAGCTTGCCCTCATCAAATGAGGTAATCTCTTCATAAAACAAAGCTCAAATGCCCTCAATGTCCCATGTGACCAAAATGCCCTTCCAAATGACCATTTTACCCCTAAAAGTCCATGTTTTCCTATAAATAGCCCACATTTTATTCATTAAGGGGATCCTAGCCAAAAAATCCTTGAGAGCTGTAATCCTTAACCCAATTCCATCCTTCACACACACAATTAGAAAGCCCTAATCCATCTCATCTTCACACCAAGAACTCCCAACCCATATACTAACCATTCCATCCAAAGAAAACCATCCTAAACACCAATCCATTAAACCCAAATCCAATTCAATTCCATCCACCACAAAAAGAAACCTACCACACATCCTCTCAAAAACCCTTTCACAAAAATTTAGGGGCTGTTCTTGAAAGAGAATCCAAGGGTTGAACCATCCAAATTGCATTTGGATAGCATAAAAGAGATACAAATTCTGCTTCAGTTTTACTACACAAAGACTGTCAATTTCGTGTCTGCTGAATGGCAATTTCACTTCTGCTGACTGGTAACTTCACTGTTACCACACTTCCCTTCTCTAATTCACTCCACCACATCCACCACCACTCCACCACCTTCTAGCATACTTGGAGCTTTCAAAGGAGCATCTCAAAGGGAGGTTTTCAAACCTAGGAAAGGAGTACTCAAGCCAAAACTTGGTCAAAGCTAAGGTGGATACTAGGTGAGCTTCCCTTTTAAATTTCATTCTTAATTTCCTATTAAGCTCATTATTAATTGCAACCTCAATATGTGATTGTCACCCTTCTTTCCTTTGCCCGAGTACGTACATGGGCCTCCTAACACATGTCGTGGAGGGATCAAAGTCCTGTATGGTGGGTTAAAGGCAGGGAGACCCTAAACCACCCCTTTGCATGCAAACCATTCCAATAGGTTGCTAGCACCCATTTTTCATTTCATTTTATTGCATGTGAGCTTGCATTTGTGATGTGTGAAATGGCAATTTAAAGCATATCAAAAAGTTGAGATGATGTTTAGACAAAAATCAAATTTGACAAGGTTAGGTTCATGTATGCATGCATATTGTTTATACTAACCTTTTCTTATTTCCTTGTTGGTAATCATAATCAACTTGAATATAAAATAATCCCCTTTGATACGGAGCTTGTCGGACTTAATTGAATATCCCCATCCTTGGATAAATGGACAAATACAAGGACTTGGACAAATTCATTCAAAATGATTGTTCTCATTTTTCATTTTCTTTATTTAGAGGCTAAGGCTTTTCGCTATCCTTCGGGTTGTGGTCGTTGCGACCCTTTGCCCCTTTGCTTGTACATTTCCAACTTTATTTATCGCTTTATTTACCGCTTTATTTAGAGGCTATGGCTTTTCGCTACTCTTCGGGTTGTGGTCGTTGCGACTCTTTGCCCCAATGTTTAAGCACTTTTCATTTTGTGGTCACTTGACCCTTTCACTTTATGTACATATACTTGTGCTTTTCAAAGCAATAAACATCGCATTCATGAATTCCAAACCTTGCCAAGGTTGATTATGTTTATATATCTTTTGACGACTTTATATGTTCATCTTGAAATTTCATGCTATGTTGATATTTCGATTCTATTCCCATGTGAATAAGGGTCAACTAAAGACTCGAGATAATATATCATGCTATGGGTAAAAGTTTACAGCATCAAATGCTTAAAAACTCATCCATAGCATAATAGCTTATCATCATTAAATGGACTTAATCAATTGACCCGCCAGATTCTAATGAATCATCTTACCCCTAATCCAGGAATTCCTGCGTGTCCCTATGTCATGTAGTAAAATCTTAATCCTTAGGAGATTTGATTGATTGCATTTTATTCAATTAATTCAAGTGCGCACCAAGATTGGATTCAAATTCCTCCAAAACCATCTTTAAGCTCCAAGAGCTCCAAGTACTTTTTTCAAAAAGTCTTCTAAATTGAAAGTGATTCTTTACATCTCAAATCCTTGCTGAAAGATTCATACCTGCGTGGGACCATCTTCCCACCAATCATTTTTGACAACATTACCATCTTTATCAAATAAAGATTTTGATTAAAAAAGAACCTCTTGCCATCAAACAAACTGTTAACTCGTGCATCATTTTTTTTATAATTGACGAGTTCATTCCAAAAGAACGACTCTGATAATTGTTTTCATTAAAAAGGTGCGCGCCCTCTTTCCACAAACATTATCTTAATCAAGTTAATTTTCTAAAACTATCATTCCATGCAGGATCTCCTTTCTAGTATGGATTGAGAATCAAAAAGTTTCACTTTCACTTTGTTTAAACAAAACCCCTTTACACTCCAAAAGTGTTCTTTTCTCAATCAAATACATTTTCTTCCTTCAAAAGGAACCCCTGCCTTCAAAAGACGATCTTTACTTTTCAAAAGAGAACATCCCCTTTACTTCAAAAGCTTTCAAAAAGCATCATTTTCTTTACCCATTCCATTGACTCCATAAGTCTCGAGCTTTCTTCGGATCCCAAAAAAGGTTCGCACTTGATATTAATTCTTTAAAAATGGATTCACATCATTTCCATTTCCATCCTTTCATAAAGGATTGATTTTACCACTACAAGATAAGGATACTTTAGAGTTAATCAATTTGACCTAAGATACCCAAGAGAAGGAAGGCGAATTTGTGGTCCTTTTATAAAATTTTCATTCAGAACTTTAAGGCATACTTTTTCAAATATCAACACTTTCCAAAGACTTTGTTCCAATGCCTTTAAGGATCTCTTTTTCAAAATAACAGAATTCACCACCCTTCAAAAGGGTATTTTATGTCAAATCATTCGTATAGGAAACCAACAATACCAAATGGGATTTTAATCAGAAACATCGTTGAAATCGGGAACCGTTGGATTCCAACGGGCAATGTGGAGTGCCTTACACCTTCTCCACTCGTAACCAAACCCCTTACCCTCAATCTTTAGTCTTACAGATCACTAGGAATCATTCAATTTTTCAAGTAGACCCTCAGATAGGCCTATTAATGATAAACCCTCAAATTGACTTATTTTGGGATCTCAGATGACCCCACCTTCTGATTAACCATAGGATGTCCAGTCACATCCTCAAACCCCTTGATTGGTGGCGACTCCATAGCCTTGATTATTCTAGATATGCTTGCATGCCTAGGCCGGTCAAGGTGCCCCTTGAAATGAAAACAATACACACCCAGCACAGAATAGATGACCCGTGGTTGTCCCAACACTTAGGGAAAATCCCTTTTCCCTCCTTTTTTGGGGTAGCGACACCTGTCAATCAGTTTCTAATTGTTATAGTGGTACAAATGATCCTTAGACCTAAGACACCATAGTTGTCTTATGCATATAGCTTTAGAAGTTTGATAACACTAAGTGTAGATCCTTCTAGGGGTCTGTAAGGGTGTTCATTGGCCCTACTACTATGTGTGTGATCAACAAGGAATCCATCACTCTCAGGAAAAAGAGAGAGAACGTTTCATATATCATTCAGTGATATAACTCATTAAATCCATGGCCCATGGTAGAATGAATATGGAAACGAGTTTGCATAAGTTCATTATTGAGTTCATATTCATGATTGAGTATAAAGTAATTGAACTAAGGACTTGATAGACTTCTATGTCTTATTCGTTCAATTGGAGACACTATGTGGATGGAAGGATGTAATTGTAACCTATAAACTATAACAGAAGGGCTCTTTGTAATGATAACTATTTACCTCATTAAGGACCACACCATGAGCCATATGCTAGGTGTTACTCATGGTTAGTAGTTATAATCAATTAGGGAATTGGAAGGAGTTCCAATTAAACCCTTTAATGGAATGAGTTCCATTGTGCACAGCTTGTGCTATTCCTACTACTTGATGATGTGAACCTAATAGGGCCACACACTAATCATGCTAAGAGAGTTTCAAAGTCTATGAGAGAAAGGGTATAAGTGAATAAAGGAATTGTTCTTAAGGAGCAAGTTTGTATAGGATATAAACTAGAGGGGTTAATGTGTAATTAGGAGTAATTACTCAAAACCTAAAAAGGATTGGACTTCCTTCCCTTTGCCGGCCCTAGTGAAGGCTATTTAAAGCCTTTTATGATATGTGACATTATCACACTTAATCAACCCCAAGTGTTGGTTGAAAATTTCAAGGGCTTTCTCTCTCTCTTCTATTCTCCACCTCTAGCAACAACAAAGAAGAAAGAAGAAAGGACTTGAAGCTCTAGCTACGTGTGGATACCGTTGGAGACAGTACACTTGGATTGCTCATTCTCTATTGTCTGGATTCAAATCTTGGAGCAAAAAAGAGAAGACAAATCAAATTATAGGTAATTCTACCCTCTTCTAGTTAGGGTTTTGTTTGTGTTTAAGCATAATTGGATTCATGGGTTAAGGAATCGATTAGGAAAAGTTTTGTTTATCAATTCATATATTCCACACTTTGTTTTCCTTCTAGTTCGATTCCCTACAGATATCTATATATTATATATATATAGATATATAAATATATATATATATAGATAGATAGAGAGAGAGATAGATAGATAGATAGATAGATAGAGATTTTCCAAATATAACACCAATTTTATTTTGTTTTCGATCTCTTATAAAAGATTAATACATACAATATTTTTCATGTTAAATTAGAAAATTCAGGTTTAATATTGATGTAGTAGAAGGCACCTCTACATTCTGAAAAATAATTATATTGTAATTTAAAAAAAAAGGATTAACAAATAATAATCCATAACTAGAATAATAATTTGTTTTGCTACTCTTTTCTCATCAATAAGAAAATTAAAATATCACAAAATTACAAAGAGAAAGGTAATCATCATATATATACCTCATACAAATCATACAATCTAAATCACCACTTTTTCTAAATATTTAAGATTGTACATGAACCTTCTTTTTCATCTAAGTTATCACAAAATTTTAAGATTGTAATGATAAACAATCAAGTTCATAAATCTGCTAAATAAAATCAAATTACACTATACTTAAGAGTGTGTGATTCAAACAATTATATAATCAAGAAATCTCAAATAGTAGGAATAACATCTTTTTAAAAGCAATTCTATATATCAATTCATTATGATATGATTCAAACTCCCATATCTCAAAAACAAAATTGTGTAAAACAATAGAATATCAATGAATTGAATAGATCAAGAGTAAGATAGAATACTCATAAACATTTTGTAATAACTAAGAAAATTTAATTATTCAAATAACACACGAATCACGTAATTATAAACCAAAATAATTATATCAATTGATTAACAATACCTAACAAATGCAACTCTTAAGATTGTTGGAAATATTGAACAAAAGCATGGATGTTGAAAATCAAAATATGCAAAAATATATTTATAATAAAAGAAATAGACTTATCGATTGAGACGTGTGCGAACACTGTCCTTAAGAGTTGATTTGCGCCCCTTAGAGTGAATCACTCGGTGCATCTAGGTCCTCTAGCGCCCCAACCCTCCACGATATAGCAATTGTGTTCGTTGTACACGTGCACTCGCAAGTACAAAGAACCGAACAGCTCTAGATCTTTCCATGAAAATATGCAACAAAAATTGAAGAAGGATAGATAGAATTTTATACAAAAGAAGTTTATACATAGAGAGAAAAGAAAGATTGAGAAAAAGGTTTTCTTAAAACTCTTATGGTTTTTTCTCATTCCAAAGAAAAAAAAAGAAGAAGACAAGAAAAAACCATAAAAAATGATAACGGAAAAACCTTTTTTTTTTTTTTTTTTCAAAAGAATGTGTAACCCCCCCCCCCCCCCCGCCCCCACAATAATATGCCTACTAACTCAAAATAATGGACAATATAAATAAATATTATAAATGCCATAACACCCCATAAATAAAACATAATTTGAATCACAAATATGTATTTTATTTATAAAAATACAACAAAGAGTACATAGCATTTCCATTTCTAAAATCATAGAGAATTTGTTAAGAGTGCTTTTTCTTTCAATATAGGTGGGCAAACTATTTTTTAGGCTGAATAGTTAGCAATCATTATTGGTATTGAGAAAGCTTGGTCCTGAGCTAGAAAAAGTTATGGCTAGAATGTGACTCTCAATCAGTTGTTCATCGTTTACTAGATCCTTCACATTTTCCTCCTTAGCAATTAAGGTAAGACTGGCATTATTGCAAACTTTATCTAAAATCCATGGCCTTCCATTATTTTCATATCTTTAGGGAAGGGAATTTAGTGGTAGATAGAGTCTACATCATTCCGATCTAGGTTGAGGTGGTGGTTGAATGGCATGTCATGTCCCAATAAGGGTACGTATAAGGTTTGCAGAAATTTTAATTTTGACCCTATGTGGATATGTGTTCTCCTATCATTTGGCTCATTTGGCAAAAAAAAAAAAAAAAAAAAAAAAAAAACATATAAACCTATTATATCTCCAACTATTTGACACAAATTAAAAATTAGATGTTTAGAAAAAAAAAAAAAGGAAGTGGCCCATTTCTTTTTGCCATCTAAAAAAAAAAGAAAAAAGAAAAGAGTAATGCAATATTTTATTTTATTTTATTTGTTGTGAGTGTAATACTATAGTTGCCATCTACTTGTATCATGTGTTAAAGACTTAAGAAGGGTATATTCTTTGAATATATCATTTAATGTCTGTATAAAAAATTAAAAAGTACACATTAAGCGATATTTAAGGTTCTCCAAAAATATTATTTGAATATGTCATTTCATGGCTATATGATAAGTGCATATTAAATGTTATTTATGATTTTTGTTCTAAAATTGAATGAAGTGGGTCTTCCTTGATTTCTTGCATAAGTGAAGTATTTCAATACAATAAATTCTTCCACTGCTGGATGTATGTAATTTATAAGAAACGTTTCGATTTTATGACATTGAGATTTAAAAATTTATTGGGTTTTCTTATCATATGTCCTAAAAGCATCTTCGATGGTGTGTTAAAAGGTGTGCTATTACTATATTTTAGCAATAGCACACCTTATTGGTGTTCCAATAGTGTGCTAAAGGGTGTATTAAAAAATAGCAATAGTTCACCTTTGTGCTATATTTGGCGCACCCTTGAACTAAAATAGCACAAAATGGGTTTAAAAAAGGAAGGAAATGGTGGTTGTGTAAAAAAATTACATGCCATTTGCACCATTGGAGCACATTATGCTAAATTATAGCATTTGGATATCTCTGTTAATTTACATATACATTTTTCTTACAAAATATTTTTATTAATTTGCACAAGATAACCATCACACGTAGAGGCATTTGAAAATAATAATAAAACAGATAACTTAATAAGGATTTAAAATAGAAGGGAGACCAATTTTTGCATGTCATATGAGCAGTGGATGTCGAAAAAAAAAAATTTTTTTTTTTGAAGTTATTCCGAGCAGTGGATGTCGAAAAAAATGAATTCATGTAGAAATCACTTCATTCATATCATTCCTAAATAGGCTTTAGAAGATCAATTGTGACTTCTAAGTCTGTTTCCATGATAATGGATTATCATTTTTTTTTTACTTTAAAAAAAAAAGGGCATAAAGGAAGAGAGGAAGGGCAATTACATTATAACATAGTGGTACAAACATGTCATCTGAAATGGTGCTTGCGTAAGGTTGCCATGAGGAGCTTGCATCTATTATTGGTGAATTGATGAGCCCTCTCTCAATTTTAAGAGTTAATGTATATATTTGACAACATGACTACCAGAAAGAGATGAAAACAGCTATGCAGTACTTGAATAACATGCAAGTATTCAATATCTTGCTGTAAATACTCAAACAGCAGCCCATCTTACTCAAAATAATGAAAACGACACAAGTCTAAAGATCACCCTGAAGCACCATTTCTCAGATCACCTTTAAGCACCATAGCAACATACTCAACTCTCTCATCCATATCCATGCGAAAGAAGAGATTGACACTGTCTTGGTCATGAGCAATCTCATGTGCTACTTTAAGTCGATCCCTGATGCCAAGGTGGTCTAGCTTCTTTAGCTCATCCATCACTGTAGCCTTCTGCTCAGCCATGTCACGAGTTTGTCTGATCTAACTTGCCAACACAGCCATTTATTCCTTATTATCGTGAAGAAAGCTCCCAAATTGTTGTGCCATTTCCTGTAGTCCTGAATTCCATCCATCACTTTTAGTCCTCTTCCTAGGATTTTGCTACCACTTGCCTTATTTGAAGGAGGTTGAGTCATATATTAATAAATCCAAATCATCTTGCCCTTTCATCTTCCCATCATCATCTTGCACTGACAGATCATCTAACTTCTCTACATAATCAGCAGCTGTCTCAGCTCCCTTTCCATTTGCTCGATCCTTTCCAAAGATTAGTGCGAGGTATTCATAGTGAGGAAACGGCTTGTTCCTAAAACCTTTAACATCGGGAACTCTCTACATGCCCATAAATTAATTATTCCACAATATATTGTACTTCTAAATAGAACTAATAGATATAAACTTGCTAAATCATTCTTTCAGTTAAATTATTCTTTCAGCTACATGATCAGTCTTCCACAAGGGTGGAACTAACTCCAATCTCTAAGTACACAGCCTCCAGTTAAAATCTTTGCTCACTTGCAAGACTTAATAATGATGCAGAATTTTAGTAGAGCCAAGAAAGTTGGACCATGAAGTACATGACAATAATAACATGGGTGGTAGAGAGGATATTAGAATTTTGGGCAAACAACTAAGAAAAGTGGACAAATTAACATGAAGCAGTATTACATAAAAAAATTAAAGGAGATGATAGGAAACTTATAGAGACACACACAGAAAACAAAATATGAAAGCCAAGTTTCTCCTGTATATCTTCCAAATCTTATTGACGAGAATCCTTGCATATCTCTGTCCATACATTAAAGCATGTTATAATTATTTTGATATTTTCTAGAACATGTAATCCTCCAATCCTCCGTACAGTAAAATCTGTCTTTGGAAAGTAGAAAGAATTTATGTAAATAGATTACTGCCATCATGATTTCTAAGGACACTTGCATCACAAAAAGTGTGTTCTAGCTTCCATAAAAGGTCCCCAAGAGATTTCACATTTTCATTAATGTTTTATGGTGAAGATTATTTAGATTCTATTATGATCTTTTTTGAGGACTCTTCAAGTCTGAGCAACCAGATTGGTGAATAACATGAAGTCTTGGAGTTTGGTCTGAAGACTAATTTTATTCAAGAGCAGGATTGCACGTGTTTGGAACCTAGTAATTTTATAAACCCCACCCATGTTTGTGATAAACTAATTGCCAAAAATGTCTTTGAGAGAGCATGGAGCACACCACTCACAACCCCACCACTGCAAGCATTCGGACCATACAAGCCAAGACCAATTACATTGGGTGAAAAGATGATCGACGGACTCTGCCTTAGAACGACAAAAAGGGCAAGAAATGTCAGCATTAGGGCAGAACATTTCTCATCCAGAGAAGTACTCCACCAAGA
This sequence comes from Liquidambar formosana, assembly GCA_039720395.1. Classification (NCBI taxonomy): domain Eukaryota; kingdom Viridiplantae; phylum Streptophyta; class Magnoliopsida; order Saxifragales; family Altingiaceae; genus Liquidambar; species Liquidambar formosana. Next base: position 15,889,521 of record CM077828.1, on the reverse strand, counting down.
AAAAAGAAAAGAGTTAAATTAGTAAGCTGACGTTGTAGAATTTGCATTATAAGAATCAAAACAAGGCTCGTGTGTGTGTGTGTGCACCGTTTAGTTTAGCGTTTTGGTCTTTACTGGGAAGGTGGCACTCAAAAGCTTGAATGGAATTGATATTATCAGAATACCTTTTTTTGTCTATGTGGGTACGAGAACATGCATTTTGTTTAGTCTTTTGTTTTTGTTTTTTGGTCTTTACTGGGAAAGTAGCATTCAAAAGTTTGAATGAAATTGATACCATCAGAGTAGTACCTCTTTTGTGTTTTTGGACTTTAGTCATCCGAAAGTTTGTAATGGCATTGTTATATCAGAGTACCTTTCTCTGTGCGTGAGTGCGCGTCTGTGTTGCAAGAAACAGGATTAATGGGGTTTTTACAGTGCCATTTGGCTTGAACTTTTCCTAACCGTTAAATGGATAATTGATGTTAGAATCAACATGGGAAACTAATTTTTCAATAGGTTCCAGTAGGAACTAATTGAAATTGAAGACATACATGATGCAGCCATGCAGGCCAGGGTGAAAGGCTGAAATTGAACCGATCTGTGTTATTTCTGCGTTTCTGCTCAAATATGCTCAAAAGAGTGGTTTCAAAATTGGGCGATCAATTTGGACCTTTGCCCGTTTTCTAGGTATCTGATCAGTGGGTGGCCTTTACCCGAGGAGTCCAAAATGCAATTTGCTCACTGGTCAAGTGATTAGTTCCGTCCATCACGGTTAATGTGTTTCAATCTTTTTTGTCCATCACGGTTGATACGTACCGATCTATCTATTTTGAAGGACAGTGTTTCCTAGATAGTTAATGTGCGTCACATAGGCCACAAGAAATCATTTTGGTGGTCACTAGAAATCATTCTTCTGCAATTTCATAGTGTTGTTTACTGACTTGCTCAAGCCATATGGTTTGCGGTTTGCAGATCGAGAAAGAAAATGACACTTATGGAAGAAATAAAATTAAGGGGAAGAACTAAAAGCATCAATAAGGAGACTAATTAATTCCAAAACACTGATAGTTTTTGTATCCTACTAGTAATGCCGAATATTACTCGTTTAGACAGCTATGGCATAAGACAGAAACTTGGTCTGGCCACTTAATGCTTCTTTTTTTGAAGTAGCTTCTTGAACCAATAGGCAAACATCTTTGGGTACCTCTTGAGGGTTTTGAAATCAACATAGACAATGCCAAACCTTGAAGTATAGCCTGATCTCCATTCAAAATTGTCAACCAATGACCATGCAAAGTAGCCAGTCACATTTGCTCCATCGTGGATTGACTTCTTCAGTTGAGTTAAATAGCCTTTGTAGAAGTTAATCCTCGTGGTGTCATGCAATCCCTTAGGAAGAGTGACATTACCGGGATCATCCATGCCTGCCAATCATACATAAAACGACATGAGACTCAAAAACACAAAACCGTATTGGGCTTAAAATAGAAAAAAGATGAACTAACTCTTACCATTTTCAGACAAAATCACATTAGGATTTCCATAGTGCTCTTTGATGTAAGTAATAGCCTTGTATAGACCCCATGGTACATTGTAGAGCCAATAAGAATTTGCCTGCAAATATTCAATTACTCAAATGCTAAGATAAATTTTCATCAATCCTGCATCATTTTTTTTTTTTTTTTTTTAAATTCTCATTGAAATTTGATTTAATCTTGAAAACTAAAAGTAAATGCAAGATTGTACCTTCGGACCAATTGGCACTCCCTTTTTCTCATCTGAAAAAAATTTCACAAAGCAGAGAGAGAGAGAGATCAGTAACGAAAGGATTTAATGTGAACAATAAAAATACAAATTCCTTTTTTGGTAAAACGAGAGGAAGGTAATATCTTACAAGCAAACCCAGCATTCCAATCCTGCTGGTAGCCCAGGACTTTCGGTTTTTCTTGATGCGGATCATAAATGTAGTAAGCAGTATATTGGTTGATACCCAAAAAATCCATTGAGCCCTTCACCATCTTAACCTCTTCTTCTGTGAACTTGGGTAGCCTTTTTCCAACAATGTCTTGAATTGTTCTTGGATACTCATCGTATACAATGGGATGAATAAACCTATGTAAAGCCAGGAGCATTGCTATAAATTAGCGTTAATTGTTACAGAATTGTTTGAACCTTTTTTATATGTAGTTCCAAATCATACTATTTCCCCCCCTTAAATGCATGTAAATCTATTTGAATATCCCCTTATGATTCCCAGATTTCACTGAATAATTTTAGAATGATAATTTGCCCCCCTCAAATTCTTTCTCGAATTTCTCAATTTATTCACAACATTTTCTTGAAAATTTTGCAAAACCAACTTATTCCCAATGGAAAATATGTTCCAGATTCCAAACTATTCAGAGTGGGGAATAATTTTGGGATCACTAATTTATCACTATAGCCAATGGTGTCAATCAATTGAATCGACTATAACTCTATGATATTTTGAATAATGGAATGTGTTTGCTTGTTACAGGAGGATGTTAAGGACTTTTACCATCCAACATGAAAGTCTCTTGCTCTTTGAGCTGCATAGTTGTCGGCCTTTGATCTCGTAAGAGGTTCATACCAAACAAAATCCAAGAGAATTCCAATCCTCCCCTTTTGTTTTTCCTGAAATGCAAACATTTGTCAATGAACACATGCCTTAATTTTTCCAATATATTGGGAAAAGGAAATGAATGTTAATCCTACTTGATACTTCTGACGATATCTCTGAACTGCAGCTGCATGAGATAAAATCAAATTATGGGCTACAATGTAAGGTTCAGTCGCAGAATCCCCAGCTGTACAGTTTCCATATGCTTTGGAGCACCTTCCAGGAGCAAAGATTCCGTTATCATACCCAAGAGCTGCCACTACTCTAGGTTCATTAAACATCATCCAATTCTTCACTCAGTCTCCAAATGTCTTGAAACAAAAGTTTGCATAATCGGTGAAATCTTTCCTGTAGAGTTTTATTCCTTTATCAAATTGCAATCCAACAAAAGCTAAATTCTAAATTCAAGCATCAGAAATAATACTCCGAAACCATATATAACAGAAATTGATCATTGCTCAGAAAAAATAAAATGGCAGAAAATATATGAAAAAAAAGGCCATTGCTTGTCATAGTACTCACACTACTTTACGGCTCAACCATCCTTCGTACTTCTTCTCAAGTGCTTCAGGAAAATCATAATGATACAAATTTGCATACGGAGTAATGCCTATAAAACATTTAAGATTATTACATGGTGCTAAAATCATATCGGTGCTAAAATCATATCGGTGTTTCATAGCACGTAATGAAGACCTAGTGACCTACTATCACAATATAGTGTTTTTTATTTTATTTATTTATTTAAATTTCTTCAAAACATACCTCTTTCAAGCATGTAGTCAATCAACCTATTGTAGTAAGCAACTCCTTTCCAATTTACTTTCCCAGTTCCATCTACATTAAAACCAATGATTTACACAAGATTACAACATATTTCAGGGGTAAAGATGAAATTTTCTTTTTTACAGTAGATTACAAAAGAAAAAAGTGTTATTGAATTATGTACCTGGGAAAATCCTAGACCATGAGATTGAGAACCGGTATGCATCAAAGTTTAGCTTTTCCATGATATGCACATCTTCCTGTGTAACCATAGAAGAAGACATTAAATTTCTTATTTCATTCAAGGAAATAAACTGGCCCAGAGAAGATTATTTTTTTGGGTGTAGTGTCGATGGGTTAAGCCACCAAGTGTCAGTATATGTATACTAGGACCGTATTATCCTCAATAAATTGGGTTCACATTAGGGATTAATTTGGTCCATAATTAGGTATTTTTGGATTGATTTTTGCTATGATGAACATATATGTTACAACATATATATGATAAGGAAGTTGGGATTAGATAACAATACAAATATACCCAGATAACAACAAGGGATCCTAAACACATGGTAGGTCCGGTTGGTCCAATTGGGGCAGCCTTCTTTTTGGACTCAAACTAACCTATTCTGTTCCCACAGGGCAGAATTTTATGATCCTAACTTTTTTATTATTGTAAAGTAATAACGTTGATCTTGTGCAATGACAATCATAAATTCATAACTGTTCATAAATAACATGTGTGAAAGTGTTTTTCTGTATCAACCCATCATAACGTGGGTATAACACCTCACAAAAATATGATATACGGAGTATATTTATATTATATAAATAAATAAATAAGTCCCATATATTGAAAGTAGGAACTGGGAACCACGCTTTGGTAATTAATATTTTTTAATATAAAATTAAAGAGAGGGAAAAAACAAAAAGCACTGACTTTGTAGCGGTGATACTGGTCCACCGAAACATCTACGGTGGCATTCATCGCTTCAATCCCTGTTTTTCAGCAACATAAAAAACATAAACAGAAAACAATAAAACAGAAAAACAAAAGTTAAAGTTAAAAAAAAAAAAAAAAAAAAAAGGAAACAACTTAATAAATAAATAAGTAGGGATATAATTGTGTTAATTACCGGGAGTTTGAATGAAGACGTCCCAGATGCTGGGCCCACGGCCGTCCTTGTGAGTCATTCCTTCAACTTGATAAGCAGACGTCGCCGTTCCAAACACAAACCCCTTCGGGAAGCTCTCTCTGCTCAGCCCACCAGTGTCGACGCCCGATATCTCTGGCCGTGCGGCTTCACTGCCCTCCAATGCATGTGCAACACACTGAATCACGAGGACAACCAGCAACAACAATGGCAATGGGTCTGTCATCTTCAAATCACACTATTACAGAGAGAGAGAGAGAGAGAGGAGGGGGTCGGGGCTCTAAGGAGTGTACAAAAGCAGCGAGTAGGCGAGCGTTTTTATAGACTGGAGAGTGTTGGAGAGTCAAAGAGGGACTCAAACACAAGAATATAAGTCTATTCCAACATAGAGTAAATATGTTTAGCGCAAACTGTAACTCTGGAAGTCGACTTTGAGTAACAGAGGGAAACAACAATCGTCCTTTGTTTTATTGTAACCTCGATATCGATGGGTCTTCTCTTGGCAAGCCTGGAGCAGCAGCTATTGGTGGGGTGTTGAGAGATGAAGGGGGGTGTTTTTAGTGTATTTTTTCGAAATCAATTGGTGTGGTTGATTCGAATGTGGCAGAATTTATGGCAAGCCGTATAGCTCTGTGTGTGTTTGTTGATTCTGAATGGGCTGGTTTGAAAAGGCTGGTAGTGGATAGTGATTTTTCGGTAGCAATAGCTTGGGTGCTTGGGAAGGAGTTTATTCCGTGGAAGTTAAGGTTTGTCTACAATGAGATCAAAGCCCTTTATCTTGCATCAGTGGTATTTCGTTTATAAATATTTTCAGAGAGCAAAACATGGTGGCTGATCAGCTTGCTGAGTCGGGTATTTCTAGATCTATTCCACTCATTGCATGGTTTTGATTTGTGCGCTGATTTGTGTGTTGTTGATATCTCGGATACTATGCTATTTGGGGAGCTTTGTTTTTATGAGTCTGGTGTTATCTGTCCTTGTGGTATAGCTGTCAAATTTGTTGGGTTTTTTGGTGGTTGGGCGGGCAGGTGTGGGAGTGGTATGTATTTGTATTGTTGGTGGTTTGAGTTCGGTGTGTGGTAACTTGTCTTGTATCTTGCTCTTCTTAGCGTCTTGCTAAGAAGTAATTTTCATTAATATATAATTTCTTCTTTGCTGATAAAAAAAAAAAGATATGATATTAAAGAAAATGTGAGAAATAATCCTTTTAATTTTCCACATTTGTATTGAGAAATTTTCAAACTTCGTTAATTAAATTCATGAAATCACTTTTAGTTAAATAAGCTTTAAAAAACCCTAAAGAAAGATTAATAAAATGAGTTCTACTATATGGGACTACTCTATAGACTTATTACATAGAGCTACTGATGTAGTCATTTGCTATTGGTCTCCTCTTTAAAAGGTAAATAATTTGAAATAAAATGAAATCCCCCAAAATCAGGCCGAAATAACTGAATAACCCCTATTCCGTGTTTGAGCGCAAAAATCACGAACAATAATATCGGATGTTCTCTCCTTTTCTCGTTCCCTCCTCAAACTAGTCAGTTACAATATCGAACATTCTCTCGTTCCCTCCTCTTCAAACCAGTCAGTTACTTTTTTGAGCAGACATGATATCAAGTTGGGACGGTAGACCAAATGGGTTTTGTTCGTTCGTTGATTGCCAACAATCTACCATCGAAGTTTTGTTATCAAGTGGTGATATGCGATGGTTCGAAGAAATTGTCAGAATCATGCCCATTTTTTTGGGTTGTGTCGTTTTTCAATTATTGGGAAAAACTCTATGTGAATAGGCTTTTTTTAACAACTATAAAGGGGTTTAAAACATTGAAAATCTTAAGAGCACCCAAAATCTTCGAATTAATTCGGTTTAATGCTATCAAAGATTCAATTATTCAGTTGATTTATGCTTTATTATGCAAATATTCATTCGTATTCATGGTAAAAGAAGCGGCTTTTCATGGTAAAAGAAGGGGCTTTGTAATATCAATAAAAAATATGGATTTCAAAAATATCGACTTATTAAGTTGTAAGGTTAACCACGGTATCACAATAGAATTGATTGAACTAGTCCTCTCTTATGCAACTCCTACAATGCTGGTCAAACCCTTACAATATATTTTAGTTATTAAGTGATTTTATAAAATTGCATGAAAATCTTAGGTGGTGTTTAATTTGTATTCAAAGTTTTCTTAAATTTGTTGCCCATTCTTGCTTAAAACAAGAATTATTTACAGAGAAACTATTGTTTGGCTTTAAAATTCTAATTAGGGATGGGGAGTTGTTCTTTGTTAATTAATGCTTATTTAAGCTCGAAGCCTTGTAACCAAAAAACAATTAGAGAATTGTGAATGAATTATTAACCTTTGACTTTTTAGAAGTTAATATTTGCTTTTAACCCTTTGGTGGATTTCTTAGCATGACTTTTTGGTGGATTCTTTTGGCTAAATAATTGAATTTTATCCAATTTCATCGTATATCGCTATCTATCGTCTTTGGTTCATTTCTTTATTTTGCCACTTATTTTCTAGCATAAAAGACAATTGATAAGTTATTTTGCCACTTATTTTGCTACTTATTAAGTTATGTAGTTGTCTTTTTTTTTTCTTTTTTTTTGGTTTTCAGTTTTCATCTGGTTATTAAGTCACAAAAATACATTTGTACAATAGGGTCTATGTATATAAGAAGCTATTAAGAGATACAATTCAATTATTAAGTGATATTGGTGTATTATTGTAATCTTAGCAAGTTATTATGTGAATACAATGGATAATTCAAAATAACTCCAAGTAAGTCATATAATAATTTGATATCAAGAAATAACTTGTTGCTAGTAATTCACATAATAATTTGTTCTTGGGTAAGTCACATAGTAAGTCAAATGGTTGATCGGGGAAAGAATGTACGTGAGAAGGTGATAAGAATGAGAAGTAACAGTTTGAAATTCAGGAAATTCAGAAAAAGGTGGAAGGAAAATATTGCTAATAAATAAAATCCTTACAAACGTAGGATTGTCGGGTGTAATTGATTATTATCTAATTCCTTAAATGGTTGTAGGCCAATCTATTAGGCCAACAGGTTAGGCCTCCTATCATTTTGCTAATAGAATATATTTTAACAATTAAAAAGTAGTTACATCTAAAGAATTATATATATGTATATTCGATAAAAGGTAAAAATTTGATCGGATGATTGGGGATGGTTTTTAAAGAACAACCTAACCCCACCCCAAACACTAACAGGTTTCTAAAAAAATCCCCAAATCCGTTCCGACCCCACTAAGTAGTGTCCTAAACCCTTCCCAATAAAAGTGGGGGTGTGGCGAGGCCACGAAAAAACCCATCCCATTGACATCCCTAGTTGGGAATTTAATTGCTTTAACACCTGTTAACGGCAAACTTAAAAAGACTTATATGCCATACACCCTCCCATCAGTTGGGGTTTGGGTTGGGAGAGAGGGGGTATTTTTTACAATTACAGCATCACATGCATAGCATGTGATCATTTCCCTTCACTTTTTGTTCATGGAGAGTAACGGTGGGGCACATTTGAAAAAATTAAAACATTGAAGAGGGACATTGGTAAAATTGAAACATAAGGGGGGGTTATTTGCTAAGCCCCTCATACTTCAGGGAGTTATTTGCAACTTACCCTCGAAAAAATAATTGTCGGTGAGGGCTATTTTTGGTCATGAAAGGAATTGTGGAGATTACTTGCAAGTTTTGCCGAAACCTAGAAAAGGCGTGCAAATCATTCAATATTTCAATCAATACCATCCTAATCTTATTTTAAAAAAATAAAATAAATTAAATAAATCTTCCAATAAATAAAAAAAAAAAAAAAAAAACCATTCTATCCAATACTATCGAATATGAATATGCAAGGGGGCTATCTATGTGAGGCCTTATTTAATCTAATACTATAGAGGTATGCAATTATAGGATGCTAATCAGAGTCATCCAATACATCATTTTAATTTCCATGTTGTCCTTACCCTTTTTTTTTTCTTTTTTTTTTTTTTGGGAAAACGATCTAAGACATTGTATTAATTGGAGCACTAAGTCAAATCAACAAGAAAAAGGTCTGGAATAAGGTCATCCAATATATCATTTTAATTTCCATGTTATCCTTATCTTATTAGCCTTTTCCATTCATTTTAATTTTACCTATTTCCCAATGACACTTTCCTTCTATTTATGAACAATTAATAAGAATTTAGATCCTATGTAGTTTTTTTTCTCTATAAATATTTTGTAAGGTTTTTCATGACTACTAGGTCATTTCATTTATAAATAAATAATAAAAGGCAAAAAGGAAAAAGAAATAGGGATCATCAAACCTTAGGCATAGCATAAGACCATTATTAGCTTCCATTTTCGGAGCAGGGAAATTATAACCATGCCAATCATATTACACAATGATGGGCTTACCATGACCTTACCAGTTAGATTGGTATCCCCATTGCATGTGTAAAAACCCCTGTATAAGAAATCAACATGATCAGTAGCCATTTGATGGAAAATAAAAATTATGAATGTATTGTAAAATGTTATACATTTGAACTCTTTAAATCACTTTATTTATTTATTTATTTATATTTCGTAGTGGTCCTCCATTGGGAACTCTTTAAAAAGTATTCGGAACTGCTTGCTGTGGTGGAGTGTTTTCCGAAAGGGCAGTACTATACGAAGCACCATTTCATAGAGCACTCCATATAGCACTCAACCCATGCACATCAGCAAAAAATATATTTGTTAAATAATTTATGGGAGTTTTTGGTCCATACACATAGTGCCACATAAAGTGCTATATTTTAGTACTTCACATAAAGAGTGTTGGAAATATTGAACAAAAGTATGGATGTCGAAAATCAAAATATGCAAAAATATATTTACAATAAAGGAAATAGACTTATCGATTGAGGCGTGTGCGAACACTGTCCTTAAGAGTTGATTTGTGTCCCTCGGAATGAATCACTCGGTGCATCTAGGTCCTCTAGCGCCCAACCCTCTAGGATACAACAATCGTTTTCGTCGTACACGTGTACTCGCAAGTACAAAGAACCAAATAGCTCTAGATCGTTCCATGAAAATCTGCAACAAAAATTGAAGAAGGATAGATAGAATTTTATACAAAAGAATTTATACATGGAGAGAAAAGAAAGATTGAGAAAAAGGTTTTCTTAAAACTCTTATGGTTTTTTCTCATTCCAAAGAAAAAAAAAAAAAAGAAGAAGACAAGAAAAAACCATCAAAAATGATAATGGAAAAACCATTTTTTTCCCCAAAAGGATGTGTAACCCTCCCAACAATAATATACCAATAATGGACAATATAAATAAATATTATAAAGGCCATAACGCCTCATAAATAAAACATAATTTGAATCACAAATATGTATTTTATTTATAAAAATACAATAATCCTCCACATAATTCAAATTATATAATAAAAAGTATAAGGAATATGAGAATGTAATGTATCGGTAGTGGTGTCTTTTAAACTATGGACCATACCTAGGATATGTAGTGTGACCTACAGAAATATGGTGAAACTATAAGTTTCTAATGAACCAAAATTTATTCTTACAGATCAGTCGACTCACAACCCACATATTATTCTCGATATCTAAGCTATTCTAATCGGGGTTGCACGAATAGGCCATGCGCTATACTTGGATATTCATGAGTGCTCTAGAGAACCTGTCTAAGCTCTGATAGGAAGCGGCCCCACTTCCACACCCATATAGGTGGATCTATCAAGTGTGCACTACAACTGAACAAACCACCCAAATAGGACTATGGAATCTATTAAAAGTTAAAACTCAACCTTAAACATTGCAGTTTGTACGATCTACACCATAGGAAGGGGAAATCAAAATATATTATATAAATGATAATACATTCCAAGTCTACCAGTAACTTGTTATTAATTATATGAACATACTTTTTGGGATCTCCATTCACATAGGTTGGGTTACCATCACTGTTGACCCTTGTTATAGACATAAGTCTCATTCCCCTCAATGAATTATTCACTAAAAAGTGAATTAGTCAGAATCTTAATAATTCTCATCTCTGACTCTCTAAACAGTTGCTATTTAATATTGTGCTCCTAGGCACTACCCCATAAAATTATTTGCTTGAGCCAACAAATAATGAATAAGCACAAATCTCATTCATAAATATATAATTGCTGAGATTTCCTCTCAACACTCTCATAGCTTTTTACAAGCCAAGTCATCAATTCCAACCTCCAAAGTGGACAATGAGATATATCATTTTGGATAATTCCAAGGCACCATACCAGATAGGGAATATAGGTCCACATATGGATTTCTTCTCATTTGAATCAAAGATTCAATCATCATCATCATCATCATCATAATCTGCAAATAATATAAGAAATCCTTAAAATTGATGACTATTAGGAAAGTTGGGTACACATATCACTTTTAATAAATTTTAAGTAAATATACCTCTCAAAAAGGGATATTCAAATTATGAATCATTGATTCATCTCACATCATTATATCATCAAATATTTGAATAAAAATATACCATACAATACCCAAAAATTTTCAAAAATCATCATCGTAATTTATTTGAATCTCAACATTCAAAAATAACTTTGGTCAACGCAACAATATAAATAAGTATATATATGAGCAATAATTTTAAAATATTTCCTTAGCCACTGAATAACATAGTTATTCTCAAAATCATTAATAAATCACATATGACATTCTCTCAATATATCATATACAATTTCAATAGTCTGAACTAATTCCATTTTCAGAAATGAAAATCATAATACTCATTTTATCTCTTTTATTAATAAGAGACCAACATATAATATATTGAGAAAATTCAATAATTTGTAAATTTAAAATAAATATACATTCTCACGTAAAATGCAGTCTTCGCAAGATGTGCCCCCACAATTCAAGATATAATGTTTTGTTTATTAATTTCAATGCAATTTTAGCATTCACATATATAAACAGCACATCTTATAATTTCCATGTAAAATATATTCATATAGAATAAATTTAAAAGTATATTTATTTTTCTATTGTCACACAATATATTTGTAATTGGACTCTTTGATTAGAAATTGAAATTTTGGATTGCGAGAAAAAATTATAATCATGTCAACATATGATATTGCTATTGTAATATCATAAAATTAAATAGTATGAAAAATATTTATTTTGCGTATGACATGTCTCCAAAAAATCCATACTTAAATTTATCAATAATATTATAATCTCACTCCACATAACATTTTTCACATTGTTATGAGATCCAAAAATGTATGAGATGTTTATTTTTCTAATAATAACAAACTGATAGAACAATACACCTTAAATCATACAAGTATATCCAAATTACTCGAAATCAAATTTTTCAAAATTTTAAAAATGAGAAATTATGTTCATAACAAAAATTCAATATTGTCAACCCCAACAGTTGACCATATGCATATTTTTTTTTTCCCCTCAATTTAAAATAATTCTCACTATTTAAAAGACTATATAGGTAAGCATGTAAATTCAAGATAAAATTTTGACAAAAATCTCACTTTTTATCTCATCGTCAAATTTTATTTTCACTATGTACATGAAAGAACCATACTCACATACAGCATCCAAATTACATAAGTATATCATGATGTCAATATCATAATCTCTCAACCCATATTTAAAGCGATCAAATTTATAAATATCATGCTTTTTCTTATAAGAATTATTTATATATGCTTGTAAAACACTTTATCAAAATCATAAGTTAATTTGCACACATAAATTAATAATATCATATTCCACAATTAAATTCAATCAATTTGGTATTGATTAATAAGATATATGAATTTAAACTATCTCTTTAAACATGATAAATGAAAGGTTGGTGATATATATTCATACTTTGGGTTCAAATATTAATCAAAGAAATAATTACAGGATATTATTCTTACAATTAAAGATATAGATTTGTAACCGAATCCTAACGGTTAAACGAATTTAGTAGTATAATCATCATAAATATTTAATATTCCAACGGTCACAAAAATTTAACCCCAAGAGTCAAACATTAAATTTCTAACGGTTATAAAAATTTTAATGGTCAATTGGTCACAAAAATAAATAATCAATTGATTAGCCATAATCAAATCTTATTGCTGAAAATTAAATCAAATTTAATTAATATCATAAATTCTGTAGCCGATTACAACATTTAACTCCAATAAATCCAAGAGTTAGAAATTAATAAAATTATGTTTCTCTTTGAATTTTGAAAAATTCATTAAGAATATAATGATCTCGTGTAGGTAGCAAAATTTTTTTTTCCCAATTAAATATGAAAATAACCCCCACAAATTTAAGCACTATGAAAATGATTTAATTTTGACATCAAAAATAAAATAATATGCATGATCAAAATTTTCAAATTCACAAGTGAATAGGATACATCCATTTGTGCAATTGAATTAGGATGAATATCGAAAAACTCTTATCAATTCATAATTTTAAATTCAAGAATTATCACAAAATCAATATATAATTAAGACATATCATTCAAACAAAATAGTTTATATTTGTTTTAACAATTCATAATTGTTATCTAGACACCATTGTTTAATTCAATCTATATATATATTGTTAGGATTATGCCCTAGAGCCAATCATAGAGATGTTGTTTAGGAATTGGGAACAATCATTTGATTTCATTTATATATGTCACATTTATTATTGATTTAATAAAAGGGCTTATTTTATTATGTTTATATGCATTATTTATATTTACGTAATATGTCCATGGAGTTAGAGTTGAGAATATGAAATACGAAAGGTTGTAATTTTGAGATTGTAAATATATCTCTGTACTAAACTCTTAAAGCATTCCTAGTTGAAGGTTCACTATAATGGATAGTAATGAACTATAGAACTAGCGCTTGTTAGGTTGACTCTATAGGAGGATAAGCTAGTCTCATGCTATTTGTGTGGAGATACTACAACCAACAAATGGGTGCCTATTATAAGAATAGGTACATTGAATGTGAAAAAAGATATGAGATAAACTGAATGGAGTTTTAACCTTCCTATTGTAAACACCTAAATTTTGCCTAGGCCGCCTCTAGACAAAATCCATCAACCCTGTCAACAGTACAATTGTGTCAGACACGCTTCGTACCTAACTTTGTTCGCCTTGTCCTACCCACCAGGGCAAGGCCTCTCCCTAATTCAACCTCTAACGTTTGAAGCCCAAGAGCCAGGAATGGGCACGATGCCCAAAAATCCTAAATCGAACCCCTAATATAGCACTAGGTGGTTCGATCTCCAACAATCTTTGATCCAGTGGTCAATTCAACCCGTAGGATCTTCAATTCAACATCCCTAGAGCGGTATAGGACCATATAATTGAGAATCAGAGGCACAAACGTTCCTATCCCCAATTTACCCCGAAACGAACCCCTAACACAGCACTAGGTGGTTCAATCTCCAACAATCTTTGATCCAACGGTCAATTCAACCATAGAATCTTCAATTCAATATCCCTAGAGTGGTTTAGGATCATTTAATTGGGAATCAAAAGGCACGAGCCCTCCGATCCCCAATTTATCCCAAATCGAACCCCTAAATCAACATTAAGTGGTTCGATCTCCAACAATCTTTGATCCAACTGTTAATTCAACCCTAGGATCTTCAATTCAACATCCCTAGAGTGGCATAGGACCATTTAATTGAGAATCAGAGGGCACGAGCCTTCTGATCCCCAATTTACCCCAAATCAAACCCCTAAATCAGCACTAAGAGGTTCGATTTCCAACAATCTTTGATCCGACTGTCAATTCTACTGTAAGATCTTCAATTCAATATCTCTAGATCCGTTTAAGATCATTTAATTGAGAATCAGAGGGCACGAGCCCTCCGATCCCCAATTTACACTAAAGCGAACCCCTAACACAGCACTAGGTGGTTCGATCTCCAACAATCTTCTATCCCACGGTTAATTCAACCATAAGATCATCAATTCAACATCCCTAGAGTGGTTTAGGACCATTTAATTAGGAAGCAGAGGGCTCAAACCCTCCGATCCCCAAGTTACCCAAAACCGAACCCCTGATGCAACTTTAGGTGGTTCAATTCCTCGCTATTTCTCATCCAATGGTCAAACCGACCGTTGGATCTTCAATTCAACCCCTCAAGATCAATACAGGACCATTTGATCGAAGATCGGACCTCGTTCGGATCACGATCAACAAACCCTAATTACAAAGCTCTATGAGCATCATGCTCGCATCCGGACCATTCAATCTCACCCTAGAGGGTGCATACTCCACTCTTTGGTCCCAAACCAAGTTTAGGAACCCAAAGTTTCAATCCCCATTCAAGACCAACAGTCGTATTCCATCTGAACGTCGATCAAACGCGATCGTTTGGCCACACAGTAGAACGAACCACCACCATAGGCCCACCTCAGCGGCCCCACACCTTCTAGAAGTGCACACTGCCTAAAATCACAAGTTCCTATGTGTAATGATGAGAAATCGTCACAAATGTGGGATAAGTGTGCCCACACTGGGCAAACCAGCTTGGGAAGATCTTGCTTTCGGCTTTGCAGCAGCCTGTAGCCATCCTGCAGCCGCAATCCAACTTGCCCAAATGGGGCTGGCTGCCACGCTAGCCAGGCCAGCGTGGGCTACGCCTGCCTATGCCAACGCGGATGGGCAGTTTGCCCTTTTGCCACCTTTTGACCATCTTGCCCTCATCAAATGAGGTAATTCCTTCATCAAACAAAGCTCAAATGCCCTCCATATCCCATGTGACCAAAATGCCCTTCCAAATGATCATTTTACCCCTAAAAGTCCATGTTTTCCTATAAATAGCCCACATTTTATTCATTAAGGGGATCCTAGCCAAAAAATCCTTGAGAGCCCTAATCCTTAACCCAATTCCATCCTTCACACACACAATTAGAAAGCCCTAATCCATCTCATCTTCACGCCAAGAACTCCCAACCCATTACCATTCCATCCAAAGAAAACCATCCTAAACACCAATCCATTCAACCCAAATCCAATCCAATTCCATCCACCACTAAACGAAACCTACCACACATCCTCTCAAAAACCCTTTCACACAAATTTAGGGGCTGTTCTTGAAGGAGAATCCAAAGGTTGAACCATCCAAATTGCATTTGGATAGCATAAAAGAGATACAAATTCTGCTGCAGTTTTACTACAGAAAGACTGTCACTTTCGTGTCTGCTGAATGGCAATTTCACTTCTGCTGACTGGTAACTTCACTGTTACCACACTTCCCTTCTCTAATTCACTCCACCACATCCACCACCACTCCACCACCTTCCAAGCATACTTGGAGCTTTAAAAGGAGCATCTCAAAGGGAGGTTTTCAAACCTAGGAAAGGAGCACTTAAGCCAAAACTTGGTCAAAGCTAAGGTGAAATCATCTATACTAGGTGAGCTTCCCTTTTAAATTTCATTCCTAAGCTTTTAGTTTAATTTCCTATAAGCTCATTATTAATTGCAACCTCAATATGTGATTGTCACCCTTCTTGCCTTTGCCCGAGTATGTACATGGGCCTCCTAACACTTGTCGTGGAGGGATTGAAGTCCTGTATGGTGGGTTAAAGGCAGGGAGACCCTAAACCACCCCTTTGCATGCAAACCATTCCAATAGGTTGCTAACACCCATTTTTCATTTCTTTTTATTGCATAGTGAGCTTGCATTTGTGATGTGTGAAATAGAAATTTAAAGCATATCAAAAAGTTGAGATGATGTTTAGACAAAAATCAAATTTTGCAAGGTTAGGTTCATGCATGCATGCATATTGTTTATACTAACCTTTTCTTGTTTCCTTGTTGGTAATCATAATAAACTTGAACATAAAATAATCCCCTTTGCTATGGAGCTTATCAGACTTAATTGAATATCCCCATACTTGGATAAATGGACAAATACAAGGACTTGGACAAATTCATTCAAAATTATTGTTCTCATTTTTCATTTTCTTTATTTAGAGGCTGTGGCTTTTTGCTATCCTCCAGGTTGTGGTCGTTGCGATGTCCCTTTGCCCCTTTGCTTGTACATTTCCAGCTTTATTTATCGCTTTATTTACCGCTTTATTTAGAAGCTATGGCTTTTCGCTACCCTCCGGGTTGTGGTCGTTGCGACTCTTTGCCCCAATGTTTGAGCACTTTTCATTTTGTGGTCACTTGACCCTTTCACTTTATGTACATATACTTGTGCTTTTCAAAGCAATAAACATCGCATTCATGAATTCCAAACCTTGTCAAGGTTGATTATATTTATATATCTTTTGACGTCTTGATATGTTCATCTTGAAATTTCATGCTATGTTGATATTTCGATTCTATTCCCATGTGAATAAGGGTCAACTAAAGACTCGAGATAATATATCATGCTATGGGTAAAAGTTTATAGCATCAAATGCTTAAAAACTCATCCATATCATAATAGCTTATTACCATCAAATGGATTAATCAATTAACCCGCCAGATTCCAATGAATCACCTTACCCCTAATCCAAGAATTCCTGCATGTCCCTATGTCACGTAGTAAAATCTCAATCCTTAGATTTGATCGATTGCATTTTATTCAATTAATTCAAGTGCGCACCAAGATTGGATTCAAATTCCACCAAAACCATCTTTTAGCTCCAAGAGCTCCAAGTACTTTTTTCAAAAAGTCTTCTCAATTGAAAGTGATTCTTTACATCTCAAATCTTTGCTAAAAGATTCATACCTGCGTGGAACCGTCTTCCCTCCAATCATTTTTGACAACATTACCATCTTTATCAAATAAAGATTTTGATTAAAAAAGAACCTCTTGCCATCAAGCAAACTGTTAACTCGCGCATCATTTTTTTTAATTGACGAGTTCATTCCAAAAGAACGACTCAAATAATTCTTTTCATTAAAAAGGTGTGTGCCCTCTTTCCACAAACATTATCTTAATCAAGTCAATTTTCCAAAACTATCATTCCATGCAGGAGCTCCTTTCTAGTATGGATTGAGAATCATAAAGTTTCACTTTCACTTTGTTTAAACAAAACCTTCTTTGCACTCTGAAAGTGTTCTTTTCTCAATCAAATACATTTTCTTCCTTCAAAAGGAACCCCTACCTTCAAAAGGCGATCTTTACTCTTCAAAAGAGAACATCCCCTTGTTACACCCCATTTTTGTACCACCTTACTAGGGCTCATCATTTCATGCATGTTTTTGTCTTATTTTTGAGTCTAGTCACTTGCATTAGTTTTCTAGAGTCACAAGGACAGTGGATATGAACTTTGGTTCAATTTGGAGTTGATCTTGAGGGATAATAGGAGCTTTTGTGACTTGAGGGGCATTATCGTCTTTTAAGTCATAAACTTTTCATTTGACCTTGAAATGATCTCCAAATTATCGATTGGAGTTCATATGGATGCATATGAGATATTTCTAGTTCCAATTTGATGAATCAATGGCTCGGGATTAAAATGGCTTGATGTAGTTCAAGTTGGTTAATTGACCCTTCTTTGGGTTAGCTCTAATTGACTCACAATTACCAATCAAATCTTTTCAAATGGACTTTAATTAGTCATCATTTTATTCCTAAAAGTGTTTTAGAAAGTTTAATTTTGATATGGAAAGCATTTGGTTTGATCCTATGTGCATAACTATGCTTAGCAAAGGTAGAGCATAGCGGTTAACTGCTTTTGTCAAACCTAACCATGCCCCCATGGTTAGTGGTTTTCACCCTAAAATGTTCAAAAATGTATTCCTCATCGAAACACGGTCGTTTTGGTTTTTATTTCTTCAAAATCGGACTTAATTTGCTCCCTGAAACACTTCTAGAAGGGAAAGGAGGCAAAATAGGCAAAAAATTCGATGTGGGCTTAGGTAACCACCCAGCCCCGGGTGGCTAGCTACCTGGGCCCAGGTGGCTAGCCACCTAGGCCCTGGTGGTCACCCGAGACCACTTTCCTATTTTCACTCTAACTCCTTGCTGAAGCGGACTCTTGCCTATTTTGACGTATTTGGGCTCTTTTGGACGAGTTTCCTTCTAATTTTTGGTAACTCCTGAGTTACTTAAGCCCCAAGGGGGTCTCTAATAGCCCTTGGATTAATTTCTAGGGTTTTAATCCCAGCCATTGGTTTATCTTTAGTGAACTCTATAAATACCCCCTATGCTTCAGTACAAGGGGAGGCAATTAGAGGTAATTGGCAGCCACTTTATGCATTAAAATATGAGTGTTTGAGAGAGAATAAGAGAGAGAGACTTGAAGGAGAGCTAGAGGACCTGCTGTAGCCATTAAAGAACATTGATTCAAATCATCCATAAGTCAAGAGGAGAGTCTCTATAGCAGCAAGGAAGTTTCTTCTTAAGGTAACCTCACTCATTATTCATGCTGAATATGGGTTTTCTTATAGAATAGGCTTATTGCATGTTAAAGGTAGATTTTTTATCATGTATTAACACTTTAGCTAGTTAATATACATGAAATACTTACTTTTTATCATGAGTTTAGCATGCTTTAGGGCTGTGTGAACCCACGAAAAAGAGAGTGCGGAGCTCACAAGGGTTTGGCAAAATGATAATAGGTATGAAAGACAACAAACAAAAAGGAGTCGCCATCTCAATTTTTAAGGAAAAGAGGAAAACCGTAAAGATGTTTTATTTTCAAAACCACATGACTCCATTAAAGGAAAAGCAAAGTCTTTGAAACCAGAAAATTGGATCCGGGGGCTAAGTTACGACATGGGAAGGTTCTGGGCAAAAGCCCATAGGCACCCACATCACCCGAGTTGGTCTCTTAATTTGATTGGGCTAACTTAAGATATTTTTCACTCAAATATCATCATATATCATCACAAAGCAGCATGCATATCATATATTTCATCCAATCATCTCATGCACAATCACTCAAATAAAACAAAACAGAAAAAAAGAAAAGAAAAGAAAAGCCTAGGATACTTGGATCCTAGAACGAACTTGAGCCTCACGAAGAGCGCCTACGTACCATGCAGCGAAATACATGGATCAAAGTCCACGTAGTTCGAAAAGAATAGGGTTACAACCTAATACAAACCTATGGTAAAAACCCTAGGTTTCCTTATTTGAAAGAGAATTGATTTAATCCAAAACTGAAAACTTCCATAAGAGGAAAACTTTGATAAAAACCAGAATTTATTATTGAAGGAAACCTTTGATAATTACCATAAGCTTGTATTAAGAAGTAACCCTAGGAGGGAGAAGAGAAAAGAAAGAAAAAGAAAGGTGAATTGGGGCACCTTCAAACCCTACTTACCTGAGCGCACAAGCTCCTAGCATTAGCCATTTCAGACCATAGCAGCCCTATTTGCAATAGGACAAGCATTGTACCTGTTTGCACCCTTACAAGTGCACAGAATCATGCAAAGAAAGCAATATGCAAATCTAGACAGAACCTTGACAAGGCCTAAAATCATCCATTAATCATGCAAACAATAAGAATAATGAATAACTAAGGACTCTAACTCAACCCTACATGCGATGACTCGACTAACATGCATAAAAACCTACCAAAGACACACTAACAAGCATAAGAGACTCCAATAATATCAATAAACATGATAACAAAGCACATTCTAACCAAAAGATGTCATTTTATGTAAAATATGAAAATAGGCCTCCCTACGGCGAGCTTTCTTAAGCGAAACTATCCTAAGATAATTTCACGTAAGAAAGTCGTTATGAGGAGGTGCAATCAGCATATCCTTCGTAAAATATATACCCTAGAACACAATAGAAGTGATTTCATGCTTAAACACATCACAGAAGACTCTCATACAAAACCTCACTCAACGAAAAGGATAATTATCCTTAAAAAAGGATAATATCTCCAAAAAACCTATAAAACATACTATATGAATGCAAACCTAGCATGATTCAACTATATGCAGCATATATAGAATGACTATGATGAGTAACAACTCAAAAAGCTAAGCTAAGCATGCTATATAAGACCTACGCGATTTCAGGGTTATCGAAACCCTAATCTCTCAACTATGCATTAAAACCTATGAAACAACTCTAAGACATGCTCAAATTATCATGAACATCATTTATATAGCATTTATTGACTAACAGGAACATCCACACATGATAATAATCACAGCAACCTAAACATGTGAACTATGCATGATTTAAGAGGATAGAACGAATAAGGCTATCTAATCCTTAGTAAACTAGGGATTATCAAGCATATAAAGCCATAAACTATCCTAAAATCATTCATATAATATCATGTAAACATTGAATTCCATCCATAAGAAGAACAATCTCATGCACCATAACTATCTTAAAAGAAGAAGAAGAAAGAGAAGAAGGATAAGCAGGGAAATCATGTTCAGCATTAAAAGGACATGCTTACCTCTTGTAGACTCTTCCTTGTCTTCAAACCTCTTGTTTCCTTGCTTGCTTGGGGTTGAAGAGCCTCCTCTTGAAGTCCTTCTAGCTCTCCAAACTCGTAGCTCCCTCTCTCTCTAAGTATAAAGTGCAATTAACCTCCCCCTATGTGCTGAATATCATGTCCTTTATATAGAGAACTGACCCCCTAAACCAATGGCTAGGATTAATTCATTAAATAATGATTCTAGGGCTATTAGAGACTCTCTTGGTGCTCAAACAACTCAAACCTACACACTCCTAAGCTCAGACAAGTTGTTTTGGCGGAGGAAACCGTCAAAAGAGGGATAGAAGAGTCAGAATTTGACTTGAGGTAGGAGTCTCTCGGGTGACCAACTTGCCCCGGACGGTTAGCCGTCTGGGCCTGGACGGCTGACCGTCCAGCCCCGGACGGTTACCCGAGGGCTCTCTTCAGTCCGCTTTGGTTTTGACTTCTACTTGCTTCAGAAGTCCTAAATTCTTCAAATTAAGTCCGATTTTGACGAAATAAAAGCCAAAACGACCGTGTTTCGAAGGGGAACACATTTTTAGGCATTTTAGGACAAAAATCCTCAACCATGGGTGCATGGTTAGGTTTTACAAAGGTGGTTAACCATGGTGCTTCACCGTCGCTAAGTTGGGTTTGTACACAAGGTCGAACCGAATGCTTTCCCAATCGAAAATTGATCTTTCTAAACATGTTTAGGACATAAATAAAGCCCAATTGAAGTTAAATGAGAGAAAATTGGTTGGGTCTTATGAGTCAATTTGAGCAAACCAAGAAAGGGTCTTTTAGCCAACCCGAACCATTACGAGCCGAATTGATCTTAAACCATTAATTCATGAAATTGAACCTATATATGGACTCTATATAACCATATGAACTTGATGGAATGACTCGGGATTCATTCCAAGGTCAAATGGAAAATATACGGCTTAAAAGACGATTATGCCCTTTAAGTCGCAAAAGTTCTTATTGACTATCGAGATGAGCTCCAAATCACTTCAAAATTCATGCACATGATATTCAGTGCCATAGAAACTCAATGCAAAAGACTAGACTCAAAAAGGACTCAAAATCCTACATGAAATGATATGTCCTAGCTAAGGTGACAAAAATGGGGTGTGACAGGCTGTTCGATGTGTTTTTATGCATAGTTGTGATTCTAGTGCTTCTGTTGTCCTTGTTTTAGAATAGCGTCATCGCATGTTAAAGTTAGGATTTTTATCATGTTCTATTACTTTAGTTAGTTAATATGCATGATTTGAGTTCTGTTTAGTTTGAGTTTAGCATGTTTAGAATTTGTTTTGTGTGTTTTCAAGTATGTTTGTGAGTTTAGGGTTTCTAGTGTCCTTGTTTTAGGATAGTTTCATGCAGCATTTTAGTTTAGGTTTTGTTATTGGTTTTTCTTCATAGTTGCTGTATATGTTTTACATATAGAGTAACTATGATATTTTTTGCATGCATGTTAGTTCATTCTAGGGTTTTTATGCATGATATGGTCTTAGGATTGCATTAGAGCTTATTATTGTTCGCTGTTTTTGCTATTTGCATGTTTAGTGGATGATTCTAGGCCTTAATACTATTCTATCTAGATTTATATATCATTGTGTTTGCATGATTTTGAGCACGTGTAAGGGTACAAATAAGTGTGGTAATTGTCCTATGGCAAATAGGGCTGCCAATGCTTGAAATTGCTAATGCTTAGAGCTATTGCGCTCAGGTAAGTGGGTGTGAAGGTGCCCCAATTCACCTTTCTTCCTTCTTAACTCTTTCCCTTCTCCATCTTAGGGTTATTTTTTAATATGAGTTTATGGTCTTAATCAAGGGTTTCCTTCATAAATAAAATTATGTTTTTTTATCAAAGTTTCCATCTTGTGGAATTCTTTCTAAATTCAAACTTGGTTTATCTATCACATTCAATTCTCTTTCAAATAAGGAAACCTAGGGTTTTTACCATAGTTTATATTAGGATTTAAGCCTATTTCTATTCAAACTACGTGGACTTTGATCCATGTATTTCGTTGCATGGTACATAGGCGCTCTTTGTGAGGCTTAAGTTTGTTCTAGGATCCAAGTATCCTAGGTTTTTTTTGTACTTTATTTTCTTTTTTCTTTTTTATCTTACTTATTATGCATAGATGATTGGATGGAATATATGATATGCATGCTGTCTTGTGATGATATTCATTGATTTTGTGTGTTGGAAAGATCTTTAATTTAACCTAAATAAACTAAGAGACCGAAAGGGTGACATGGGTGCCTATAGGCTTTGCCTAGAACCTTCCCATGTCATAACTTAGCCTCCGAATCCCCAGTTTTCTTTGGTTTCCAAAAAGACTGTTTTTGCCTTTCCTTTTTAAATATGGAGTCATTCAAATTGTTTTCTTAAAAAAAAACTATTTTTAGGGTTTTCCTTGTTTCCTTTAAAAAATAAGGTGGCGACTCCTCTTGTTTTCTTTTTAAACAAGTATTTTCTTTTGCCAATCCTTGTGGGCCCAATTTCCGGGGTTCACACCCCTTTATTTTAAAAGCTTTCAAAAAGCATCATTTTCTTTACCCATTCCATTGACTCCAAAAGTCTCAAGCTCTCTCCGGATCCCAAAAAAGGTTCGCACTTGATATTAATTCTTTAAAAATGGATTCACATCATTTCCATTTCTATCATTTCATAAAGGATTGATTTTACCACTGCAAGATAAGGATATTTTAGAGTTAATCAATTTGACCTAAGATACCCAAGAGAAGGAAGGCGAATTTGTAGTCCTTCTACAAAATTTTCATTCACAACCTTAAGGCATACTTTTTCAAATATCAACACTTTCCAAAGACTTTGTTCCAGTGCCTTTAAGGATCTATTTTTCAAAATGATAGAATTCACCACCCTTTAAAAGGGTATTTTATGTCAAATCATTCGTATAGGAAATCAACAATACCAAATGGGATTTTAATCAGAAACATCGTTGAAATCGGGAATCATTGGATTCCAACGGGCGATGTGGGGTGCCTCATACCTTCCCCACTCGTAACCAAACCCCCTTACCCTCAATCTTTAGTCTCACAGACCACTAGGAGTCATTCAATTTTTCCAGTAGACCCTCAAATGGGCCTATCGATGGTAAACCCTCAAATGGACTTATTTTGGGATCTCAGATGACCCCACCTTCTGATTAACCATAGGATGCCCAGTCACATCCTCAAACCCCCTAATTGGTGGCGACTCCATAGCCTTGATTATTCTAGATATGCTTGCATGCTTAGGCCAGTCAAGGCGCCCTTGAAATGAAAACAACACACACCCAGCACAGAATAGATGACCCGGGGTCATCCTAACACTTAGGGAAAATCCTTTTTCCCTCCTTTTTTGGGGTAGCGACACCTATCAATCAATTTCTGATTGTTATAGTAGTACAAGTAATCCCTAAACCTGAGACACTATAGTTATCTTATGCATATAGCTTTAAAATTCGATAACACTAAGTGTGGATCCTTCTAAGGGTCTGTAAGGGTGTTCATTGGCCCTACTGCTATGTGTGTGAAGGCATGTGAGTGATTAACAAGGAATCCATCACTCTCAAGAAAAAGAGAGAGAATGTTTCATATATCATTCAGTGATATAACTCATTAAATCCATAGCCCATGGTAGAATGAATATAGAAACGAGTTTCCATAAGTTCATTATTGAGTTGATATTCATGATTGAGTATAAAGTAATTGAACTAAGGACTTGATAGACTTCCATGTCTTATTGGTTCAATTGGAGACATTGTGTGGATAGTAGGATGTAATTGTAACCTATAAACTATAATAGAAGGGCTCTTTGTAATGATAACTATTCACCACATTAAGGACTACGTACACCATGAGCCATATGCTAGGTGTTACTCATGGTTAGTAGTTATAATCAATTAGGGAATTGGAAGGAGTTCCAATTAAACCCTTTAATAGAAAGAGTTCCATTGTGCACACCTTGTGCTGTTCCTACTACTTGATGATGTGAACCCAATGGGTCACACACTAATCATGCTAAGAGAGCTTCAAAGTCTATGAGAGAAAGGGTATAAGTGAATAAAAGAATTGTTCTTCAAGGGCAAGTTTGTATAGGATATAAACTAGATGGGTTAATGTGTAATTAGGAATAATTACTCAAAACCTAAAAGGGATTGGACTTTCCCCCCTTGGCCAGCCCTAGTGGAGGCTATTTAAAACCTTTTATGATGTGTGACATTATCACACTTACTCAACCCCAAGTGCTGGTCGAAAATTTCAAGGTCTTTCTCTCTCTCTTCTATTCTCTACCTCTAGCAACAACAAGGAAGAAAGAAGAAAGGACTTGAAGCTCTAGCTACGTGTGGATACCTGTAGACACCCCATTTTCACCCCCATGAGTTCATGATAGCATTTGGTTAGGTTTAGGAGCATTTAGGAGTCCCTAAGCATTAAAGGACATTTTTGTCCTTTTAAAGCCTTAGGAGAATAGGTCATCATTGCATGTACATTTTTGTCTCTTTTTTGAGTCTCATCACTTGAATTTAGTTTCTAGGATCATTTTGGATATGTGTGTCAAATTTGGTTCAATTCCAGATAGGTTTGGATAGTTAATTAGAACTTTTGCGACTTGAAAGGCAATTTCGTCTTTTACTTTGTATATTTTCCAATTGACCTCCAAATTTGTTCCAGAGTGTTCCATTGACCTTAGAATGATAAGATGAGTCTAACTGAATTGCCAATTTAATTTATTGATAGGTTTTGGATTGGCTCACCACATTACCCTATGGTTAATTAACTTTTACTCGGGTAATCGCCTCATGAAAACCCAGCCACCTGACTGTGGTCAAGGATTTTTGGCTCAAGAATATTCTAGCTTATTCTACATTGAATCCTTGAAATTTTGGCTTTTGAATCACTCAAATCATAATTAAAATGAAGAATTTGTGTCCGTTTGAAGTTCGGAGTCCAAACCGAGCTAGAATTTCAAATTTTTTGGATTCCTCTCGGGTGACTGGTTCACCCAACCAGTCCAACCGATTGGGCCAACCGGTCCAACTGGTTCACCCAACCAGTCACTCAAGCCTTCCATCCTGATTTGTCTCTTTTTGAATTTTTGACAGAATGGGACTCTACCACTCTGAATTTCAGCCTTCTAAAGGACTTTTAAGCCTATTAGGAGGTAGTTTTGAGTTGTTTAACATCCATGGAATTTAATTACAGTCCCTAGCTTGGTTTTATGGTGAATTAATCTCAACCTATTGGTTCATATGGTTGGTTGGTTATAAATAGAGGCTCATTCATCAACATAAAGGATTTTTTGGCTTATTTGACACTTCATATTCATAAGAGAGAGAGGCACCACGAGTTTGCACACACCCATATCACTTGGAGAAGGCTTTCTAGTGCAATTTCAAAGGAGAACTAGAAGGGAACCAAGCCAAAGAGAAGGAAGAACGCAACGAAGACCCTTGCTTTGTTGTAAGTCTCCTTTGCATCTTTTTACGATTCCTTCTTCTTCTACTCCATTCTCTGCATAGTTATGGCTTAGAATTGAATTAGGAATCATATATGCTCTATATTTTAGAGTGTATATGATTCAAATATGATGTGAAAGCATGCTAGTGGAATAGGATTGCGAATTGCTTGCTGTTAGGATAGTTCTCTCTTAAGGATAGAGGTATGTTTTGCACATAAAATTAGTTGATGTGTTTAGGCCGTTTTCTCTTCATGGTTCAATTATATGCATGATTTTAAGCATCTTTTGTATACGACACTTGCTATGTAAGCCTCATCTTCATAGGTGTATGGATGATTATTCTTTTCGAGGGTAATTATCAGTCCTTAGAGGGTGAGGTTGTGCATAGGTGCTTTCTGGAGTGTGTTTAAGTGCGTTGTGAGTTTCTTTACATTCTTAGGTATATATTTTACGTAGGATATGTGAAGAAATCATTCATGCGGAGTGGTTTCTACGTAAAATTATCTCCAGATAGTTTTACTTAAGAAAGCTCGCCGTAAAGATGATTATTTCACATTCTTATATAAAGTACTTACCTAAAGCATCATGTTAGATTTTCTTCTCATGTTTAAGATTGTCATATGATATTTTCATCATGGTAATGCCTATTTAGCATGTTTTAATAGTTTTGTGCATGTTAGGGTGTTTAGAGCATATAGGAGCATATTAGGTTTGTGTTTTTCTTTTGATTTTTGTTATTTGTATGAGTATTAGGTCATTATATGCATATTTAGTATTCTGTCCAGATTTGAATTAGGTCTCCTAATGACTATTTGAGCATGAATATGAGTGGTTTGAGCTTAATAATTGCCCTATAGAATACATAGAATACATAGGGTGATTAATTGGTGTTTTCTCAATGTTTCAGGATAATTTGCATATGGTAAGTGGTTCATGGTAAGTCTTTTGTGAATTGTTCCCTTCTCCCCCTTGGGTTATTGTCTTTACTTTGGATTAGAAGTCCTAAGTTTCCAACTCTCTTAAAATTCTGTTTTACCTAGAGTTCTATCTCTTTTAGAATTCTACTTTTCTCAAACTTCTTTTTGGATAAGAGTCCTATCTCTTTTCAAATTCTATCTCTTCTCAAATTCCTTTTTTTTGGAAATCCTTCTTCTTTTAAAACTCTTCTTTTCTTTTAATAGAAACTTAGGGTTTATAGTTCATTGTAAAGGGAGTAACCCCTTCTCAATCGAACTACGTGGACTTTGATCCTTACATCTTTGCATGCAAGGTACGTAGGCACTCATTTGATGTTCAAGTCCGCCCTAGGATACTAAGTATCCTAGGTTTTCTTTTTCTTTCTTTTATCCATTTGTCCATCACATATATGCTAGAGGAGTAGGATGGACCCATGCTTATTCATTTATCCATCACATATTTGCTAGAGGAGTAGGATGGATCTGTTTCTTATTCTCTATCTCTCTACTGCTTTCCATATCTCTCATATTTGTTCATGGATGTTTACATGCTTTGTGGATGTTTATATGCTTTATGGATGTTCATGGATGAATGTGGATTATTTATAGATGATTCTTTACATATGCATGGTGACTAATTAGGAAGTGATTGAAATAGCCCATATAAATTCAGAGACCCATTTTGGGGCGATGTGGGTGCCTATAGGATGTTTCCTAGAACCTTCCCACATCGTAACTTAGTCTCCGAATCCTCTCTTGTTTTGATTAGACCTGCTTTTCCTTGATCGAAGTCATGTGTTTGGTTTTAAAAGGTTTTCTTTAAAACTATTTTCAAGGTTTTCCTTTTTTCCTTAAAAAATGAGGTGGCGACTCTTTGTTTGTTATGTTTTTGTGAACCTTTTGAAAACCAGATTTTTATTAATTTAAATCTCTACAAGTCTTTTTAAAAGAAGGGTTCTCCTTCCTTCCTCCTTCGGATCGAAACCCGTGGTTCACAATATCGTTAGAGACAGTACACTAGGATTGCTCGTTCTCTGCAATCTAGATTCAAATCTTAGAGCAAAAAGGAGAAGACAAATCAAACTGTTGGTAATTCTACCCTCTTCTAGTTAGGGTTTTGTTTGTGTTTAAGCATAATTGGATTCATGGGTTAAGGAATCGATTAGGAAAAGTTTTGTTTATCAATCCATTCCACACTTTGTTTTCCTTCTAGTTCAATTCCCTATATATATATATATATATATATATATATATAGATAGATAGATGGATAGATAGATAGATAGATAGATAGATAGATATTTTCCTAAATATAACACCAATTTTATTTTGTTTTCGATCTCTTATAAAAGATTAATACATACAATATTTTTCTTGTTAAATTAGAAAATTCATGTTTAATATTGATGTAGTAGAAGGCACCTCTACATTCTAAAAAATAATTATATTGTAATTTAAAAATAAGGATTAACAAATAATAATCCATAACTAGAATAATAATTTGTTTTGTTATTCTTTTCTCATCAATAAGAAAATTAAAATATCACAAAATTACAAAGAGAAAGGTAATCATCATATATATACCTCATACAAATCATACAATCTAAATCACCACTTTTCTAAATATTTAAGATTGTACATGAACCTTTTTTTTAATCTAAGTTATCACAAAATTGTAAGATTGTAATGATAAACAATCAAGTTCATAAATCTGCTAAATAAAATCAAATTACACTATACTTAAGAGTGTGTGATTCAAACAATTATATAATCAAGAAATCTCAAATATCAGGATTAACATCTTTTTAAAAGCAATTCTATATATCAATTCATTATGATATGATTCAAACTCACATATCTCAAAAATAAAATTGTGTAAAACAATAGAATATCAATGAATTGAATAGATCAAGAATAAGATAGAATACTCATAAACTTTTTGTAATAAATAAGAAAATTTACTAATTCAAATAACACACGAATCATGTAAATTATAAACCAAAAATAATTATATCAATTGATTAACAATACCTAGCAAATGCAATTCTTAAGATTATTGGAAATATTGAACAAAAGCATGGATGTTGAAAATCAAAATATGCAAAAATATATTTATAATAAAAGAAATAGACTTATCGATTGAGACGTGTGCGAACACTGTCCTTAAGAGTTGATTTGCGCCCCTCGGAGTGAATCCCTTGGTGCATCTAGGTCCTCTAGCGCCCCAACCCTCCACGATATAACAACTGTGTTCCTTGTACACGTGCACTCGCAAGTACAAAGAACCGAACAGTTGTAGATCTTTCCATGAAAATGTGCAACAAAAATTGAAGAAGGATAGATAGAATTTTATACAAAAGAAGTTTATACATAGAGAGAAAAGAAAGATTGAGAAAAAGGTTTTCTTAAAACTCTTATGGTTTTTTTCTCATTCCAAAGAAAAAAAAAAGAAGAAGACAAGAAAAAACCATAAAAAATGATAATGGAAAATGAAATCCCCCAAAATCAGGCCAAAATAACTGAATAACCCTCATTCCGTGTTTGAGTGCGAAAATCACAAACAACAATATCGGATGCTCTCTCCTTCTCTTGTTCCCTCCTCAAACTAGTCTCTCCTTCTCTCGTTCCCTCCTCAAACTAGTCAGTTACAATATCGAACATTCTCTCGTTCCCTTCTCTTTAAACTAGTCAATTACTCTTTTGAGCAGACATGATATCAAGTTGCGACGGTAGACTAAATGGGTTCTGTTCGTTCGTTGATTGCCAACAATCTACTATTGAAGTTCTATTATCAAGTGGTGATATGAGATGGTTCGAAGAAATTGTCAGAATCATGCCCATTTTTTAGGGTTATATCGTTTTTCGATTATTGGGAAAAATTCTATGTGAATAGGCTTGTTTTAACAACCATGAAGTGGTTTAAAACATTGAAAATCTTAAAAGCACCCAAAATCTTCGAATTAATTCGGTTTAATGCTATCAAAGATTCAGTTATTCAGTTGATTTACGCTTTATTATGCAAATGTTTATTCGTATTCATGGTAAAAGAAGAGGCTTTTCATGGTAAAAGAAGGGGCTTTGTAATATCAATAAAAAAATATGGATATTTTTTTCAAAAATATCGACTTATTAAGTTGTAAAGTTAACCACGGTATCACAATGGAATTGATTGAACTAGTCCTTTGTTATGCAACTCCTACAATGTTGGTCAAACCCTTACAATATATTTTAGTTATTAAGTGATTTTATAAAATTGCATGAAAATCTTAGGTGGTGTTTAATTTGTATTCAAAGTTTTCTTAAATTTGTTGCCCATTCTTGCTTAAAACAAGAATTATTTACAGAGAAACTATTGTTTGGCTTTAAAATTCTAATTAGGGATGGGGAGCTAGTTGTTCTTTGTTAATGCTTATTTAAGCTTGATGCCTTGTAACCAAGAAACAATTAGAAAATTGTGAATGAATTATTAACCTTTGGCTTTTTAGAAGTTAATCCTTACTTTTAACCCTTTGGTGGATTTCTTAGCATGTCTTTTTGGTGGATTCTTTTGGCCAAATAATTGAATTCTATCCAATTTCATCGTATATCGCTGTCAATCGTCTTTGGTTCATTTCTTTTTATTTTGCCACTTATTTTCTAGCATAAAAAAACAATGGATAAGTTATTTTGCCACTTATTTTGCTACTTATTAAGTTATGTAGTTGTCTTCTTCTTCTTCCTTTTTTTTTTTTTTTTTTCCTAGTTTTCATCCGGTTATTAAGTCACAAAAATACATTTGTACAGTAAGGTTTGTGTATATAAGAAGCTATTAGGAGATATAATTCAGTTATTAAGTGATATTTGTGTATTATTGTAATCTTAGCAAGTTATTAAGTGAATACAGTGGATGATTCAAAATAACTCCAAGTAAGTCATGTAATAATTTGATATCAAGAAATAACTTGTTGCTAGTAATTCACATAATAATTTGTTCTTGGGTAAGTCACATAGTAAGTCAAATGGCTAATCGAGGAAAGAATGTATGTGAGAAGGTGATAATAATGGGAAGTAACGTTCGAAATTTAGGAAATTCAGAAAAAGGTGGAAGGAAAATATTGCTATTAAATAAAATCCTTACAAACGTGGGATTGTGGGGTGTAATTGATTATTATCTAATTCCTTAAATGGTTGTAGGCCAGTCTATTAGGCCAATGGGTTAGGCCTCCTATCATTTTGCTAATAGAATATATCGTAACAATTAAAAAAATAGTTACATCTAAAGAATTATATATATATATATATATATATATATAGATATATATTCGATAAAAGGTAAAAATTTAATCGGATGATTCGGGATGGTTTTTAAAGAACAACCTAACCCCACCCCAAACACTAACATGTTTCTAAAAAAATCCCCAAATCCGTTCCGACCCCACTAAGTAGTGTCCCAAACCCTTCCCAATAAAAGTGGGGGTGGGGCGGGGCCACAAAAAAACCCATCCCATTGACATCCCTAGTTGGGAATTTAATTGCTTTAACACCGTTAACAGCAAACTTAAAAGACTTATATGCCATACACCCTCCCATCAGTTGGGGTTTGGGTTGGGAGAGAGAGGAGGTATTTTTTACAATTACAGCGTCACATGCATAGCATGTGAACATTTCCCATCACTTTTTGTTGATGGAGAGTAACGGTGGGGCACGTTAGAAAAAATTAAAACATCGAAGAGGGACATTGGTAAAATTGAAACATAAGGGGGGTTATTTGCTCAGCCCCTCATACTTTAGGGAGTTATCTACAACTTACCCTCGAAAAAAATAATTGTCGGTGAGGGCTATTTTTGGTCATGAAAGGAATTGTGGAGATTAATTGCAAGTTTTGCGAAAACCTAGAAAAGGCGTGCAAATCATTCAATATTTCAATCAATACTATCCTAATCTTATTAAAAAAAATTTAAATTAAATTAAATAAATCTTCCAAGAAAAAAAGAAAAAAAAAAACCATTCTATCCAATTCTATCCAATATGATTATGCAAGGGGGCAATCTATATGAGGCCTTATTTAATCTAATACTATAGAGGTATGCAATTAGAGGATGCTAATCA
The DNA here is from genome assembly GCA_039720395.1 of Liquidambar formosana. Classification (NCBI taxonomy): domain Eukaryota; kingdom Viridiplantae; phylum Streptophyta; class Magnoliopsida; order Saxifragales; family Altingiaceae; genus Liquidambar; species Liquidambar formosana. The sequence continues at coordinate 15,857,020 of CM077828.1, read as the reverse complement.
GAGTCATCCAATATATCATTTTAATTACCATGTTATCCTTACCTTTTTTTTTTTTTTTTTTTGAGAAAACAATCTAATACATTGTATTAATTGGAGCACTAAGCCAAATCAACAAGAAAAAGGTCTGGAATAAAGGTCATCCAATATATCATTTTAATTTCCATGTTATTCTTATCTCATTAGCCTAATCCATTCATTTTAATTTTACCTATTTCCCAATGACACTTTCCTTCTATTTATGAACAATTAATAGGAATTTAGATCCTATGTAGTTTTTTTTCTCTATAAATATCTTGTAAGGAATTTCATGACTACTAGGTCATTTGATTTATAAATAAATAATAAAAGGAAAAAAAGAAAAAGAAATCGGGATCATCAAACCTTGGGCATAGCATAAGACCATTACTAGCTTCCATTTTTGGAGCAGGAAAAATATAACCATGCCAATCATATTACACAATGATGGGCTTACCATGACCTTACCAGTTAGATTGGGATCCCCATTGCATGTGTAAAACCCCTGTATAAGAAATCAACATGATCGGTAGCCATTTGATGGAAAATAAAAATTATGAATGCATTGTAAAATGTTATACATTTGAACTCTTTAAATCACTTTTATTTATTTATTTATTTTTATTTCGTAGTGGTCCTTTATTGTATTGTTGCTTGGCATTGTCCTCTTCCATCATGGATTAAACTTATTACAAATGGTCTTGCGAAAAGTGTTCGGCCTGCTGCTGTAGTGGAGTGTTTTCCGAAAGGGCAGTACTATACGAAGCACCATTTCATACAACACTCCATGTAGCACTCAACCCACATCGGCAAAAAATATATTTGTTAAATAATTTAAGGGAGTTTTTAGTCCATACACATAGTGCCACATAAAGTGCTGTATTTTAGTACTTCACATAAAGAGTGTTGGAAATATTGAACAAAAGCATGGATGTCAAAAATCAAAATATGCAAAAATATATTTATAATAAAAGAAATAGACTTATCGATTGAGGCGTGTGCAAACACTGTCCTTAAGAGTTGATTTGTGCCCCTCAGAGTGAATTACTCAGTGCATCTAGGTCCTCTAGCGCCCAACCCTCTAGGATACAACAATCGTGTTCATAGTACACGTGCACTCGCAAGTACAAAGAACGGAACAGCTCTAGATCGTTCCATGAAAATCTGCAACAAAAATTGAAGAAGGATAGATAGAATTTTATACAAAAGAATTTATACATAGAGAGAAAAGAAAGATTGAGAAAGGTTTTCTTAAAACTCTTATGGTTTTTTCTCATTCCAAAGAAAAAAAAAAAGAAGAAGACAAGAAAAAACCATAAAAAATGATAATGGAAAAACCATTTTTTTTTTTTTTCAAAAGGATGTGTAACCCCCCCCCAACAATAACATACCAATAATGGACAATATAAATAAATATTATAAAGGCCATAACACCTCATAAATAAAACATAATTTGAATCACAAATATGTATTTTATTTATGAAAATACAACAATCCTCCGCATGATATATTTAAATTATATAATAAAAAGTATAAGGAATATGAGAATGTAATGTATCGGTAGTGGTGTCTTTTGGACTATGGACCATACCAAGGATATGTAGTGTGACCTATAGAAATATGGTGAAACTATAAGTTTCAATGAACCAAAATTTATTCTTATAGATCAATCGACTCACAACCCACATATTATTCTTGAAACCTAAGCTGTTCTAATCAGGGTGGCACGAATAGGCCATGCGTTATACCTGGATATTAGTGAGTGCTCTAGAAAACTTGTCTAAGCTCTTATAGGAAGCGGCCCCACTTCCACATCCATAAAGGTGGATCCATCAAGTGTGCACTACAATTGAACACACCACCCAAATAGGACTATGGAATCCATTAAGAGTTAAAACTCAACCCTAAACGTTGCAGTTTGCACTATTTACACCATAAGAAGGGACAATCAAAATATATTATATAAATGATAGTACACTCCAAGTCAACCAGTAACTTGTTACTAACCATATGAACATACTTTCTGGGATCTTTATTTATATAGGTTGGGTTACCATCACCGTTGACCCTTGTTATAGACATAAGTCTCATTCCCCTCGATGAATTATTCACTAAAAAGTGAATTAGTCAAAAGTTTAATAATTCTCATCTCTGACTCTCTTAACAGTTGCTATTTAATATTGTGCTCCTAGGCTACCCCATAAAATTATTTGCTCGAGCCAACAAACAATGAATAAGCACAAATCTCATTCATAAATATATAATTGCTGAGATTTTTCTCTCAACACTCTCATAGCTTTTTACAAGCCAAATCACCAATTCCAACCTCCAAAGTGGACAATGAGATATATCATCTTGGATAATTCCAAGGCACCATACCATATAGGCAATATAGGTCCACATATGGATTTCTTCTCATTTGAATCAAAGATTCAATCATCATCATCATCATAATCTACAAATAATATAAGAAATCCATAAAATTGTTGACTATTAGGGAAGTTGGGTACATATATCACTTTTAATAAATTTTAAGTAAATATACCTCTCAAAAAGGGATATTCAAATTATGAATCATTGATTCATCTCACATTATTATATCATCAAATATTTAAATAAAAATATGCCATACAATACCCATAAATTTTCAAAAACTATCATCATAATTTCTTTGAATCTCAACATTCAAAAATAACTTTGGTCAGCGCAACAATATAAATAAGTATACATATAAGCAATAATTTTAAAACATTTCCTTAGCCACTGAATAACATAGTTATTCTCAAAATCATTAATAATTCACATATGACATTCTCTCAATATATCATGTATAAGTTCAATAGGTTTGAACTAACTCCATTTTCAGAAATGAAAATCATAATACTCATTTTATCTCTTTTATTAATAAGAGACCAACATATAATATATTGAGAAAATTCAATAATTTGTAAATTTAAAATAAATATACATTCTCACATAAAATGTATCTTCGCAAGATGTGCCCCACAATTCAAGATATAATGTTTTGTTTACTAATTTCAGTGCAATTTTAGCATTCACATATATAAACAACACATCTTATAATTTCCATGTAAAATATATTTATTTTTCTATTGTCACACAATATATTTGTAATTAGATTATTTGATTAGAAATTGAAATTTTGGATCACGAGAAAAAATTATAAGCATGTCAACATATGATATTGCTATTGTAATCTCACAAAATTAAATAGCATGAAAAATATTTATTTTGCATATGACATGTCTCCAAAAAATTCATACTTAAATTTATCAATAATATTATAATCTCACTCCACATAATATTTTTCACATTGTTATGAGATCCAAAAATGTATGGGACTGTTTATTTTTCTAATAATAACAAACTGATAGAACAATACACCTTAAATCATACAAGTATATCCAAATTACTCGAAATCAAATTTCTCAAAATTTTAAAAAAGAGAAATTATGTTCATAACAAAAATTCAATATTGTCAACCCCAACAGTTGACCATACACGTTTTTATTATTTTTTTTTCTCAATTTAAAATAATTCTTACTATTTAAAAGACTATATAGGTAAGCATGTAAATTCAAGATAAAATTTTGACAAAAATCTCATTTATCATCTCATCGTCAAATTTTTTTTTCATTATGTACGTGAAAGAACCATACTCACATACAACATCCAAATTACATAAGTATATCATGATGTCAATATCATAATCTCTCAACCCAAATTTAAAGCGATCAAATTTATAAATATCATGCTTTTTCTTATGAGAATTATTTATATATGCTTGTAACACACTTTATCAAAATCATAAGTTAATTTGCATACATAAATTAATAATATCATATTCCACAATTAAATTCAATCAATTTGGTATTGATTATTAAGATATATGAATTTAAACTATCTCTTTAAACTTGATAAATGAAAGGTTGGTGATATATATTCATACTTTAATTATCCTTTGGGTTCAAATATTAATCAAAGAAATAATTACATAATATTATTCTTATAATTAAAGATATAGATTTGTAACCGAATTCTAATGGTTAAATGAATTTAATAGTATAATCATCATGAATATTTAATAATCCAACAGTCACAAAAATTTAACCCCAAGAGTCAAACATTAAATTTCTAACAGTTATAAAAATTTTAATGGTCAATTGGTAACAAAAATAAATAATCAATTGATTAGCCATAATCAAACGTTATTGCTAAAAATTAAATCAAATTTAATTAATATCATAAATTCTGTAACCGATTATAACATTTAACTCCAATAAATCCAAGAGTTAGAAATTAATAAAATTATGTTTTTCTTTGAATTTTGAAAAATTCATTAAGAATATAATAATCTCATGTAGGTAGAAATTTTTATTTTTTTTCAATTAAATATGAAAATAACCCCCACAAATTTAAGCACTATGAAAATGATATAATTTTGACATCAAAAATAAAATAATATGCATGATCAAAATTTTCAAATTCCCAAGTGAATATGATACATCCATTTGTGCAATTGAATTATGATGAATATCAAAAAACTCTTATCAATTCATAATTCTAAATTCAAGAATTATCACAAAATGAATATATAATTGAGACATATCATTCAAACAAAATAGTTTATATTTGTTTTAACAATTCGTAATTGTTATATAGACACCATTGTGAAATTCAATCCATATATATGTTGTTAGGATTATGCCCTAGAGCCAATCATATAGATGATTATTTAGGGATTGGGAACAATCATTTTATTTCATTTATATATGTCACATTTATTATTGATTTAATAAAAGAGCTTATTCTATTATGTTTATATGCATCATTTATATTTACGTAATATGTCCATGGAGTTAGAGTTGAGAATATGAAATTACGAAGGGTTGTAATTTCGATACTGTAAATATATATCTATACTAAACTCCTAAAGTATACCTAGTTGAAGGTTCACTATGATGGACAGTAATGAACCATAGGACTAGCATTTGTTAGGTTGACTCTATAGGAGGATAGCTAGTCTCATGTTCTTTGTGTGGAGACACTACAACCAACAAGTGAGTGCCTATTATAAGAATAGGTACACTGAATGTGAACAAGATATGAGATAAACTGAATGGAGTTTTAACCTGCCTGTCAATCAGTTTCTTATTGTTATAGTGGTACAAGTAATCCTTAGACCTAAGACACCATAGTTGTTGATAATAGTTTAAAATTGCATTAATGTTATACTTTTAGTAGGCATTATCACATTTATTTGGCACTTAATTCTGCATTTTATACATTATACATGAATTCTCTTGATACATGCTCTTATGCTTAAAGTGGTGTATTAATGCGTGTTTCATTTTGTAGGAATCCAATTTCCTATGGTCAAGCATTCTAAATTTATTTGGAACTATATAGAAGCTTTGCAAGGGTGAAGTGCATTAATTTTAGAAGATTTTAGCAAAGAAATTGGCAACCTCAAAGTTGGAAAGAAGATTAAAAAGAAAGTTTGGAGCAGTTACCGTATTTTGGCCATAACTTTTGGCTGCAAAGTCCAATTGATGTGAAATTGTTGTCCCTGGAAAGCTGATTTGAAGCCCTACAATATTGTATTCAGTGAATATTTCATGATTTCAACGTTTAGTAGGTCCAAAACGGGTTACAAGTTAGCCTTGCTGGAAAAAACCGGGATTCCCAATTTGATTCCTAATTTTTCTCCTCTTTATCTTGGAAACCCTAAGAGCACATGGAAAGGAAAAGGTGGCTGCACCTATATATATTACTTCTCCTCTTCTCTTCTAGGAGGACCTCTCTCTTGTTCTTCTTCTTCTACCTCTCTTTAGTTTTCTAGTATCATGAGTAGCTAAACGTTTTGCTAAGGCTAGGAGTGAAGCCACAACAATTGTTTGGTATTTGTTTAATGACTCTTTCATGGATTTAATGTAAGGTTTTATAGTTTCGATTGATTTTGATTATTTTGCAAAGTATTTATTCTGTATAATTTTTTTATTTATCGTTAACTCTGAGTACGGTGAATGCTTAGAATTCCCTGCGAATTAAATTACTAGTTTTCTCATGCAATAAATCAATCAACCTTATGAATCCATATTTTAGAATTGTTTTAAATAAAATTAATTGTTAAATCATCCGACTGGGATCATCCTTCGTATGAATCTCAGTTGAGTTATAAAATTGAGTCGTTAGAAAATATCTAATACTTGTTGTGAGTGGACCTCTAAACCTTAGTGTTTTTAAATTATTGTTTTCAATCAAACTAATTCTCTGCAATTCAAGCACCAAATTTCTAAAATCTTTTCTCAATCTTCTCTGCTAATTATTCCCCTTCCCTGTGGTTCGACCTCGGACTCACCGAGAATTTAAAACTTCGCGACATCCTGCACTTGGGAGCATTATTAAAGTCACAGCAATTGTCTTATGCATATAGCTTTAGAAGTTTGATAACACTAAGTGTAGATCCTTCTAGGGGTCTATAAGGGTGTTCATTGGCCCTACTGCTATGTGTGTGAAGGCATATGAGTGATCAACAAGGAATCTATCACTCTCAGTAAAACGAAAGATAATGTTTTATATATTATTCAGTGATATAACTCAAAATCCATGGCCCATGGTAGAATGAATATGGAAACGAGTTTCGATAAGTTCATTATTAAGCTGATATTCATGATTGAGTATAAAGTAATTGAACTAAGGACTTGATAGACTTCCATGTCTTATTAGTTCAATTAGAGACATTGTGTGGATGGAAGGATATAATTGTAACCTATAAACTATAACAGAAGGACTCTTTGTAAAGATAACTATTCACCTCATTAAGGACCACACCATGAGCCATATGCTAGGTGTTACTCATGGTTAGTAGTTATAATCAATTAGGGAATTGGAAGGAATTCCAATTAAACCCTTTAATGGAAAGAGTTCCATTGTGCATACCTTGTGCTGTTCCTACTACTTGATGATGTGAACCCAATGGGTCAGATACTAATTATGCTAAGAGAGTTTCAAAGTCTATGAGAGAAAGAGAATAAGTGAATAAAAGAATTGTTCTTAAGGGGCAAGTTTGTTTGGGATATAAACTAGAGTGGTTATTGTGTAATTACTCCTAATTACACAGAACCTAAAAGGGATTGGACTTCCCCCCTTGGTCGGCCCTAATAGAGGCTATTTAAAGCCTTTTATGATGTGTGACATTATCATACTTAATCAACCCCAAGTGCTGGCCAAAAATTTCAAGGGCTTTCTCTCTTTCTTCTATTCTCCACCTCTAGCAACAACAAGGAAGAAAGAAGAAAGGACTTAAAGCTCTAGCTACGTGTGGATACCGTTGGAGATAGTATACTTGGATTGCTCGTTCTCTGCTGTCTGGATTCAAATCTTAGAGCAAAAAGGAGAAGACAAATCAAACTATAGGTAATTCTACCCTCTTCTAGTTAGGGTTTTGTTTGTGTTTAAGCATAATTGGATTCATGGGTTAAGGAATCGATTAGGAAAAGTTTTTTTTATCAATTCATTTCACACTTTGTTTTCCTTCTAGTTCGATTCCCTATATATATATATATATATATATATATATATATATATCACTACAACAATATACGTTTTTTATGGCGTGCAAAAAACACCGTAAATGACTTTTCACGGCATGCATGCGCACGCCGTCTAAGGGCGACGCCAGTGAAAACTCCATCGATATAGACGGCAAACATGGCACGCCATAAAAACACTTTTAACGATAAGCAAGGTACGCCATTAAAAGTGTTTTATGGCTTGTATCCGCATGTCGTAAATGACTTTTCCACGACATATAATACATGCCGTTAATGCCTTCAATTTTATTTTTATTTATTTATTTTTTGTTCAAATGCCGGCTAATAATTTTTTATTTTATTTTACCAATATTCTATTTTTCACTAGTATCCTGTTTTCCATCACATAAGCCACCTGAAATGCACTACCTACGCCTATCCATTCATCCATAACAATAATTAACAATATTACATATTTGAATACGAGAAAACGACATCAACTAATACAATCGCATTTCAAATTATAAATTTTATTTCACAATATTGATGAGTTTGAAATACATATACTCAGAGGGTTTACATTTAACAAAATATGTGCAATTTCACAAAATTTAAAGCACCATAATTCCATTAGGTAAACAAACGATCTTCATTCCATTTGACACAAATGCAGCCATCTTCATTTCATTGAGACTTAATATCATGACCAACTTCCATTCCAACATACCTGCATCACAAAACTTTCTCAATATCTAACAAAGAAAATGAATAATTAAACCATGAAACTTGATAGCAAATATTGGGAAGCATCACTATACTACAAAACTTTAGAAGATGTACATGTCCAATATATTATCAAAGTCAGTAACATCATCTAAGTATACATTAGAAGTTACAGCATTCTTAAAGGAAATTTGGTGCTAATCTTTGTGCACCTATAAAGATCCCTACTGGATGTGGAATAACTTGGCTGAAGTCTAGTGTCTTCAGGCTTATTAATCCACAAACATCTAAACCAGAACCTTGTCTATGTGTAAAGAAACTAAATAGAAAAGCTGATCCTAAATTCCTTATTTAATTCGTTGTGTTCTTACGAAAACCCCATTATTAAATATTAATTTAACCTTGTCTATATGTGATGAAAATAAAGAAAAACAACTAACCTTGTCAATATTAATTTAAAGTTTTGAATTCCTTTTAGCTAACCATAGATAAGGATGTGAAGGAGAATATTGGCATGAAAATAGAGAAACTATTATTCACGCACTGATAGGTTAACAGCTTTCTTTATTCAGCCATGCAATCTCAAACCTATCCAAGCAAGGGACAAGAATTTCCCCACAGTTTGAATGATAGGTGTTCATATAATCAATTTCTTTTAGGCAATAGAAGTCTTTTAGGCTTTAGAAGTCATAATTCCTTCAATTTCTCTAAGTACGTGGCCTTGACATTTAATGAACCATTAGAAGTTAGATACTAGCAAACTATGTTTTAGTAGTGTCACTAAGCAAATATATATATATTATGAAGTAAATATTGTACTCCGTATTGGAAACAAAAGGGCATAGCCCAACTACATAAGACATATATAATATTTACATAGAAACTTACATATGTTAGACACTAGCAAGCTATATTTTAGTACTATAAGCACATTCTCCAACCTTATATACCAAAATTCACATCCTCTTTGAAAGATGCAAGTTCTATAATTTGAATTCAAATATAAAATGTCACGAAAAAAGAATTCCAACCTTTATAGCATTATCACCTTATTATGACTCTTTGGAAATAGAAGTAGAACTCAATTAGGCAGAACACCATTTTGAACCAGCATATTGAACATCCATGACAAATGGTACTATTCTAGCACTCTGATTCCTGTTCAATATTTTGAGGTTAAACATATATATCCCAAATTAAATATGTAATAAAGATGTATAAATGCAGTCACAAATATGTCTATATATATGTGTGTGTGTGTGTGTGTGTGTGTGTGTGTGTGTGTGTGTATATATATATTTTTTTTTTTTAATTTTATGAAAGACGATATATATTAGATCATGAAGAAAGATGAGTCAGGTCAAAAGCAACCTGATCCCTTATACAAGATGGGGTTTCCTCCATCCAAACCAGAACATTCTCAACAAATTTGGCATGCTTTGCTAACCCATGGGCAACCTCATTCCCCATCCTACCAACATGTTTGAATTTCCATGACACAAAAGAGGAAGTAGCATCAACCAGAATATCCTCTATTATCAAACCCATAGCTATTTGAGGTACTACTCGAGAATCAAGAGCACCCATGACTTCCACATTGTCACCTTCAAAATCGACATCTCGCAAACCCAAATCAGTTGCAAATTCAACTGCAAGTCGAAGGGCCATAGCTTCAACTTGAGAGGGCTCGAACAAACCAGTTTGCTTCTTCGAAATCGCTGTCATAACCTATCCTTCATGGTCATGTACCATAGCCTCGAATCCCACACTTGAATTCTCCGCAAACACAGCGCCATCAACATTAACTTTGCATCGTCCCGCCGTAGGAGGTAACCACCTAGAAGGAGCAACTTTAACCCCCTTTTTACCATCACTATGCGCCGCTAGGTAATCTTCTAAGTATCTCAGCGCCATATGAGTCACACTCTGTGGATGCTTCTTAACCCTTTCAAAAACCACCGAATTTCGATAATGCCAAATAGACCACATGATGATCATTGCCAGAGCCCTTTTATCCTCCCCAATCTAAGCGTGAATCTCACTAAGCCAATCCCGCACATCCATGTGCGACGAGTGAGTGACTCCAGGACCAATCGAGCTACACCTCCACATCTGAGCCGCCCACGGACAATCCTTAAGGGCATGTAAAGCTGATTCTTCTCCATGACCACACACCTCGCATTGGGCGATACCGGGACTTTCCACTTCAGCAAGTTGCTCTTCGTAGGAAGAATATCAGTACAAGCCTTCCATAAAAAATGCTTGATCTTGGAAGGGATGCTCTGTTTCCAGACTAATTGCATCAGTGAGTCCTCATCCCTTGAGGTTGAAGTTTATATATATATATATATCATAGTAACACATTATAGATCTTAATAAAAATATTAGGCTGAACAGATATATCCTTCAATGTGTGTGTACATAAGTTTCTACTTTTGGTAATTCAACAAATTAATCAAAACCTTCTTTTACCTATTGCAAAAAGATCAGTGAAGTTTTCACAATCCATAGAACTTTCAACAACAGAGAAATTTAAGGAGAAAAATGAAATAATCTTTAAGGCTCTATTTGGTTTGCAGAAATTGTGAGAGAAATAAAAGGGAAGGAAAAAAAATGTAAAGAAAAAACAAAAGGAAAAAAAAAAAAGTTTCTTGTGTTTGGTTATATATAAAAAATGAGAGGAAACAAAAATAAGAGTACCCACCCAAGGAAAGTATCTACCAAATAGAGGGGTCCTGCTGTCCAGGTATGGGGAAAAAGAGGCAAACAAAAGAAAGCCTAGCTACAAGGTAACAAGGGTCTACTTGGATTCCCACTGCACAAAAAAAAACTGGATCGAGGAGTATTCATTGTTGATGTCGGATCTGACCCATCAAAATTGCACAAGCACGAATATGAAAGACAAATTTTATTTTCTTCAAAAAAAAAAAAAAAAAACAGAGATAAGGTGAGACACAAAAGAGAATATCCCAAGAGGAAACCTCTAAGGGTGTGTTTGGTAGGGGGGTTTGATGCCCGGGAAAGTCACGAAATTCCACTTTCCACTGTTTGGGTTGCTCTCATTACCGGCAAAGGCTCATTCCCGCTAGCATGACATTTCGGCCGAATGGGTGAAAATAAAACCCACCTTCGAGGTGGTATTGTGAAATCCATCCCCAGGCATGTGTTTAATGACATTCATAATCCCAAGCGTGCCCTTGCTGGTCAGCAGCAACAAATCCATATTCCACCCGTGTCCTCTTCTAGCTCCTCAAAACTATGATCCACAATCAAAGCCCTAGCTATTCTCATACGACGGTAGCACAGGAGAGAGAAAGAGGAGTTTTCTCACACACCGACCAGATCTACTGCTGCAAATCGTCTATTTGGGTATGAATTTCTTCATTTGCTTTGTTTCTCGTGTGCTACATCCCATATTGTTTGATGTGAAACCCAAATCTGCCATATAACGATAGTTGACCCTCTAAAAAACTCATCATTCTCGATGTATGAGGAATTTATTTGTAGATCTACTTTCTTCTGTGTATGATTTAGGCAGTCACGGTGTTTATTATATAATTTTTGATCACATAGCATGCATTTTTCTTAAATATTTGTTGAAATGTTCTCAAAAAGTGAAGAATATTTAATATTCTTACTTTTCTAAAAATATCAACATTGTTGTATACTTTACCAGCTGTGATTTTTTTTTTTTCCATATTTGGTTATGTCGGCTGGGATAATTTTTGGTCACATAGCATGTATTTTTTTTTTTTTTTTGGCTTAAATATGAAACTGGAAATTGCTAATGTTACATTGTTGTATATTTTCTCAGCTGTGATTTCTTTTCCCTTCCAACATTGTTGTATATTTTCAAAATGTAATTTTTGGTTGCATCTATGAACTATTTAGTGACATTACACGAGAGTTATGTAGATCTACATTGTTCAAATGTTGTCAAATGTGAAGTATATTTCAGATTACAAACTTAGGAAAAAAAATTTGTACACTTTCTCAGCTGTGAGTTTTTTTCCTGATATTATTTGTATCTTACATGATGTTACATGTCTCAACTATAGCTTATTTACATATATTGGAAGAGAGTTATTGTGTACAACAATAATCCATGCCTTTTCGATATATACTCCCTTTGTAGATCTATTTTGGTGTGTATGATTTAATCAGTCGTGGTGTTTATTTTATATACTTTATCCCATAAATGCTGTTACATTTCTCAAATTCATATAATTTACATGAAAGTGAAGTATTTATAATATTTTTCCATGTCAAATTTAAAGTTGATTGTTCATTGTAGTATGATTTTTTATATATTTATACTTTATCCAATGTTGTTGTTTTATGGCATATCGTTAAGAATTGTTGTGCAATATATATTTATATTGTTCATTAATACAATATGCTATTTTGGACATAAATAAAATGCGAGCTCTTTGCCGTGATATATTAAGACTCTATAGCCATGGTTGCATTTGCACTTTTTTTTGGGTTAGGAGTATAAACTTTAAGGAAAGATGTCTTATTTTTACTATTCTCTCGATGAATATTACCATGGAGACACGAAAAATTTTTATTTCTTTACCCACTCCTCACCTTTTTGTTGTTATAAATTTATGGTACTCATATCTTACATACAATGGCTGCATATTTTCTTATTGACGAAATGTTTCTCGGATGATTTGGTGATGGTTGCTTGAATTTATTTCAAATATGTAGTAAGTTGTAAGAAGTCTCATACATATTAAATATTATTGATGTATAAATATGGCTAGAATGATTGTGTCCAAGAAGAAGCGAATGTTACCTTTACTGGAATTTTTTCACTGTCTAATGAATGTCATTTCACTTCTATAAATTTTGTTATACTTACTTATGGGTAAACATTACAAAGACTACATATTGAAGTCCGACTCCTATTTTACACATGAAGCAAGGCAATTGAACCTTCACAATATCATATTTCACAATGACACAACGTGCGTAAGTCAATTACGTATAAATAGGTATGCTTTTGCCAAGTTATGTAATATGCTTCATGGAATAGGGAAGTTAAGAGACACTAAGCATGTTACAGTGGAAGAGATGACTGCATTATTTTTACACATCCTTGCACACCATGTGAAGAAAAGAGTGATAATAAATAGGTTTATGCGTTCGGGTGAGACAATTAGTAGACATTTCAACCATGTTTTGAATGGAGTTATACGATTGCAAAGTCATTTTCTTAAAATACCAGAAGCTGTTTCAGAAAACTCCACAGATCATAGGTGGAAATAGTTTAAGGTATACATACCAGACACCATTTATTTAATTTAAATGGTTGTAATAAATTTTTGTAAACGGTATTCATTTTTTTTTTGTATTTTATTTTCTTCCAATTGTGTGTAGAACTATCTAGGAGCTTTAGATGGGACCTATATTAGGTGAATGTATTAGAGGCTGATAAACCTCGATACTTAACAAGGAAAAATGATACTGCAACTAATGTTTTGGGAGTATGCTCCCAAGACATGCAATTCACTTTTGTGCTGCCAGGTTGGGAAGGTCTGCAGCTGATTCTCGAATCTTACGAGATGTTGTTAGTAGGAGACATGGTCTTAAGGTCCCTCGTGGTACGTTTGAAGTGATTGTTATAAAAATTATAATTCGATGAGTCGTACATAATTTACTAATATCATCATTACTTCCATTTATTAGGTTTTTATTATCTTTTTTATGCTGGTTATCCCAATAGAGAGGGATTCCTTGCCCCATATAGAGGGCAGCGATATCATTTGAATGATTGGAGGACCGGTCACCAACCTATGACTCCACAAGAGTTTTTCAACATGAAACATTCGAGTGCTAGGAATGTCATAGAAAGGAGTTTTGTACTGCTTAAGCGACGGTGGGCCATTCTAAGGAGTCCTTTTTATCTCATTCAGACACAGAACCGAATCATTATGGCATGTGTTCTTCTACACAACCACATAACCTGAGAGATGCCTGCAGACCCGTTCAGAGAGCTCCCGTTCACTGAAAATTATACACTGCCGCATAGGGCTCCAATTGAATATGTTGATGCATTTGACACATGGCAAACGTGGAGGGATACAATGGCAAACGAAATGTTTAATGAGTGGAGGGCATCTAGGAATGCATGATTTATATTTGTATTTGGGTTTATGTTTGTAATAATACTTATGCATAACTTGTAGGTGGTTTTGGTTTATTGTATGGACCAATTTATCTTTTCTAGGACAATATGAGAACTCGTGGATTCTTACTTTTCGTTAGTCCGAATCCTATTGTTTGGGAATTGACTTTCTATTATGTGCCCATTTGTTTGGTATGTGGACATGTTGTATTAAATTACTATTTACTATTATTTTATGACTTTATATGTATCATGATGAATAACTCCATTACATTGTTTATTCAATATATTGCACATTCTTTATGTTATGTTACACATATACAGGATGGCATCATCTGGTCGGGACAATGAGCTAACTTCTGGGAATTCATCTGGTAGGATGGTGAAGCATCAATGGACACCACAAGAGGATGACAAATTGGTAGAGAATCTATACGAGCTGTATACCATAGGAACATGGAAATGTGATACTGGATTTAAGTCTGGCTATCTAGTTCAACTTGAAAAAAATGATGGATGCGAAGATGCCTACCGCCGGGGTTAAAGCCTGTCCACACATTGAGTCTCGTGTGAAGACACTAAAGAAACAATGTCTGGCAATTGTTGAGATGTTCGTCAACGAAAGTGGATTCTCGTGGAACGAGGATGCTAAGATGGTAGTTGTAGAGAAGTCTGTATTTAATTTATGGGTGAAGGTAATTGTATACTTTAATTAATGTGTTTATATTAAATTCAAAAAAACACACAATGGCAATCCTATACTATATGAAAGGAGTTTTGATCATCTAATAGATAATTTCCTTTCGCTCAGAATCATCCGACTGCAAAAGGCTTATGTAATAAGCCTTTCCCCCATTATGACACATTGTTGGAAATATTTGGGAAGGACCGTGCAAACGGATTAAGGGCAACAACCCTCGCGCAGGAAGAGGAGACAATCAAAGCAACTGCTGCGAATGAAGGTGGCCAAAGCACTCAATATAATGACGGTTTGGATGGAATTGAAGTGTCAAGTACTCAACCACAAGCATCACCTACTGGGTGCTCCCAACAAAAGGCTCGTAAGAGCAGCGATGGTTGGACTCGCGGTATATTTGAGGTTCCCTCCTTAATCAAGAACCTTGTTGATGGTACCATGGTCTACCTTGACAAAATAGGTAATGCGATGAGCGAAGATAGTACTATGAAGAAAGAGGTTGCTGCTGAGCTGCAGAAGATAGACGGCTTGACTCTTACTGATATCATGAATGCTGGAAAAGATATCATTACTGACTCATACTTGAGCACTATGTTCTTGTCTCTACCTGAAGAGAAGCGTCGTGAAATGGTGCTTGAAGTGCTCAAAAAGCATACTCAATCTTGAGCTATGTTGAATGTTATGCGTCCTTATAATCAGTAAACAACTGATATTTTTTGTTGCTACTTTAACTGCACACAATTGGGTTTGAGTGCAATGAAACTTTAGTACGTAATCTTATGTATTTTCTTACTATAAGCAATCCACTTGATTTATCAAGTTTTAGGTTTTTTGAACATAGTTCATTACACATGCAATCTATGATGGTGTGAACCCCGGAAATTGGGCCCACGAGGGATTGAAAAGAAAGTGGGTTTGAAAAAGAAGAAGGAAAGGAGTCGCCACCTTATTTTTTAAAGGAAACAAGGAAAACCCTAAAAATAGTTTGTTTTAGGAAAACAATTTGAATGACTCCATAAAAAAGGAAAGGCAAAAACCAATCTTTTGAAAACCAAAGAAATCGGGGATTCGGAGGCTAAGTTATGACATGGGAAGGTTCTAGGCAAAGCCTATAGGCACCCATGTCACCCTTTCGGTCTCTCAGTTCATTTGGGCTAAATTAAAGTCTTTCCATACAAAAATCAGCAAGTATATCATCACAAGAATTGCATGCATATCATATATTTCATTCATCCATCCATGCATAATAAGCAAATAAAAACAGAAAATAAAAAGAAGAAAAGAAAACATAAATAAACCTAGGATGCTTGGATCCTAGAACGGACTTGAGCCTCACGAAGAGCGCCTACGTACCATGCAACGAAATACATGGATCAAAGTCCACGTAGTTCGATTAGAACTAAGGGTTAAGACCTAATATAAACCTATGGTTAAAACCCTAGGTTTCCTTATTTGATCAAAAGAGTTGAATTTGATAGAAAGTTTGATTTTAGGAAAGAAATCCACAAATGGAAACTTTAATAAAAACCAGAATTTTGTTGGTTAAGGAAACCTCTAATTAAACCATAGGACTTGTATTAAAAATTAACCCTAGATAGGGAGAAGAGAATGAGTTAAGAAGAAAGGTGAATTGGGGCACCTTCACACCCACTTACCTGAGCGCAATTAGCTCCAAGCATTTAGCCATTTCAGATATAAGCAGCCCTATTTGCCATAGGACAAATACCACACCTATTTGCACCCTTACAAGTGCTCAAAACCATGCAAAAACACTAACATGCAAATCTGGACAGAATAGTATTATGGCCTAAAAATCATCCACTAAGCATGCTAACAGCAACACAGCGAACAATAATAAGTCCTAACATATTCCTAGAACCATATCATGCATAAAAACCCTAAAACATACTAACATGCATGCAAAACTATCATGTTTACTCCATATGAAAAACATATACAGCAAACACGAAGAAAAACCAAATAAAAAAGTCTACTTTATCATGCTATATGAAAACAAACACGAAACAATGACTCTAAAACCCTAAACTCACAAATATGCTTAAAAACATACAAAACATACTTTAATCATGCTAAAACCAAACTAAACAGAAATTAGATCATGCATATTAACTAACTAAAGCAATATAACATGATGAAAATCCTAACTCTAACATGCAATGACACTAATCCTAGCACAAGGACAAACAGGAGCACAAGAATCATAACTATGCATTAAAAACCTAAAGGACAGCCCTAAAGCATGCTAAACAGTAGATAAAAAATAGATATTCCATGTATATTAACTAGCTAGAGTGTTAATACATGATAAAAAAGTTACCTTTAACATGCAATAGGCCTAACCCATATGAAAACCTAGTTTAAGCTTGAATAGAGAAGGAGAATACCTTAGGAAGTGGCTCCCCTTCTGTTTGTAATTGTTCGTGGCTCCTCAGGTCTTTAGAGTGAATCAAACCAACACGAATCCTCCTCTTTGTCAAAGTGGTATCACAGCAAAGAGATCAAAACTCACTCAACTTTGAAAAGAAATAGAAAACAAAAAGAGAACAAGAGAAAAGAAAAAGTGATTCTCGTCACTTTGCAGCAGCAGCAACTTCAATCGCGTTTTTGGGTATGAAAACGTTGGATTTGGACAAAGCTTGTGAAATACAAAGTTGTAGAGAATTGAATTATCTTTCTAACAAGACCAATTTCATCAAATTCTGACTTCGGATGAAAAAGTTATGATTAAAATACGACTGCTGGTTTTCAGAAAATCTGCTGCTGAATTATGACGAATTTCACTCCCTCCAAACCCTCTTCTCTCCCCCCTTGTTTAAAGACATTAAGAGAGTATTTATAACTGAAATCTGGAGTTTCCCTTTCCTTCCTGGACTAGGTTTCCTTGGAGAATAATCAAAAGGTATTTTATAATGATAAAAGACTTCTAATCTGAATAGGAAAAGGAAATTGTCTTTTATAAAAATTGAGAGACTGACCGCTAACACGCATGCACATGTATCGTATGTGCGTACACACACTCATCACATACGTACACGTGTTAGTGTCATGATAAAAATGGCTAATTTAATAAAATAATTTTCTTTTCATTTTAACCAAAAATCTCATGCTGTGATTCGCACTAATTCTTCAAGGATAATCCGTAAATAACCACACTAAACTCATCATCAGGGCCACGGGACTTAAGATGACAACCGGTACAAAATGATGACTAATGAAAGTCAATTTGAAAAGATTTGGTTGGTAATTGTGAGTCAATTAGAGCTAACCCAAGGAAGGGTCAATTAACCAACTTGAACTACATCGAGCCATTTTAATCCCGAGCCATTGACTTACCAAATTGAACCTAGAAATACCTCATATGCATCCATATGAACTCCAATTGACAATTTGGAGATCATTCCAAGGTCAAATGAAAAGTTTGGGACTTAAAAGACGATTATGCCCCTCAAGTCACAAAAGCTCTTATTATCCCTCAAGATCAACTCCAATTTGAACCAAAATTCATATCCATTGTCCTTGTGACTCTAGAAAACTAATGCAAGTGACTAGACTCAAAAACAAAACAAAAACATGCATGAAATGATGAGCCCTAGTAAGGTGGTGCAAAAATGGGGTGTGACAGATGGTAACTGAATTTTGTACTATATATGATGAATGCATTTGATGAATGCATATTTTGTAAATGAAATGCAACGACTGCTTAATTTGTACTAATATGTGTATCTATTAGCCTTATATTTTATATCATTACATGCATTTAAATATGCAATTTACATGGCAAGAATTTCTCAGAAGGCAAGATTTCATGCATTTGATGATTATTTCAACCTACAGCCAACTAAATTTAGAGGGAGTAGCTTTAAAAAAAATTTCAACTCAACTTTAGTTGACTATATCAACCTACAGCCAACTAAAATTTCTATTATGTCCTAAATAAAATATGACTGCGTATGCTTTAGTTGACTATATGAAGGTACAGCCAACAAAATTTAGTTCCAGTACCGTAAAAATTAAAAATTTAATCTTATTTTACTTGACTATATGAACATATTGGCAACTAAAAGTTTAGGCCGTAGCTTAATTATTGCATTGTCAACTTTAGTTGACTATATCAAGGTACAGCCAACTAAACTTTTTAGGCCATAGATAAATTTTTTTTTTCTTCTTAAATATAGTTGACTATATTAACCTACAGCCAACTAAATTTTTGGCAGAGGGTAAATTTTTTTTTTCGTGTTAAATATAGTTTACTATATTAACCTACAACCAACTAAATTTTTGGCAGTATGTAAATTTTTTGTTCCTTGATAAATATAGTTGACTATATTAACCTACAGCCAACTAAATTTTTGGCAATAGGAAAATTTTTTTTTTCTTCTTAAATTTAGTTGACTATATGGACCTACAGCCAACTAAACTATAGGAAGTAGGAAAAAAAAATTTTTTCTTCTTAAATTTAGTTGACTATATCGACCTACAGCCAACTAAACTATAGGTAGTAGGAAAAATTTTTTTTTCTTCTTAAATTTAGTTGACTATATCAACCTACAGCCAACTAAACTATAGGCAGTAGGAAAATTTTTTTTTCTTCTTAAATATAGTTGACTTTATCAACCTACAGCCAACTAAAAGTTAGGCAATTAGGCAATTTTTTTTTCTTATTAAATTTAGTTGGCTATAATTTATTTTTAAATTATAATCAACTAAAACCCCTTTACAAATACCTACCCCTCATGGCCCAAAAAGGTAACTCGTCTTACCCCATACCCACTACCCATACCGTCGGCACTCAACCCCTCCCCTACCGTCGGCGCATTGACCCCATCCCATACTGTCGGCGCACTCAACTCCTCTTATACCGTCGCCACTCCACCCTCCCATATCGTTGCCACACATCTCCTCATCCCCCTCAACCATTCCCACCCCACGTCTCTCATCAATCTCCAACTCCTATCTAACCCAAACTGAAAATGACAAAGAGAACTGAGAAAATGCTATCCTCATCAATGGTCGCCGCGAAGAGGACAAGGAGCAACAAAGGAAAACGAGTTGATGGTGACCGAGCACAACAACCCATACCACACACCATCGGTGACGAAGGGGAGGGATCATCGCATCAACGAAAGAAGAAGAATCGCCCCTTGGTTAACCAGTCCGACACAGATTTGTGCATCAATGATGCTCTTCTCCACAAGTATAATATGCTATTCAAATCTCGGAACATTCAATTTGGCCACGCCATGGATTTTAAATTCTTTGAGAAGTACGAGTTTCGCATCCCCTCGATGTTTCGCGCCATTGGTTGGTATGAATTTCTCAACCGACACCACGTAATGTATCCCCGACTTGTTCGCGTGTTTATGCTCACTTCTCCATGGATGAAAATCTTCAATGCACATCATTTGTGAACGGGGTACCAATTTCTTTAAATTGCACCACATTAAATCACCTGCTTGGGCTACCACAGTTCGAGATGAAGCAATTGTACTCCACGCACAATTGGGTAGAATATGATGAGTTCACACCGAGTGATGCATTGAAAATGATATGTGTGTCGAATGACATCGATGATAAAGGGCCACCCCTATACAATGAGTTAACACTTAAGGCAAGGATCATCCACAGCATCATCTCATACTGCATATTGCTGCGCGTCGGAAGCCGTGTTCATGTGAGTTACTTTGATATATTTATTATGTGGTGCATTATGACAGAGACAAAACTGGACCTTGCGTATGTTATTCTCCACCATATGAAGGAGTGTGTGAGTAGAAAGGGTGTCCTACCTTACGGGATGATGCTCACCACAATATTCGAGCATTTTAAAGTGCCATTGGACACTAAGAAAGATGTGGTCGTCGCCAAGCCAACGGACATTTACAGTGAGTCAACTTTGAAGCGCATGGGGTTTGAGTTGGATGCGAACAACAAGTGGGTGATGTTTGTAGTTGGTGATGAAGGGAATAATGCCACATCTAGTCGTTAAAAATAGCCTCCAAAAGGTGGTCGAAGAGCCGATAATGGATCTTAATCAATGGTGGATGCCATAACACATGTTAGGAATGTACTTGAGAAAGGATTGTCGGATGTTGGACAGAGGGTGGTAAGATTGGAGAATCGATTGGGAAAGTTGGAGAATGTTGTCGCAAGCATGGATAAAACATTGGGTGCTGTATGTTCTAATGTGCATTTATTGGCTGCATATAGAGGGGAGGTATACAGTGCGGCTCGCAAACTGTCAACAGCCTATGCATCTTGGCAGGGAAGAGCTCCACAACATCAGCCGCATCCTAATCAAAGACCACACCAGACGACTTATGAGCCTGTGTTTCCACGAGGTTATGAACCTCCACCTCTAAGAGTTCGTAGTGTGAAAGGTTCAAGTTCAACCTTCGTTAACATTGACCCATAGGTAGTTGTAGTAAGATGGTAGGGTAGGTTGGGATACCCTTTTTTTGTTAGTATTGGTTTAACTGATGGTGGTTGTAAGGACTAGTCTTTTGTGGGTAGGTAGGGTATGTTGGGATGCCCATTGTCATATTGTAAATGCATTGTCCATCTTGGTTTTAATAAATAGATTGGACAACCAATGAGCAATGGAATTATCAATATTTTTTTGCATGCTTATATGTGGGTTGTACATAAACGTGATAGGCCTTGATATATAAATTGCATTGGAATGCACCATGAGGAGTTGGTACCATCCAACCCCATTTGGTAACCAATATTCAGGCCTTGTTCATCTTCTAAAACTCCTATTTCCAATTCCATTCGTGTATGCGTAGTTGACTAAAATATTTGTCTATATCATTTGTTCAAATTCCAAAAAGAACATTGAAAATATCCAAAATGTTTAATTACAATGGTCATATCATATTTACAACCCAATACATAATCGTCAACAATAATGTCACTTTTACGATGATCTTCAACTCCAAACACGTAGGTAGAATGTGATTATATGTTCCATTTCTTTGCACATCAACTCAGAGTGTTGACGATGCCTCCTCATCATTGTTATACGTGTCATCTATAGCCTCACACCAAGAGAAGAAATGGCAATCAGACCCGTTACGTTCCTGATACGCTTGCCATAGTTAACATTCACATAAGTGGGGAATAAAATTAATATAACAGCTCAAAAGTGCGTACTACTCATAGTTTAACTGGGGCATGAATAGAACAAGCAGTGTTTACTATGATTTTGTTGCAATATCTTCAAGACAGCTCGACGTCCATAATCGCACAACTTTAGAGCCGCTCTCAAGCATTTGGGTGGGGGGAGGTTGCTCGTAGACGACATTATTTGCAAAGTGTACAGTTTTTTTAGTGATTTTCACCTTCAACCTATTCTTAAAACATATATGTTCATTAATCCATTTTTACCTATATAAATTATCAGTTTTAAAGCATCAAAGTATAACAGGCATATATAATTGTAAATGAAACTACATATCCAAGGAAATAAGTTGAAATGATAGTAGCCAAATCAAAACCATAACACCTATGTATCAGTTTTTTAACATACAATGCTTATTGTGTATTTCTGCTTTTTTATTAATTTAGTCACACTACATTTTTTACTAAACTAATATGTGGCCTGAGATTCCCTTCACACTACACATTGGAAGTCAATTCGTGCAGACCCCTTATACATTTATTTTTAATTATCCATGCATAACACTTGGTAGGAAGTAAGTGGAGGTCATAACACTAGAGCAGAGACATGTATTGTCCAAATAAGACTGGGTTTGCTGATGAAATTATAAGAAGTGTATATAAGAATTAACTAGACCATTTATAGTAACCGAAAAATGGAAACAATATAGTTTTGACTGAATTGAAAACATATTCACTAAATTCTATTCAAGTCCCTAACCTAATCACATCAACATAATCTAAGATGTGATAGTTCTTTATAGTCAACACTTGATTAAGATCCTATTTGTTATTGGTGCCAATTACATGTGTGCTTATTCCTGGTGGTAGAGTGGTAGACTACCTTTTGCCCTCTCCGGTTTTATCTAAAATGAAAGATGGGTACCATAACTGCAGTTTGCAAATTAAACAGATAGAACAGACTATTTCAACTAAATTGTTGTTATTAGTGTTTTGTTTCTTCCTTTTCTTTGTTTTCTTTTAAAATTAAATTGCTTATCAGCAATTCACATTAGAGCACGTGATTTTTAAATTCTTTTTCAGAATAAGATCATGAATGAAAAAACTTTAGATGGGTCTAGATAGGGAATCATTTTATATCTTCTATTAGGTTTCTATTATTTTAATTTTATCCAATGTGTACTACTATTTCTAATATGCAGATTTGCACCCACGAACTGGATCTCAACCAAATGAAACACTAAAATGTCTAGATACAAAAATGAATTTACATGTTCAATGCAATAGATCCAAAGGTTTGGAAACCCTAGGTGGGGGAAAATAATGCTACATGAACTGCTCAAGTGATAACATATTATACTAAATATATATGTCAACCCAATAGCTTAAACTCAACAAAAGAAGCACAGACAAACAGATTGAAAACCAATTAACTTAAATCCTATACCCTGAAATATAACTGAAAATGTACAAACAGCCAATATCCATCAGAATACTAAGCAAATCAATTAATAAATTAATTATAATAACCAAAAGCTAAATACAAATATAACATCATACTCAACAATCAATAAATACCCAGAGAATGGGGAAAAAAAATTCCGTAAGCTAAACAGGGAAAGGCCAAAAAAACAAAAAGGAAATAAACAATAGGAACGCTAAATACAAATATAACTTTACTAAGCTATCCTTATAAAATTTGGCAAAAATTTATAAAAACTGAGATTTTGATTGGATCTCAGAATTGAATTGGGACAAAATCTGGCCTAAAAATGCTTGCCAAAGTTTTGGGAAAACTCAGGCCAAACACAGAAAAATTTATAATTTGAAATTCAAAAAATGTGGTTGTCTTTCTATTTCATATTCATTTAGCTGTAAATTCAGCTGACTAATTAAGAAATTTGGAGAAATTTAGCTGAATGATTTTTTCTATATAAAAAAAAATAATATCATATTATTTGCATAATATTTCTATTCGCATAACATCATAACCAGGTCAGCAACGTATATGGATTTAGCAGATCGATGATAAGGGTTTGATTCGATGTAAATTTACTGTCATTTAAAATGAAAACCATTTTCCTTGTCGTACTGTAAATCATATTCTTACCTCCGAAATATTGATTCGATGCAGATCGATGACAAAGGTTTCACGATTCTTGAGAATATAGGGTAGGTAGGTCTCGTGGATGTGTTCACGATTACTTCGTCCAAGAATCTAGCTTTCAGATTGACCTCGCCTCTATATGTACATCAGTTTTCTTGTATGTGGATTTGTTCATCTCTCTGAGAAGTTTAAATCTGTTTTTGATGATGACCTGCTGCTCCACGATTTCATCTCTTCGAGAAATGCAGCTGTCGGTCTTCTCGCTTGAATGCTAGATGATGAGAACGAAGGAGAAGAACGGTTTGGTGGATCTGGTAGACGACGAGACGGAGGAGATGAAAGATTTTTGGTGGATCTGATATTTGAATTTGGTTAAGTTAAAAGGGTATTCTGGGAATTTACTATTTTTGGGAATGAGATTCTTAACCTAACCAAACGTTGGAATGGGAATGTTAGGGGAGTATCACACTTTCCATTACCACAAACCAAACATAGGAATGGTCACATTCCCTTCCATTCCCATTCCCAAGTAATGCGTCAAGCTCAGGAGTCACATTCCCATTCCCCATACCAAACACACCCTAAGAGTTGATCTAGACGATGAAACCCACCTCCAAAACCAGATGCCGGCGTTCATCATTGCAAAAGGCCCAACTTGTCAATGAAGAAGGAGATGGAGATAATCATCAACTCGAACGGTGTATACAATGACAAGCAGTAAGCGTTCCACTGTGACATGGATTTGACTCCATGACTGGTATACAAACAGATCTGAGATGATAGGGTTCGGTTGCTAATCTGAGTTTGAGGCTGTCATATGTCGTCGATGATGGTAGTTAACGAAGGTCGGACGGTTTACTATACGTCGTCGCATTCCTCGAAGGGAGAAGGTGAGGAAGGGAGGAGAATTGAGGGGTTGACACTTCAGCCTAACAAAAATTTCTCCCCTTTTTTCCACACTTTCCTTATGCTTTTAAACGGAAAATTAGGACTAAGAGAAAATTTGTTGGAAAATATATAAATTAATATATATTTGATTCCAAAACAAACATCCTACAAAAAAATTAACTGTTTGAGAGGAAGAAAGAGAATGTGCCCTAAGTTTAGAGAGAGACAGATTACCCTGGTTAGAAAGAAGTTCAACTTAAAATCAATTAAAATATCCAAATGAAATAGATTAGATCTAAGAAATAAACAGTTTTTATTTTATGATAAAAGAGGATCACATACCTTCAATGGAACAGATGTTGAAGCCAAACCTTCTGAGAAAGAAAGTAGAGGAAAAATAGAGTAAAGAAAAACACAAAAACACAGGAGTGTACGTTAGAGAGATTTACCGTAACAAGGTGTGAAAAATGGAGCCCTAGCTTGAGAGAGAAGTGTCGAGCTCAGTTTGAGAGAAAGAGAGAGAGAGAGCGTGCCCTAGTTTAAGAATTAAAAGGAGGAGAGAGCATTCGAAATGAAAAGGCAGAAATAGGGAGAGAAAGAAATCAGTAGCAAAAATAAAAAAGAAGCGGGGAGAGAAAAAATTGCCCGCCCAAAAATTTCGTGACATTAGCCTTCTTTTATGGTGTTTAATGAGAAGCCATAAAAGAGTAAATGAGCGTGGAAAAGGTTGGAGACTTTGCAGCGCACAAAGCACGTCCTCTTTAAGCTTATTCACGGCGTGTAGAGAAAGCACACCGTTAATACTCTCTAAATGTAACACATTAACGGCATTCTTAAAATGCACGTTGTAAAACACCTTATTAACGGCTTGCATTCTATGCACGCCATTAATTTAACGCCATGAATAAACCTTTTTGTTGTAGTGTATATATATATATATATATATATATATATATAGATATAGATAGATAGATATTTTCCAAATATAACACCAATTTTATTTTGCTTTCGATATCTTATAAAAGATTAATACATACGATATTTTTCATGTTAAATTAGAAAATTCAGGTTTAATATTGATGTAGTAGAAGGCACCTCTACATTCTAAAAAATAATTATATTGTAATTTAAAAATAAGGATTAACAAATAATAATCCATAACTAGAATAATAATTTGTTTTGTTATTCTTTTCTCATCAATAAGAAAATTAAAATATCACAAAATTACAAAGAGAAAGGTAATCATCATATATGTAACAACCCGAAATGGGGACCGTTAGTTATATAGTAAGAAAATAAAATTAAAGCCAATTTCGGTGGATGTTTAATAAAAATAATTCTTTTGAAAACATTTTTAGAAAATCCGGCATGGTCCCGTTTGTAAATAGGACATACCAAGTTATCGACTAATCACAAAACTTGTAGAAAACCCATTTATAATCATTTTCAACCATCCACACAATATTCCAAAAATAAATAAAACTACAAGCTGTATCGTAGTCACATGGGTCTCATCCAAATTTGCGTCCACTACTTATCTATTTATTACAGGCCATGAATTAAAATTAATACATGCCTAGGCTCAAAGCCGAAATAAAATACAATGATCCTCTATATGAATGCAACCATACTGATGTGCTTCCCAATCCCAAGTCAAGCTTTATTTTAAAAATATGACCTGCAAGAAAAACTATGGGGGTATGAGCTATACGCTCAATAGGAAAATATTTCTCAAAATAACCCAAGGTTGTAAAAAAAACCATAATTTATATACTTTTCAAGAACCCTGCAAAACCATTGATTAGTTTGCAATATAATTTTTAATAAATAAAACTGATTCAAGTATAATGAAATAAACTGCGGATGTCACGACCCGAAAATAGGCTATGACGTGTCAATAGAAAGAAGAATAAATAAAATGAAGTTCAAGGATGGTTTATAATAAAAATTATAGTTTTATAAAATATTTTTAGAAAATCCGGCATGGTCCTGTCTGAAAATAGGACATACCAAGTTCTCGACAGTTTAAACCTGTTCAATTTAAAATCAAAATCATTCAACCATTCACAACAGGTAATTAAATTAAGCTGGCATACTAGTTCTCACATAGTTCTATTGTCAATACAAGTAGTGTATAATACAATAAGTCTGTCTAAATAATATAAAAGCCATAAAATTGTAAAATGCATCTGCATAACACCCATAATACAATGCATATGCTAAGTCCGATGTGATGCCTCCTCATAAGAGTCATCCTTACTTTGCTCAAAGTCTGTAAAAGATTTTGAAAATAGGCGTGAGTATAAACTCAGTAGGATACATTTTTCAAAATTGTATATCAAGGTTTTAAAACCATTATGAACAATTAAATAAAATGAGATAATAAGGGGTTGCATATCACAATTTTAAAACAAGTACAAGAGAACATGAAAATCATTCATAACATAAATCCGCCATATCTGGTAATTCACAATATCATCAGTCTTTCAAACTGAATAATCCTCCCCAGGTTATGCGGGGCCCTCGCGCGCTGGAAATGAGAAGAAACACTATAGGATCCCTATATAGGTCCAGAAAGTAACCTCATCTTGACGAAACACTATGAATCCTACATGGATCCATAACATAACCTGCATTTCGGGAACACTACGGTCATTAAGACCGGAAAGTACTCCTTATCATCACATCCATTTTTATTTATAATTTTAGAAAAATGGATTTCCAACACTTATATAAAAGTGACCCTTAAATAGTCCATTACAAGGATTTAACAAATAGGTTTTCAAAATCAACCCATTGCATTCCAAATCATGTGAGGGTATGCAAAACAACACCAATATAACTAAATAGGGTATAAAACAAAACCCTAATTTCTCAAATATATGAATTTTTAAGAAATTCAAACCCCAATCTCATGTAAACATATATCATATTATGTAAACATGCAAAAAAAACCCATAATAATATACCAAATCATGCATACAATGGTTTACAACCATGAAAAATGCACCTACCTCTCAAATGGTAGCTAGAAACGTGAATCTAAGGGTGTACACGTGTAGATCAGGGTGGAAATCATAAGATCCATGCGTTGCGGGGTCGAACCCAAGCTCCCGTGGTCACGCTCCTCACCGTCGAGCTCCTCTTTCTCTTTCTTTTTCTCTCTCTGTCTCCTCTCTTTCCTTTTCTGTCGAAAAGTGGGTAAGAAACCCATTAGGAATGGGTTTAATAAGGGAAAGTGGGGCTAAAATCGTCAAACAAGCCTTTT
This sequence comes from Liquidambar formosana, assembly GCA_039720395.1. Taxonomy (NCBI): domain Eukaryota; kingdom Viridiplantae; phylum Streptophyta; class Magnoliopsida; order Saxifragales; family Altingiaceae; genus Liquidambar; species Liquidambar formosana. The sequence goes on along the minus strand of CM077828.1, from coordinate 15,828,493 downwards.
TTAAAACTGTTTACCGACACTTTCAGACGGCTGACAAGTATTTTCAGCCGGCTGAAAATGCCCAACACAAAACAATCCTCTCTGGAATTTTCAGTCGGCTGACATGAACTTTCAGCCGGCTGAAAATTGTCTTTCAGACGACTGAAACATGACAGCAAAAAATAGACAGTTAGTCAGGCAACTCTCCATTAGCACAGACATCAGCCTTATTTTCATCCAAAACATTTAAGCAATCTTCTTCATTCTTATATTAGTCTTTTTTACTTTAAGTTATTTAATGAAAATAAGCAAATAACCCCCCATTTGAATCCAAATAAAATATCAGAAAAATCAAATTCCAAGTATATCAAAATCTCATTTCCAAGTTTTAGTACAAAATCTAGTTGCCCGACAGATTTTCCTAAAACAAACATGTGGGGAACCCAATCCAAACATGCTAATAAAATCCCATAAAATCACAGAAGTCTTATAATATTATAAACTTCTATTACCGCCAAAAATTATCTTTAAAAACAAAGATTTACAAAAATTCACTTTTTCCCCTACACTTAGCCAAATTTCAGCAGCTTAAACCCTTAATACCTTACTTTCAAATTACGGGTGTTACACCTCTAACTCTTCATGAGTCACTGTGTTCCCCTACAACCTGAGCATGTGCTTGGGAGCCCGCACTTTACTAGCTCCTTTGAGGGTTCATGGTCAACCACTTCACCATTTGTAAAGCCCAGTGGCCCAAGTCACATCATTACTAAGAGGGAACGGTTATTGCAACCCCCTAAGTTATAAATTGTCTCCTCAAATTTTTTAATGAGAAGAATTATAATGCAAAATGACCAAAAAGGGCTTCTAAGTCCCTTAACCAAAAATGTTGAACACACCCCACCTGCACAAGCCCGCCGGCATCCATTTTTTCCGACGATGGTGCTTCATCTTATTCTCTCTGTCCTTCTTTCTCTTCTTCTTTCTTTTTTTCTTTTTTTTTCCCTTTGGTCAGATCTGTGTTTTCCGGTGAGGGCCTCCATTTCTTTCTAACGACGCCTCCATTTTTTCTGCCGACGGGAGGGAAGAGGAGGGAAAAAAAATGAAAAAAAAAAAAAAAAGGAAAAAGAAGAGGGGTGCGGGAGAGGCCATAGCGACAATGCTTCTTCTTCTTCCCCAAAACCCAGTTTACACAGCAACAAAAAACAAAAAAACAAAAAAAAAAAAATATATATATATATATATATATACAGAACATACCTTGGGTTCCCGCCGAGGAAGGAGCAGCGGGCAGCAGGGGCAGAAAGGGGGAAGCACGGGTAGCGGCCGGTGGTGGATCTCGTAGCTCTAGGCCGGTGGTGGGGGAAATGGCAGTGAGCTGAAAGCCAGATCTAGGTTCGACGAGGAAGGCGTGGCGGAGGGAGGGGAGAGAGAGTGGAACGGAGGGAGGGAAGAGAAGAAGGGTGCGGTGCTTGCCGTCGTCGGTGGGGTGGGGTGCTGGAGAGAGTTGCCGGTGGGGAAGGGTGCGAGAGAGCGGATGGGTGGAGGTGATGGGGTGGGTGTGGGTGAGGGTTATTTAGAAGAAGGGCATTTTAGTCTTTTAGAGGGGTGGGTATATATATTTGGGGGGTGGGAATATCAGGTGAGGGCAAGTTATCACTTTGGGGGGTTGCAATAGCCGCTCCCTTACTAAGAAGACCAACCAGTAGTTCACCTGACCATTGCAATACCGTGACTCTAACCCAAGAGCCCATCAAACTAGCACACACCCGCTTAGAGAGTTTCACCATGATTGTTAGCCATCGGCTCTAATACCAATTGTTGAAGAAATAAGAGAATCCAAGATCCACCATGGTAAGCCCAATATACATGTCTAGAACTCATACCCACACAAAAAGCCTAAGCCTATTGGTGGTGAGTACATTACTTGTATATTAAGGTTATTTCTTTCTTCTAATCTTCCATATGGGATAAACCCACACGTGACCACAACAAAGCGCATGACCTATAATGCGTAGCTTTCTTTAGCACTTATGCCCAAGTATGATGTGAACAAATGATTCAGACAACTCTATTGACTAGATCGAGGGTTAATCCTATTTTCCTTAGAACCTAATGAATTTGATTCAAACCATAGGTTCAAGGGCAATCCACCTATGGCAGAGCATCATACTATTGTTTGGAGTTAATATTTTTATTTGTTTATTTTGAAAATGGCGAGGAATTGTTGGGATTATTTTTCAAAATACAATTTTATATGATGATGTACCATAATCAAGTTATGGTATTTCACACTTGATTCTCTCTATAGAGTAACTGCTATACAGTTGCTTTCTCTTGTTAAATTATTTTTACCGTTGTTCTTTACGGTTTGAAACCGTTGCTATTGGACTGTTGTTATGGGACCATTCAACCCGCTGTGGCTATTCCAATAGTCACCAGGACATTCACTACCTTTAGAATATTATAAATAGGACTAGTAATCAAGCACACGTGATACCTGTGCAATACATCTTTTCACGTTTTCACTTCTTTAGTGGAACTGTTATATTAGTTTTCAAGTATTTTAAACCTCATGTGTGTGTGTTGGGAAGAGAATTAAGGGAAACAGGTTGTGGTGGATTTTTTAAAATTAATAAATTTACCAAATCGTCTCTTAATTTTATTAACTTATAAGGGTATTTTAGTATTTTCAGGTGCAGTTCAACTACAAAGGGAATTGGCTTTATATAGTAGCATAGATATGTTTTAACCCATAAAAATAACTACCTGTCTTTTTTCTCATACATCCTTCCTATAATTCTCACACACTCTTTCTGTTGTGTCTATTATTATTTTTTGTGTATTCAAATAAGGGGGCATTTGTGGTGCAACTGTTCTTGGCAGTGCAGTTCTAAGGATAGTATTGGGAGCGTGGTTTTTGTATCCTAGGGAGATTATTTCCTTGAGTCCACCTGCATAGTGGGGAAATAATTGTCTTTTAAAAAGTGCTTTTAGTGGCGTGCCTAACCCAATTTGTGGTTGTTTTTATTGGTTTATTTTGCAGGTTATTTTTGGACATTGTTCGAGAACATCTCCAACACTGATATAGAGCAATATTGAACAAAGTTTCAGAGGTGACTGAGGTTGAAAAGCCAGACGTTTTTTGTGCAACTTTGGAATCCCAAGAGAGCGTTGATTCAAAGCCGAACAATATTAGTAATGGAAGACACAGAAGAAAAAATGTGAAAAAAGTTGAAGAAAAGTAATTCCAAGAGTTCAGAAACTAAGAAGAGCAGTATCCTAAATTTCTTTTCTCGAGTGTAATCTTTCGTTTTCTCTTCGATTATAAATTATTTCCCAGTCTTTTGGGATCTTTTTTCTCCTTCTATAAACTATTCATTCTATTTTACATAGCATTAAACAGAATAGCCTAAAAGCAAGACCAATATGGTCCTAACCATCTGATGTGGTTTCTATGTTATTAATTTAGAAAACTTCACTTATTGTTCTGATTGGGGGCTCCTTGTGGTTTTGATGGAAAGCAAGAATCTGTCTATACCTCCGGATGAGGCAGTCCTTAGTCCTTACAAGCAAGGGCGGTTGCACTAAGGTGCAAGTGTGTGCCCGTGCAACCACTCAATATATATATATATATGTTTTCAAATTTGTATGAGTAAATTTATTTAGTATTTTAGCCTTTATTGAGAAAAAATAGTTAATTTTTATTAAATTTGGTTAAATTATTATTAAATTGATTAAAGTATATTACTTTTGTGAATTATATAAAATCAAGGTTTAGTTTATTCTTATGTGCAACCATTAAGAAAAACTATGTCTCATATTGGATAGGGAGTGTTAGGAGTGATATTTAAACAAAGTTCCTCATCTGTAAAAGTCAACTATGTTTTTAGAGTATGGCGTGCTTGTCAATTTTATATCCTACTTTATCACTTATACTCAAAGTCATGCCAATGTGTGGTCTTGTGACTTTCTCCCTTTCCTATCTTCTTAGGACCTTGTCTTATATCAAGTAAATCAAGGTGTTAGGAGTAGTATATTAGTAAGTTTCGTGTTTTTGGAAGTCGCCTAGGCATTTTTTAGTATAAATGCCGATATGTATAACTTTTATTCCTTTCCCATCTTATCGTTAGCAAAAAAATTAAAATTATTTATTAAAAAAAAAAAAAAATATGCAACCACTGCAAAAAAATTCTGGATCCGCCCTTGCTTACAAGTGTTTTGTAAGTAGGTTGAAACTTGATAGTGCAGCCTTGTGGCCTAGTGGTATGGGATAGTTTTAGAAGTACTCTACCAACAAAAAAGAAGAGTTAAATTAGTAAGCTGACGTTGTAGAATTTGCATTATAAGAATCAAAACAAGGCTCGTGTGTGTGTGTGTGCACCGTTTAGTTTTGTTTTTTGGTCTTTACTGGGAAGGTGGCACTCAAAAGCTTGAATGGAATTCATATTATCAGAATACCTTTTTGTGTGTGTGTGGGTGCGAGCACATGCATTTTGTTTAGTCTTTTGTTTTTCTTTTTTGATCTTTATTGGGAAAGTTGCATTCAAAAGTTTGAATGAAATTGATACCATCAGAGCAGTACCTCTCTTGTGTTTTTGGACTATAGTTATCCAAAAGTTTCTAATGGCATTGTTATATCAGAGTACCTTTCTCTGCGCGTGAGTGTGCGTCTGTGTAGCAAGAGACAGGATTAATGGGGTTTTTACAGTGCCATTTGGCTTGAACTTTTCCTAACCGTTAAATGGATAATTGATGTTAGAATCAACATGGGAAACTAATTTTCGAATAGGTTCCAGTAGGAACTAATTGAAATTGAAGACATACATGATGCAGCCATTCAGGCCAGGGTGAAAGGCTGAAATTGAACCAATCTGTGTTATTTCTGCTCTTCTGCTCAAATATGCTCAAAAGAGTGGTTTCAAATTTGGGCGATCAATTTGGACCCTTGCCCGTTTTCTAGGTATCTGATCAGTGGGTGGCCTTTACCCGAAGAGTCCAAAATGCAATTTGCTCACTGATCAAGTGATTAGTTCTGTCCATCACGGTTGATGCGTTTCAATCTTTTTTGTCCATCACGGTTGATACGTTTCGATCTATCTATTTTGAAGGACAGTGTTTCCTAGATAGTTAATGTGCGTCACATAGGCCACAAGAAATCATTTTGGTGGTCACTAGAAGTCATTCTTCTGCAATTTCATAGTGTTGTTTTCTGACTTGCTCAAGCCACATGGTTTGCAGTTGCAGATCGAGAAAGAAAATGACACTTCCGGAAGAAATAAAATTAAGGGGAAGAACTAAAAGCATTAATAAGGAAACTTATTAATTCCAAAACACTGATAGTTTTTGTATGCTACTAGTAATGCCTAATATTACTCGTTTAAGCAGCCATGGCATAAGACAGAAACTTGGTCCAGCCGCTTAATGCTTCTTTTTTTGAAGTAACTTCTTGAACCAATAGGCAGACATCTTTGGGTACCTCTTGAGGGTTTTGAAATCAACATAGACAATGCCAAACCTTGAAGTATAGCCTGATCTCCATTCAAAATTGTCAACCAATGACCATGCAAAGTAGCCAGTCACATTGGCTCCATCGTCGATTGCCTTCTTCAGTTGAGTTAAATAGCCTTTGTAGAAGTTGATCCTCGTGGTGTCATGCAATCCCTTAGGAAGAGTGACATTTCCGGGATCATCCATGCCTGCAAATCGTACATAAAACGACATGAGACTCAAAAACACAAAACCGTATTGAGCTTAAAATAGAAAAAAGATGAACTAACTCTTACCATTTTCAGACAAAATCACATTGGGATTTCCATAGTGCTCTTTGATGTAAGTAATAGCCTTGTATAGACCCCATGGTACATTGTAGAGCCAATAAGAATTTGCCTGCAAATATTCAATTACTCAAATGCTAAGATAAATTTTCATCAATCCTGCATCATTTTTTTTATAAATTCTCAATGAAATTTGATTTAATCTTGAAATGTAAAAGTAAATGCATGATTGTACCCTTGGACCAATTGGCACTCCCTTTTTCTCATCTGAAAAAAATTTCACAAAGCAGAGAGAGAGAGAGAGAGAGAGATCAGTAATGAAAGGATTTAATGTGAACAATAAAAATACAAATTCCTTTTTTGGTAAAACGAGAGGAAGGTAATATCTTACAAGCAAACCCAGCATTCCAATCCTGCTGGTAGCCCAGGACTTTCGGTTTTTCTTGATGTGGATCATACATGTAGTAAGCAGTATATTGGTTGATACCCACAAAATCCATTGAGCCCTTCACCATCTTAACCTCTTCTTCTGTGAACTTGGGTAGCCTTTTTCCAACAATGTCTTGAATTGTTCTTGGATACTCACCATATACAATGGGATGAATAAACCTACGTAAAGCCAGCAGCATTGCTATAAATTAGCGTTAATTGTTACACAATTGTTTGAACCTTTTTTGCATGTAGTTCCAAATCATACTATTTTTTCCCCCTTAAATGCATGTAAATCTATTTGAATATCCCCTTATGATTCCAAGATTTTACTGAATAATGGTAGAATGATAATTTCCCCCACTCAAATTCTTTCCTGAATTTCTCAATTTATTCACAACATTTTCTCGAAAATTTTGCAAAACCAACTTATTCCCAATGGAAAATAAGCTCCAGATTCCAAACTATTCAGTGTGAGGAATAATTTTGGGATCATTAATTTATCACTATAGCCAATGGTGTCAATCAATTGAATAGACTATAACTCTGATATTTTGAATAATGGAATGTGTTTGCTTGTTATAGGAGGATGTTAAGGACTTTTACCATCCAACTTGAAAGTCTCTTGCTCTTTGAGCTGCATAGTTGTCGGCCTTTGATCTCGTAAGAGGTTCATACCAAACAAAATCCAAGAGAATTCCAATCCTCCCCTTCTGTTTTTCCTGAAATGCATACATTTGTCAATGAACACATGCTTTAGTTTTTCCAATATATTGGGAAAAGGAAATGAATGTTAATCCTACTTGATACTTCTGACGGTATCTCTGAACTGCAGCTGCGTGAGATAAAATCAAATTATGGGCTACAATGTAAGGTTCAGTCGCAGAATCCCCAGCTGTGCAGTTTCCATATTCTTTGGAGCACCTTCCAGGAGCAAAGAACCCGTTATCATACCCAAGAGCGGCCACTACTCTAGGTTCATTAAATGTCATCCAATTCTTCACTCTATCTCCAAATGTCTTGAAACAAAAGTCTGCGTAATGGGTGAAATCTTTCCTGTAGAGTTTTATTCCTTTATCAAATTGCAATCTAACTAAAGCCAAGTTCTAAATTAATATATCGGTAATAACAATCTGAAACCATATACAACAGAGATTGATCAATCTCATTGCTCAGAAAAAATAAAATGGGGGAAAATATATGAAAAAAGGCCATTGCTCGTCATAATACTCACACTACTTTACGACTCAACCATCCTTTGTACTTTTTCTCAAGTGCTTCAGGAAGATCATAATGGTACAGATTTGCATACGGAGTAATGCCTATAAAACATTCAAGATAACATGGTGCAAAAATCATATCGGTGTTTCATAGCACATAATGAAGACCTAGTACCTACTATCACAATATAGTGTGTTTTTTTTTAATTTAAAAAACAAACCTCTTTCAAGCATGTAGTCAATCAACCTATTGTAGTAGGCAACTCCTTTCCAATTTACTTTTCCAGCTCCATCTACATTAAAACCAATGATTTACATAAGATTACAACACATTTTAGGGGTAAAGATCAATAATTTTTTATAGCAGATTACAAAAGAAAAAAGTATCATTGAATTATGTACCTGGGAATATCCTGGACCATGAGATTGAGAACCGGTATGCATCAAAGTTCAGCTTTTCCATGATATCCACATCTTCCTATAACCACAGAAGAAGGTACTAAATTTCATATGTCATTCAAGGAAATAAACTGGCCAGGAGAATTTTTTTTTTTTTTTTTTTTTTTGGTTAAATGCTAATATTAGTAGTGCTGGCAAAATTTGACCAAACCCCGGTTCCTAGAAAACTTAAAATGGGTGAGGGTTTGGCTACCATTCCAATTAACCATAATAAAACCCCGGTTATCTTTCAATTTGTTTCGTTCTATAGTATAAATTTAAATAATGAGGTTTTAGGATTAGTTTCTGGTTATAGTTGATGATTCTCCCTCGTAGGCTGGTACAAATGAGCAAAACCTTATAGCAACATAACTCCTGTCTTTAATAACTATCATCACCACTTTATGTCCCAGCTTTGGTAGTTGCAGGCATGTGCAACCTCTCTTAGTCAATATAATTATGCCATTGTGATTTCAGCATTCATTTTTGAGTCCTATGTAAGTACTTATAAATCTGAAATCACAACAGAGAAGTACAATATTGCCATAAGTAGTTGATTATTTTTTGGGGTTTAGTGTCGTTGGGTTAAGCCCCCAACATATGTATACTCAGGGGCGGATCTAGGATTTTATTCCAGTGGATGCACACTTGCACATAAGAACCAACAAATCAAACTTTAGGATATGGAGAATCAGTGATGGAAGAGGATAGAGACTAATGACTCGACAACGAAGGATGGCGTAGAGACACACAACAAAGATAAACCAAAATTTACTATTGAAAAAAAACATAATTGAACTTAAAGATAAACAATTTTATTAATGGTGTAGTGAAAGCACACGTACTTTTTATTTTTTGGTAATTGATAGATTCTATCGTTACCTCTTAATATCAACAAATGGGTATCAATGATTCTCCAAGAGTTTGAATCCAAAATCGCTCATTCAACGAGTAAGAAAATGCTGTTAAGGTACCATACACTCATTTAATTATTTTTTTATGAAAAAAAAAAAAAAACATGTAAATACCCACAACTACTCACATCAAGGTAAAAGATACTCTCAGTCTCACGTATACACTAGGACAATTAACACTCCACTAACTTTAACAAACCACACTATACCACTCTTTCATACACGCACAATATACGCAAAAGAAACATCCACACTGTACTACTTACACCTTAGAAACATTACACTCAAGGGAACTACAAACTCATAGACTTACTTTGCTCTACACTAAGCACACTATAGAAGCCATTACTCACGTACACATTTGTTTTGCACTTCACAACTTGCACCAAATGGGGACTTGACCTCCCATTTATAAACTGGTTTTACTGATTTAAGTCGGTTTCTCCATTGCTGATTTTGCCGAACTTCAAGAATGGCGGTAATGGAAGATGCAACATCAAGATAGAAGAAGATAAGGAGAGAATAAGAGGTAGAATGATGAAGGAGCGGGGTTTTCTAGAGAGGAAAACAAGGGGAGATGAAGGAGAATAAGGGAGAAGGATCTAGAGGGAGAAAGAGTAGGGGGTGACTGGTGACTCTTCTTCAACAATTATTATCTTAAAAAATTAAAAAAAAAAACCAAAGATTTGAGTGGTTGCACGTGCCCTCACAGGCACCCATGTGCAACCGCCCTGTGTATACAAGGACCGCATTATTCTTAATAAATTGGGTTCACATTGAGGATTAATTTGGTCCAAAATTAGATACCTTTGGGTTGATTTTTGCTATGATAAACATATATGTTGAAGATATCGTAACGAAGTTGGGATTGGATAACAATACGAATATACCCAAATAGCTAACGATCCATGCATCTCCAACAGCAGGGGATCCTAAACACATGGTAGGTCCCAGTTGGTCCAATTGGGGCAGCCTTCATTTCAAACTCAAACCAACTTGTTCTGTTCCGACAAGACAAAATTTTCTGATCCTAACTTTTTATTATTATAAATTAATAACTTTTCATACTTATTCATAAACAACACATGTGAAAGTGTTATTCTGTATCAACCCATCATAACATAAGGTATAACACCTCATGAAAATATGATATACAGACTATATCCATCGATATATATATATATATATATAGATATATATATATAAAAGTCCCCATATATTGAAAGTAGGAACTAGGAACCAGTAATTAATATTTTTTAATATAAAATTAAAGAGAGAGAGAGAGAGAGAGAGAGAGAGAGAGAAAACTGCACTTACTTTGTAGCGGTGATACTGGTCCACCGAAACATCTGCGGTAGCATTCTGTGCTTCAATCCCTGTTTTTCAGCAACATCAAAAAATCAAAATCAAAATCAAAATCAAAATAAATAAAAATAATAAATAGTGATATAATTGTATAAATTACCGGGAGTTTGAATGAAGACGTCCCAGATGCTGGGCCCACGGCCGTCCTTGTGAGCCATTCCTTCAACTTGATAAGCAGACGTCGCCGTTCCGAACACGAACCCCTTCGGGAAGCTCTCTCTGCTCAGCTCACCAGTGTCGACGCCCGTCATCTCTGGCCGTGCGGCCTCACTGCCCTCCGATGCATGTGCAATACACTGAATCACGACGACAGCCACCAACAACAATGGCAATGGGTCTCTCATATTCAAACTACACTATTACACAGATAAAGAGAGGTGGCTTTAAGGAGTGTACAAAAGCAGTGACCGGGCGAGCCTTTTTATAGACTGGAGAGTGTTGGAGAGTCAAAGTGGGACTCAAACACAAGAATAAAGGTAAGTCTATTCCAACATAGAGAAAATATGTTAAGCCCGAACTGTAACTCTGTAAGTCGACTTTGAGTAACAGAGGGAAACAACAACCGTTCCTTTGTTTTATAGTAACCTAGATTTGATATTAAAGAAAATGTGAGAAATAATCCTTTTAATTTTCCATATTCATATTCAGAAATTTTCAAACTTCGTTAATTAAATTCATGAAATCACTTTTAATTAAATAAGCTTTAAAAAACCCTAAATAAAGATTAATAAAATATTTCGTAACAACTAAAAAGTTGTTACATTTTAATAATTATATATATGTATATTCGATAAAAAGTAAAAACTTAATTGGTGGATTCATGATGGGTTTTTAAAGAACAACCCAACCCTGTCCCGAACACTAATAGGTTTCCAAAAAAATCCCCAAATCCGCTCTAACTCCACTAACTAGTGTCCCAAACCCTTCCCAATAAGAGCGGGGGGTGGGGTGGAGCCGCGAAAAATCCCATCCCATTGACGTCTCTAGTTGGGGATTTAATTGCTTTAACACTGTTAACGGTAAACTTAAAAAGACTTATATGCCCTACACCCGCCCATCAGTTGGGGGTTTGGGTTGGGAGAGAGAGGGGGTATTTTTTACAATTACAGCAGTACATGCATAATATGTGACCATTTCCCGTCACTTTTTGCTGATGGTAAGTAACAGTGGGGCACATTAGAAAAAATTAAAACATCCAAGAGGGACATTGGTAAAATTGAAATATAAGGGAGTTATTTGTTGACCCCCCTCATACTTCAGGGAGTTATCTGTAATTTACTCTTGAAAAAATAATATTCGGTGGGGGCTATATTTGGTCATGAAAGGAATTGTGGAGATTACTTGCAAGTTTTGTGGAAACCCAAAAAGGGCGTGCAAATTATTCAATATTTCAATCACTACAATCCCAATCTTACAAAAATAAATAAATAAATAATAAAAAAAGAGGAAAAATACCATTCTATCCAATATGAATATGCAAGGGGGCAATCTATACGAGTCCTTATCTAATCTAATACTATGGAGGTATGCAATTAAAGGATGCTAATTAGAGTCATCCAATATATCATTTTAATTTTCATGTTATCCTTAACTAATTAGCCTAATCCATTCATTTTAATTTTACCTATTTCCCAATGACACTTTCCTACTATTTATGAATAATTAATAAGAATTTAGATCCTATGTAGTTTTTTTTTCTCTATAAATATCTTGTAAGGTTTTTCATGACTTCTAGATCATTTCATTTATAAATAATAAATAAAAGAAAATGAAAATCGGGATCATCAAACCTTAGGCATAACATAAGACCATTACTAGCTTCCATTTTTGGAGCAGGGAAATTATAACCATGCCAATCATGTTGCACAATGATGGGCTTACCATGACCTTACCAGTCATATTGGGATCCCCATTGTATGATTAAAAACCCCTGTATAAGAAATCAACATGATCAGTAGCCATTTGATGGAAAATAAAAATTATGAATGCACTGTAAAATGTTATACATTTGAACTCTTTAAATCACTTTTATTTATTTATTTATTTTTCTTTCGTAGTGGTCCTTCATTGTATTGTCGCTTGGCATTGTCCTCTTCCATCGTGGATTAAACTTATTACAGATGGTCTTACAAAAAGTAATTCAGGCAGCTACTGCGGTGGAGTGTTTTCTGAAAGGGTAGTACTATACAAAGCACCATTTCATACAGCACTCTGTGTAGCACTCAACCCACATCAACAAAAAAATATATCTGTTAAATAATTTAAAGGAGTTTTTGGTCCATACACATAGTGCCACATAAAGTGCTGTATTTTAGTACTGCACATATAGAGTACATAGCATTTTCCTTTCTGAAATCATAGAGAATTTGTTAAGAGTGCTTTTTCTTTCAATATAGGTGCGCAAACTACTTTTTATGTTGAATTGTTAGCAAGCATTATTGGTATTGAAGAAGCTTGGTCCCGCTAGAAAAAGTTATGGGTAGAATACGACTATCAATCAGTTGTTCATTGTTTACTAGATCCTTCGCATTTTCCTCCTCAGTGATTAAGGTAAGATTGGCATAATTGCAAACTCTATCTAAAATCCATGGCTTTCCATTACTCTCATATCTTTAGGGAAGGGAATTTAGTGGTAGATAGAGTAGTAAATCTTAGTCTGCATCATTCCGATCTAGGCTGAAGTGGTGGTCAAATGGCATGTCCTATCCCAATAAGGGTGTGAGGTTTACAGAATTTTAATTTCAACTCTACGTAGATACGTGTTCTCCTATCATTTGGCCAAAAAAAAAAGAAGGAAAATAAAAAAATAAAAAAAAAAAAAACTAAAAACTAAAAACCTATTGTATCGCCAACGATTTGACATAAATTAAAAATTAGATGTTGAGAGAAAAAAAAAATGAAGAAGAAGAAGAAGAAGAAGAAAAGGAAGTGGACCACTTCTTTTTGCCATCTAAAAATAAAAATAAAAATAAAAATAACAAAGTGTAATACAATTTTTTTTTTATTTTTTTCTTTTTGGTTGCGAGTGTAATACTATAATTGCTATCTACTTGTATCATGTGTTAAAGACTTAAGAAAGGTATATTCTTTGAATATATCATTTCATGTATATATAAAAAATTTAAAAGCACACATTAAGCATAATTTAAGGTTCTCCAAAAATATTATTTAAATATGTCATTTCATGGCTATATGATAAGTACATATTAAATGTTATTTATGATTTTCATTCTAAAATTGAATGAAGTGGGTCTTCCTTGATTTCTTGCATAAATGAAGTGTATCAATACAATAAATTTTTCCACTGCTGGATGTATGTAATTTATAAGAAATGTTTCGATTTTATGACATTGAGATTTAAAAATTTATTGGGTTTTCTTATCGTATGTCTTAAGAGTATCTTCAATGGTGTGTTAAAAGATGTGCTATGACTATATTTTAACAATAGCATACCTTATTGGTGTTCCAATAGTGTGCTAAAGGGGTGTATTAAAAAATAGAAATAGTTCACTTTTGTGCTATATTTGGCAAACCCTTGAACTAAAATAGCACAAAATTGGTTTTAAAAAGGGAGGAGATGGTGGTTGTGTAAAAAAATTACTTATTGTGTCATTTGCACCATCGGAGCACATTGTGCCAAATTATAGCATTTAACATCATAGTACGAAGAGCATCTCCAGTGGTAAGCTATAACCTGTGCAATTACTATATTATAACATTTAGCACAAGTTAGGCTACTCCAGTGGTGTGCTAAAAGTAACAATAGCTCACCCTTGTACCAAATATAGCACAAGGGTGAGCTATTGCTATATTTGTCATATCAATTTTCCCTCTATTTTTCAACAACCAAAAACACCAGCAATTGTGAAAAATAGAATATTTCTCTTCCAAAATTTTCTCAGTAACCAAATAGCCCATAAATAAATATAATATTTTCAAAAATAATATTGAAATCTTATAGCCAAACAAATTTTCTTTTCTTTTCTTATATTTTTCTTTCCTTGTTCCCTATTTTATTTCTTATTAATGAATTTTGCTTTCTCCAAAAAATTAAAAAATAAAAAATAAAATGGGAAAGTGCATTTTATACATGGGAGGCAGTGATTTGGTTCAGTTCAATGGAATATGTATTAACAGATTCATGTGATCCTGTTTAGAGGATTAGTCAAGTCAAAAGTTTGCATATCTATATTAATTTACGTATACATTTTCCTTACAAAATATTTTTATTAATTTGCACAAGATAACCATCACATGTAGAGGCATTGGAAAATAATAATAAACCAAATAAGGGGAAATTGGTGATTAGTCCACTTTTTTGTAAAATATTGGTAATTAATCAAGTAAGAGTTTTTCTAAGTCAATTAATCAAAGAGACTAAACTTATTTATCAATTAGTCACACATTTTTTGAAAATTCCTGGTTTACCCTTATTGTTACTAAGGGTACTCCCTTTTTTGTTAGTAAGGGCACCCTATGTAACTAACTTAGCCTTTTAATATTATAATTTTTAAAAGATTATAACTTACAATATACATATCCATTTTATAAAAAATATATATATATATATATATATTTGGAGTCTACTCGTCGATATTTTCGAAAAAAGATCCATATTGATTAGGTAATTGTTAAAAAAATTAAAATCGTAAAATTTTACTACTTGACGTAATCTAACGTAATACTTCATAAAACAGTAAAATTTTACTACATCAGTAGTAAAATTTATAATGAAATAGTAAAATTTTACTACTTTACGAAATAAATTTTACAGTGAATTTTACTACTTCGAAAATTGGGCATGGAGGTGTGTGACAAGGGCCTAATTAGCTTCTTGCAAAGATGAAATTACATATTCAAAATAAAAATGTTTTGAAAAATGACTTCTGCCCCTTTTATTCCCCTCTAACCTGCCATAGCTGAATGGCTTTTTATATATATTATGATTAATTAATAGGTACACCTTCCTTAGCAAAATAAAAATAAAAATAAAATAAAATAAAATAAAGTAAAAGGAAAGTACAATTACCCTACATGATGTGCCAACAAAAGGCTATAAAGTGCATTTTATTTTTCTTATATATATATATATAGTATAAAACAAAGGGAATTAATAGGCCTGACATCACCTCTCTTAGCCATCAATATCTTCTCCTTTCTCCCACAACATCTAAGATGAGTATCAAACCCCCATGGCTTTGCCTGAAAAGTTTGAAACCCACTAAAACCTCTATGGCTTTTGTTTGAGCCATTTTAAATTTTGAGGCATCATCAAAACCCCCCATGTGGCCATGGGGCCAACTACAGGTATACAACCTCTCTATCTGCACGAAGCATAAGCCAACCCTCAAACTGACGGATTGAAGTGGAAGGATGAAGAAGCTGATGGTCTTTAGGAAATTTGGTTGAACTAGGATAGTACTCAAATCCCATCGGGTAGGGTCGCCAGAGATGGAAAAAGTGGTTGTTAAAGGTCGAATAGTTACCAAAAGTGGTATGAGCTCGATGAAAGGATAGAGTTCACGGGTAGGCTTGGATAGAAAGGGCTTCATAGGGGTATTTTTGTCAGAGAAGTGCCAGATGGACTACTTGAGTTTAAAAAAAAAAGAGTTGTTTGAAAATTTGCCAAATAAATCTTATATCTTAGACTAATGGCCAAATCCCCAACAAATAACTTAATTGGGATTTAAAATAGAAGGGAGGCCTATTTTTGCATGTCGTCTAAGCAGTGGATGTCGAAAAAAAAATTTCGTGAAGTTATTCCGAGCATTTGATGTCGAAAAAAATAAATTCGTGTACAAATAACTTCATTCCTATAATTCCTAAATAGGCTTTAGAAGATCAATTGTGACTTCTGAGTCTGTTTCCATGATAATGGATTATCATTGAAAAATAAAAATAAAAAATAGAGAAAGGTATAAAGGAAGAGAGGAAGGGCAATTACATTATAACATAATGGTACAAACATGTCATCTGAAAGGGAGCTTGCGTAAGGCTGTCATGAGGAGCTTGCATCTATTATTGATGAATTGATGAGCCCTCTCTCAATTTTAAGAGTTAGTGTATATATTTCAAGACAAAACTTATACTATTGGATAGAGAACTCTTCAAGAGTCCCACATACAAAAATTTATAAAAAAAAAATAATTTACGATTTGATCAAACGGGCCGGTTGAAGTTGATAAAAAATTTAACCTATTAAACAGAACATCTAACTTTGATTCGTTTATATGATCAAATCGCGTGGTATATTGTCATGAATTTTTGTTTGTGAGAAGAGTCCTCTATCCAATAATATAGGCAACCTTGAAATTTATATTAGCTCTTAAAATCGAGGAGAGCTCATTAATTCACCAATGAACAGCTCCGATCGTTGCAGCCTTAACATTTAGCGGTTTAATCTTAATCTTAAGGGTGCGGTGCTTGCCGTCGCCGGTGGGGTGGGGTGCTGGAGAGAGTTGCCGGTGGGGAGGGGTGCGAGAGAGGGGATGGGTGGAGGTAAAGGGGTGGGTGTGGGTGAGGGTTATTTAGAAGAAGGGCATTTTAGTCTTTTAGAGGGGTGGGTATATATATTTGGGGGGTGGGAATATCAGGTGAGGGCAAGTTATCACTTTGGGGGGTTGCAATAGCCGCTCCCTTACTAAGAAGACCAGCCAGTAGTTCACCTGACCATTGCGATACCGTGACTCTAACCCAAGAGCCCATCAAACTAGCACACACCCGCTTAGAGTGTTTCACCATGATTGTTAGCCATCGGCTCTAATACCAATTGTTGAAGAAATAAGAGAATCCAAGATCCACCATGGTAGGCCCAATATACATGTCTGGAACTCATACCCACCCAAAAAGCTTAAGCCTATTGGTGGTGAGTACATTACTTGTATATTAAGGTTATTTCTTTCTTCTAATCTTCCATATGGGATAAACCCACACGTGACCACAACAAAGCGCATGACCTATAACGCGTAGCTTTCTTTAGCACTTATGCCCAAGTATGATGTGAACAAATGATTCAGACAACTCTATTGACTAGATCGAGGGTTAATCCTCTTTTCTTTAGAACCTAATGAATTTGATTCAAACCATAGGTTCAAGGGCAATCCACCTATGGCAGAGCATCATACTATTGTTTGGAGTTAATATTTTTATTTGTTTATTTTGAAAATGGCGAGGAATTGTTGGGATTATTTTTCAAAATACAATTTTATATGATGATGTACCATAATCAAGTTATGGTTTTTCACACTTGATTCTCTGTATAGAGTAACTGCTATACAGTTGCTTTCTCTTGTTAAATTATTTTTACCGTTGTTCTTTACGGTTTGAAACCGTTGCTATTGGACTGTTGTTATGGGACCATTCAACCCGCTGTGGCTATTCCAATAGTCACCAGGACATTCACTACCTTTAGAGTATTATAAATAGGACTAGTAATCAAGCACATGTGATACCTGTGCAATACATCTTTTCACGTTTTCACTTCTTTAGTGAAACTGTTATATTAGTTTTCAAGTATTTTAAACCTCATGTGTGTATGTTGGGGAGAGAATTAAGGGAAACAGGTTGCGGTGGATTTTTTAAAATTAATATATAAATTTACCAAATCGTCTCTTAATTTTATTAACTTATAAGGGTATTTTAGTATTTTCAGGTGCAATTCAACTACAAAGGGAATTAGTTTTATATAGTAGCATAGATATGTTTTAGCCCGTAAAAATAACTACCTGTCTTTTTTCTCATACATCCTTCCTATAATTCTCACACACTCTTTCTGTTGTGTCTATTATTAGTTTTTTGTGTATTCAAATAAGGGGCATTTGTGGTGCAACTGTTCTTGGCAGTGCAGTTCTAAGGATAGTATTGGGAGCGTGGTTTTTGTATCCTAGGGAGATTATTTCCTTGAGTCCACCTGCATAGTGGGAAAATAATTGTCTTTTAAAAAGTGCTTTTAGTGGCATGCCTAACCCAATTTGTGGTTGTTTTTATTGGTTTATTTTGCAGGTTATTTTTGGACATTGTTCGAGAACATCTCCAACACTGATATAGAGCAATATTGAACAAAGTTTCAGAGGTGACTGAGGTTGAAAAGCCAGACCTTTTTTGTGCAACTTTGGAATCCCAAGAGAGCGTTGATTCAAAGCCGAACAATATTAGTAATGGAAGACAGAGAAGAAAAAATGTGAAAAAAGTTGAAGAAAAGTAATTCCAAGAGTTCAGAAACTAAGAAGAGCAGTATCCTAAATTTCTTTTCTCGAGTGTAATCTTTCGTTTTCTCTTCGATTATAAATTATTTCCCAGTCTTTTGGGATCTTTTTGCTCCTTCTATAAACTATTCATTCTATTTTACATAGCATTAAACAGAATAGCCTAAAAGCAAGACCAATATGGTCCTAACCATCTGATGTGGTTTCTATGTTATTAATTTAGAAAACTTCACTTATTGTTCTGATTGGGGGGGCTCCTTGTGGTTTTGATGGAAAGCAAGAATCTGTCTATACCTCCGGATGAGGCAGTCCTTAGTCCTTACAAGTGTTTTGTAAGTAGGTAGACACTTGATAGTGCAGCCTTGTGGCCTAGAGGTATGGGATAGTTTTAGAAGTACTCTACCAACAAAAAAGACGAGTTAAATTAGTAAGCTGACGTTGTAGAATTTGCATTATAAGAATCAAAACAAGGCTCATGTGTGTGTGTGTGTGTACCGTTTAGTTTTGTTTTTTGGTCTTTACTGGGAAGGTGGCACTCAAAAGCTTGAATGGAATTCATATTATCAGAATACCTTTTTGTGTGTGTGTGGGTGCGAGCACATGCATTTTGTTTAGTCTTTTGTTTTTCTTTTTTGATCTTTATTGGGAAAGTTGCATTCAAAAGTTTGAATGAAATTGATACCATCAGAGCAGTACCTCTCTTGTGTTTGTGGACTATAGTTATCCAAAAGTTTCTAATGGCATTGTTATATCAGAGTACCTTTCTCTGCGCGTGAGTGTGCGTCTGTGTAGCAAGAGACAGGATTAATGGGGTTTTTACAGTGCCATTTGGCTTGAACTTTTCCTAACTGTTAAATGGATAATTGATGTTAGAATCAACATGGGAAACTAATTTTCCAATAGGTTCCAGTAGGAACTAATTGAAATTGAAGACATACATGATGCAGCCATTCAGGCCAGGGTGAAAGGCTGAAATTGAACCAATCTGTGTTATTTCTGCTCTTCTGCTCAAATATGCTCAAAAGAGTGGTTTCAAATTTGGGCAATCAATTTGGACCCTTGCCCGTTTTCTAGGTATCTGATCAGTGGGTGGCCTTTACCCGAAGAGTCCAAAATGCAATTTGCTCACTGATCAAGTGATTAGTTCTGTCCATCACGGTTGATGCGTTTCAATCTTTTTTGTCCATCACGGTTGATACGTTTCGATCTATCTATTTTGAAGGACAGTGTTTCCTAGATAGTTAATGTGCGTCACATAGGCCACAAGAAATCATTTTGGTGGTCACTAGAAGTCATTCTTCTGCAATTTCATAGTGTTGTTTTCTGACTTGCTCAAGCCACATGGTGTGCAGTTGCAGATCGAGAAAGAAAATGACACTTCCGGAAGAAATAAAATTAAGGGGAAGAACTAAAAGCATTAATAAGGAAACTTATTAATTCCAAAACACTGATAGTTTTTGTATGCTACTAGTAAATCCTAATATTACTCGTTTAAGCAGCCATGGCATAAGACAGAAACTTGGTCCAGCCGCTTAATGCTTCTTTTTTTGAAGTAACTTCTTGAACCAATAGGCAGACATCTTTGGGTACCTCTTGAGGGTTTTGAAATCAACATAGACAATGCCAAACCTTGAAGTATAGCCTGATCTCCATTCAAATTGTCAACCAATGACCATGCAAAGTAGCCAGTCACATTGGCTCCATCGTCGATTGCCTTCTTCAGTTGAGTTAAATAGCCTTTGTAGAAGTTGATCCTCGTGGTGTCATGCAATCCCTTAGGAAGAGTGACATTTCCGGGATCATCCATGCCTGCAAATCGTACATAAAACGACATGAGACTCAAAAACACAAAACCGTATTGAGCTTAAAATAGAAAAAAGATGAACTAACTCTTACCATTTTCAGACAAAATCACATTGGGATTTCCATAGTGCTCTTTGATGTAAGTAATAGCCTTGTATAGACCCCATGGTACATTGTAGAGCCAATAAGAATTTGCCTGCAAATATTCAATTACTCAAATGCTAAGATAAATTTTCATCAATCCTGCATCATTTTTTTAAAAATTCTCAATGAAATTTGATTTAATCTTGAAATGTAAAAGTAAATGCATGATTGTACCCTTGGACCAATTGGCACTCCCTTTTTCTCATCTGAAAAAAATTTCACAAAGCAGAGAGAGAGAGAGAGAGAGAGAGATCAGTAATGAAAGGATTTAATGTGAACAATAAAAATACAAATTCCTTTTTTGGTAAAACGAGAGGAAGGTAATATCTTACAAGCAAACCCAGCATTCCAATCCTGCTGGTAGCCCAGGACTTTCGGTTTTTCTTGATGTTGATCATACATGTAGTAAGCAGTATATTGGTTGATACCCACAAAATCCATTGAGCCCTTCACCATCTTAACCTCTTCTTCTGTGAACTTGGGTAGCCTTTTTCCAACAATGTCTTGAATTGTTCTTGGATACTCACCATATACAATGGGATGAATAAACCTACGTAAAGCCAGCAGCATTGCTATAAATTAGCGTTAATTGTTACACAATTGTTTGAACCTTTTTTGCATGTAGTTCCAAATCATACTATTTTTTCCCCTTAAATGCATGTAAATCTATTTGAATATCCCCTTATGATTCCCAGATTTTACTGAATAATGGTAGAATGATAATTTCCCCCACTCAAATTCTTTCCCGAATTTCTCAATTATTCACAACATTTTCTTGAAAATTTTGCAAAAACCAACTTATTCCCAATGGAAAATAAGCTCCAGATTCCAAACTATTCAGTGTGAGGAATAATTTTGGGATCACTAATTTATCACTGTAGCCAATGGTGTCAATCAATTGAATGGACTATAACTCTGATATTTTGAATAATGGAATGTGTTTGCTTGTTATAGGAGGATGTTAAGGACTTTTACCATCCAACTTGAAAGTCTCTTGCTCTTTGAGCTGCATAGTTGTCGGCCTTTGATCTCGTAAGAGGTTCATACCAAACAAAATCCAAGAGAATTCCCATCCTCCCCTTTTGTTTTTCCTGAAATGCATACATTTTTCAATGAACACATGCTTTAGTTTTTCCAATATATTGGGAAAGGAAATGAATGTTAATCCTACTTGATACTTCTGACGGTATCTCTGAACTGCAGCTGCGTGAGATAAATCAATTATGGGCTACAATGTAAGGTTCAGTCGCAGAATCCCCAGCTGTGCAGTTTCCATATTCTTTGGAGCACCTTCCAGTAGCAAAGAACCCGTTATCATACCCAAGAGCGGCCACTACTCTAGGTTCATTAAATGTCATCCAATTCTTCACTCTATCTCCAAATGTCTTGAAACAAAAGTCTGCGTAATGGGTGAAATCTTTCCTGTAGAGTTTTATTCCTTTATCAAATTGCAATCTAACTAAAGCTAAGTTCTAAATTAATATATCGGTAATAACAATCTGAAACCATATACAACAGAGATTGATCAATCTCATTGCTCAGAAAAAATAAAATGGTGGAAAATATATGAAAAAAGGCCATTGCTCGTCATAGTACTCACACTACTTTACGACTCAACCATCCTTTGTACTTCTTCTCAAGTGCTTCAGGAAGATCATAATGGTACAGATTTGCATACGGAGTAATGCCTATAAAACATTCAAGATAACATGGTGCAAAAATCATATCGGTGTTTCATAGCACATAATGAAGACCTAGTACCTACTATCACAATATAGTGTGTTTTTTTTTTAATTTAAAAAACAAACCTCTTTCAAGCATGTAGTCAATCAACCTATTGTAGTAGGCAACTCCTTTCCAATTTACTTTTCCAGCTCCATCTACATTAAAACCAATGATTTACATAAGATCACAACACATTTTAGGGGTAAAGATCAATAATTTTTTATAGCAGATTACAAAAGAAAAAAGTATCATTGAATTATGTACCTGGGAATATCCTGGACCATGAGATTGAGAACCGGTATGCATCAAAGTTCAGCTTTTCCATGATATCCACATCTTCCTATAACCACAGAAGAAGGTACTAAATTTCATATGTCATTCAAGGAAATAAACTGGTCAGGAGAATTTTTTTTTTTTTTTTTTTTTTTGTTAAATGCTAATATTAGTAGTGCTGGCAAAATTTGACCAAACCCCGGTTCCTAGAAAACTTAAAATGGGTGAGGGTTTGGCTACCATTCCAATTAACCATAATAAAACCCCGGTTATCTTTCAATTTGTTTCGTTCTATAGTATAAATTTAAATAATGAGGTTTTAGGATTAGTTTCTGGTTATAGTTGATGATCCTCCCTCGTAGGCTGGTACAAATGAGAAAACCTTATAGCAACATAACTCCTGTCTTTAATAACTATCATCACCACTTTATGTCCCAGCTTTGGTAGTTGCAGGCATGTGCAACCTCTCTTAGTCAATATAATTATGCCATTGTGATTTCAGCATTCATTTTTGAGTCCTATGTAAGTACTTATAAATCTGAAATCACAACAGAGAAGTACAATATTGCCATAAGTAGTTGATTATTTTTTGGGCTGTAGTGTCGTTGGGTTAAGCCCCCAACATATGTATACTCAGGGCGGATCTAGGATTTTATTTCAGTGGATGCACACTTGCACATAAGAACCAACAAATCAAACTTTAGGATATGGAGAATCAATGATGGAAGAGGATAGAGACTAATGACTCGACAACGAAGGATGGCGTAAAGACACACAACAAAGATAAACCAAAATTTACTATTGAAAAAAACATAGTTGAACTTAAAGATAAACAATTTTATTAATGGTGTAGTGAAAGCACATGTACTTTTTATTTTTTGGTAATTGATAGATTCTACGTTACCTCTTAATATCAACAATGGGTTATCAATGATTCTCCAAGAGTTTGAATCCAAAATCGCTCATTCAACGAGTAAGAAAATGCTGTTAAGGTACCCATACACTCATTTAATTATTTTTTTATGAAAAAAAAAAAAAAACCATGTAAATACCCACAACTACTCACATCAAGGTAAAAGATACTCTCAGTCTCACGTATACACTAGGACAATTAACACTCCACTAACTTTAACAAACCACACTATACCACTCTTTCATACACGCACAATATACGCAAAAGAAACATCCACACTGTACTACTTACACCTTAGAAACATTACACTCAAGGGAACTACAAACTCATAGACTTACTTTGCTCTACACTAAGCACACTATAGAAGCCATTACTCACGTACACATTGCTTTTGCACTTCACGAACTTGCACCAAATGGGGACTCGACCTCCCATTTATAAACTGGTTTACTGATTTAAGTCGGTTTCTCCATTGCTGATTTTGCCGAACTTCAAGAATGGCGGTAATGGAAGATGCAACATCAAGATAGAGAAGATAAGGAGAGAATAAGAGGTAGAATTGATGAAGGAGCGGGGTTTTCTAGAGAGAAAAACAAGGGGAGATGAAGGAGAATAAGGGAGAAGGATCTAGAGGGAGAAAGAGTAGGGGGTGACTGGTGACTCTTCTTCAACAATTATTATCTTAAAAAATTAAAAAAAAAAACCAAAGATTTGAGTGGTTGCACGTGCCCTCACAGGCACCCATGTGCAACCGCCCTGTGTATACAAGGACCGCATTATTCTTAATAAATTGGGTTCACATTGAGGATTAATTTGGTCCAAAATTAGATACCTTTGGGTTGATTTTTGCTATGATAAACATATATGTTGAACATATCGTAACGAAGTTGGGATTGGATAACAATACGAATATACCCAGATAGCTAGCGATCCATCTCCAACAGCAGGGGATCCTAAACACATGGTAGGTCCCAGTTGGTCCAATTGGGGCAGCCTTCATTTCAAACTCAAACCAACTTGTTCTGTTCCGACAAGACAAAATTTTCTGATCCTAACTTTTTATTATTATAAATTAATAACTTTTCATACTTATTCATAAACAACACATGTGAAAGTGTTATTCTGTATCAACCCATCATAACATAAGGTATAACACCTCATGAAAATATGATATACAGGACTATATCCATCGATATATATATATATATATATAGATATATATATATAAAAGTCCCCATATATTGAAAGAAGGAACTAGGAACCAGTAATTAATATTTTTTAATATAAAATTAAAGAGAGAGAGAGAGAGAGAGAGAGAGAGAGAAAAAACTGCACTTACTTTGTAGCGGTGATACTGGTCCACCGAAACATCTGCGGTAGCATTCTGTGCTTCAATCCCTGTTTTTCAGCAACATCAAAAAATCAAAATCAAAATCAAAATAAATAAAAATAATAAATAGTGATATAATTGTATAAATTACCGGGAGTTTGAATGAAGACGTCCCAGATGCTGGGCCCACGGCCGTCCTTGTGAGCCATTCCTTCAACTTGATAAGCAGACGTCGCCGTTCCGAACACGAACCCCTTCGGGAAGCTCTCTCTGCTCAGCTCACCAGTGTCGACGCCCGTCATCTCTGGCCGTGCGGCCTCACTGCCCTCCGATGCATGTGCAATACACTGAATCACGACGACAGCCACCAACAACAATGGCAATGGGTCTCTCATATTCAAACTACACTATTACACAGATAAAGAGAGGTGGCTTTAAGGAGTGTACAAAAGCAGTGACCGGGCGAGCCTTTTTATAGACTGGAGAGTGTTGGAGAGTCAAAGTGGGACTCAAACACAAGAATAAAGGTAAGTCTATTCCAACATAGAGAAAATATGTTAAGCCCGAAACTGTAACTCTGTAAGTCGACTTTGAGTAACAGAGGGAAACAACAACCGTTCCTTTGTTTTATAGTAACCTAGATTTGATATTAAAGAAATGCTGAGAAATAATCCTTTTAATTTTCCATATTCATATTGAGAAATTTTCAAACTTCGTTAATTAAATTCATGAAATCACTTTTAATTAAATAAGCTTTAAAAAAACCCTAAATAAAGATTAATAAAATATTTCGTAACAACTAAAAAGTTGTTACATTTTAATAATTATATATATGTATATTCGACAAAAAGTAAAAACTTAATTGGTGGATTCATGATGGGTTTTTAAAGAACAACCCAACCCTGCCCCGAACACTAATAGGTTTCTAAAAAAATCCCCAAATCCGCTCTGACTCCACTAACTAGTGTCCCAAACCCTTCCCAATAAGAGCGGGGGGTGGGGTGGAGCCGCGAAAAATCCCATCCCATTGACGTCTCTAGTTGGGGATTTAATTGCTTTAACACTGTTAACGGTAAACTTAAAGAGACTTATATGCCCTACACCCGCCCATCAGTTGGGGGTTTGGGTTGGGAGAGAGAGGGGGTATTTTTTACAATTACAGCAGTACATGCATAATATGTGACCATTTCCCGTCACTTTTTGCTGATGGTAAGTAACAGTGGGGCACATTAGAAAAAATTAAAACATCCAAGAGGGACATTGATAAAATTGAAATATAAGGGAGTTATTTGTTGACCCCCCTCATACTTCAGGGAGTTATCTGTAATTTACTCTTGAAAAAATAATATTCGGTGGGGGCTATATTTGGTCATGAAAGGAATTGTGGAGATTACTTGCAAGTTTTGTGGAAACCCAAAAAGGGCGTGCAAATTATTCAATATTTCAATCAATACAATCCCAATCTTACAAAAATAAATAAATAAATAATAAAAAAAGAGCAAAAATACCATTCTATCCAATATGAATATGCAAGGGGGCAATCTATACGAGTCCTTATCTAATCTAATACTATGGAGGTATGCAATTAGAGGATGCTAATTAGAGTCATCCAATATATCATTTTAATTTTCATGTTATCCTTAACTAATTAGCCTAATCCATTCATTTTAATTTTACCTATTTCCCAATGACACTTTCCTTCTATTTATGAATAATTAATAAGAATTTAGATCCTATGTAGTTTTTTTTTTCTCTATAAATATCTTGTAAGGTTTTTCATGACTTCTAGATCATTTCATTTATAAATAAATAAATAAAGAAAAGAAAAAGAAAATCGGGATCATCAAACCTTAGGCATAACATAAGACCATTACTAGCTTCCATTTTTGGAGCAGGGAAATTATAACCATGCCAATCATGTTGCACAATGATGGGCTTACCATGACCTTACCAGTCATATTGGGATCCCCATTGTATGATTAAAAACCCCTGTATAAGAAATCAACATGATCAGTAGCCATTTGATGGAAAATAAAAATTATGAATGCACTGTAAAATGTTATACATTTGAACTCTTTAAATCACTTTTATTTATTTATTTATTTTTCTTTCGTAGTGGTCCTTCATTGTATTGTCGCTTGGCATTGTCCTCTTCCATCGTGGATTAAACTTATTACAGATGGTCTTACAAAAAGTAATTCAGGCAGCTACTGCGGTGGAGTGTTTTCTGAATGGGTAGTACTATACAAAGCACCATTTCATACAGCACTCTGTGTAGCACTCAACCCACATCAACAAAAAAATATATCTGTTAAATAATTTAAGGGAGTTTTTGGTCCATACACATAGTGCCACATAAAGTGCTGTATTTTAGTACTGCACATAAAGAGTACATAGCATTTTCCTTTCTGAAATCATAGAGAATTTGTTAAGAGTGCTTTTTCTTTCAATATAGATGCGCAAACTACTTTTTATGTTGAATTGTTAGCAAGCATTATTGGTATTGAGGAAGCTTGGTCCCGCTAGAAAAAGTTATGGGTAGAATACGACTATCAATCAGTTGTTCATTGTTTACTAGATCCTTCGCATTTTCCTCCTTAGTGATTAAGGTAAGATTGGCATAATTGCAAACTCTATCTAAAATCCATGGCTTTCCATTACTCTCATATCTTTAGGGAAGGGAATTTAGTGGTAGATAGAGTAGTAAATCTTAGTCTGCATCATTCCGATCTAGGCTGAAGTGGTGGTCAAATGGCATGTCCTATCCCAATAAGGGTGTGAGGTTTACAGAATTTTAATTTCAACTCTACGTAGATACGTGTTCTCCTATCATTTGGCCAAAAAAAAGAAGGAAAAGAAAAAAAAAAACTAAAAACTAAAAACCTATTGTATCGCCAACGATTTGACATAAATTAAAAATTAGATGTTGAGAGAAAAAAAAATGAAGAAGAAGAAGAAGAAGAAGAAAAGGAAGTGGACCACTTCTTTTTGCCATCTAAAAATAAAAATAAAAATAAAAATAACAAAGTGTAATACTTTTTTTTTTTTTTTTTTTTCTTTTTGGTTGCGAGTGTAATACTATAATTGCTATCTACTTGTATCATGTGTTAAAGACTTAAGAAAGGTATATTCTTTGAATATATCATTTCATGTATATATAAAAAATTTAAAAGCACACATTAAGCATAATTTAAGGTTCTCCAAAAATATTATTTAAATATGTCATTTCATGGCTATATGATAAGTACATATTAAATGTTATTTATGATTTTCATTCTAAAATTGAATGAAGTGGGTCTTCCTTGATTTCTTGCATAAATGAAGTGTATCAATACAATAAATTTTTCCACTGCTGGATGTATGTAATTTATAAGAAACGTTTCGATTTTATGACATTGAGATTTAAAAATTTATTGGGTTTTCTTATCGTATGTCTTAAGAGTATCTTCAATGGTGTGTTAAAAGATGTGCTATGACTATATTTTAACAATAGCATACCTTATTGGTGTTCCAATAGTGTGCTAAAGGGGTGTATTAAAAAATACAAATAGTTCACTTTTGTGCTATATTTGGCAAACCCTTGAACTAAAATAGCACAAAATTGGTTTAAAAAAGGGAGGAGATGGTGGTTGTGTAAAAAAATTACTTATTGTGTCATTTGCACCATCGGAGCACATTGTGCCAAATTATAGCATTTAACATCATAGTACGAAGAGCATCTCCAATGGTAAGCTATAACCTGTGCAATTACTATATTATAGCATTTAGCACAAGTTAGGCTACTCCAGTGGTGTGCTAAAACCTTGTGCTAAAAGTAACAATAGCTCACCCTTGTGCCAAATATAGCACAAGGGTGAGCTATTGCTATATTTGTCATGTCAATTTTCCCTCTATTTTTCAACAACCAAAAACACCAGCAATTGTGAAAAATAGAATATTTCTCTTCCAAAATTTTCTCAGTAACCAAATAGCCCATAAATAAATATAATATTTTCAAAAATAATATTGAAATCTTATAGCCAAACAAATTTTCTTTTCTTTTCTTATATTTTTCTTTCCTTGTTCCCTATTTTATTTCTTATTAATGAATTTTGCTTTCTCCAAAAAATAAAAATAAAAAAAATGGGAAAGTGCATTTTATACATGGGAGGCAGTGATTTGGTTCAGTTCAATGGAATATGTATTAACAGATTCATGTTATCCTGTTTAGAGGATTAGTCAAGTCAAAAGTTTGCATATCTATATTAATTTACGTATACATTTTCCTCACAAAATATTTTTATTAATTTGCACAAGATAACCATCACATGTAGAGGCATTGGAAAATAATAATAAACCAAATAAAGGGAAATTGGTGATTAGTCCACTTTTTTGTAAAATATTGGTAATTAATCAAGTAAGAGTTTTTCTAAGTCAATTAATCAAAGAGACTAAACTTATTTATCAATTAGTCACACATTTTTTGAAAATGCCTGGTTTACCCTTATTGTTACTAAGGGCACTCCCTTTTTTGTTAGTAAGGGCACCTTATGTAACTAACTTGGCCTTTTAATATTATAATTTTTAAAAGATTATAACTTACAATATACATATCCATTTAAAAATATATATATATATATATATATTTTTGGAATCTACTCGTCGATATTTTTGAAAAAAGATCCATATTGATTAGGTAATTGTTAAAAAAATTAAAATCGTAAAATTTTACTACTTGACGTAATCTAACGTAATACTTCATAAAACAGTAAAATTTTACTACTTCAGTAGTAAAATTTATAATGAAATAGTAAAATTTTACTACTTTACGAAATAAATTTTACAGCGAATTTTACTACTTCGAAAATTGGGCATGGAGGTGTGTGACAAGGGCCTAATTAGCTTCTTGCAAAGATGAAATTACATATTCAAAATAAAAATGTTTTGAAAAATGACTTCTGCCCCTTTTATTCTCCTCTAACCTGCCATAGCTGAATGGCTTTTTATATATATTATGATTAATTAATAGGTATACCTTCCTTAGCAAAATAAAAATAAAAATAAAATAAAATAAAATAAAGTAAAAGGAAAGTACAATTACCCTACATGATGTGCCAACAAAAGGCAATAAAGTGCATTTTATTTTTCTTATATATATATATATATATATATAGTATAAAACAAAGGGAATTAATAGGCCTGACATCACCTCTCTTAGCCATCAATATCTTCTCCTTTCTCCCACAACATCTAAGATGAGTATCAAACCCCCATGGCTTTGCCTGAAAAGTTCGAAACCCACTAAAACCTCTATGGCTTTTGTTTGAGCCATTTTAAATTTTGAGGCATCATCAAAACCCCCCATGTGGCCATCGGGCCAACTACAGGTATACAGCCTCTCTATCTGCATGAAGCATAAGCCAACCCTCAAACTAACGGATTGAAGTGGAAGGATGAAGAAGCTGATGGTCTTTAGGAAATTTGGTTGAACTAGGATAGTACTCAAATCCCATCGGGTAGGGTCGCCAGAGATGGAAAAAGTGGTTGTTAAAGGTCGAATAGTTACCAAAAGTGGTATGAGCTCGATGAAAGGATAGACTTCACGGGTAGGCTTGGATAGAAAGGGCTTCATAGGGGTATTTTTGTCAGATAAGTGCCAGATGGACTACTTGAGTTAAAAAAAAGAGTTGTTCGAAAATTTGCCAAATAAATCTTATATCTTAGACTAATGGCCAAATCCCCAACAAATAACTTAATTGGGATTTAAAATAGAAGGGAGGCCTATTTTTGCATGTCGTCTAAGCAGTGGATGTCGAAAAAAAAAATTTCATGAAGTTATTCCGAGCATTTGATGTCGAAAAAAATAAATTCGTGTACAAATAACTTCATTCCTATAATTCCTAAATAGGCTTTAGAAGATCAATTGTGACTTTTGAGTCTGTTTCCATGATAATGGATTATCATTGAAAATAAAAAATAAAAAATAGAGAAAGGTATAAAGGAAGAGAGGAAGGGCAATTACATTATAACATAATGGTACAAACATGTCATCTGAAAGGGAGCTTGCGTAAGGCTGTCATGAGGAGCTTGCATCTATTATTGATGAATTGATGAGCCCTCTCTCAATTTTAAGAGTTAATGTATATATTTCAAGACAAAACTTATACTACTGGATAGAGAACTCTTCAAGAGTCCCACATACAAAAATTTATAAAAAAAAAATAATTTACGATTTGATCAAACGGGCCGGTTGAAGTTGATAAAAAATTTAACCTATTAAACAGAACATCTAACTTTGATCCGTTTATATGATCAAATCACGTGGTATTTTGTCATGAATTTTTGTTTGTGAGAAGAGTCCTCTATCCAATAATATAGGCAACCTTGAAATTTATATTAGCTCTTAAAATCGAGGAGAGCTCATTAATTCACCAATGAACAGCTCCGATCGTTGCAGCCTTAACATTTAGCGGTTTAATCTTAATCTTAAGGGTGCGGTGCTTGCCGTCGCCGGTGGGGTGGGGTGCTGGAGAGAGTTGCCGGTGGGGAGGGGTGCGAGAGAGGGGATGGGTGGAGGTAATGGGGTGGGTGTGGGTGAGGGTTATTTAAAAGAAGGGCATTTTAGTCTTTTAGAGGGGTGGGTATATATATTTGGGGGGTGGGAATATCAGGTGAGGGCAAGTTATCACTTTGGGGGGTTGCAATAGCCGCTCCCTTACTAAGAAGACCAGCCAGTAGTTCACCTGACCATTGCGATACCGTGACTCTAACCCAAGAGCCCATCAAACTAGCACGCACCCGCTTAGAGAGTTTCACCATGATTGTTAGCCATCGGCTCTAATACCAATTGTTGAAGAAATAAGAGAATCCAAGATCCACCATGGTAGGCCCAATATACATGTCTGGAACTCATACCCACACAAAAAGCCTAAGCCTATTGGTAGTGAGTACATTACTTGTATATTAAGGTTATTTCTTTCTTCTAATCTTCCATATGGGATAAACCCACACGTGACCACAACAAAGCGCATGACCTATAACGCGTAGCTTTCTTTAGCACTTATGCCCAAGTATGATGTGAACAAATGATTCAGACAACTCTATTGACTAGATCGAGGGTTAATCCTCTTTTCCTTAGAACCTAATGAATTGGATTCAAACCATAGGTTCAAGGGCAATCCACCTATGGCAGAGCATCACACTATTGTTTGGAGTTAATATTTTTATTTGTTTATTTTGAAAATGGCGAGGAATTGTTGGGATTATTTTTCAAAATACAATTTTATATGATGATGTACCATAATCAAGTTATGGTTTTTCACACTTGATTCTCTCTATAGAGTAACTGCTATACAGTTGCTTTCTCTTGTTAAATTATTTTTACCGTTGTTCTTTACGGTTTGAAACCGTTGCTATTGGACTGTTGTTATGGGACCATTCAACCCGCTGTGGCTATTCCAATAGTCACCAGGACATTCACTACCTTTAGAGTATTATAAATAGGACTAGTAATCAAGCACACGTGATACCTGTGCAATACATCTTTTCACGTTTTCACTTCTTTAGTGAAACTGTTATATTAGTTTTCAAGTATTTTAAACCTCATGTGTGTATGTTGGGGAGAGAATTAAGGGAAACAGGTTGCGGTGGATTTTTTAAAATTAATAAATTTACCAAATCGTCTCTTAATTTTATTAACTTATAAGGGTATTTTAGTATTTTTCAGGTGCAGTTCAACTACAAAGGGAATTAGCTTTATATAGTAGCATAGATATGTTTTAGCCCGTAAAAATAACTACCTGTCTTTTTTCTCATACATCCTTCCTATAATTCTCACACACTCTTTCTGTTGTGTCTATTATTATTTTTTGTGTATTCAAATAAGGGGGCATTTGTAGTGCAACTGTTCTTGGCAGTGCAGTTCTAAGGATAGTATTGGGAGCGTGGTTTTTGTATCCTAGGGAGATTATTTCCTTGAGTCCACCTGCATAGTGGGGAAATAATTGTCTTTTAAAAAGTGCTTTTAGTGGCATGCCTAACCCAATTTGTGGTTGTTTTTATTGGTTTATTTTGCAGGTTATTTTTGGACATTGTTCGAGAACATCTCCAACACTGATATAGAGCAATATTGAACAAAGTTTCAGAGGTGACTGAGGTTGAAAAGCCAGACGTTTTTTGTGCAACTTTGGAATCCCAAGAGAGCGTTGATTCAAAGCCGAACAATATTAGTAATGGAAGACAGAAGAAAAAATGTGAAAAAAGTTGAAGAAAAGTAATTCCAAGAGTTCAGAAACTAAGAAGAGGAGTATCCTAAATTTCTTTTCTCGAGTGTAATCTTTCGTTTTCTCTTCGATTATAAATTATTTCCCAGTCTTTTGGGATCTTTTTGCTCCTTCTATAAACTATTCATTCTATTTTACATAGCATTAAACAGAATAGCCTAAAAGCAAGACCAATATGGTCCTAACCATCTGATGTGGTTTCTATGTTATTAATTTAGAAAACTTCACTTATTGTTCTGATTGGGGGCTCCTTGTGGTTTTGATGGAAAGCAAGAATCTGTCTATACCTCCGGATGAGGCAGTCCCTAGTCCTTGCAAGTGTTTTGTAAGTAGGTTGACACTTGATAGTGCAGCCTTGTGGCCTAGTGGTATGGGATAGTTTTAGAAGTACTCTACCAACAAAAAAGAAGAGTTAAATTAGTAAGCTGACGTTGTAGAATTTGCATTATAAGAATCAAAACAAGGCTCGTGTGTGTGTGTGTGTGCACCGTTTAGTTTTGTTTTTTGGTCTTTACTGGGAAGGTGGCACTCAAAAGCTTGAATGGAATTCATATTATCAGAATACCTTTTTGTGTGTGTGTGGGTGCGAGCACATGCATTTTGTTTAGTCTTTTGTTTTTCTTTTTTGATCTTTATTGGGAAAGTTGCATTCAAAAGTTTGAATGAAATTGATACCATCAGAGCAGTACCTCTCTTGTGTTTTTGGACTATAGTTATCCAAAAGTTTCTAATGGCATTGTTATATCAGAGTACCTTTCTCTGCGCGTGAGTGTGCGTCTGTGTAGCAAGAGACAGGATTAATGGGGTTTTTACAGTGCCATTTGGCTTGAACTTTTCCTAACCGTTAAATGGATAATTGATGTTAGAATCAACATGGGAAACTAATTTTCCAATAGGTTCCAGTAGGAACTAATTGAAATTGAAGACATACATGATGCAGCCATTCAGGCCAGGGTGAAGGGCTGAAATTGAACCAATCTGTGTTATTTCTGCTCTTCTGCTCAAACATGCTCAAAAGAGTGGTTTCAAATTTGGGCGATCAATTTGGACCCTTGCCCGTTTTCTAGGTATCTGATCAGTGGGTGGCCTTTACCCGAAGAGTCCAAAATGCAATTTGCTCACTGATCAAGTGATTAGTTCTGTCCATCACGGTTGATGCGTTTCAATCTTTTTTGTCCATCACGGTTGATACGTTTCGATCTATCTATTTTGAAGGACAGTGTTTCCTAGATAGTTAATGTGCGTCACATAGGCCACAAGAAATCATTTTGGTGGTCACTAGAAGTCATTCTTCTGCAATTTCATAGTGTTGTTTTCTGACTTGCTCAAGCCACATGGTTTGCAGTTGCAGATCGAGAAAGAAAATGACACTTCCGGAAGAAATAAAATTAAGGGGAAGAACTAAAAGCATTAATAAGGAAACTTATTAATTCCAAAACACTGATAGTTTTTGTATGCTACTAGTAATGCCTAATATTACTCGTTTAAGCAGCCATGGCATAAGACAGGAAACTTGGTCCAGCCGCTTAATGCTTCTTTTTTTGAAGTAACTTCTTGAACCAATAGGCAGACATCTTTGGGTACCTCTTGAGGGTTTTGAAATCAACATAGACAATGCCAAACCTTGAAGTATAGCCTGATCTCCATTCAAAATTGTCAACCAATGACCATGCAAAGTAGCCAGTCACATTGGCTCCATCGTCGATTGCCTTCTTCAGTTGAGTTAAATAGCCTTTGTAGAAGTTGATCCTCGTGGTGTCATGCAATCCCTTAGGAAGAGTGACATTTCCGGGATCATCCATGCCTGCAAATCGTACATAAAACGACATGAGACTCAAAAACACAAAACCGTATTGAGCTTAAAATAGAAAAAAGATGAACTAACTCTTACCATTTTCAGACAAAATCACATTGGGATTTCCATAGTGCTCTTTGATGTAAGTAATAGCCTTGTATAGACCCCATGGTACATTGTAGAGCCAATAAGAATTTGCCTGCAAATATTCAATTACTCAAATGCTAAGATAAATTTTCATCAATCCTGCATCATTTTTTAAAAAATTCTCAATGAAATTTGATTTAATCTTGAAATGTAAAAGTAAATGCATGATTGTACCCTTGGACCAATTGGCACTCCCTTTTTCTCATCTGAAAAAAATTTCACAAAGCAGAGAGAGAGAGAGAGAGAGAAAGAGATCAGTAATGAAAGGATTTAATGTGAACAATAAAAATACAAATTCCTTTTTTGGTAAAACGAGAGGAAGGTAATATCTTACAAGCAAACCCAGCATTCCAATCCTGCTGGTAGCCCAGGACTTTCGGTTTTTCTTGATGTGGATCATACATGTAGTAAGCAGTATATTGGTTGATACCCACAAAATCCATTGAGCCCTTCACCATCTTAACCTCTTCTTCTGTGAACTTGGGTAGCCTTTTTCCAACAATGTCTTGAATTGTTCTTGGATACTCACCATATACAATGGGATGAATAAACCTACGTAAAGCCAGCAGCATTGCTATAAATTAGCGTTAATTGTTACACAATTGTTTGAACCTTTTTTGCATGTAGTTCCAAATCATACTATTTTTTCCCCCTTAAAT
Organism: Liquidambar formosana; assembly: GCA_039720395.1. Classification (NCBI taxonomy): domain Eukaryota; kingdom Viridiplantae; phylum Streptophyta; class Magnoliopsida; order Saxifragales; family Altingiaceae; genus Liquidambar; species Liquidambar formosana. The sequence continues at coordinate 15,793,117 of CM077828.1, read as the reverse complement.
GCATGTAAATCTATTTGAATATCCCCTTATGATTCCCAGATTTTACTGAATAATGGTAGAATGATAATTTCCCCCACTCAAATTCTTTCCCGAATTTCTCAATTTATTCACAACATTTTCTTGAAAATTTTGCAAAACCAACTTATTCCCAATGGAAAATAAGCTCCAGATTCCAAACTATTCAGTGTGAGGAATAATTTTGGGATCACTAATTTATCACTATAGCCAATGGTGTCAATCAATTGAATAGACTATAACTCTGATATTTTGAATAATGGAATGTGTTTGCTTGTTATAGGAGGATGTTAAGGACTTTTACCATCCAACTTGAAAGTCTCTTGCTCTTTGAGCTGCATAGTTGTCGGCCTTTGATCTCGTAAGAGGTTCATACCAAACAAAATCCAAGAGAATTCCAATCCTCCCCTTTTGTTTTTCCTGAAATGCATACATTTGTCAATGAACACATGCTTTAGTTTTTCCAATATATTGGGAAAAGGAAATGAATGTTAATCCTACTTGATACTTCTGACGGTATCTCTGAACTGCAGCTGCGTGAGATAAAATCAAATTATGGGCTACAATGTAAGGTTCAGTCGCAGAATCCCCAGCTGTGCAGTTTCCATATTCTTTGGAGCACCTTCCAGGAGCAAAGAACCCGTTATCATACCCAAGAGCGGCCACTACTCTAGGTTCATTAAATGTCATCCAATTCTTCACTCTATCTCCAAATGTCTTGAAACAAAAGTCTGCGTAATGGGTGAAATCTTTCCTGTAGAGTTTTATTCCTTTATCAAATTGCAATCTAACTAAAGCTAAGTTCTAAATTAATATATCGGTAATAACAATCTGAAACCATATACAACAGAGATTGATCAATCTCATTGCTCAGAAAAAATAAAATGGTGGAAAATATATGAAAAAAGGCCATTGCTTGTCATAGTACTCACACTACTTTACAGCTCAACCATCCTTTGTACTTCTTCTCAAGTGCTTCAGGAAGATCATAATGGTACAGATTTGCATAGGGAGTAATGCCTATAAAACATTCAAGATAACATGGTGCAAAAATCATATCGGTGTTTCATAGCACATAATGAAGACCTAGTACCTACTATCACAATATAGTGTGTTTTTTTTTATTTAAAAAACAAACCTCTTTCAAGCATGTAGTCAATCAACCTATTGTAGTAGGCAACTCCTTTCCAATTTACTTTTCCAGCTCCATCTACATTAAAACCAATGATTTACATAAGATTACAACACATTTTAGGGGTAAAGATCAATAATTTTTTATAGCAGATTACAAAAGAAAAAAGTATCATTGAATTATGTACCTGGGAATATCCTAGACCATGAGATTGAGAACCGGTATGCATCAAAGTTCAGCTTTTCCATGATATCCACATCTTCCTATAACCACAGAAGAAGGTACTAAATTTCATATGTCATTCAAGGAAATAAAGTGACCAGGAGATTTTTTTTTTTTTTTTTTTTTTTTTTTTGTTAAATGCTAATATTAGTAGTGCTGGCAAAATTTGACCAAACCCCGGTTCCTAGAAAACTTAAAATGGGTGAGGGTTTGGCTACCATTCCAATTAACCATAATAAAACCCCGGTTATCTTTCAATTTGTTTCGTTCTATAGTATAAATTTAAATAATGAGGTTTTAGGATTAGTTTCTGGTTATAGTTGATGATCCTCCCTCGTAGGCTGGTACAAATGAGAAAAACCTTATAGCAACATAACTCCTGTCTTTAATAACTATCATCACCACTTTATGTCCCAGCTTTGGTAGTTGCAGGCATGTGCAACCTCTCTTAGTCAATATAATTATGCCATTGTGATTTCAGCATTCATTTTTGAGTCCTATGTAAGTACTTATAAATCTGAAATCACAACAGAGAAGTACAATATTGCCATAAGTAGTTGATTATTTTTTGGGGTGTAGTGTCATTGGGTTAAGCCCCCAACATATGTATACTCAAGGGCGGATCTAGGATTTTTTTCCAGTGGATGCACACTTGCACATAAGAACCAACAAATCAAACTTTAGGATATGGAGAATCAGTGATGGAAGAGGATAGAGACTAATGACTCGACAACGAAGGATGGCGTAAAGACACACAACAAAGATAAACCAAAATTTACTATTGAAAAAAACATAGTTGAACTTAAAGATAAATAATTTTATTAATGGTGTAGTGAAAGCACACGTACTTTTTATTTTTTGGTAATTGATAGATTCTACCGTTACCTCTTAATATCAACAAATGGGTATCAATGATTCTCCAAGAGTTTGAATCCAAAATCGCTCATTCAACGAGTAAAAAAATGCTGTTAAGGTACCATGCACTCATTTAATTATTTTTTTATGGAAAAAAAAAAAAAAACATGTAAATACCCACAACTACTTACATCAAGGTAAAAGATACTCTCAGTCTCACGTATACACTAGGACAATTAACACTCCACTAACTTTAACAAATCACACTATACCACTCTTTCATACACGCACAATATACGCAAAAGAAACATCCACACTGTACTACTTACACTTTAGAAACATTACACTCAAGGGAACTACAAACTCATAGACTTACTTTGCTCTACACTAAGCACACTATAGAAACCATTACTCACGTACACATTTGCTTTGCACTTCACGACTTGCACCAAATGGGGACTCGACCTCCCATTTATAAACTAGTTTTACTGATTTAAGTCTGTTTCTCCATTGCTGATTTTGCCGAACTTCAAGAATGGCGGTAATGGAAGATGCAACATCAAGATAGAAGAAAATAACAAGAGAATCAGAGGTAGAATGATGAAGGAGCTGGGGGGTTTTCTAGAGAGAAAAACAAGGGGGGATGAAAGAGAAGAAGGGAGAAGGATCTAGAGGGAGAAAGAGTAGGGGGTCACTGGTGACTCTTCTTCAACAATTATTATCTTAAAAAATAAATAAATAAATAAACCAAAGATTTGAGTGGTTGCACGTGCCCTCACAGGCACCCATGTGCAACCGCCCTGTGTATACAAGGACCGCATTATTCTTAATAAATTGGGTTCACATTGAGGATTAATTTGGTCCATAATTAGATACCTTTGGGTTGATTTTTGCTATGGTAAACATATATGTTGAACATATCGTAACAAAGTTGGGATTGGATAACAATACGAATATACCCAGATAGCTAACGATCCATCTCCAACAGCAGGGGATCCTAAACACATGGTAGGTCCCAGTTGGTCCAATTGGGGCAGCCTTCATTTCGAACTCAAACCAACTTGTTCTGTTCCGACAAGACAAAATTTTCTGATCCTAACTTTTTATTATTATAAATTAATAACTTTTCATACTTATTCATAAATGACACATGTGAAAGTGTTATTCTGTATCAACCCATCATAACGTGAGGTATACCACCTCATGAAAATATGATATACAGACTATATATATATATATATATATATATAGGTAAAAGTCCCCATATATTGAAAGTAGGAACTAGGAACCAGTAATTAATATTTTTTAATATAAAATTAAAGAGAGAGAGAGAGAGAGAACAAAAAAAAAAAAAAAAAAACACAGCACTTACTTTGTAGCGGTGATACTGGTCCACCGAAACATCTGCCGTAGCATTCTGTGCTTCAATCCCTGTTTTTCAGCAACATCAAAAAATCAAAATCAAAATGAATAAAAATAATAAATAGTGATATAATTGTATTAATTACCGGGAGTTTGAATGAAGACGTCCCAGATGCTGGGCCCACGGCCGTCCTTGTGAGCCATTCCTTCAACTTGATAAGCAGACGTCGCCGTTCCGAACACGAACCCCTTCGGGAAGCTCTCTCTGCTCAGCTCACCAGTGTCGACGCCCGTCATCTCTGGCCGTGCGACCTCACTGCCCTCCGATGCATCTGCAACACACTGAATCACGACGACAGCCACCAACAACAATGGCAATGGGTCTCTCATATTCAAACTACACTATTACACAGATAAAGAGAGGTGGCTTTAAGGAGTGTACAAAAGCAGTGACCGAGCGAGCCGTTTTATAGACTGGAGAGTGTTGGAGAGTCAAAGTGGGACTCAAACACAAGAATAAAGGTAAGTCTATTCCAACATAGAGAAAATATGTTAAGCCCAAACTGTAACTCTCTTAGTCGACTTTGAGTAACAGAGGGAAACAACAACCGTTCCTTTGTTTTATAGTAACCTAGATTTGATATTAAAGAAAATGTGAGAAATAATCCTTTTAATTTTCCATATTCATATTGAGAAATTTTCAAACTTCGTTAATTAAATTCATGAAATCACTTTTAATTAAATAAGCTTTAAAAAACCCTAAATAAAGATTAATAAAATATTTCGTAACAACTAAAAAGTAGTTACATTTTAATAATTATATATATGTATATTCGATAAAAAGTAAAAACTTAATTGGTGGATTCATGATGGGTTTTTAAAAAACAACCCAACCCTGCCCCGAACACTAATAGGTTTCTAAAAAAATCCCCAAATCCGCTCTGACTCCACTAACTAGTGTCCCAAACCCTTCCCAATAAGAGCGGGGGGTGGGGTGGAGCCGCGAAAAATCCCATCCCATTGACATCTCTAGTTGAGGATTTAATTGCTTTAAAATTGTTAACGGTAAACTTAAAAATACTTATATGCCCTACACCCGCCCATCAGTTGGGGGTTTGGGTTGGGAGAGAGAGGGGGTATTTTTTACAATTACAGCAGTACATACATAATATGTGACCATTTCCCGTCACTTTTTGCTGACGGTAAATAACAGTGAGGCACATTAGAAAAAATTAAAACATCCAAGAGGGACATTGGTAAAATTGAAATATAAGGGGGTTATTTGTTGACCCCCCTCATACTTCAGGGAGTTATCTGTAATTTACTCTTGAAAAAATAATATTCGGTGGGGGCTATATTTGGTCATGAAAGGAATTGTGGAGATTACTTGCAAGTTTTGTGGAAACCCAAAAAGGGCATGCAAATTATTCAATATTTCAATCAATACAATCCTAATCTTACAAAAATAAATAAATAAATAAATAATTAATAAAAAAAGAGGAAAAATACCATTCTATCCAATATGAATATGCATGGGGCAATCTATACGAGTCCTTATCTAATCTAATACTATGGAGGTATGCAATTAGAGGATGCTAATTAGAGTCATCCAATATATCATTTTAATTTTCATCTTATCCTTAACTAATTAGCCTAATCCATTCATTTTAATTTTACCTATTTCCCAATGACACTTTCCTCCTATTTATGAATAATTAATAAGAATTTAGATCCTATGTAGTTTTTTTATCTCTATAAATATCTTGTGAGGGTTTTCATGACTTCTAGATCATTTCATTTATAAATAAATAAATAAATAAGTAATTAAAAGAAAAAGAAAATCGGGATCATCAAACCTTAGGCATAACATAAGACCATTACTAGCTTCCATTTTTGGAGCAGGGAAATTATAACCATGCCAATCATGTTGCACAATGATGGGCTTACCATGACCTTACCAGGCATATTGGGATCCCCATTGTATGATTAAAAACCCTTGTATAAGAAATCAACATGATCAGTAGCCATTTGATGGAAAATAAAAATTATGAATGCACTGTAAAATGTTATACATTTGAACTCTTTAAATCACTTTTATTTATTTATTTATTTTTCTTTCGTAGTGGTCCTTCATTGTATTGTCGCTTGGCATTGTCCTCTTCCATCGTGGATTAAACTTATTACAGATGGTCTTACAAAAAGTAATTCAGGCAGCTACTGTGGTGGAGTGTTTTCTGAAAGGGTAGTACTATACAAAGCACCATTTCATACTAGCACTCTGTGTAGCACTCAACCCACATCAACAAAAAAATATATCTGTTAAATAATTTAAGGGAGTTTTTGGTCCATACACATAGTGCCACATAAAGTGCTGTATTTTAGTACTGCACATAAAGAGTACATAGCATTTTCCCTTCTGAAATCATAGAGAATTTGTTAAGAGTGCTTTTTCTTTCAATATAGGTGCGCAAACTGCTTTTTATGTTGAATTGTTAGCAATCATTATTGGTATTGAGGAAGCTTGGTCCCACTAGAAAACGTTATGGGTAGAATACGATTCTCAATCAGTTGTTCATTGTTTACTAGATCCTCCGCATTTTCCTCCTTAGTGATTAAGGTAAGATTGGCACAATTGCAAACTCTATCTAAAATCCATGGCTTTCCATTATTCTCATATCTTTAGGGAAGGGAATTTAGTGGTAGATAGAGTAGTAAATCTTAGTCTGCATCATTCCAATCTAGGCTGAAGTGGTGGTCAAATGGCATGTCCTATCCCAATAAGGGTGTGAGGTTTACAGAATTTTAATTTCAACTCAACGTAGATACGTGTTCTCCTATCATTTGGCCAAAAAAAAGAAGGAAAAGAAAAAAAAAAAAAACTAAAAAAACAAAAAACTAAAAACCTATTGTATCGCCAACGATTTGACATAAATTAAAAATTAGATGTTGAGAGAAAAAAAAATGAAGAAGAAGAAGAAGAAGAAGAAAAGGAAGTGGACCACTTCTTTTTGCCATCTAAAAATAAAAATAAAAATAAAAATAACAAAGTGTAATACAATTTCTTTTTTATTTTTTTCTTTTTGGTTGCGAGTGTAATACTATAATTGCTATCTACTTGTATCATGTGTTAAAGACTTAAGAAAGGTATATTCTTTGAATATATCATTTCATGTATATATAAAAAATTTAAAAGCACACATTAAGCATAATTTAAGGTTCTCCAAAAATATTATTTAAATATGTCATTTCATGGCTATATGATAAGTACATATTAAATGTTATTTATGATTTTCATTCTAAAATTGAATGGAGTGGGTCTTCCTTGATTTCTTGCATAAATGAAGTATATCAATACAATAAATCTTTCCACTACTGGATGTATGTAATTTATAAGAAACGTTTCGATTTTATGACATTGAGATTTAAAAATTTATTGGGTTTTCTTATCATATGTCTTAAGAGTATCTTCAATGGTGTGTTAAAAGATGTGCTATTACTATATTTTAACAATAGCATACCTTATTGGTGTTCCAATAGTGTGCTAAAGGGGTGTATTAAAAAATAGAAATAGTTCACTTTTGTGCTATATTTGGCAAACCTTGAACTAAAATAGCACAAAATTGGTTTAAAAAAGGGAGGAGATGGTGGTTGTGTAAAAAAATTACTTATTGTGTCATTTGCACCATCGGAGCACATTGTGCCAAATTATAGCATTTAACATCATAGTACTAAGAGCATCTCCAGTGGTAAGCTATAACCTGTGCAATTACTATATTATAGCATTTAGCACAAGTTAGGCTACTCCAGTGGTGTGCTAAAACCTTGTGCTAAAAGTAACAATAGCTCACCCTTGTGTCAAATATAGCACAAGGGTGAGCTATTGCTATATTTGTCATGTTAATTTTCCCTCTATTTTTCAACAACCAAAAACACCAGCAATTGTGAAATATAGAATATTTCTCTTCCAAAATTTTCTCAGTAACCAAATAGCCCATAAATAAATATAATATTTTCAAAAATAATATTGAAATCTTATAGCCAAACAAATTTTCTTTTCTTTTCTTATATTTTTCTTTCCTTGTTCCCTATTTTATTTCTTATTAATGAATTTTTCTTTCTCCAAAAAATAAAAATAAAAAAAATGGGAAAGTGCATTTTATACGTGGGAGGGAGTGATTTGGTTCAGTTCAATGGAATATGTATTAACAGATTCATGTGATCCTGTTTAGAGGATTAGTCGAGTCAAAAGTTTGCATATCTATATTAATTTATGTATACATTTTCCTTACAAAATATTTTTATTAATTTGCACAAGATAACCATCACATGTAGAGGCATTGGAAAGTAATAATAAACCAAATAAGGGGAAATTGGCGATTAGTCCACCTTTTTGTAAAATATTGGTAATTAATCAAGTAAGAGTTTTTCTAAGTCAATTAATCAAAGAGACTAAACTTATTTATCAATTAGTCACACATTTTTTGAAAATGCCTGGTTTACCCTTATTATTACTAAGGGCACTCCCTTTTTTGTTAGTAAGGGCACCCTATGTAACTAACTTAGCCTTTTAATATTATAATTTTTAAAAGATTATAACTTACAATATACATATCCATTTAAATATATATATATATATATATATAGATATATATATTTTTGGAATCTACTCGTCGATATTTTCGAAAAAAGATCCATATTGATTAGGTAATTGTTAAGTAAATTAAAATCGTAAAATTTTACTACTTGACATAATCTAACGTAATACTTCATAAAACAGTAAAATTTTACTACTTCAGTAGTAAAATTTATAATGAAATAGTAAAATTTTATTACTTTACGAAATAAATTTTACAGCGAATTTTACTACTTCGAAAATTGGGCATGGAGGTGTGTGACAAGGGCCTAATTAGCTTCTTGCAAAGATGAAATTACATATTCAAAATAAAAATGTTTTGAAAAATGACTTCTGCCCCTTTTATTCCCCTCTAACCTGCCATAGCTGAATGGCTTTTTATATATATTATGATTAATTAATAGGTACACCTTCCTTAGCAAAATAAAAATAAAAATAAAATAAAATAAAATAAAGTAAAAGGAAAGTACAATTACCCTACATGATGTGCCAACAAAAGGCTATAAAGTGCATTTTATTTTTCTTATATATATATATATATATAGTATAAAACAAAGGGAATTAATAGGCCTAACATCACCTCTCTTAGCCATCAATATCTTCCCCTTTCTCCCACAACATCTAAGATGAGTATCAAGCCCCCATGGCTTTGCCTAAAAAGTTCGAAACCCACTAAAACCTCTATGGCTTTTGTTTGAGCCATTTTAAATTTTGAGGCATCATCAAAACCCCCCATGTGGCCATGGGGCCAACTACAGGTATACAGCCTCTCTATCTGCACGAAGCATAAGCCAACCCTCAAACTGACGGATTGAAGTGGAAGGATGAAGAAGCTGATGGTCTTTAGGAAATTTGGTTGAACTAGGATAGTACTCAAATCCCGTCGGGTAGGGTCGCCAGAGATGGAAAAAGTGGATTGTTAAAGGTCGAATAGTTACCAAAAGTGGTCTGAGCTCGATGAAAGGATAGAAGTTCACGGGTAGGCTTGGATAGAAAGGGCTTCATAGGGGTATTTTTGTCAAATAAGTGCCAGATGGACTACTTGAGTTAAAAAAAAAGAGTTGTTTGAAAATTTGCCAAATAAATCTTATATCTTAGACTAATGGCCAAATCCCCAACAAATAACTTAATTGGGATTTAAAATAGAAGGGAGGCCTATTTTTGCATGTCATCTAAGCAGTGGATGTCGAAAAAAAAATTTCGTGAAGTTATTCCGAGCATTTGATGTCGAAAAAAATAAATTCGTGTACAAATAACTTCATTCCTATAATTCCTAAATAGGCTTTAGAAGATCAATTGTAACTTCTGAGTCTATTTCCATGATAATGGATTATCATTGAAAAAAAAAATAAAAAATAGAGAAAGGTATAAAGGAAGAGAGGAAGGGCAATTACATTATAACATAATGGTACAAACACGTCATCTGAAAGGGAGCTTGCGTAAGGCTGTCATGAGGAGCTTGCATCTATTATTGATGAATTGATGAGCCCTCTCTCAATTTTAAGAGTTAATGTATATATTTCAAGACAAAACTTATACTATTGGATAGAGAACTCTTCAAGAGTCCCACATACAAAAATTTATAAAAAAAAAATAATTTACGATTTGATCAAACGGGCCAGGTTGAAGTTGATAAAAAATTTAACCTATTAAACAGAACATCTAACTTTGATCCGTTTATATGATCAAATCACGTGGTATTTTGTCATGAATTTTTGTTTGTGAGAAGAGTCCTCTATCCAATAATATAGGCAACCTTGAAATTTATATTAGCTCTTAAAATCGAGGAGAGCTCATTAATTCACCAATGAACAGCTCCGATCGTTGCAGCCTTAACATTTAGGGGTTTAATCTTAATCTTAAGATAGAGCAAAAAATGAAAATACAAAACTAGGCCACATCCTCCTTGATCTGAATAGCTAAGGGTCAGCTAAGCCCACAACAAAAAGTCCATCATCCCCTCTACTTAAGCTAGTATCAATTTCTGATACTAGCAAGGAGCAGTTTCACATTTGCACCCCTTGGCCGAATCTCCTCATGTTGTTGACTAGGAAGCACAGACACTACCCCAAAGTCCATGTGTCGGATACGATACATGTCCAACACTCATCCGACACGACATTTCTTATTTTACCTTTTTTTTCCTTCTTTTTATTATTTTCTTTTCTTTTTTGTCATATATTTTCTATGAACAACTCAACTAGAATTTCTAAAAACAATACAAAGGTATATATTTTATATGATCTATGCGTTGTTACATGACATTTTATAATTATATATATATATATATATATAAATGTATAATTAATATCATATCCCCATCTTGTCCTATCCTAAATTTTGAAGACTTGATGTGCCCGCATATCCATGTTGTGTTGTGCTCGTGTCACGTGTCAATGTCTATGCTTCTTAGGTTGTTGATAATCCAACTAATTCAAAGTGATTACCAAAACTAGACTTTGTTATGCCAAGCCCACAAATTCCAAATGGTCTAATCCAAGAGTCAGGAGGAAGACCACGGCACGGGCCACAGCTGTCTTAAACAAATGACGACCAACATTACATATCTACATATTGCATCTCCATGGTTAAGTTTTGAGAGGAGTGTTTGTGCTTTTGGTCTTTAAGGCCTTTTGCCAAGTAAGAGACGTTAGGTTCAACTCTTACCACTCCCTCTCAAGACCATCTCTCATAGACTTAGTCCTGTAATTGCCTAGTACATGTGGAATGGAGAGACTGCATGTGCTTAGGGGATTAGTCAAGTGCAAAACATCTGCAACCTCCTCATATCAAAAATAAAAAATAAAATAAAGAAGTTTCGAGAGGGATGCTGAAAATGGTCTCACAGCCTTTACATTTTAGTACAAAGTATTCGCTCTCAAGATTCGAACATGTTCCTTTTTGCTTCCAAAACTTTTACCAATGCACCAGGCAGTAGCCCCTGCTATATAATACAAAAACTCTTGGATTGCATTTGAGTCGCATTTTAAAAACCTGAACACCGGTTTTGAGTTTGAACTTTAATACTACATTTCGGATTTCATTTTCTCTGCCGTCAGTTTTTCTGCAATCATGGCAGCACTACGATTGATATGAAATTCATCTCATTCTTTCAGACATACAGACCCTTAAAAGCAAAAGGATGTCAGTAGCCAGAGGATATATATTGCAGTCGAACTAATCCCCCATGCTTCATCCTGAATACATGGTATAGGAATGAGCATTGGATAAGGATTAGCTTTTAACAGCACCAATTTAGACAGAGGGATTGGTGAACCTTAGAGATGACTCTTGTCATCAATAATATGGGAGGACCCTAAAAACCTGCAGTAGAGACTAGCTGGCAGAGAGAAAATCCTAACCAGAACATGGGTAACATGGCAGCACCAAGCATGAACATGCCCCTCCAAATATTCGTCGGAGATATAACTTATGGTAGAGGAAGAAAGGGATATAAAATAGGACCATGAAGAGTTTAGCAGAGTATAGTTCATTGTTGATGAACATGAACAAGCAATAATTTCACAAAGTAAATTGTACCACAACAGCCACACAAATCCATAACCAATTAACCATACACAAAGGGCTTGCTTAAAAATATGTCAGAACATCACTTTTAGACACCCACTTATTACCCCCCCCAAAAAAAAAAAAAAAAAAAAAATGAAGAGAACTAACACAAACTCAACAATCTCAACCAATACATTGCCCAGAAAACTCTTTTTTTTTTTTTTTTTTGGTTAAAAAAAAAAAGACATTTAAGATCATCTAACACCATACCTTTGACAGAATCATATTAGGAGAAGCCCAAAAGTGGGAGAAACACTGTTAATTTTGACTCCTAGCTATTCCAACTTCTCCATTTCACTTGTGGAGGGGAGCTCCCTTTTCTATGATTTAAATTCTGCAGGTTGACATGCTCAGCTAAAATATCGGCCTTCAAGATATCACATGGATAAAAGAAAACTCCATGGCTGCACCACTGTTGAGATAAATATAAACACTATACAGAACCACCAGTGTTTCATCAATAGTGATAAGAAAGAAAATAACCACCATCTCCAAGCAGCGAAAAGAACCTGACTCACTTAAAACTGTTGCTTGCCAGTAACCATTGGCAGAATACCCAGATGTCCAAAAAGGGCCAGCATGCTCTTCATGATACTGCTCCATTCCGAGACACTCAGCTTCTTTCCTATTTTCTTTTTCTCACTTCATTGCAAACCAAACTCACAAAAAACAAAACCCAAATAAATCCAGCGTGCTTTCCAAACTTTATTCTTGATCTTTTAACTCCTGAATAAACTCCATTCCATTCATCATTTTTACTGTGAAGATAACCTCCAAATACGAACACAAGCATCCTCACCAGAACTCACCACACTGTAATCATCAGAGAAAGCTAATCCGTATACTCCACCCAAGTGAGCTCCCTTTAGGGTCATACGGCTAGATGCTGGCTTATCAACCTCATATATGATGACACACGTGTCCAGTGATCCAGTAGCAACCATGCTGCTGTTAGGAGACCAAGCCAGGCAGTTTATGCGGGCAGTGTGGTACAACATGTTCTTAAGCTTCACCTGCAAAAGAAAATTTGACAAAAATTAAGGTATGAAATATCATATTTCAACCAGGTGAAGAGACCAAGATGAAGGTGTCCTTTGTTATTTAGATGGATCACAATGTTGTTTCACATAGAATGTCAAATTATTGAAAGTCATTTGCTGAATGCAACAAAGCTAAAATGGCGAGAGAGAAGGAGAGAGAAAGAGAGAGACCAATTACATTAAAAAAAATCATGAAATCAGTATCAGTTTTGTGGCATACACAAGTGTTACTAATTCTAAAAGGAAAACAACCTTCAAAATCCTCAAGGGTACAACAAAATCACAACCAGACCCCCTTCAGACAGGATGGTCACAAGGGAGGTTATGGGAACAAACATTCATAGGTGTAGCCATGCAGCTCAAATCATGAAGTGACACCTTGTTTTATACTACCACTTGGACTTTGGCTGCTTAATTCAAGTCCTTCCATAAATCCTCTTGTCCAGAAAAAGAGAAAAAAAGATCTTTATTTAAATCACATTTTTTACAAGGTATGTCCTTGACCTGCCTAAATAAAAGTATAAAGGAAGGGCAATGCTACACTTCAATCTGTATAGGGTTTCCAACTTTAAAGCCTAAGCTTGTAAGTGGGGGGGCCCAAACAAGTATATGAAGCAATGTCAAAGATTATAATTAACCAATGTGGGATGTGGTATTTTTCCCACACTTCCCCTCACATGCAGGCCTAACAAGATTCAAATGGCCTGTCACGTGGCCAATAAAGACGAAGCTCACGACATGCACTAATACCATGTTAAGTTTCCAACCTAAAAGTTCCTACATCCACATTGATTAAATATCGACTTAAACATGTCTTCATATACCTGTTTAGGCCCTCCACTTAAAGATTAGGTTGTTAGGTTGGAAACTTAACATGGTATCAGAGCACTGTTGTTCCTGGGCCTTTCATTCGTGAGCTCATCTTTGTTATTCACATGACAAGCTCATTTCTATCTTGTTAGGCCTACACGTGAGGGGGAGTGTTAAGAAGTCCTATATCCCACATCAATTAAATATCGAGTTAACATTGCTTCATATACCTGCTTAGGTCCCTCCACTTATAAGCTTAGGCTTTTAGGTTGGAAACTTACCAATTTTCTTTTGTAACTAGACTAGCAAAATGACCAGTTAATGGGTACAGGAAAAAAAATAATAAAATAAAATTAAAATAAAATAGAGTGGCCCCACTATCGTGTAAAATATTAAATAAGTAAAATAAAAGCAATGGCCATGCTCCATGTCATCTCTCTCTCTCTGTCTCTCTCTCTATCTCTCTCTCTCTCACACAAATGCACACCAACACATGCAACATGCACACACATAACACACATTTAGATAAATGCACAGTAACACATATTACTTGCAAAAGGGTACATACTTGCCATTTTGTAAACAACCTTAATGCAAAAAAACAAAGGTTTTAATGCTAAGAAAACAAAATAAGCAGGTAAAAATTTAAAACGGTCATCTACTACCTCTCGGGAGACACAATCCCAGACAACAGCTTCTCGATTGACATCCGCTGAAGCAAACATAGATACATCTGGAGAATACCGTATGACACTAATAGCACCTCGATGTTTCTCAAGGACTGCCTCTTCTGTTAGTGTATCGCCTGTGATGGAATATATGTGTAATTTACCATCCTGCCCCCCTATGATGGCTTCACTTCCATTAGGTGAAATTATAGATGCTGTAACAGCAAACCCAAGGTTAATGGTTGACACTACATTTGTACCACGAAGGATAACAACTCCTGAGTCAGTTGAAACCAAAGCAAGTTCCGGAGAAAGAAGCGCAAGACTCAAGTCCTTTGGTTGGCTGCCGATATCAATGGAATTTGATTCCCCACATTGATCCCCGTGTAAAGAAACTCTCCATACCTGATTTGGGAAGAAAAGCAAAAGGAAGCATTACAAAACATACTAAACATATTGTCCTAATAAATGAGTTATGTAGAGCTCATGTTCAATTACTTAAATAGCTCAAAAGGTAATCATCATCTCTTCTCCCAAAAGAGAGGGAAAATTTAAACATTCTAGGCAAACGATTCAGCCAATAACTATCACAACATTTCTTTCACCTTAATTTACCACAGATAAATTGCAGTAAATGATTAAAGAAACAAGAAAAAGAAATAGTAAATCCTTGTTAGAATTTAAGTTTGAGAATACATTTGAGAAGTAAGTGTTCAATACTTCAATATTTAACTCGTGTTTTTTAACAGAATAGCATTAGTTAAAAGTTAAACTTCACAAGGAAAACTAATTTCCTCATTAAATTATGCTTCAATAGCTGAAGTAATCTTCCTTTAACCAATCCTCAAGGCTTTGTCTTATATAGGGTAAATAATAATTATAGATTGTTTAAAATTTAAAAAATGAGTCAATAACTTCTTGTCTAATAAGCATGGACACCTACAAGCAACAAAGTTATGATACAACATGGACACACCAACACAACAAATTTTCAAAATTTAGCATATGACATAGCGAGGACACAACATTAATAAAAAATATCTTTTATATATAAAGGGAAATGGGTGTTAAGAGTTTAACAAAAATGATGTGCCAAGATGTACGCTGCCCAGCAGCAGCTTGTATTAGGTCGTAATTGCTTGTATTAGTTTGAAGTAGCATGTATTAGCTTATAGGGTTAGTTTGCTAATTAGCTAAGGGCATTTTAGTCATTTTAGTCATTTTTCAACCTTTATTAGTCTATAAATGTGGTTAAGGGTTAGTTAAAGTAGTTTTCAGATTCTAATAAGATTGTAACACAAGTTGAGAGCATTTAGAGAGCTTCTAGCTCCTCTCTCCCCAGAAATCAAAGATCCTCTTGATTTTTCCCTCATTATCTATCATTTTCTTGGTGGCTTTCTTGGTGATATTGTCAGTATCGCATCATTAGATAGGACTGAATAGCGTAAAGGGATTCATGTAGCCGACCCCAAGTAGTTGGAAATAAGGCTTGGTTGAGTTGAGTTGAGTACATTATATATTTAAATATATAATTAGATTTGCATCATGTAGCATTACATCCATTATTCAAAATGCATCCTTTGTATTGTTTTTGGAAACCCTAGTGGAGTTGCTCATGGATAAGACAGGACAAAAAGGAAAAGGAAGAAGAAGGATGGGAAGAGAAGTGTCATGTCCAACACCATCACAACGCTTCTAGGGAAGTGTCCGTGGTTATTAGTATGCCGTGCAGTCAAATGCTCATCTATATAAATGAAAGGAATGACTCCTAGTCCACTCCTAGTAAAAGAAAAAAGTTTCAAGCAAAAGAATTTAAAAACTATCCCAAACACATCTAAGAAAAACTTTCCTATCCTTCTATTATTTATTATTATTATGGGCTAGAATTGTCTATCCAGCTTATTGACTTATGTGTTGCTCAACTCCATATAATGACCAATCACATCAATAAAAAACTAAAATGCTAAACTTCCAAACAAAATTTGCAAATTTTCAAAAAAAAAAAAAAAAAAGCTCACACCACCGTATTAGGATTCAACAGCCAAGATACCCCAATATATGAAAAATTATGTTCTCACTGCTCAAAAGGCCTAAAATGCATGTACACTAAAAGACCATTTTACTCCAGTGTCTTGAAATTGAAAACTACTTATATATAAAAATAAAAAAGGTGAAAAAAGAGAAAACTTCCAGAATAATTAAACATCTTTAAAAGAATCGAACTATAATGGCAAAAGTGATTTTGTCCAAGAGTGGAAAATTCTACACAAAAGTTTATGGGTGTGCAGCTTTTGTCTGATAAAATTGTCATTACTGGAACCTAACCAATACAAAAACAAGTCAATGGGATTTTAAAGCAAACAAGTATTCCAGTTTTACTTCAATATTTTCTTTTCCAAGAATTTGTGTATATCTCTGTGTGTGTGTGTGTGTGTATCATGTTACCAAACAGAAGAAATTTCTCACAACAATCTTTAAAGAATGTGTACAACATGACTTATCATATGACTCTAGGGAAATGTGAACATTTTTAATGGAACAAGGGACCATGACTACTTTTTTAATTAATTGTTAATATCAACTTCAAATTTCCAGTTAAGGTTAAAAGAAGGCTATTGCATTTTTCTAGATATATGTTCAAGTACTAGTGTGTCTAAATTGTCTACCACATCTATTGTCATAAATTACTGAGATGCTTATGACAGACATGAGTCTAAAATGTTTAATGTGCAGGAAAATAAAGTTGGCACATGCAACAAATGCCACAGAACTGTATAGATGACTTTATATGCGTACTTAGGATGTGGTACTTTGGAAAGAATTTAGGGTCCAGAAGGAATTCAAAATTTCACAAAGGCAATTTGTTCCAATTGGAAAAATGAAACTAAATTTGCAAAATTCTCAAAGGAACTTAAATGACAGATTTGGAAGGCTTAAAATCCCTTCTCAAAATAATGCCACCCACCACCTATCATCACCCCCAACCCCTCAGCCACAGCCACCACCACCACCACCACCACCAGTGCCATCTCCCACCACAACCACCAACATCACCACAGCAATACCACTACCATCTCCCATCACCACACCACCACTTAACATCAACATCCATTCATCATCGCCACCCACCTACCATCACTACCATCACTACAACCACCCGCACCACTGCTACCACAATTAAATCCTCATGTGCAAAACTGTTTAGTCAAATAAGATAATTTCCAAATAAAGGCTTTCCTTTTCAATTTAGTAATAATACATGATATAACCAATTCACATATAATTTGAAGAACATAAGCATGCATCTTTCAAATAATTAGTCACCTTATTGTCAAATCCAGATGAAACAATCTCCTCTTCAACAGCTGCAAAACATTTTATTTGAGAACTCTCTTTCCTCTCTAATCTACCACTATATCCAACACCTTGAATCCATTTAACTATTAAACCATCATAGCTGCTGGATAATATCACTTTCAGGGTTGCTTTGGAGCACAGCTAATGATGTAATATTCTTCATGTGTCCAGATAATGATAGTGGCGTTTTATCAAGATCACCTGCTGAGAATAAACTAATTGTGCCACCGAGAGAAACAGTGACAAGATGATCATTCTGCCAAAGACCCCCAACTAACATGTCATCTACTCCACCTGAACCAGGACAAGTTAATGTTTTCTTCACCTTTCCATTACCATCCTCAGAGATCTCCCATACTTTTGCAGACTTATCAGCAGAAACAGTCAGCACCTGATATATTACAACTTAGTGTCAGTACATTACCAGGCAACTGAAATATTCCTTGAGTAGGGAAAACAGTAATAAGATATAATGCCTATGTTACATGCCCTAGGCTGCAGGGCTGGTGTGTGTGTGTGTGTGTGTGTTTGGGAAAAAGAAAAAGAGTAGGCAGCATCAGAGATTCAGATGATCTCCCAACTAGGTTGGCACATCATGGACTCACTACCATGTTTGTACAGGCATCAAATGTATTAAATTTCCCATAACCTAGGGCATTGGAACACTAGCAAATTATTTAAACTTCACTTCAAAAAAAAGCTTCTATATAAATTTCTTTTTTTTTTTTTTTCTTTATAATTATGAAGATATATATAACATACTCGTGAATTGTGATACATGTGTTCCTCCACTCGTTTTTAGCTATCCATCCAACAAAATCACAGCTAGTGGAATAATGTATTTGAATTTTAGAGTTCTTTTGTGTGTGTGTTGAGGGGGGGGGGGGGGGGGGGTGGCGGTGGTTAGTATGTAGTATATACATATATTTTTTTCCTTTTAGAGTTCATTTTTTACTTCAGAGTGGTGCTACATAGCACTTCAATATGAACTGAGAGGGGAGGTTTGAGAGACATGCCACATGGCGCACTCCCTTTGTTTGCATCACAAAATAGGATACATATCACTATTTACGGATTTACCACAATAAATTGCAATAATTCCAAGCAACAACTTAGCCAAACTGAAAAATTCAAAAGTATAATGACGATGGCAGACACATGGAGCCTAACGTGACAAGAATACAATAAAATTTTAAAAATTCCATTAGGAGGTGGAATGATTCTACCATAAACTATTCTATTTGCAGGCAACTGTGCGAATAATGAGGCACCCTTTAATGTAGGGGACTAGAGGCATAAAAAAATGGTGTCATATCCTAAGCACCAAAAAGAGAAAACATTTCAGGTAAAGCAGGCAAAGAATAGCAAAAGAGACCATCTAGATTCTTAATTTAATCTTAACTATTAAAATAGTGAAATTTTGCACATATACGCAATGTATTGTGTGTGACTTATAATGTAATAGTATGCAGCCAAGATGCAATACAAATAGGCAGTATGCATCAATTTTCATACAAAACATATCTTATCATGTTTTGTAAAATATTAATTGTTAGAAATACACCACATCCTACATTGGTTAATTATAAACCTTGACATGGCTTCATATACTTGTTTGGTCTCTCCACACTTAAGCTTTTAAGTTGGAAACTTAATATGGTATCTGTTGGAAAATACCACATCCCACATCGATTAAATATCGAGTTAAACATAGCTTCATATACTTTGTTTGGGCCCTCCACTTATAAGCTTAGGCTTTTAAGTTGGAAACTTAACATAGTATCAAAACATGTCGTTCTTGGGCCTATTGAGACTGTCTTTGTTGCCCACGTGACAGGCCTATGTTAAATCTACACATGAGGGGGAGTGTCGAAAATATACCATATCCCACATCGATTAATATCGAGTTAAACATGTCTTCATATACCTGTTTGGACCCTCCACTTATAAGCTTAAGCTTTTAAGTTGGAAACTTAACATGGTATCAGAGCATGGTGTTCTTGGGCTTATTGAGCCCGTATTTGTTGCTCACGTGACAGCCTATGTTAAGCCTACACGTGAGGGGAAGTGTTGGAAAATACCACATCCCACATCGATTAAATATCGAGTTAAACATAGCTTCATATACTTGTTTGGACCCTCCACTTATAAGCTTAGGCTTTTAAGTTGGAAACTTAATAGTATCAAAGCATGTCGTTATTGGGCCCATTATATTCGTGAGCCCGTCATTGTTGTCCACGTGATAGCCCTGTTTCTATCTTATTAGGCCTACACATGAGGAGAAGTGTTGGAAATATACCACATCCCACATTGGTTAATTATAAACCTTGACATTGCCTCATATACTTGTTTGGGCCCTCCACTCATAGGCTTAGGATTTTAAGTTGGAAACTTAACATTAATAACTAGAATGTAGACTTTATTATCAAATGTGAACCTATTATGACTTCCAAAGTCAGTAATAATTCGGTTACGGAAGCAAATATGAGATGAAGCATATAATAGACTATTGTCTAAAACAGAGAGAAAAATAGGATTTTTTTCTTCTTTTAAATGTCTTACCTGACTCAGTACATTTTCTTAAAAAATAAGTTAAAATATAAAAATATAAAACCAACAAACTCTATCTCTCTCTCTCTCTCTCTCTATCTCCCCATTTGTAAATCACTATATTTTAAATCATGCCAACAAGCAGTTATGACCCAAAAATCTTCATTTCTATCATAATCGATTGTTTTCGTAATTTTAAGAGATAAAAGAGTCTCCTTTTAGTAAATCCTGAAGTTTTAGCAGCAATTTTGATGTCTCTTTCAATCTTTCCAAAATTGGGGTGAAACAAGAATTATCTTCAATAATCCAATTATGATTTGTGCATTTTGGAGGGTCCAAATAGGCAAATATCCACTGCAATAGATCTTTGCAATTTGAGTAATTTAGAATATAAAGTAACCACAATTGCCTAGAGAGAAATTCAAAACTATCCTCACCTGTTTACCATCAGGACTCCAGCTGACAGCATAAATGCTGCCTTTGTGACCATCTTCAGAGGACAGCTCACCAATCTTATCCTCCACTTTTCCCATCAAATATCATACCCTTCTTATCAGAGCTTACAGTGATGAATTTGCTGCCGTCTGGAGAAAATCTTACACAATTGACAAAATTTGAATGGTCCCTGGAGAACAATAAACCAAAACTATTAGCAAATGCAGTGAATTGTGAAATGAAAAAGCATACTTGACTCCAAAGCCCTCACAACTGCTGCAATGTGATTGGTACGAGATTTAGTCACTCCATATAAAGCAAAACAATACAGTAGATCTTCATCAGTTCAAGTCCTGTGAAATCCAATACAACAGTCTCCTAAGAGGAAGAGTTTTTATTTTTATTTTTATAAGAATAAGAGTTAAAGAGTTTCAAAACAATAATAATATGGAAAATGATTCTTAAGACCACTGCTGTTAGCCCAATGAGTAAGACCATGGCATTTTTGTAAATATAACAATTAATATTAATAGTTTCCTATTCTCATGGGGATACCAACATTTTCCTTAAAAATGCAATAACTTTTTTTTGAAGATTCCAATTTCGATAAAAATCATATTTTTGGATTGTACTCATCAAGAGCTTCAAAACAAAACCTATGTTGACTAGGAAATTTTATATGTAAAAATTTGAAGTTAAATTAGAAATCAAATTAAGTTTAATATAACTTGAAAATCAAGTTAAATTTACTTTGAAAATATTCCACACCTATCTCCGTTGAAAATCATTACTGATCAAAGGGCTTGAGATAGTTATGGGATAGGGGTATTTTGGTCAGTTCAGCCAAGTGGGATAACGTTAACACTTTACACTTGACGGTGGTTTATAATGTTAACCAATTAGGAGCCACCACCTCACTAGTCTAACAGTGTCCGTGGACTCTATTGGTCCTATATACCACTACTGTAATAATATAGTTGAACATCAATTTTCAAGTTCCGGGGAGGATGCCCAATTACATCCACCCTCTCTAATTTGATAGATAGAAAAAAGCCAATCCTATAAGCATCAACAAATATCTCTCATGACTGATGACTCACTATTACGTGCTAAATCCAGCATTAACAATCAGCACTGACTGCTAGTCAGCTTTATTGTACCAATACTTGTCCAAATCAACATGATACACAACTTTGTAGGATGATGTAAAAATCAAACTTTCGTAGTATGATAACCACCATATTATATAGCATGACTCGTGTTTGTGAATCCTAAACATGAAAGATTAATCACAATTACAGCTAACCACAAGGATTTAGGATCATTTATTGCCATGCATCTGACTTTGTTTCAGTCCTTGTACCATTCTTAAATGCATCAGTTTCTTCATTTATATACATATATATACAAGCAGATGCCTGCTGATCCATGTCTCTTTGACAATTCTATCATATTTGGTAAGAAGATGATAGAGCTACCAACAGTAATCCATAAAACCTCCGTTGATCTATAATTCTATATGCATTAGTGCATTACTAAAGATTCGAAATGTGAAAAACATCTTATCAGGACTAAATTGTGGTGCCAAAAACTTCATTATACCAAACCTGTGAGAAAGCTTGAATCTAAATGGTGGTCCTTCATAAAAATTTGCCAAAAAATCCTCTCCACATGTGACAATGCGAAATGGTCTTGTTGGCTTAAATGCGCAGCTAAGAACCCGCCTTGAATGGCCATCAAACTCTCCCACATTTGTGCCAGAATCCCACCTATTCATGATATTTACATCAGCCATCAATAATAAGCAAGTATGACATTGTAAAAGACAAAAGCATGCCTTTATGATAAGAATAGTACAGCATACAAATATTCATAAAAGTGTTACCAAAATAAAGATTACATGTGATTGATGTGATATCACTAAATATATATGTAATGTTGATTAAGCTTAGAAATTAGAATAATATTTGCTTACATAGTTATAAATTGAGATGTTAATTAGGTATAGACTATACTACTATAGAAATTATTTCATAATATTTTATTTTTAATTGTCTGTTTACATTAGTAAGTTAAGCGAATAACTCAATACAGTCAGAATTTCAGCATCGATTACTATTCTAATATAAGTAAATTTAGCCATTTGGTATAAAAATTTATAAAAGACAAGATCTTAAACTCAACTTGTTAGAATCTAAAATATATTTTTCAATCATCTCATGGTGAAGAAGCATTGCTAAAATCGTCTAGAAGATTTTAACATTCAAGTAAATAAAAATTCAAAATTCTTATATCAATTTTAGATTCTCAGTCAAGGTAAATTACCTCATAAGAAAGATTCACATAGTTCGATTTTCTCCTCTTTTTGTTGAATGTTTAAGTCAATAAGTGAGATTTCATTAAATGAGGAAAACATTTTATCTTGACACCAAAGATCAGTGATCTCAACCTATTAGGCCCACAGTTTGTGTTAAAAAAGAAAAGAATAATTCGAAAAGGAAAAAATAAAAACAAACCTAATTTAGGATTTTGTCAAGTCAAATTGATGATCTTAGTAATCTGGTTTTGTAGTATTCTCAATTTCTACTGAGCACTGTTTTATTTATTTTTTGATCCGAAACAACTAGAAATTTATTAATAAGGGAGAAAGAAGTACATGAGGAGGACAAGGAGTCCACCAGGAGAACAGTACAACTAAAGAAAACAGAAGATCAAAAAAGAAAAGTTAACAACATGCAGCCACCCAATCTGATTTTAAAAGAAACAAAGGAATATCCCCAAATTCTTTTGCAGCATGGGCCCAAAAAGAACCCCAAAAATGCACCCTATCCCACAAGCATCCAAAGGAGACTCCCTATCTTCAAAAATCCTAGCATTCCTCTCAAAGCCAAATGACCCAAAAAACAGCCAACAAAGCACAACTCCAAAGAATCTCAGCCTTCTTTCCTCTACCAAGACCCCAAAAATGGATCTCCAAGAAGCTCCTCACACAGCCTGGCAACACCAAACAATCACCACCAATACTAAATAGCTTATGCCATAACCATCTAGCAACCAGACAAAAAAG
Source organism: Liquidambar formosana (assembly GCA_039720395.1). Classification (NCBI taxonomy): domain Eukaryota; kingdom Viridiplantae; phylum Streptophyta; class Magnoliopsida; order Saxifragales; family Altingiaceae; genus Liquidambar; species Liquidambar formosana. The sequence continues at coordinate 15,769,401 of CM077828.1, read as the reverse complement.
AAGAGACGATCAACATTCTCCATCTCACGCTTGCACATAATACACCATTGCGGGCCTAAACAAAAAGCAGGCCTCCTTTTTTGAAGCATATCATTGGTATTAACTCTTTTATGAGCAACAGTCCAAATAAAAACCCAAACTTTGAGGGGCACCTTTGCCTTCCTAGATCAACAAAGATGGAGGGAAAAAAGGAATACTAGATACCTCAACCAGTTTCTCAAAATAAGACTAACAAGAAAAAACCCCAGAGGATTTGGCCAACCAAATCCTCCTATCCAAACAATCAGCCCTCAAATGAAAACCTTCCAAAATCAAAAATAGCAAAGCTGACAACCCCTCACACTCCCTATCATTGAGATTCTGAAAAAACTTAAAATCCCAGCTGAAAATAGGAGAGATAGACGATACCAAAGAAGAAATAGGAACATTGTGAGAAAAGGAAAGTTTATATAACCAAGGAAACAAAGATGAAAAAGGAGCTACACCTCTCCAATGATCCTCCCAAAAACAAACCTTATCCCCACACCCAACAGAAAAGGAGGTGTAACCCACAAAACCACCCAACCCTTGAGAAATAAACTTCCAAGGACATCTAGACGAAGTGCCATGACTAGCTTGAGAATCCCAACCATTACCAAGCAACCCATACTTACTTTTAATAACAGCATGCCATAACGAATTAATCTCTAAAGGGAATCTCCACAACCATTTAGCCATAAGAGCAACATTCCTATCAACTAACTTTCCCAGAGCTAACCCCCCTTGAGCTTTTGGCCTAGACACCACATCCCATTTGACAAGATGATCATGCTTACCCATACCACTACCCTCCCATAAAAAGTCTCTCATTAACTTCTCCAGCACACTAGCCACCTTAACAAGAATTCCTAAAAGGGGACAAGTAGTAGATGGGGATGCTAGACAAAACAGACTGAACCAAAACCAACCTCCCGCCCTTGGAAATCAAAGCTTTCTTCCACCCATCCAACCTTCTCTGAACCCCAGCAGTCACAGGCTCCTAGAACACCTCAGAATAAGGATTACCCCCAAGAGGAAGGCCTAAATAATTCATAGGCCACACCCCAACAGAACAACCAAGCTTCTCAACCAACCTCTGAATCTTATCATCTTCACCATGAATCCCCACTAGAGCACTCTTACCCAAATTAACTTTAAGACCCGAGACTAACTCAAATAACTGCAAAATAATATGGAAGTTCAAGAATTTCTGCTTATCCCCAGAAGAAAAAAACAAAGTATCATCTGCAAATTGCAAATGAGAGACAAAGACCCTATTACAGCCAATCTCAAACCCCTCAATCAAACCAACCTCCTTAGCCCTATTAGTTATTCTACCTAAAACATCAGCAACTAAGATAAACAAAAATGGGGATAAAGGATCACCCTGTCTCAGCCCTCTAGAAGCGCTAAAAGAATTGCCGGGCTTCCCATTAACAATCACCGAAAAGTTGGCTGAAAGACAAACATCCATAAATCCACTTCCTCCATCTAGAGCCGAAACCCTTTCTTTGTAATATGAAATCCAAAAAATCCCACTCCACATGATCATAGGTCTTCTCAAAATCAACTTTAAGCAACAACCCTTCAGTCTTTCTTACCCTATACTCCTCCACAATTTCATTGGCAATTAAAACCAAATCTAAGATCTGACAACCCTCCACAAAGGCACCCTGAGACTCTGAAATGGTCTTGATCCCAAAACCCTTCTCAACGTAATTCAACCTAATAGAAAGAACCTTGGCCAAATCTTATATAAGGAAGAGATTAAACTAATTGGCCTAAAATCTTTAATTCTCAGCAAATCCCCTTTCTTAGGAACAAGACAAATAAAAGTAGCATTAGTAGAAATATTAACAGTCCCACTCTCAAAGAATCAACAAAAACTTTCAAAATATCTTCCTTAACGACATCCCAACAATCTTGAAAAAGAGCCATAGTAAAACCATCTAGACCTAGAGCCTTATCCCTACAACAGTCAAAAATTGCCCTTTTAATTTCATCCAACTCGAAAGGCCTCTCCAAACCCTCAGAACTAGCCTCTGTAATAGGGGACCAACACAAACCATCCACGATAGGCCTCCCACCCACTGACCAACAAAGAGAAGAGAAAAAGCTAAAGATTTCATTGGCAATCCTCCCTTCATCCTCAACCACAAAGCCATCCCCCAATTCCAATTTACTCATCAATTTATATTTCCTATTGCCATTAGCCACTCTATGGAAAAACTTTGTATTACTATCATTTTCTTTCAACCACTTAAACTTGGCCTTTTGACACCAAAAAATTTCCTCTTTTAAACTTCATTCGTCCAGTCTATCCAATAATTCCTTCCCTTCCAACCTATGAGACTTAGAGAAAACACCCTCCTCCTCCAACCAATCAAACTCTTCGATCCTCTTAACAATAGATCTTTTCACACAACTCAGATCACCAAACACCTCTCTATTCTATATCTTAATATTTTGCTTAACTAACTTCAATTTCCTCATAAATTTAAAACCTTCCCAAACATAAACAAAACAACTCTTCCACCACTCCTCAAAAGACTTACGAAACAAAGGATGTTCCAACCACATATTCTCAAATCTAAAAGAGAGGGTCCCCAAGAAAACACCTCAGAATCCTAACAACATAGTGCAATGGTCCGAAGCAACTCTAGGCAATGCCACTTGCCTCACGTTAGGAAACATCTCCTCCCAATCCACTAAAAACAGAAAATGATCCAACCTATTACAAACCAAGTTCTCCTGCATGTTGGACCATGTATACTTAGTATTAACTAAAGGTATATTCCTCAACAAACGGCTCCTGATAAAAGAATAAAAATCCTTCATACTTCTAGTAATCCTAAAGCCATTAAGCTTCTCATTCAAAGATCTAATAACATTAAAATCACCTGCCAAGACCCAATTTGGTTACACAACCCGTAGAGACAATAAATCTCTACCCAAAAATCTCTCCTATCCCATGACCTATTAGCCCCATAAACCCCCGACAACCACCACACAAAATCATTCACACCCTCAACCTTAATTGAAATCGAGAATACCTCACAAACTACCTCCAAAACTAACAGAATCCTCTCATCCCACATAATCAGGATACCACCAGAACTACCATAAGAGTTTAACGAAGACCAACCCTTACATCTAGACCCCCATCGACTCTTAACCATTTTCCTATCAACCAACTGTAACTTTGTTTCTTGAAGAATTAAAACATCTGGATTTATTTTACCCAATAGATCCTCAATAACACATCCCTTCCTTTTTGACCCAAGCCCTCTAACATTCCAGCTGACTATCTTCATCTAAAACCAACATAACCCCAAACAAACTTAATCATACTCTGACCTTCATAGTTAATATCAGAATGAAGACTTTTCAACTCCCCAACCCCCCTTCTAGCACTACAATTTTTAACAACACTCCCATCCCCACCTCTCAACCCACCAGGTTTCCTACCTCTTCTTTTAACCAAAGACAAATTTAACTTTCCCATAAAATCCTTAAATTTGGACCAACCCTCCTCATTCAAATTAAAAGAAATGCCATTATTAAATTCCTTAAAGTCCATACCAACTTCAGCTACCTCATCGCCATTCAAATTATCCTGCCCACTACCCCTCACAAATCAGTATCTCTGATATGGAATCAAGCATATCTATACTACCTATAAAAAGATGAATGTGAGAAAAACTTTTAATTGACTAATATACCCTTATTTTAATTTTTAAATACACAACTACCCTTCTACATATATAGGAAATATAGCAATATAAAACACATACCTTAATAAGAATTTTAAGGAAACTATACAACTACCCTTCTGCATATATAGGAAATATAGCAATATAAAACACATACCTTAATAAGAATTCTAAGGAAACTATAATTCGTATAATAATTAAATAAAACCGAAACCCAGATAACACGTTAGCATATATTTAGAGACCTAATAATAATATACAACCAATCAACTATACGTCTCCCTTCTCCCTTCTCCCTTCTCCCTTCTACCCATATGCTTCTCCTCTTTTCTCATTTTATACATTTAATCCTAATTTACATTCTCCGAATATTATTCAGTGGATCTCACAAATAATCAACGATGATGATTCTTGGCATCCCCCCCCTTCTTCTTTGTAGGCAGCATTCAAACTATGAGCAAGTTTTGAAAACTACCCTTATTCTTTGTGGCTGTCTTTTATAGTATTTATTATTTATTATATAGGGGTTTTTCTTTTCTGTTTCTTGACTTTGCATTGGGTGGGCTTAGGCACAGATAGTCAGCATTTAGAATTTTAGAATTACATACCAGCATGTTTAGTTTTATAATGCTTATTGAGTAACTGTCAACCGGTGCGTCAACTTACATTAATTCTTTTCTCTTCTCTCCTATAAATTGAGTATTTAATCTTTCTCTTTTTCTCTGTACAGACTCAAAAACCCATCATAAAAAGGTACCAATTTTTTTTCTTTTCTAGATTATTCGTTTTGATATGCTCAATATGTCTGTAATATAATCTTGGAGATTAAAACTCCCTTCGTAAGAGATTAATTTGCTTTATTTTTTGTACATTATAATTTTTATATTTTATAAAATATTTTCGGTATTTTTTTTAGTGATTTGTTGAACAAAATATGTTTATAAGAAATTGTCATTGTCATGGTTATAAGTTATTGTTACCTATAAATTTCACTATTTTTTTTTATATATCATTTATAGGATCAATTTATAGTCAGTAATTTTGTTTCTTGAAATCTGTTATAGCATACCAGTTGTATGGTGGTTTTTTATCTTCCAGATCAATGAATTGTAAGTGCATCTTCATTTTTATCATTCTCTTAATTCAGTGATCATGGGCGTGCTTAAAATTGGATGATTAAAAGTGCACACAAATTTTAATTTGGTGGCCGGTTTTTTATTTATTTATTATTTTCTCCATATTCTTAGAAAATTTCATTGTCTTAGTTCTTCAAGTCTTATGTTATATCTTATAATATATATATGCAAGTTTATGAATCTCCTTATAATAGTATAGCCGTCTTTCAAACCTCTTTTTTTTCTCTTTCTTTTTTTGCTTAAGTTCATCTGGATGTTAGTTTCAATATTGCATCTCGATCTTATTGAAATGAGAAATAAGCAAAATTAAAATAAATATTATTCTACCCAAACAGGAAAAGAAAAAAAAATTTGTTACGTAAGTGAAAAAAATCACAATTTACAAATTTGAGTTATAGTGGGAGAAGGATAAAAAGCAATGTGTGGAAACTAAAATTTGAGGAATTCTAACTAGAAGAAAAAATTGTTACATGATTGTAAAAATTTTGATAGTTCTATGAATTAGAGTTGTACTGGGAGATAAACAATGAGTGAGTATAGAAATTTAAATTTGATTTAAAAATTATTTTTTACAATGCAAATATTGTCATGTGTGCATCAACTAGTGTATATATATATATATTGGGTAAGTCCCTCTATATTTTCCATTTGTTCATGGGCGCAACATACCAAATCAGTTTGATCCCGTTACTCTTAAGTCTACCAAAATAAGGTAATACGTACAACTAGTATGTACATAACCTGGCCCATAAATATAAACAAAGAAGCCCCCCAACTCCCAGCTTTGATACTAAATAGCACAGACATGCAGAATATTTCACTACAATTTACTTTACTATTTGCTTTTTGGTTAGGAAGAATACAACTTACATAAATACAAAATAGCAACTTAAGATAATACCTTACACATTAAAAAATCAATATAAAAATAAAAAATCAATAAAAAAATATTAAATTTATAGGAAAATTTAACAGTAGAGGGGTTTCTTTCTGAGATAGGTTACTAGGGTTTACCTGTTATCTAAAGAATATATACCTGTGGATGCAAAATGAATTAAAGTGGGATTAATAATAAAATAAAAATTGTTAATATCTATATATATATATATATATATATAGGGAACTAGGGGTTTCTTTTTGGTTTGGTGGTTCGCTACAGTTTTTCAATTTGGTTCGATTTTCTTCACATGCAAACCAAAACCAAACCAGGAAAAAAAAGGGTTTTTGAAAAGTGGAACTTGGACCAAACCAAATGGAAGAAAAACAAATCCGACATGACACCTCTCTCTTCACCTCCTCCTTATTCTTCCTTTTCTTTTGCCCTATTTTGTTTGTGATAGTGTCCAAACTCTAAAGAAGTTACAAAGTAATGCATTTTAAATGATGCATGTGATGATACATAATATAGTATAATTATGTGAATAAAAATATATATTTCATTTTATTTGTGTCCCCACCATGTCGTATCCTAGATTTCAAGAATTTGTTGTGTCGGTGTTTCCATGTCATGTTATAACTGTATCGCATGTCCGTGTACATGTTTCTTAGACGTCAATATGAACTAAAGAAAATGATTCCTCTAATCCTCTTGTTATATCAATAATGGGATCACTACTAGATGATCCTTCTCAAATATCAGTCAAGGAGAATAAACGCTCAGATTTACACTGCATGATCTCTTGGTTACCTATGACATTTTTTGGACTGCTGATTGCCTGTAAGGCTGTACTCTATGTATCAATCAACTTCTTACAGAAGTGTACGACTTATTTGATCTCTCATGTTTGTTTTTCATAGACAAACATTGTTCCTGCCTCTATTAAGCTTCATTTGGACATTTGATAAGACATTAATCAACTACAATATGATGACACAAAACTACCAATGGCTTGTTGACAACTACTCTATTATGACATCTGCTAGAATGATTTTGCCCATTCGTCCAAATTATAAGTCATTTCGTTTCTCATCACCATTCTTTACATCAGGCAGCTATGTTGCACAAAATGTATCATCTTTGTGGACAATTCATGCCATCTTCTTCCTTCCTTTAACTATGTGCATATTTCAGTGGATAGAACTCAAACTGCTCCTCAACAGTCTACCACTTGCTCCCTGTTTCTGTTAGCAAATCTTAGATTTCCTCGAAATCTAAAAAGCATCACCATCTAATGCTAAAGTGAAAAAATCAAGCGACAAACACCTAAATTGACTGGCTTTGACATCTTATTTCTAGCTTGGGAAAGACTATTTCCCAACCAACTCTTTACTATAATAACCAAAGTGCTAGTTAGAACACCCCCAGTTTGCTATTTGACGAGTAAGTAAAGCATACTACAATTGATTGTCAATTGCCTTCTAAATCATATCAAAACGCTTTTCTCCTTGATGTTCTGTGAGGACCTACATTTGTTGACTTCCTTATGAAGACTCATGCACTTTAGTGCTACCTATACATCTGATAAAGCACGAAGTATCTCAATTTATAGGTGCATATACACACAACTTGAGGAAAATTTGCCACCATTAGACGAGTGTTTACCCAACAAGATTCCATGTTTTCCCATTGTGGACAAATTCCATTTTGGCTCCATTTGTCTTGATAAAAAAAATAATTCCCATTAAAATTTTGCAGGAAAAAATAAATTCATTGACAGCTCCATTTATTTTGATCGAGACTACACTGCAAAGCTTGAACCTTGACGAAATTTAACACTTACATTCAATTAGCTTTGGAGGAAAAATAAAAAATTCTTCCACCTAATGTTTATTTTTCGTCTTGGGAAAAAAAAAAATCTCCATCAAAAGAAACAGAGTCTCTGTGGTTTCCATTTCCTGAAGATTGTCCAGAAAGGGAGGCTACCATCCAATCATGATTTGATGTTGCTCTGTACAATTTAGTACTACATTATATATTTGAGATAGTATAAGAATGAATTTGAATTGGGAAAAATCCATAAGCGTCAACTTCAATCTCTAGATATATTTTCGATCCTCACAACTCCATTTTCTCGCCAAACCAAACAGACGTTATAATGTAAATCAAAATGAAATTATATCCACAGAGAATTGAGATCAGAAAAAAAAAATTAAAATCATGTTTTGAACTCACATAAACGCGCGAACGAACGACTTCCCCTTCCCTTCACCGCACGCGACGATCCTCAACCCGTCGGGCGACCACTGAAGATCATCGATCCGACCAGACAAAACCCTAAACTCCTTCTTGAGGACGTGATCATTGTGCGTGCCCCAAATCCTGACGGTACCCGACACGTCGGCGGAGGCGATCCACTCGCCGTTGGGTGAGTACCGTGCGACGGTGGCCTGGTAGGCATGCTCGCCGTAGACGGAGACGTCGAGCGGGTTGTCGAGGTTGAGGATGATGACGGATCTGCCGTTGCAGTAGAGGATGTGATTGGATTTAGGGTGAGCGGAGATCAAGATCCCTCTGCCCCGCTCTGTTGAGGGCACGCACGCATAGGTCTCTGCGAGGTGTGGCATTTCGTTTCTCTTTCACTTTCTCTCTCAAGGAGGTCGGTGCTATGATGGTGATTGTTGATCAGTCTGAATTTTTTTATTTTTTTATTTATTTATTTATTTTGTGTGTAAGGAGGAGGTTATATACAGTTGAGGAGTGGTGATCGGGAGAGATGGAGGACAGTGTAAGTCTGTAAAGATGAGAATATAGTGGAATTGGATCGGTGAAATTAGGCAGTGTTTGGGGTGAGAAATTTTAAAATATTTAAAAAAATTAATAAATAAATAAATAAAACTCATGAATTGTTTTTTTGTTTTTTTGACAAGCGCACACGTACACACGCACGCATCCAAACAGAATCAAACTCACAACCTCCACAAAATCCCCATACCTCTAGGTGGGACATGCCACTTGGCTTACAACCACTCGGCCATTAATATTTTAAATGATTGGATTTTAGAGTTTAAAATTTATAATCGTAAAAATTGTAAAGTTTATTATTTAGTTAAACTATTTCAAAGATAGAATTTCTAAATAAAATTTTATAATTTTCTTGTTTGAAAGTTAAAATTTGATAAATTTCACTTATGTAAATATATATATTTTTTTTTAATTGAATACAACCCTTTAAATTCTCAGTTTGAAATTCTAGTTTCTTGGGACATGTTTAATTAATTAACTATTTTTTATTAAGGGTGAACCTAATTAATCATTGGCCTACATCATGAGGAATGAGGATAGCCTATCCCCTGTCCATAAGTGAAAAATGACAATTATAAATTTATAAGCCATTGTTGATAGAAGAAAAATGGGACACAAGCCAAGAAACAAATGGTTTCAACAAGTACAGCAGTTCCGAAGGATTACAACTATTCGTGGCAAAATAGAAGTAATTCATTCGAATGAAAATAAATAAATAAATAAATAAATTCCAAGAAGTACTTTAACAAGCTATCACACCATCCACCATTAGATTCCAAGACTTCGAAGCACCTTTCTTTGGAGGAAGATTTAGTGCTGAGTCAAACACAATGCTGAGATGATCAGAGCCATTGAATTCCGATTTTGACGATCCAGATTAAAGAATAAAACATAAAAAAATTATGTTAATGAGATCATTTTGGTTATTTTAGTTGTAACTTCTTTTTTTTTTTTTTTTTTTTTTTTTGTTTTAAATTTGGGCCGTATCACCTTTTCAATTTTTAAATCTAGCCATCTAAATCCAAACTCAACAACTCAGATTACCGCAACATCATGCTGAGCTTTTTAAGATCAGTACTGAATCTCCTCTCCCTTTTATTACGTACGGTTGTACTATTGTGAGATTTGAAGTTCATTAATACCTTGTAGCATAGTTTAAGACTTCAAAAAATTGGAATCTTACTAGGATAACATTTCTTGCCACTTTGAAGTATTGTAACAATCATTATTTGACAATATTTTACCAAGAAGAAGAAGAAGAAGAAGAAGAAGAAGAAGAAGAATTAATGACAATATTTTACCAAGAAGAAGAAGGACATTGTTTTAATTGAAACAGTTGAAGCAAACTTAAACACAAATGTTGAAATTGTTGTAAACAATTTAATTTTTTGGCTTGGCTGGTGGGACGGAGGTACTTAAAATGCCAAAAATCATGAGCAAACAAGGTCATGAAGGTTCAAGAAAATAAGCCTGAATAACAAAATGAAACTTAGTTTAAACGGATTTAATTAACAATCTTGATCTGCAGGTTTACTCAATCCCACAAATATCTGTCCTCTAGTTCACTTTAAATGGATTCAGTTAATCAAGCCACAATCTTTAGCAGGAGAAAGAAATTTATTTATTTATTTATTGAAGCTTGGCACTAATTAATTGTGAATTAGATTAAAGGAAAACGCATATACCCGTATAAAATTTAGACACGATTTATGGGTTGTGCGATCCTAGTTCTTACAATGCCATGGACCTAAAGTTTCAGAATTTTGTGGATAGCTTCTTCAAGACCAATTCAACCATGACCATCACATATGATGTGTTTTTATGAAATTAACTTAACCTAACTTTGCGTTATGTCACCCTCCAAAACTATACATGTGATTTATATTTTATGAAACCAACCATTGGATTAGATAACCTTATTATGTAGGTGATATATACCAAAAATCAAGTTGATTCGACACTGATTTCTATTCAATCCAAAAATTACATTTTTTAAACAATGATAATCATTCATTTTGGACATTTATAAATGAAGTAGTTCTAATCTCGGATCAACTTGATTTTTGCTATGCATGACTTTCACACGAAGTAAATCTAATCCAACAGTTGATTTTGAAAAATAAAGTTTTTGAAAGTGACATAATCTAAAGTTAAGTTAGGTTTACCTCATACAGGAGTAATTAGAAGCAGGGGCGGAACATACAAGGGACCAGGGGGGGCCATGGCCCCCCCAAAATTTTGGAAAAAAAACTAACCCTACCAATGGTTTTGCAACATGTGTACAAAATATATTAGGTGACCACCATAATTGGTGAGATGCACCTTACCAAATCAAAGTTAATGTTTCAATTTTACCAAACTAACCCAACTTTTAGATTAAAAAAAGGGTAAATTACATTAAGACCCCCTCTAAAATCTGACAATTACAAATAGACCCCCTCACGTTTTTTAAATTACATTAAGACCCCCTCCTTCTAACTTCCGTCCATAATCTGTTAAATCACTTCCAATTTTTTTCAAAATACCCTAATTACCCTTATTGGATGACAACTTCCATGTTAAATGCATATAACTCATCAGTCCAACACATTCATCCAGTACATTTGATTGATTTATTTATTTATTGATAAACAACTAAAAGATTATATATATATAAAAGAAAAATGCCAAAAAGCTTAATTTTTGTTCAACTAATGTGGTAGCCATCAGATTTGCTCATTAGAAACGATTATCTATTTAATTGATGTGTAAAAATTAAAAAAAAAAATTGATTTGCCAAGTTACCACCTCATTTGCCACCTCTATACGTGCATCTCCATTGTAATAATTCTTTTTATTTATTTCTACATATGAGTAATGCTACATAGCCCCCCCCCCCTTTTTTTTTTACTCAAATCTACTTACTCAAATGAGGTGGCAACTTAGCAAATCAATTTTTTTATTTTTTATTTTGTAAATCAATTAAAAATTTAATTAAATAAATAATTGTTTCTAAACAGCAAATTTGACAGCTGTCACATCAGTTGGACAGAAAATTTAAATTGTTTTTAGCATTTTTCTTATATATATATATATATATATATATATATTATCTTTTAGTTGTTTATCAATAATAATTAAAAAATTCAAAAGTATTGGATGAATTATTGGACTGGTGAGTTATACGCATTTAACATGGAAGTTATCATCCACTAAGGGTAGTTAGGGTATTTTGGAAAAATTTGAATATGATTTAACGGATTAATGGACGGAAGTTAGAAGGAGGGGTCTCTTTGTAGTTTATTTTGTAAAGTAGGAGGTGTCAGTGTAATTTTAAAAACGTAAAGGGGTGTATCTGTAATAGTCAGATTTTAGAGGGGGTCTAATTGTAATTTACCCTTAAAAAAATAACTTTAAAGGAATAGTTTGGTCAAACCACTCAAATTTTTCCCTAATCCCTATATGGCAGCATACCCATTTGCCTTTCCAATGCACACAGCCATACATCCACATGCCTTTCCAGCTTTATGTCTTTTCCAATATACACAGCCATACCCATATCTGATATCCCTGTTCAACCTCAGTCCCAGACAGTCCCTCTTCTTCTTCCGTCCCTTCCTTTGGTCCTCTAACCCTTTGCAACTAGTGAAATCGTGAAATCCCTAATTCCCTAAATGGCTAAATCAGTAAATCCCGTTTATGAGTTTTATCATTTTATCTCCACCACTATTTCACTAAGAAATCTCTCCTAATTCTCTAAAAAGGAATTGAGTTTTGGATTTTGGAAAAAATCCAAAAGACAACCACACCATCCACATATAACATAGGCCATACTATTGGTTCAAAATAGGCCATACTATTGTTTAAACTCTTCGTTTTAAGACCCAATTATTTGTTTCAATCTTGCAATAGGTCTTAGACTTGCTAAGAAATCTATTTAATCCACTCGGGTTTCCCATTCCTGTTGACAGATGAGTATTGGGCTAGTGGCCCAATAACACATGGACGTCCAAGACTTTGGCATATCCAAACTGTTAAGCCCAAACCCAGAAGCCTATTTTCTCTCACCGACAGGGGCAGCATGACCGACAGTTCGCAATATCGAGATCTGGGCGTAATCAATAAAGCAACAGTGTTGTTGCAGACCTAAATCGCATCGGATCCCCGTTGTCAACAAAGCAATAGTGCTGTTGCAGACCATTATAGACCCCAAATCGCATCGGATCCCCACAGTGCATTGGTTTTTGCGATCTGTTCTTGGCTTGAGTGAGGGCGGTTTTTCTTTAAAAACCAGAGTTTGATTATAGGTGCTTAAACACTCTTCCCCAACCATTCAACCTTCAGAGAAAACTCTCTTCCTCTAAATCCTCTCTTACAAACTCATGGCCTCTTCCTCCTCTGCCCCACAAAACCGTCCTGACTTAAACACAACACCAACAACACAACCAGAGGTCTGGCACCCAAGGTTCCTAAATGTTCAAAACCAACCCCTTACAGTTGACGATTCTGTGATTTACAATCTTGCGAACGCAACGGCAGTAGCGGAGGGACTCATCACTCCTCGTGATGAGAGAATACTGGGTGGACGGTCCGACCTGGACGTAATAAGAGACTCCATGGCTCTCAGCGCTCAGGCCACAACGTTTACTGCTAACATGGCTCGGCGTTTGCACACCAGAAATGTGCACTTGCAAAGTTTATGTGACCAGGTCACCCGTCTCCAGGGGTTGCTCGACGGAGCCTATCGAAGGATGAGGGCTTTGAGAGCGGAGAATAGAGAGTTACAAAGAATGGTGGACTCCTATTCTAACAGACTCACACCAAGGGTCGAGGCACTAGAGAGGCTCACTGATCAAATCATTGATCGAGAAAGGGTTCCGGGCAGCCCACAGAGGCAACTTCCAGCTGATCCCTCCAGTTCTACCCAAGCCCCACAAAGGCAACCCCCAACTGACCCTTCTAGTTCTACCCAAAATGCTACTATTGAGTAGCTCTCACCTTTTTTTGTTTTTTTTTTAATCTAATGGAAATGACACTCTCTCTTCTTTTTTTCTATTTTTTTTTTTCAACTGGAGTACGAACAGCAGAGTACAAAAGGTAAACAGATGAACACAAAAGAAGACCATCATTTATTCACATAAACTGACTGGAATACATGCCTCAAATCTTACAATCCACCAAAACACCTTACATGACATCAAACTCTTAAAAATTCTAAGGATAAAAGAAATACATCAGCATGAGCGATAACACATAGACGTCCAAGACTTTGGCACATCCAAACTGTTAGGCTGCTGAAGTATCTCGTTCTGACGTTGCAATAGGGTAGTCAACTCCCGTATAGCATCAGTCATATCGCCCCTTTCTTCAGTATGAGGAGCGGAAACTCCACCTCTAGTTCTAGCTTGTGAGGTGTGAGAAGGCTCAGGAGAAGATCTATCTCGAGCACGTGGCATCCTATAAAAATCATTTAGTAAATATTCGAAACTATCTATCAAATACTCACGTTAAAAAAAAAAAAAAAACAACTGGGATTGTGTAAGTTACAAAAATCACGTCAAAATGTTAATAAAATCGTAATATTCCTCTAATTTCTTGATGTCTACCCACAAGCATATGTATTATGCATGAGACACTTCTAACTCACCAAACTGACACATATGAAGTGCATGTAATCCCAATTCGGATCTACTAATGAGCTCTGATACCAAAAATTGTCACGCCCCGACTCGGAGAGTCGACACGTGGATAAAAGTCAAAGTAAAAAGGTGTACACGTGGATAAGTCAGAGTATAAAAGTTGCGGAAGACTTAGTCAAATCCATGTGTATTTTTTTTTTTAATATTTTTAATAATAATGGTGCCAGCTCATCAATAATACCCAAATAATTAATATGAAATGTTATGCTCACACATCATGCCCATAATAATATATGGTCTCAAAATAATGCCAACATCCCTGGCACATAGGTTGGATTCAAACTATTCAAGGTTCATTAAGTAATAATGGTAATAACAATAATAATAATAGAAATGTCCATACATCAAAATAACATAGTCTCTATGTAATGCACGTGCATCTATCCTCATCCATGACTATGTTAGTATGCCACCTTCAAGTTCCAACCTCAGATTATGCCACTAGGCATCCGCCATCGGCAAACCCTCACTCATCACCTGATCATCTGAAATAATAATAGGATGAGCTGCAAAACCCAATAGGAAATATGTGTGGATTCTATACAATTAATATATGTGCAGATACATGGTATATGAATTAAAATCATTTAATAACTCAAAATCAAATATCAGTCACAAATCAATACTTTGTGTGGGTTTTGAGTTAATTTCCCAAAATTCTCATAGTATCTCCAATTCCCAAGACTATGGGATCAAACCATGCATCAACCGTCGCTAATCACAGGTTACGTCGTCACGTCAACCCCCGGCTCAGCCAAGCACGAAAATAACCAACACCTACGCGGCGTTCTTCCTCGAGGGCTTCAGGGTCTTTCACCCAAGGGCACTTTACCCTGCTTGCTATTCGCGGAGTATTCTCAACGCAAGACACCACTTCATTGTGATGCCCCCACCCGTTTGATGCATACCAAGACCCAAGGTCCATATATCCAAAGCATTTTCCATCATTCAAATAAATATCCGAGTGTCCAAAAGTATCCATAAACATGTTTGATAAATTTCTAGAATTTCAGTAACATTTCTAAAGCATTTCCAAGTAACCAACATTTATAAAGCATTTTTCCAAGATCCAAGTATCACGAAAATTCCACATATTTAACAGATATTTCACAATAACATTTAAACGAGTATATAACCATGTATCTTTAAGGAACAATATAAAACAGTCGTATCAAATGATATATTGAAGGATTCCATAAATTTTGAACAAGTAATAAAAATATTTGGTTATAAATCAGTGGGAAAATCCAAAAATATCATTAAGGCATTTAAAATCACATTTATAGAACAACACCATATTAAATGTAAAGAAGCCACATTTCCTACCTCAATTGCGAGCAATACCAACCCAAAACCACGTGATAGACACTGACAATGCGAATGCAGCGTTAATGCTCCCTAGGGTCCTCCCGAGGACCGATAAAATCTGATAATTATGCATACGTAATCTTTAGGTAAATTTCAAAATAAATTTAACGCACTCAAAAATTACTATTGGCCTTCTAACAGTGAACTGTGGTCCCAAAATCATCAAAATTATTTTTAAAACACTCTCTATAATTTCTGGGAATTTTCTATAATTTTTGGAATTTTTCTGATATTTTCTGGAATTTTTAATAAATATTAATTTGGCCAAAAAGTCAAACTACAGTCAAACTTGGTCAAAATGATCAACTAAGGGTCCCACATGGTAGGGCCCTCCAAGACGAGTCCAACGGTCAAATTTGGGGTTCATATGATTATCGTATGGCTTTTAAATGCGTGAGAACACGGTAAGGTACACAGATGCACCCACACAGGATCATAGACCTATGGGGTCATCTTCAACCTCCCGCGGGTTGAATTGTGTAACCGGGTTACACCGTGTGTTCAACGGGCCAACTTCGACGATTAATATCTCCCTTGTTTCTTAACCGTTTTCAGTGATTCAAGTGTCGAATCGAAGCTCATGCGGAGTACTACGTGCGACTATAAATTGTTCATTCAGAATCCTATAAAATCATATTCGTTTTTAAGCCTAAAGTTTCGGGTTATCATGATCCAAAATTCTAAAATTTCTAAAACTTCAACCTACAGTCAATTTCTCTAAAATTTGACACTACCATGGTGTTCCTTGGTCCCAAAAACATAAAATATGATCATCCTTTCTAAGAATAACATCAGAAAATAAAATTGCATATACATATATATATATATACAGTACGTGATATTTATATATATATATATATATATATATATATGAAATCAACGATAGAGGAGGTGAGGATTTTACCTCACTAAGAGAGCTCCACGAACTCAGCCAAAAACCTCTACCAGACCACTCTTTTTTTTTCTCCTCTGTTCTTCCTCAATTTCTCTCTCTCTGTTGCTCTTTCTCTAACTCTCTGTCTCGATCCCTCTATACATATAAATATAACCAAAGCAGATGTTAGTGGTAGGTGCAGCTAATGATTCCTCTATACATATATATATATATATCCAAAGCAAACGCAAGTGGTGGGTGCGGCTATGGGTGCGGCTAATGATCCCTCTATACATATATATATATTTGAAGCAAATGCAAGTGGTGGGTTCAGCTAATGATCCCTCTATATATATAAATAATTCAGGTCATCACATCCTGGTTCCGCCCCTGATTAGAAGGAGACTCTATATGTATATATTATATGTATACAAACACTAGCAATGACTTATGCGATGTATTAAGATAGCAAAAAGTATTTTATGATCTTGGATTCTTGCCCAATAAATATAATATGATGAAAATCAGTGATCTAGTCATCTAGATATATTAAATTGAAGAACAAAAATCAAATATAATGCGGAGTAATAAATCATAAGCAACTATTTGCCCAATATTTTATTCTATTAATTCAAAATTTCTTGATACGGCAATAAAAATGGAATTAGAGAGGAATGAAAAAGAGACAAAATTATTAAAAAATTTATATATATAAAAATGCAAACAATGAAAAGAGTACTCTAATTCCGAAAAACTATAATTTAAGTACTTGTATATCGACAGTAGGATGAATATTGGGTAACATATGATGGCAAAAGACAGGAATTTGATTTTAAAGTTCATCTTACAAAATTTGGAGATTAGGGGAGCTAATTTTGAGATTAATCTAATCGTGACCCCATGAAATTATAATTAATAATCATTTGACGGATTAATAAGAGTTACTTAAATTTGTTTAGTTATATATGAAATAATTATTTTTAAATGGCCATTGAATTAGATCATGTTTATTACAAGTGTAAGACCAAATTGAATAAGAGGCCATTAGGTTAATGTCACTTAAATTAGAATACCATAAAAGAAAATAAATTTTCAATTGACCAACGTGGCACCCATGTCATTGGTTTGGTGGGATGCATTTAAAATAAAAATAAAAATAAAATAAAACAAAAAAGGGACCTTCCACATTAAGCCTACTGGAATACAGGGTGCACCTATTTACATTAGGAGGTGAGGCTTGCCCCTTGTATGAATACAGGTTGCCCAAATATAGGTCTGCATTTTATTTACTCAAGTAGGGGGTTTCGATAAATCTGCAACATCACCAACCATGCATGTCTTTATTGAAAGTAGGATCAAAATAAATTAATCGACTTTGATTCGTCCAAGAAAAGAAAAGAAAAGACGAATTGAAAGAGGTTAACCACATAAAAAGGATAAAAGGAAGAAAAAAAAGAAAAAAAGGGTGAATAGAACAGTAATTTTATAATTGCTTCATCTACCAGTGCATCTTCCTTTAAGGAACCAGCTTCAATGGGCGAATCATAGCATTATCTTCATGATCCAAAATCTAAATAAATAATGGCACAAAACAAGACTATCACATATGATGTGTGGAAACGACTAGCTTATGCAATGTGTAAAAATAGGATAAAATATATTATGATCTCGGCCAATAATATGATCAAAATCATGCATTTATCTAAAATAAAATTGAAGAACAAAAATCGAATATAATAATAAATCATTAGCAACTACTCCGTATTTGATATGGGAGTGAAAATGGAATAAGAGAAGAATGAAAAAGAGACAAAATTTAAATAATAAAAAAAAATACAAACAATGAAAATAGTACGTACTCTAATTCCGAAAAACTATAGTTTAACTTGGATATTGAAAGTAGGATGAATATCGGGTAACAAATATATATATGATGTCAAAAGAGAGGGAATCGATTTTAAAGTTCATGCATCTTGCAAAATTTGGAGATCAGGGGAGGTGATTTTGATATTAGATCATTTGACTAATTAATAAGAGTTACTTGAATTTGTTTGGAGAGAGTAAAGTTCATTTGTGTTTTTCTTCATCTTCTTTCTTCTAGTTTAAATTATACAATAATAGTAGTATATAACTTGTTTCATTTATTGATATTATTATCTAATGGGTATATTGTCAAAGAGTAGAGATGACATGCATGTGTTTAGAGTAAGGGCAATATTACAAACAATACCTAATTACAATATCTGACGTGATCGATATGATTTGGTTGACAAAAATAACCCACCAAGCTATTTAATATTGTCACAAGAAGTTTATTATCACATTTCGTGATGTCTATATGGCACTGTATTATGGTACAACCTGTAACATATATATTGTCGTTAAAATAATTGCTCATGGCGTACAAATTTCAAATTTCATTACACTTATGACCATCTTGGCAATATTATTTCACTAGCTACTCGTGGTTAAAGATCTGATCCGCAGCACCTTTCAATAATAATTATAATATGGAAAAATTACCTTACCAACTAGAGGAAGTTGGTAGTCGATTTATAAAAAATTGACAGTTGATTTGTGGTGAGTTGACAGTCAAAACTCTATGTTGTTCTAGTCTGGGAAGCACTCAACAAAGGGTAATTTTCCCTAATATGGAAAAATTACCTTTTAATAGTCAACTGAGTAGCATGTTCATGTACGAGAAAAACTTATACGTAACTATGATACAGTTGACATGATATTAGGAGGTGATTGAGGGGTTGAGGCTTGCCCTTCCAAGTATGGGTCACCCATTATGCATTTTACTCGTGATATAATATGGATAGAGAGAGTAAAGTTCTGTTGTGTTTTTCTTCATCTTCTTTCTTCCAGTTTAAATTATACAATAATAATAGTCTATAACTTGTTTCATTTATTGATATTATTATCTAATTGGGATATTGTCAAGAGTAGATATGACATGCATGAGTTTAGAATAAGGCCAGAGGCAATATTATAAACAACACCTAATCACTACACCTAACGTGATCGATATGAGTTGGTTGACAAAAATAACTCACCAAGCTATTTAATATCATCACAAGAAGTTTATTACCACATTTCGTGATGTCTATATGATACTGTATTATGGTACAACCTATAACATTGTCCTTAAAATAATTGCTCGTGGCATACAAATTTCAAATTTCATTCCACTTATGACCATCTTGGCAATATTATTTCACTTGCTACTCGTGGTTAAAGATTTGATCCGCAGCACCTTTCAATAATAATTATATAATCTGGAAAAATTACCTTTTGATGTGTGCTTCCCAAACTAATACCAACTAGAGGAAGTTGGTAGTTGATTTATAAAAAATTGACAGTTGATTTGTGGTGAGTTGACAGTCAAAACTCTTTGTGTTGTACTAGTCTGGGAAGCACTCAACAAAGGGTAATTTTCCCTTTTAATAGTCAAGTGAGTAGGATGTTCATGTAGGAGGAAAACTTAATATGTAACTAAGATACGGTTGACATGATATAATGGGCTAATGAAAGTGTAATAAAGTGAGATTATTTGAGTATTTTTTGATCCCACAATTTCATTTTGCTTCACTTCTATTGAGTCGTGACATGACGTGATCATGTCATAGCTACACTGAAAACTTACTCGATCATTCACATGCATGTTGACATGTGGCAATCATGCGGACATCTCTCCTCAATATATGATTAGTCATAACCAAATATCAATAACTTCGTATTTCTTATAGAATAATTTATTTAAGAATTGGTCCTACAACTTTGTAAGAATCCAACATCATAAGGATCACTAGAGCCGAAACAGCATTATTTAATTTGTTCAAACAATATACACCGAGTAGGGGTAAAAGCGCCACTTTCGAGCATCAATGCTCCCTAATAAAACAAATAATGTTATAAATATTAAACCTTAAGTGGACATTGAGTGGATGTCCATACCCCCTCCACTTTTGATAATGGGAACACCACTTCATAAGTGGGTTAGGTAATCCCATCATGAGGACCAAATGCAAACAAAGATAAAAGGGGAAGGGAAGAAAGAAGAGAAGAAGCATTCGGAGAGAATGAAGAGAGGAGACTGAGATAGTGTATCTCAAAGAGTTTTGCTGATCCTTGTATAATGTTTATACATTCAGATGGAAATCAAAGAAGATGAATAAGAAATTTATTCTCCTCATAACTTGTTCTAAATTCTTGGTTTTACAACACGTTATCAGCACGAATTGCTCAAGGAATTTGGGAGCAATATCATACTACCACCATCTTCTTTCTTAACCAATTTGGTTGTGGTAAGTTGGTAAGTTGGTACGTTCTAAACCAATTTGATTGTGGTAAGTTGGTATGCTTTTAACCAATTTGGTTGTGGATTGGTTTTTACTCTAAATTATATACTTGAAAGGATGAATCCATCTTCTCTTCCTGAAGCAAGAGAAGATTTAAAAATAAAACTTGAAGTTTTATAAATAAATAAAAAGAGTGATGATTCATTTTCTTTTCTTGAAGTAAGAGAAAGATTTGAAAACTTGAAGTTTTCTATATGAAAAGTTATTATTTACATGTTATCTTCATGAAGGAAGAAACAAATTTCAATCTCCAAAATTTTCTATAAGAAAAGTTGTTGTTCATATATTCTCTTCCTGAAGCAAGAGAAGATTTAAAATAAAACATGAAGTTTTATAATTAAAAAGGAAAAAGGATAACAATTCATCTTCTCTTCCTGAAGTAAGAGAAAGATCTGAAAACCAGAAGTTTTCTATAAAAAAAAAAAAGTTATTATTCATCTGTTCTCTTCCTGAAGCAAGAGACAAATTTCAAAACCTGAAGTTTTAGAAATAATGAATAAAGTCTCAATTTAATTGAATAAAGTGATGGTCAATGATGACCAAATTAAATTGAGTAATATATTTCTCTATTATGTGTTATGCAACTTCTTTAGATGCTTGTAAAATTTTGGTGAAAATTCGTGGGTGCGTCTTAACTTTTGCTTTAGTTAGCATAGAAGAACACAAAAAAATCTGCTCTTGTTTTACTACGAATTGATTGTCAACGTCACCTCTGTTGTCAATCAACTTCTCTCAGATTTACTGGTAACTTCACTGTGTCTGCTTAAAATATGTCATTAGGTAAATATAAAAACCTGAAGTTTTCTATTATAAGAAAGGGGTTATTATTCATATTTCTCTTCTTGAAGTAAGAGACAAATTTCAAAACCTGAAGTTTTAGAAATAATGAATAAAGTCTTAATTTAATTGAATAAAGTGATGGTCAATGATGACCAAATTAAATTGAGTAATATATTTCTCTATTCTGTGTTATTCAACTTCTTTAGATGCTTGTAAAATTTTGGTGAAAATTCGTGGGTGCGTCTTAACTTTTGCTTTAGTTAGCATAGAAGAACACACAAAAATCTGCTCTTGTTTTACTACGAATTGACTGTCAATGTCACCTCTGTTGTTAGTCAACGTCTCTCAGATTGACTGGTAACTTCACTGTGTCTGCTTAAAATATGTCATTTTATGATAAAAACCACCAGAAGTGGAATAATGGAAGATCAAACCACCAGAAGTGGATTAATGACATATCAAACCACTAGAAGTGGAGCAATGAAATACCAAACCACTAGAAGTGGATTAATGACATATCAAACCACAAGCTAGAAGTGGAGCAATGAAATATCAAACCACCAGAAGTGGAATGAATATATTTGGTGTGGAAAAATAAAATACCAAACCACTAGAAGTGGAATGACACTAAAGAAATAAGCATCGGTTTATAGAATAAACCTACGAGATAAGTGTTTTAAGTAAATACTTGGTTGAGGTTTTGTGTGTTATACTGTGTTGACAGCACGAACCCATTTTACCATTTAATTCATAACTTTAGTTCTAGTTATGATTTTGAGATGAAACGAATTGGATTTTGTCATTGACTTGTTGGGCTAACATCCTACCAATTTTCGTGTCATTGGGTGACCATTTGATATTTTTTTTCGTAATTTTTTCGTGGTACACCTGAATCTGGGATTTCAACTAGACAGCACTAACTCAATATTGAAAAATATTTTTAAATGGGTTTTGCTAGGTATTTCTCTACCAAATTTCGAGGTTACAAAGTACATTTGATATACTTTTAAGTGATATAAACCCCAAAGCCCATTTCTTTTTGGATTGAACATATAAAAATTCATTTATACGCATCACAAATTGTTTTTACTAAAATTTCAGATTTGGTCATTGTACTTGGAGCAGATTACAGATTTTTTGCTACTTATTAGTAGCATTTTGAGAACTAGAGAGACCAACTGGAGATTGTCTCTGCAGCCCATTAAGAATCCTAGCCCCATTTTTGCATGCGTTAGTTTAATTAAAGGCACTCCCAATAGTGCCAATTGCCTAAGCAAACCTTGAAGAATTGTTGAAAGGTTATCTATTAATTCTATTCTGCCATTGGAGAAGTACTAGTGCTTTGGGTAAGTTACTCTAACCGTGGTAAAGATACCTTGGCATATGTATCAATATGGAATTATTTTCTCTATCATATTAAAAAAAAAAAATGGTCATAAAGTTTTATAAAACAAGTAAATTGGTTTTACTTACTACGTGATAACAATCAATTTTGATTTATAAGTTTGAAATTATTTGTTGGCCAATTTTTTGATTATTATCAAAACCATTTCATCATTAAATTTGATGACCATTGAAATTAAATATTTGTGACCATAATTCTTTTGATATTTGATTTTTTTGAAAATGATCGATTTATTGCAAAATCTTATATAGATAAATATTTTCAAGATACCAAAATGTGACAATACACTGAACAGAGTGGCAAGATTGTGAAAATATTTTAATAATTCTTGCCTTGTAAGTACTATTGTAGGTGTACTAATTACTTCACGTCTATATCTAGTGAATATATGTTCCCCTATATACTCACCTGAAAACAAGCATAATTTATAAACTAGTATACGGGAAATCAAATATGAATTGCAATATGATATTGCAGATCTAATTTCAAGATGATTGTTAAAAATATATGTCTGGAAGATAGTGCTATAACTCACACAATCATTAAATTTCCAATATTTATCATTATTCAAAACTATTGTCAATACCATATGAGGTTCATCTAACCTAATTGAAGGTTCCAGAAGAGCAAATATAATATTGCCAAAAAGAACAAAAATTTATGTTGACAATTCTTTATATTCTACCAGAAGTAGAAGAAATTTGTTGAGTTTTTAAAATTTACATCGTAAATAGTTATCATATTGAAACCATTAACAATGGAAATGAGGAATATCTTTATATTACCTCTATGATTTTGGGGTAGAAGCTTGTATTAAATATTTTCTCTTCTATACGATTATAAGCAAAATTGAAACACATGTGGTAGCGCACCAGAAGTGCTCTAACATAAAGATCTTTATACTTTAACATAATCACAATGATGGTAAGGGATGGTAATCACAGTATGGTAAGAATTCACACACCCAAACTCACAAAGTGATGTTTTTACAGCAAGATTTGCAGATTGTCATTTTGATGAAACACAGTTCCCGTCGTTAGGAGGAGGAAATCCACTGATAGAAGAACGACGTGAACTTTCTTGGAATGTACCATCTTTGTCCCATCTTGATCCACGTACTGCTCAATGTGAAACTGAAGTACAGAGGATCACTCATCTTCAGAAGATTGCTAATCAAATGCCAGATGCATTTACAGACGCAGAAAAAATAACTAAGTCTTATATACCGGCTGCAAACACACCAGCAAAGATCAATGTACCAATTGGTAAGTCTACTATTATTGCAGCAAATGAATCATCTACTACACGCCTGAAGCGTGGTAGACCCTTGGGTTCAAAAGATTTAGTTCCCCGGAAGAGGAAAATAAAAGGGCAACAAAATATAGAAAATAGTACTCCGGAAGAGGCTATTGAACAAGAAATAAATATTCCCACAAATTCTGATTTAATAACTCCTGAAGAGGAAAATGTCCATGAAGAGACAGAAAACAATAAAGAGGCATATGTACATGGAAATGAAGAAATTTCCATAAACTATACATGTACAAAAGAATTGTGGGATCTCTCAGAAGTGGTTATTAATGAATCATCTATTGGTACACCAGCAAAGATCAATGTACCAATTGGTAAGTCTACTATTATTGCAGCAAATGAATCATCTACTACACGCCTGAAGCGTGGTAGACCCTTGGGCTCGAAAGATTTAGTTCTCCGGAAGAGGAAAATAAAAGGGCAACAAAATATAGAAAATAGTACTCCGGAAGAGGCTATTGAACAAGAAATAAATATTCCCACAAATTCTGATTTAATAACTCCTGAAGAGGAAAATGTCCCTGAAGAGACAGAAAACAATAAAAAGGCATATGTACATGGAAATGAAGAAATTTCCATAAACTATACATGTACAAAAGAATTGTGGGATCGCTCAGAAGTGGTTATGTATTTTCTTTCGCAGTAGCTACTGAAATTTCGAAAGATGATGATGATTTCGAACCACGCACTGTAGACGAATGTCATAGTAGACCTGATTGGTTAAAGTGGAAAGAAGCAATCCAAGCAGAATTGGATTCGCTAGAAAAACGTAAAGTATTTGGACCTGTAGTCCTAACACCCAATGATGTGAAACCCGTGGGTTACAAATGGGTGTTTGTAAGAAAGCGTAATGATAAAAATGAGATCGTCAGATATAAAGCTCGTTTAGTAGCACAAGGTTTCCTACAGAGACCTGGGATTGATTATGAAGAAACATATTCACCTGTAATGGATGCCATTACATTTCGATATTTAATTAGTCTGTCAGTCTCAGAAGGACTTGACATGCGTCTTATGGACGTAGTTACTGCATATTTATATGGAAAGTTAGATGCAGATATATATATGAAGATCCCTGAAGGATTCAAATTGCCTGAAGCAAATACATCACAACCACGAAATATGTACTCAATTAAACTGAGACGATCCTTGTATGGATTAAAACAATCTGAAAGAATGTGGTATAATCGTCTCAGTGAGTACTTAGTTAAAGAAGGATATATTAATAATCCTATTTGCCCTTGTGTATTTATAAAGAAATCAAAATCTGGATTCGCAATCATTGCAGTCTATGTTGATGATATAAATTTAATTGGGACTCCTGAAGAGCTCATGAAAGCTGCTGAATATTTGAAAAAAGAATTTGAGATGAAAGATTTAGGGAGAACAAAATATTGTCTCGGCTTGCAGATCGAGCATAAATCAAATGGAATTCTTATCCATCAATCAGCTTATACCGAAAAGGTATTGAAACGTTTTAATATGGATAAAGAGCATCCACTAAGTTCTCCCATGGTGGTTCGATCTCTTGATATTAAGAAAGATCCATTTCGTCCCAAAGAAGATAATGAAATGCTACTTGGTCCTGAAGTACCATATCTTAGTGCAATAGGTGCTTTGTTATATTTAGCACAATGCACTAGGCCTGATATAGCATTTTCAGTCAACTTATTAGCAAGATTCAGTTCTACTCCAACTCGACGACACTGGAATGGTATTAAACATATTTTACGCTACTTTCGTGGAACTACAGATATGGGTTTGTTTTACTCAAAGGAATTGGCCCGTGGTCCTTGTTTAGAAGGATATGCAGATTCTGGATACCTTTCTGATCCTCACAAAGCTCGCTCACAAACAGGGTATGTATTTACATGTGGCAATACAGCGATCTCTTGGCGATCTACAAAGCAGACTTTAATTGCTACATCTTCTAATCACTCTGAAATACTTGCACTCCATGAAGCAAGTCGTGAAAGTGTATGGTTAAGATCTGTAGTCCATCACATTCGAGACACATGTGGGTTACCTCTGATTAAAAGTATGCCAACAACAATTTATGAAGATAATGCTGCATGTATTGCACAAATTCAAGGAGGGTACATCAAAGGTGATAGAACCAAACACATTTCACCAAAGTTCTTCTACACTCATGAACTCCAGCAGAGGCATGAAATTGATGTGAAGCAAATACGTTCCACTGATAATCTTGCGGATTTGTTCACCAAGGCCTTACCATCGTCAACATTTAAGAAATTGGTATATGGCATTGGAATGCGTCGGGTTTGCGATCAGTTAAGTTGATACTTATCTTCTTATCAGGGGGAGTATTCATTTTTGGACATATGCACGCTGTACTCTTTTTCCTTCGCCTAGGTTTTGTCCCATTGGGTTTTCCTGGCAAGGTTTTAATGAGACAGTTTCTTTAGTGTGTCCAACACCACTCTATGATTTACAAAAATGTTGTACTCTTTTTCCTTCAGTAGTTTTTTCCCACTGGGTTTTTCTAGTAAGGTTTTTAATGAGGCACATTATCTTAGTGTGGTGGACATCCAAGGGGGAGTGTTATAAATATTAAACCTTGAGTGGACATTGAGTGGATGTCCACGCCCCCTCCACTTTTGATAATGGGAACACCACTTCATAAGTGGGTTAGGTAATCCCATCATGAGGACCAAATGCAAACAAAGATAAAAGGGGAAGGGGAGAAAGAAGAGAAGAAGCATTCGGAGAGAATGAAGAGAGGAAACTGAGATAGTGTATCTCAAAGAGTTTTGCTGATCCTTGTATAATGTTTATACATTCAGATGGAAATCAAAGAAGATGAATGAGAAATTTATTCTCCTCATAACTTGTTTTAAATTCTTGGTTTTACAACAAATAATGCATACTTTTTCCATTTTTCAAAGATGGTCTCTATCTCCATGTTGAGATGTTTTAAAATTTTTTGTTCTAATTAAAAATTCAATTTTAGTTGATTTTCTAAAATATTATTTTTGATGGTATAAATTACACAATAAAGATGCAGTAATACCTATTTTACCATTATGGGTAAAATTGAAATACCAAAACAAATTAGTAAATGCAAATGCACTAAATGCATTTTCCTAAAATAACCTCTATTTATTTTTTTGTTTTTAAGGGGACAACCTTTAACAAACTGAGGTAGTAATTTTTTTTTTTTAAATAAGGGAAATACCATAAACAACACCTAATTACAACACCATATAAAAAACACTTGACGTGGCATGAGTTAGTTGATAAAAAAAACTTCCAATAAATTATTTAATATCACCACAGGAGGTCTATTGCCACATCAAGTATTGTTTATATGATGTTGTATTATGGTGATATATATATATATATATATATATAGGTTATGTTCCCATCAACACTATATATATATCTATATATAGGTTATGTTCCCATCAGCACGTGTTGATATAAGTTATATCAGCACCATGCATTGGAGATTGTACCTCTTGCAGTAATCCAATAAACCTCATATCCCACTAATGTACAAGGTACAATTTCTAATGCAAGTGTTGATATAAGTTATATTAGCACGTGCTTACCTGATTATCATCCTCTATATATATATATATATATATATATATATATATATATATATAGTATTGTCCCCTCTTTCTCTTCTCTTTTCTTTTTTTTTTTGGGGGCGGGGGGGGTATTGAGAGCTTCCCCAAGTGCGTGAACCTCCCTGTGCACATGCAGTCCCCTCGCCCAATCTACATGCACCGAGCAATTACAAAACATAAATGCATAGGGTTGGCCTTTAGGGGGGACAGTGAGAGTTGCACTCAAAACCTCTTGCTTAAGAAAAGGCTCTTGGACCACTGAGCTCGGTCGATCCATCCGTCAAGATTATTATTGAAAAATTAAGAATAAAGATTGATAACGTTACACTTACTACTGTTTTAGAAATTATTAGTACGAACAATTCATTTGGACCAAAACTGATCTTTTAATGCAAATGGAATTCAGATCAATTGCATTTCCAAAGCTTAAAATTAACCAAGCATGTCTTTATTGAAAGTAGGAACAAAATAAGTTAAAAGCATCACTAAGTTCACAACTCTTCATCGGATCTAGTGTAATTCTTCCAAGAAAAGAAAGGGGTATTGAACAGCTAGAAACAGCAATTTTAGTATATTATTATTGGTTGATCTACTATTGTTTCCTCTTCTAAGGAACCAGCTTCAAAGGGCGAATCATAGCATTATCTTCATGATCCAAAATCTACATAAATAATCAACCAAACCAAAAAAAAAGTTAGTACAAAAAAAATGAATTAAAGGAAGTATATGAACACTACCAAAACCATCTCAGTCACATCAAAACAAGAAGGGTTTGAAGCATACATGGCAATGGTAGACGTAACCCGGTTCTGCAGTGGCATCAAACGGATAGGGCGCTTCATTTTGATCAACCAGGTTGAACTTAACCACAACCGTCGTTTGGTACCCCGGTTCAATCTTCACCACGTTTTTCCACGTCTTCTCATTTTCCGGTATAACGAGCAACTTTCCAGTTGCATGGGCAGTCACGTTGCATGCAACCGCATCATTCTTGCTGGTCATACATGCAGTCAATCCCGCCAAATCTACCAGCTCTTGCACCTTAGTCGCCTGAAATTCTGCCAAGTGTATGTGAAGCGGATGATTATCTCCGGTCAAGTTGATTACCTCCCACACTTCAGTGCTACCCGATTTTGGGGTCTCCGTCACCGGATCTTCAAACCTCTTCCCATTAATATACAAATGTGTCGGAGTTCCAGCGGCACTCTGGTACTCATAGAATGTAATATACCTCGTTGTGGTTGCTCCGACAGTGGTGGCAGCTGGAGATGCCTTCAGATTTTGTGGGATATGTGAAGTATCTACCGGGTTTGGATCTCCTTGCATGATGATGAACTTCATGACTTTACTGTTCAGATTATCAACCGGGTTACCTGTTGGGTACGGGTACGGAGCATCGTTTGATAACACGGATTCGTCCGCGGTCGTCGTGGAAAAGTCAACGATAACGTCGGCGATCTCCGATGGAGCTAAGAGTATGCTCTGATTTGGGACCAGAGAGGGTAGGTAAGATGAATCGGATCCAACTTGGATGAATGATAACCCGTTTGTTAGAGAAAACCGGAAGTAACGGGCATTCGAAGCATTGATGATTCGAAACCGGTACTTCCGCCGTTGGACCTTGAGGTACGGCCACGCCTTTCCGTTGACGATAATGGCGTCGCCGAAGTATTCCGGCTGCCATTGAGGGTGGATCGTGGGGTTATTTCCGGTGTAATTCATGTATAATGATCCATCGGTATAAAAGCTTCGGTCAACCACCATTAGGTGGCGGTCAAACTCAGGCCCCATCGGGAGGTTTAATCTTGCGTCGAGGGCTGCATCTCGGATGACGTAGGCTCCGATCAGACCCGCCAGGAGGTTGACGCGTGTCAAACCGATGGTATGATCATGGTACCATAGGTTCCCGGCGGATTGTACGTTAGGATAGGTGTAGGTTGATTGGGACCATGCAGGGCCGGTTTCTTTGAAATCAGCGGTGAACCAAGCGAGCGCGCTGCCGTCAGATTGTGGTGGGTGGATTCCGCCGTGGAGATGAACGACGGTGGGAACTCCACCATTTTTGGGGATGGCAGTTGGGACGGTTGGATCCCAAGGGAGTATATGGGATTGAGGGAGGTGATTTTGCCACGTCACGGATGTCGGTGTTCCGTGCATTGCTTCGATGGTGGGACCGGGGACCGTAGCTGTTGCTGCAGATGTACCGAAGGCGAACACCGTGGTGGCTGGTAAATCACGGTGGAATTTCTACACATGGGGACAGACATATGAGTGAATGGTTTATGTATCCAAGGGTAAAAATGTGAGTGAATAGAGCCTAGGGAAACATTTCTTCGCACGGCAAAACAAAAGGCCAATAAAAAAAAAAAACCTTTAATGGACACTTTTGTGCTGCAAATCATGAAAATAGTTTTTTTTTTTTAAATAATATTGTTATTAAGATAATAATGATGAAAAAGACACAAACATGCCACAAGTGGCTCCAGATACATGCCACCAACGTGTTTTCTTCACTATCTGCAAGGATGGACCCTCATTATTAAAAGTGTGTTAACGAACCACTCTTCTTACAAAGACCTTTGTAACATCCAACCAGGCGATATCAGTAAAAAAAAGATTTGTTAAATAAATTGAAAGAAATTCTAATTTGATCCATATATATAGTATCACATAAGGTGATAGTGTCACATAAGGTATTATATTTTGATGCTGCACATAGGTATTATATATAACATTTCCCTTAAATTATTCAAATTATATCATACTCCCTCCGTCCCACAAAAATAGGTTAAATTTGATGCAATTTAAGAAAAATCATCATTGTATTGACTTGTCACTTTTTAAACGCCATCTTTCCAAAAGCCCTCTCTTATTTCGTATTGGGTTTTGTATTGAAAGTAATTATTGAAACACCAAAGGGTATAGGAAAGTTCAAAAAATTTATGATTTAACTTTCAATGTAAATAAACATTTTTTAAACCAAAAAAAAAAAAAAAAAAAGAGGAGCAAAAATGGCCTATCTTTGGCACGGAAGTAGTATTTCATATGAGAAATGCTATGTATAACATTTTATGTACACACTAAAATACAACACCTAATGTGGCACTATGCGTATAGACTAAAATTCCCTCAATTTATTTAACTAATCTCTTTTTTACTGACTTGGGTTAGGTGCTGTACATGAGTACCTATACAAAGGGCGCTGGTATAGTACTGCGGTTTCCATATTTAGGGGGCAGGGAAACCAGAAAGAAAAGGTCAAATTGAAGTAAAGTCGTTTGGATCAACTTTCATGGAGTGACATGAGTAATAATTTATAAAATTGAAGTCCAAAGTCCATTTTCGAGTGTTTTACATGGTTTAGATTTCACTCAAGCCTGTTTATGGTGTGAATGGCCGGTGTCCCTTGGGGCTCATGGAGAGAACAAGAATATGCTTTGCATGTGTATTTACATGTGTGAGCCGTGAGGTGAGCGCACGCGTATATATGCACATATACAAGGCGCCATCTATATTTGGAGTCATTTCATGTGACAATAATAAGGGATAATTAGCAGCACAAACGTACCCATTTGGTGTCATACATGCCAATGGTGAGTCTGGCGGGTTTGGGTGAGCCATAACGGGTGGTGGTGTAACCATAGAGGCGGGGCATTTGGGGAAGCTCATCCACGTACATTTGTAGAGAAGCAGCCACTTGATGAAGGATTGCTTCAGTGACCGGAGGAGGAGGTTGTGCAACAGATATGCTACAGCCGATGATGAATGAACATAGGAGTCCCAAGAGCAGTTTAGTCTTCATTTCCATTCTCTTTCTCTTGATTATCCTGCGCGCAAACAATTTATATATGAAATAATTAAGGTCAGTACCTCATTCAAATTACTATCAACCTCACTACCTCTCAAGCTTCCCCTAGAATATTGAGACCAAGTTGGGTTCAGGTGATGGTGAGAGTTCAGGTGATTGCGTGTGCGTGTTCATGAATGAGAGAGAGCTAAACTCAAATGAATCTTGGATTACACTTTATCAATATTAAGCAAGGGTTCTAAAACGATAACTAAGGGAATGAAGTTGATTTCCTTAAACTCAAATCATTCTTGGATTACATCTGATCATACTTAGGCAAAGGTTCTAAAATGATAACTAGAGCCGAAGTTGATTTCTTGAAGAAGAAAGCTGCTAAATACTTCCTTCGTCCCATAAAGATAGGTCAGGTTTGACAAATCACGAAGTTTAAGAAAGGGTCTTCATTGCATTGACTTGTATTAATTAAACTTTATTTTTCCCAAAATACCTTCAACTTTTTTGTATCGGGTTTTGTGTTAAAAGTTACCATTGAAATAACAATAGGTATTGTAGGAAACTTATAAAAATAATTATTTGACTTTTCAAAGTGGATAAACATTTTGGAACCAAAAAAGTTGCAAATATGGCCTATCTTAATGGGACGAAGGGAGTATCACATAATTTATTTATGAAAGCAAATGATAGTTTGGACATTAAAAAGAATAAAATAAAATAAAATAAGGAGAAAAGAAAAGCAAATAGACCATGAATCCTAATTTCTTATGTTAATGATAATATTGTCATCATAATAATCATAATCAGGGTTGTCTTCATAATAAATTAAAAATAAGGATGAATGTCAACATCATTGTCATTGATTGTGTCGTAAGAGAAGAGTACATATATATATAGTTTTGATTAAGTTAGTGAGCACATGTTCATCTAACTTATATTAACATCATGCATTAAGAGTTATATTCTACAACTCATTAATACACGAAGTACAACCATCAATGCAGGACAGATATAACTTATATATATCAACACGTGCTTACTTAGTCATCCTATATATATATATATATATATATATATATAGAGAGAGAGAGAGAGAGAGAGAGAGAGAGAGAGAGAGGATTGATCATGTGCGGGATATCCCGGACTATCCCGTTTGATTACAGTCGTCCATGGATGACACGCACACATTCACGTGCCTATGCGTGTCGCTCATAGACGGCCGTGATCGAACAGGATATCCGGGATATCCGGGATATGATCAAAGCTATATATATATATACCTAATTAAGTTTATATCAGCACCATGTACTCTATAATTTACTAATATACAAGATACAACTATAAATACCGATATAACTTATATCTGCATGTGTTCATTTGATTGGTATCTTATATAAATACACATATGAGAAAATAGCTAGATAATTAGCTATACCTTTTTAAGGTAGTGAAAGGGAGAAAAATGTGCAGAGAGTAGCGAGGACAGGAAGAAGAGGGCGTGTGGCGGGCACAAGGCTGATGATGAAATGGACATCCAGCTCACCCCTATATATATACACACACAAACAAGAGAGCCACCGGTTTTGTGACGTGTTGTGTGACGTGTTTGACTTGGCACATGAGGTGACTTGAAACCCACTCCGCGTTATTGCATTCCAGCCTAACAATAATAATCAATTTAAAAAGATGGAAGTGGCAATAAAAAAAAAATTGCTTTTAGTCCCTATGAAGCAATTCTCCTATAAAATTTCATTCCCACGACAGCTCTATTCTGATTTTTTAAAGCCTTGTGGTAAGGCGGAGATCCCTCACAAGTGAAGCAAATGATTAGAGAAGCCTATCCCAAGCAATATCGGAAGGTGGTGTATTTTGTCAGCTTTTGAATTATTGGGAAGCTTCCATCTATTTTTGACTTTTAATTTCAATTAATGGGAATTAATACTTGCATGGCCTTTTCCCACGTACGTAGGAACCTGTGGAGCCCAGTCCCAAGCCAGCCTGTTTGTCTCCAAAGTGGAATTCAAGGGCCTTTAGTGGTTTTTGATTTTTAGCATGAGAAATTCAAAGGTGGAGGGCCTCTTGTCTTACAAACTTTGAAAACTCAGACTGAATACTGAAAGTGGGCACACACGCTAGAAGGATTTTTCTTCAATGGCAGCCTCTTATTTTTTCTCTCTCTCTCTCATAATTTAATTAAACTATTATTTTATAATAAGTAGAAAAATATAGGACCCCTATTCATACAACGAAAAGGGCCATAATGGTTTGTTAAAAATCTGCATGATAAGTGTGAATGAAGAGATTCTTCTCCACCTTGGCCCATAGTTTCTTTCCATTGTCTTTGTTTTGTCCTCAATCCTTGTTTGTAACATTTGACAAAAAAGAAAAATCCAAAAACAATTAAGAGTGTTGAATGGAAGACTAGCTGATTCTAATCTAACGACTTTATATTGTTTTTCTTGAAAAGAAAATTATTATAAACCAAAACTTAATGAAGAGCACAAAAGAAAGTGACAAAACCCTTGACAATTCACCCACCACACACACACACAAGAAAAAAAAAAATTTTAAAATAATAATAATAATAATCTCAAGAAGGTTGCAGAAAAAATTTAAAATAAATTAGCTGAAAATTTACTCAATGAATTTCATTGCCTTTCAAATCTTATTTTTGTTCCAATTAATTACTTGAGTGATTTTACCAATTTTGAATCGTTTGATCTTACTCGCAAGTGGTTTGGTGGGTGGTAAGTCTTAGTAGGGGTGTGTGCGGATCGGTTTGGAGCGGTTAGGAGAGAAATTACCAACCAACCCGTCAAGGGCGGTTTGTAAAATTTTCAACCCATCGCCAAACCGTTGGTCCTAAAAACCGACGGATTGATTGATTTCTTTTGGTGGTTTTGAACCAACGGTTTGGACAGATTGGGCGGGTTGTATTATTCCCTTTCATAAATTTTATGAGAATTGTCAAATGGCCAAAAGGTGTATTTTTATAATCTTTATGATGATGCTTTGTTGATTTCTTAGCAAAAATGTTTAGAGACAAACTATTTTTTTTTTTTTGTTGGTAAAAAGAGACAAATCATTTAACATTCTATAATATCAAATCTCACAAAATAATTATAGATCAAGCAACAAGAAGTTTTTAAAAAAAAACTGTAATGACTTAACATGTTCTTGTAGAAAGTGTATATATTGTGTGTGTGTATATATATATATATATATATATAATTGAAAGCGGGTTGGGTTGATTTATTGGCGGTTTGACAAAGTTCAACCCACCAACCAAACCGAACTGCCAAATTTATTACTTAACCCACCCAAACCAATCCGCTTATTTTCTCAAACTGTTTGGGTCGGTGCGGAATAGAGCAAATTGGTTTAGTTTTGCGGATTGGGCGGTTTTTTGCACATCCCTAGGTCTTAGGTTGGAAGTTCGGAATGGGTAATGGTTTAGATTATTGCCACATCACTGGCTAGGTGTTCACTAGTGTCTTAGATGGGATTAGATCAAATTATGGTTCAATCGGTTTGTGAGAGTGCTTGTTGTCCCCTACTTTGCAGCCCGTTGAAGTCCCTCAATTCATTGATTTGCAATGGGTAGAATGCCACTATAATCACATACTAATAGGGAAACCACATCAATCGCTCCCCTCTTATCCTTTTTCCTTTACAAAAAAAATTTAAAAATAAAAATTCTTTAAAGGACCGATGACCCGGCCCTCCATGTCTCTTAAAAATATAAAAATGGGATTCGAACCTAAAGACTTAAAGAGCAAGTTGAGAAAGGATTCCTACAGCCGACAGTCGACATTAACTCCTTTAAATTAGGTCATTACTTATTTTATTTATAGGCTTAAAATGAATACACCAAATATATATATTTAATATAATATATAATTAATTATAACACTGATCACACCGTTTACCTAACGGTTGAATCGGTGACCCTACCTTTTGTTTGGATTAGTGTTCAATTCAGGTTTCATAACTATGACTTGAATGTGTCATATGGGCCAAACTTGTTTTCAATAGTGTTGGCAATCACCCTTTAGACCTTATTAAGAATTGTACAACGCACAAAACTGTTATTTTCCATGAGGGTGGTTATTGTAATCTCTTAATTTTATTTGCACACTCCACTAATATTTATTTATAAAAATTTTATAAAAAATATAAAAGGTTTTTATAAAAATTAATCAAACGTTCTACTAAAAAACATCATTTTGAAAAACTTTGTAGAAGAAAGTTGTTCTAAAATCAATCGTTTAAGTGGATTTTTTTGGCCATTTACCATCTCTATTTCATTTTTGGCTAAAAGTCCACTTAAGCAAAATATTTTGAAAAAATTTCTTATGAAAAGTTGTTCAAAATGATGTTCTATAGTAGACAATATGACCAGTTTTCATAAATACCTTTTTTTTTTCTAAAACCCCTAAGAGATTAAAATTTGCGAGTGAACAAATAATAAAAAGTTGCTCAAAATAATGTTTTATAGTGGACAACATGATCAGTTTTCATAAATACATTTTTTTTTTCTTTTTTCTAAAACCCCTAAGAGATTAAAATTTGTGGGTGTACAAATAAAGTGGCTCCAAGAACCATTTGGGCCAAGCTAAGCAATGATGGGTCCTTCTTTGGGCCTGTTGGTTTATGTGGGCTCGTTAGAAACATGAATGAGATTGGATTTTTGGTTTGGGGGCGTCTATTGGCACCTCAAGAGTTGTTTTTTATCTACCACTTATTTTATATTTTAAGATTTTACAAAATATATAAACGATAGATTTTGAAAAAAAAATTTTTTTACAAAGTTGTGCAAAATGATGTCTTCTAGTGGACCAAGTGTCCAGTTTTTATAAAAACTTTTTATATTTTTCATAAAATCTTAAAGTACAAAATAAGTAGGGGATGAAAAGCAAGTCTTGGGATGCCAATAGAAGCCTTTTTTTGGTTTTTCAAAAGGGAGCGGCTATTGCAACCCCCCAAACATATCAGTTGCCCTCCCTGATTTCCCCACCCCCCAAATTTACATACCCATCCCTCTCAAAGACTAAAATACCCCTCTTAAATAACCGCTAACCCTTCTCACTCACCCCACTCCGCCACACAACAGCACCGATGGAAGGGCGACGACGACGGCGAGGAAAGGTGACGGCGTACGGCCACAGTGATAGTGACGGCGACGGCGAACAGTGATAGTGACGTCCTCTTCCCCTCTTATTTCTCTCTCTCTCTCCCTTCTCTCTAGTCAGATCTTTGTGTTTTCCAGCAAAGGAGGTTTTTTTTCAAAACTTCCATTTTTTCCGACAAGGGAGGTACTTCCTCTTCTCTCTTCTTCTCCTCTTCTTTCTTTCTTTCTTTCTCCCCCTCCTTTTTTTCTTCTCTGCTGTTCAGATTTGTGGGAGAAGGGATGGGGGGGGGGGAAACCTCATCCATTTTTTTCGGCAACGAAGGGGAAGAGAAAGAAAAGGAAAGAAAAAAAAGAGGGCTGCCGACGGGAGGAAAGAGGAGAAGAAAAGAAAAAAAAAAAAACGAAGAGAAGAAGAGGGAAGAGGAGGAAGGAAAAAGAGGACTGCCGACGGGAGGGAGTATCGCTGCCACTGTTGCCTCGCCGTTGCCGGTGGGGTGGGGTGCCGAAGAGAGTTGCCGGACTTGTGGGAGAGGGGTGCGGGAGAAGGGATGGGTTGGGGGAGGGGGGAGGGTACTTGAGCCCTCTTTGGTAATTTTGTATAATAATTTTTCTAATTAAAAAAATGTGGGGGGGGGGGGGGGGGGGGGGGGGGAACTTATTAGTTTGGGGGGTTGCAATAGCTGTTCCCTTTTCCAAAAAATGGGTCGGAGCTCTAGTGTTGCTGTTCAGCTTTTGGGCCTTGCGTGATTGTTCATTTGTTCCAAGTTGATTTTGAGAGAGGCATCCTAAAGCCAGTAGGCTTGGTCTGTTGGTCAGTTGGATGCTCAAAGCCCTTTTGTCTTTGTTTTTGTTTTGCTATGTTTTGTTTTTTTTTTTGTTTTTTAAAGTCAACAACACACAAAGGAGTCACACCTTTGAAAGAGTGATGGTGAAGTACGCACATGGATACAGAAGGATGTCCAAGTTGCTACAAGACTTACTTGCAAGTTGATCTTGGTGAAGAATTGGGAGGTGGAGATCCCACACCCATATCTAGAGTAGGTATGTGCTGCCTAGTTAGGCAGCTAAGAATGGTGTTGCTATGGATTAATGGATATATATATATAGTCTTAATCAGGTCTACACGTGTTGATATAAATTAAATCAGTACCATACATTAAGAATTGTACTTCATGCATTGACCTAATGTATCCCGTAATCCATTAATGCACGAGATACAATCTTCAATGTTAAAGTTGATATGAGTTATATTAGTAGGTAAGTATTTGTAAGTACTTACTTAATCATCCTCCTATATATATAATATTTTACATTATTTGATAATCCTAATGGCTTACGAAAAATGTCAAATTTGGATGCTAGAGCGGATGGGTCACCTACTCACCTGCCCTCGCATGTCACATTGCTTAATGAAAGAAGGCACATCACATGGGCCTACAAATGACTTCTGACTTCTATCATGGGAGAAGAAAGCAAAGCCTACAATGGGCTTCGGACAAGGAAAACAGTGTCTAGATTGGAAAAATCCATTCCTAAAATTATTTTAATATTTGCGCCACCTAATTAGCTTTGACAAAATGGGGCATTTTTTTTGTTTTTTCTGCTTTTTTTTTTTGGGGGTTACAAACTTGGACTATCATTGTCCAAAAATCCGTTTTGTTTATTTCTCCGCCTCCAGACAGATGAAATAGAAAGTCTGTACTCTGTGGAATATTTGCAATGAGAAGATATCAAAAGTGATTTAATTGGAACAAAGGTGGACAATTTTTGTAGATTATTTTCCTTCGGTCAAAAAGGGAATTTAGGAAGAAAATGCTGATGAAAAATTGGCATTAGAAAGGATTAGGAATGGGGTGAATCCACTTCCTTTCCCATGTAAAACGTGCTTTCTCCTCAGCAGACCTCAACGAAGGCTTCGCTACCAGTCTGCCACCGCAGGCGCTGTTTAGCTAGAGACAGTACTAGCTTGCCCACTTTTGCTCTTTTGGGCCACCACTAATAGTTTAGTGGAGCTTAGCCCCAGTTTATGCTGTTGCGGCCCTGTTTTGGGTCATGTGGAGGGAACAAGAAGACATCTATAGGTTTTCCCCATCTCAGATGGATTTGAACCTACAGCACAAGTTAGTGACGTTGAGGTTCATCAGTGGGTTTGTCCACGTTGGAAAAATAAAAGAAAAAAGGAACTTAGGGTTTCTTTGGGTGTCTAATTTCGAAATTAAATAATTTATAAAATTTTATATTATATTGAAGGCACAAATCTATCACCTTGAATTAACAAATTCAATAAAATGATGAGATGCTCATCTCAAATAAAAATGAAAATTCAAAATAGTGGTATTTTATGAATTTCTAAGAATTAATCCTATAACATCAACTGTAGTAATGACTCCACCTTTTAAAGATATTCTAATTCAAGGTGTGGGGGTTGTTTGTTTTGGAGGGGGTTGTTTTGGGTGTTTCACCTTGTAGGTGTATTAGCATTTTGTTTCAAAAAATCACCTTTTGGCTGCCCAAAAAAAGAAAAAAAAAAAATCTAATTCAAGGGAATAGATTTGTGCCTTCAATGTTATATAAAATTTGTTGATTTGTTTAATTTGGCATTGGACACCCAAATAAGCCCTTAATATTCAAGTAATGAGCTCACTACTAATGGGCTTAAGCCTTTTGACTTATATATTGAGCTTGTTGTATTGCATCGGGGCCTCTATTGGCATTTGAAGATTTGCTTGGCACTCTCAAACCTTTATGATTTTTTAAGACTTATGAAAAATATAAAAGATTTTCGTAAAAACTGACTATGTAGATCTTTAGAAAACATCATTTTGAACCACTTTGTAGAAGAAAGTTTTTCCAAAATTTGTTGTTTATGTAGACTTTTCTGCCATTTACAATATATTTTTGGTAAAAATCTAAAAAGTCCACTTGAACAACAATTTTCGAAAAAACTGTTTTTCTACCAAGTTGTTCAAAATAACGTTTTCTAATGGATTACGTGACCAGTTTTCATTAAACCTTTAATATTTTTCATAAAACCTTGATAAACTAAAGAAGTTGAGGGGTGCAAAGTAAGTGTTTGGGTGCCAGTGGATGCCTTCTATCAGATTTTGACCTTCCTATCTCCCCAACAAGACAACAAGTGACCTCAACCCGTCGCTAATTCGACATGAGTAGTAGGTTGCTTAGGCCCAAGGTTGATAAATTCATGAGCTCAAAAGAGAGAACAAAGAAAAAAAAGGCAAGAAAGAAAGATACTGATTGTTTAAAGTATTTATGAGTTTATTGAGCTTATTAATATTCTATTTGAGTTTGCCTCGATAAATTATATTGAGCTTAAAAACAAAAAAAAGCGTGTTTGATTACCTTACAAGCGAGTTTGAATCACTATCTTATCGAGTGGATCAAGTGTAACTTGATTCATTTTATAGAATCCACGTGTAAACCTGAGGTCAAATAATAATAATAATAATAATAATAAATAATGATTTTTAAAAATATTTTTTATTTTTTATTTATTTATTTTTGGTTAGGCAATACAAAAAATTGACCAACCTACCTAAACCCAATATTCCTCGTGGTCTGAGTAGGTGCTACCATGAATTCACGTGTAGACCAGTGTTGTTCTAGCATTCATATATAGGTGACTCATTCCTTAACTAAAACAAGAAGCACAAGTTAATTAATTAATTCTTTTATTTTTTGGGCTCACAATTGGTCATGTTTTTTACCCACAATTTTTCGCATCCCTTTCATTAATATATCGATTTTAGTAATATAAATAAAAAATTAAAAAAAAAAAAATGGTCGGCTCCACTTGCATGATGAGGTTTTGCTGTTAGATTTGAAGAAAATTTTCCCAATATTTTGCGAATGATTAATTGCCATTGCCCATAAATTCTTAATTTTTTTTATTTTTTTCACGTGTGATGCTATGTCATGATGTTATATATATAACATTGTCCTTTATTTATTTATTATTATTTTATTATTTTTACTTTTTGTAATGATGTGATTATTGAGATGATAAGTTTTGAAAAGTAGTAAACAAAAAAAATAAAAAATAAATGTATGAGTTGATGTGATAGTAGCCACATCATTAGTGACAAATTAAGAATAAAGATTAAAGATTAACAACACTATATTTATAGTTTTAGAAATTATAAGTATGAAGAATTCGTTTGGACCAAAACTCTTTTAGGATTTTAGTTTGCTAACTTATGTCAATGCAAATCGAATTCAGATCAATTACATATATTTCCAAGCTTAAAATTAACCAACCATGTCTTTATTGAAAGTATGAACAACACATGATCCACTGTCACTCAGATCACAAGAAAAGAAAAGAAGAAGAGGTTAACCACACCAAGAATTTGAAAGAAAAAAAAAAAGGAAAACAAAGAGGTGAACATTAATTTTATTATTGCTTCATCTACTACTAGCTGTATCTCCTTTTAAGGAACCAGCTTCAAAGGGCGAATCATAGCATTATCTTCGTGATCCAAAATCTGCATTAAAAAAAAAAAAAGAGAAAGGTAAGCACAAAAAAAATGAATTAAAGGAAGTATCTAGACACTACCCAAACAATGTTAGTCGTATGAAAACAAGAATCGTTTAAAGCATACATGGCAATGGTAGACGTAGCCCGGTTCGGCAGTGGCATCAAACGGATAAGGCGCTTCATTTTGATCAACCAGGTTGAACTTAACCACAACCGTCGTTTGGTACCCCGGCGCCATCTTCACCACGTTTTTCCACGTCTTCTCATATGCCGGTACATCAACCAACTTTCCGGTTGCATGGGCAGTCACGTTGCATGCAATTGCATCATTTTTGCTAATCATACATGCTTTGAATCCATCCAAATCCACCAGTGCTTGCACCTTAATCGCCTGAAATGTTGCCAAGTGTATATGAAGCGGATGATTATCTTCAGTCAAGTTGATCACCTCCCACACTTCGGTGCTACCCGATTTCGGCGTCTCCGTCGCCGGATCTTGAAACCTCTTCCCATTAATATACAAATGTGTCGGATTTCCAGTGGCACTCTCGTACTCATACAGTGTTATATACCTCCTAGTGGTTGCTCCGACAGTGGTGGCCGCTGGAGATGCCCTCAGTTTTTGTGGGACATGTGAAGTATCTACCCTGTGTGGATATCTTCGCTTGATGATGAACTTCATGACTTTACTATTCAGCTGATCAACCGGGTCACCTGTCGGGTATGGGTACGGAGCATCGTTCGTTAAAACAGATTCATTGGCAGTCGTTGTGGAAAAGTCTACGATAACGTCGGCTATTTCCGACGGAGCTAAGAAGACATTCTTTGTTCGGACCGGAGAAGGTAGGTAAGATGTATCAGATCCAACTTGGATGAATGATAACCCATTTGTTAAAGAAAACCGGAAGAACCGGGCATTGGAAGCATTGATGATTCGAAACCGGTACTTCCGCCGTTGGACCTTGAGGTATGGCCACGCCTTGCCGTTGACGATAATGGCGTCGCCGAAGTATTCCGGCTGCCATTGAGGGTGGATCGTTGGGTTGTCGCCGGTGTAATTCATGTATAATGATCCATCTGTATAAAAGCTTCGGTCAACCACCATTAGTTGGCGGTCAAACTCTGGTCCCATCGGGAGATTTAATGTTGCGTCGAGGGCTACGTCTCGAATGACGTAGGCTCCAATCAGACCGGCTAGGAGGTTGACACGTGTCAATCCGAGTGCGTGATCATGGTACCATAGGCTCCCAGCGGTTTGTACGTTAGGGTAGGTGTAGGTTGATTGGGTCCATGCAGGGCCGGTTTCTTTGAAATCAGCGGTGAACCATGCAAGCAAGTGGCCGTCGGATTGTGGTGGGTGGATTCCACCGTGGAGATGAACGACAGTGGGGACTCCACCATGTTTGGGGATGGCAGTTGGGATGGTTGGATCCCAAGGGAGTATGTGGGATTTGGGGAGGTGATTTTGCCACGTCACGTGTGTTGGTGTTCCGTGCATTGCTTCGATGGTGGGACCGGGGACGGTAGCTGTTGCTGCAGATGTACCGAAGGCGAACACCGTGGTGGCCGGTAAATCACGGTGGAATTTCTACACATGGGGAGAGATATATGGGTGAATGGTTTATGTATCCAAATGTAAAAGGAGTGAATAGAGCCCAAGTGAACATTTCTTCACGCAGCAAAAAACGAAAGGGAAAAAGAAAGTCACCATTTCTTAAAAAAAAGTCATTAAGCTTAGTATAAATAACTAGACAAAGAGAATAACGAACAAGTATTTTTTATCATTA
This sequence comes from Liquidambar formosana, assembly GCA_039720395.1. NCBI lineage: Eukaryota > Viridiplantae > Streptophyta > Magnoliopsida > Saxifragales > Altingiaceae > Liquidambar > Liquidambar formosana. Next base: position 15,726,264 of record CM077828.1, on the reverse strand, counting down.
ATTTTTGGTGTAGGGGTTCAGACCTCTAACTTCACTGAGAGAGATTAGCAGTCTAAATTAAAATCACATATGATGTGGTTATATATTTAAGACTTTAAAACACACTTAATTTTATTTATTTATTTATTTATTTATTTGTGTGCAATATACAACGTTATGCTACATCATATAAAATTAAAGTCGTTTGGATCAACTTCATTGAGTGGCATAAGATATAATTTATTAAACTGAAGTCCAAGACGATTTTCCAGTGCTTTACATGGTTTAGATTCCACTCAAGCCTGTTTATGGTGTTAATGGTGTCCCTTGAACTCATGGATAGAACAAAAATATGCTTTGCATGTGTATGTGAATACGTGAGCGCATGTCGTGTGTATATATATATATATATATATATATATATGTATGTACGAACGAGGCGCGATTTATTTTTGGAGTCATTTCATGTGACAATAATAAGGGGTTAGCAACACAAACGTACCCATTTGGTCTCATACATGCCAATGGTGAGTCTGGCGGGTTTGGGTGAGCCATAACGGGTGGTGGTGTAACCATAGAGGCGGGGCATTTGGGGAAGCTCATCCACGTACATTTTTAGAGAAGCCGCCAGTTTATGAAGGATTGCTTCAGTGACGGGAGGAGGCTCTGCAACCGGAGGAGGAGGCTGTGCCACAGATATGCTACAACCGATGATGAATGAACATAGGAGTCCCAATAGCAGTTTATTCTTCATTCTCATTCTCTTTCTCTTGATTATCCTGTAAATTATAGTCATTACCCATTCAAATTACTATCAAGAAAAGCTCCATTTTTTTCCTTTTTTTTCTTTGGGATACATGACCTCTCTAGCTTACATTGGAATGAGACCAAGTTAGGTTCAGGTGATTGTGAGGGTTCAAGTGATTGCGTGTGCGTGTACATGAATGAGAGAGAGACTCTCAAATCGTTCTTGGATTACGCTTGATCAAAATTAAGCAAGGGTTCTACAATGATAACTAAGGGAAGTTGATTTCCTTAGACTCAAATCCTTCTTGGATTACATCTGATTAAAATTAAGCAAGGGTTATAGAATGATAAACTAGGGAAGTTGATTTCTTGAAGAAAGCTGATAATATCATGCACATATTTATTCATGAAAGCAAATGACAGTTTGATAATAAAAAATAAAGGGTAAATTGCATTTAAGGGTTCAAAGTTTGGGTTAAGTTTCACTTTAAGGTCAAAGTTTAAATCGCGTCAAATCAATACCCAAATTATTAGTTGAGTTGCAATTTTGGATCCGTAGTCATAATTTTCTATATTATCCCTACTTTGCCCTCTTTATGGGTTTGAAAACTCTATTTTACCCTTATCAACATTTAATAAACTTTTATATTTTAATTAGATATGAATTAATTATTCTACCTTCAGATTTGTATTTTGTAAATGAAAAATTTTAAAATTTATTAAATGTTGATAGAGGTAATATAGAGAGATAAAGAAGGTAAGACTGATTCAGATACATCTGGTTAAAATATAAAAATTTATTAGTTATTGATAAGGGTTAAAATAAGGTCTTAAAACTCATAAAAGGGGCAAAGTAGGGATAATATACAAAATTTTTACAGCAAACCCCAAATTGCAACTCAATTAATAATTTGAGTACTGAATTGACGCAATTTAAATTTTGGACCCTAAAGTGCAACTTACCCAAAAATAAAAAAGAGAGAAAAAAGCTAGAAAATCATATAGACCATGTATCCTAATTTTGCATGTTAATTAATGATAGTTTTGTCATTCTATCTATCTATCTATCTATCTATCTATATATATATATATATATATATATATATAGGAAATATCTATTTATATATAGTCCTTCAATAAGTGTATTAGCATATATTAGCTTAACTCAGCTGCATTCCAAAACTCTACTCAATGATTTGTAGTTTACAAAGATAAAGCTACCATGAGAGGCTCCTCATTAGTAAATTGATGAACTCTTTTTCAATTTTAAGAGTTAATGCATGTACAAATTTCAAGACTATGGTACCCTTGTCCTTGTCATGAAATTTGTATATTAACTCTTGAAATTGAGGTGGAAATTCTTAATTCACAAATGAGAAGCCTTCTATGCATGGCAGTCTCACCCTTTTTTGCATGGATTGCTTGTATATGAAGCAAATCGATTTAATCTAATGGTAGGTTTCACAAAATAGAAATCACTTGGTAGAGTTTTGGAGTCCACCTAATTTAAGTTAATATAAGGTTTCACAAAATAAAACTCACTAAGTAGTGTTTTGGAGTCCACCTGAAATAAGTTAATATCAAGTGTAATTGATAATAGGAGTACTATATATATATATATATATATATATATAGCATGTACTCACCTTAATTTACATTAGCATCATGTATTAGGGATTTTACGTACCTCATGCACTGGCCCAATATACTTTGCGACCCATTAATGCACGAAGTACAACCACCAATGTGGGACATATATAACTTATATCAGCATGTGCTTATGTGATCGTCATCCAAAATAAATAAATAAATAATATAGAGTCCTGATCAAGTGAGCATGTGCTCACTTAACGTGCTCACCTAATTAAGTTATATTGGCATCATGCATTAGGGGTTATACTTATGCATTGCACATTGTGCCTTGTAATGTTAGGAGTGTAAGTTGTTTGGGTAAACTTGAAAATCATATCTATTCAATAAATTTGGTCATGTCCAATCCAAACAGTATCTGGTCCAGTTCTATTTTCTCTTAAGACCAACTGACTTAGAACTAATACATAAGATATAACACTCAATACAGAAACCAATATAACTTATATCAACACGTGCTAACATGATTGTTATCCTACACACACACACACACACACATATAGATAAGATGGTGATCAAGTAAGCACGTGTTGATATAACATATCAACACTCGTATTGAGAGTTGTACCTTGTGCATTAGTGGGATATGAGGTACATTAAATTAATACAAGGGGTACAACCCCTAATATATAATATTAATATAACTTATATCAATACGTACTGATGGGAACATAACCGTCTATATATATATATATATATATATATATATATGAGAAAATTGGTTGATGATTAACTATACCTTCGGGTTGTGAAGGAAGAAAAAGATGGGCAAAGAGGAGCGTGGAGAGGAAGGAGAGGGCGTGCGCTGGGCACAAGGCTGATGATGAAATGGACTTCCAACTCACCCCTATATATACACACTCTACAAGAGATCCACCGGTCTTCTGTTAGTGTTCTGTGACGTGTTGGACTTGGCACATGAGGTGACGTGAAAACAACTCCGCGTGATTGCATCCCAGCCTAACAATATATAGGAGTAATATTACTATTATTGTTATTATTATTGTTTTATTATAAAGATAAGCATAACAATAGGAGTAATCAATTTAGTAAGATGAAAGTGAAAATATAAAAAGTTGGTCAAGTCCTTAGGACAGCAACCCTCCAGTATAATTTCATTCCCCATGACAGCTCTATTGTGATTTTTTTATGCCCATAAGGAAGAGTTCCCCCACAAGGGAAGCAAAATGATTTAGAGAAGCCTACCCTAATCAAATGCTGAAAATTATTGAAGCCTAAGGGTATGAAGGAACTGGGGGAGGCAGGCCGGCCACAAGCCTGTTTGTCTTCAAAGTGGAATTTTTCAATGGTCTTATATTATTGATTTTAAGGATGACAATTTCAAAAGTTTGGGGTCCTCTTGTCTGTAAACTTTGAAAACTCAAACTAAAGACTAAAATAGGGCACACACTAGAAGGATTTTCTTATTTCAATGGCAGCTGATTTACATATTATTTTATAGTAGGTACAAAAAATAGAGAACCCTATTCATGAGACGAAAAAGGCCCTAATGGTTTGTTAAAAATAAAAAACCCTATTCATGAAAGTGACAAAAACCGTTGAGAAGTCACCCCCAAATAAAATAAAATAAAATAAGGATTGCTTAAGATTCACTCAAATCTTCTTTGTTGGTCTAAGTAATTTATTTGGGTGACTTTACCAATACTCCTTTGATCTAAAGAACTTGAATGTGTCAGATAGGCCAAACTAGCTTGTTTTCCACGGTGTAGGACCTTCAGCCCTTATTAAGAATTATATAGCCCACAAAACAGTTATTATCCATTGAATGCGAGTGTCTATGTGGGTTGGACCTCTCCAAGAACCAATTAAACCAAAGCTTAGTAATATATATGATGGGTCTTCCTCTGTGCCGGCAGGTTTAGGTGGGCTTTCGTTATAAATTTGAACAAGATTGGATTGTTGGTTGAGAACCCTTATTGTAACCCCTCAATAATATTATTTGAACGTCACGTTTATTTTAATTATTTAGATTTTTAAAATATTATAAAAGAATTTGTGAAAACTGATCGTGTAGTCGATTAGAAAAACATCATTTTGAACAATTTCGTAGAGTAAAGTTTTTTCAAAATCTGTTGTTTAAGTGAAAAAAGAAAGAAAAAAAAATATTGATTGCCTTTCGAGCGAGTTCGAATAAGTTTCTTATAGAATTGATCTTGAGTCACACTTAATTAATTTGGTTGTTAAAAGTTTTAATTTGTTCATTAAACTGATTAATATTCTATTTGAGCTTGACTCGATAAATTATATTAAGCTTAAACACAAAAATGAGTATGTTTAGTTACCTTGCAAGTGAGTTTGAATCACTATCTTATCTAGCGGATCAAAAGTAACTTGATTCCTTTTTATAGTATCCATGCATGTGTGGCCGGACCTTTAGTCAAATAATAATAATAATACTAATTCTTTTGTTTTTTTTTTTTTTTTTTTTTTTGGGCTGAGCATTACAAAAACTGACTAACCTACCTAAACCCCATGCTCCTCGTGGGATGAGTAGGTGCTACCATGGCTTGTGTCATGAATTCACGTGTAGACCTAAATTTCATTACCGTGACTCAATGTGATCCTTATCCTAAATGGCTTCACATAATTTATGGAATTCATTTGATGGAATTCAAATGAATAGACATTTGACATCCTATGTGTCAAGGGTAATTAAAACTTAAAAAATTAAAAATAAAAAAATCTATTTTGCTAAAGCTTTTGTTTGGACTAAATTGATTTATTTCAGTGTAGCTTGGGTTTCAACTTTTTATTTATTTATTATAGTTTAGGTATTAAATCGAAAGTTAAGGGTAGTAAAGTATTTATTCAATTATTACATTTTAACTACCTTTAACACATAGGTTCCATGTAAGATGCTAGGTGTTTGGGGCTCCGTCAATTGTTTGGACGGCGTTTGGGGCCGGTAAGGATCACGTAGAATCATGGACATAATGTTTTGGTAATAAATTAGAAAGAAAAATAATCTGAGTACTACATTAGGATTTTCAAAAAGCTTAGGATTCTAAATTGACTTTTACCCACATTTTAATGAGTTTATTAAGCTAATTAGTATTCTATTTGAACTTGCTTCGATGAATTATATTGAGCTTAAAAACTGAGAAACTAATAATAATAATAATAATGATTTTAATTAATTAATTTATTTTTGCTAAGTGGGTAACACAAAAAACTGACTTACCTACCTAACCCCCATGTACCTCGTAGGCTGAGTAGGTGCTACCATGATAGTACCTAGCACATACCATTTCTACTAGACCGACGTATCATCAATTAGCAGTCGAATAATTAAATAATGAAACTTCTTTATTTGTATCCATTCTTTTCTAGCATTCATATATGGGTGACTCATTCCTTAATTAAAACAAGAAGCACAAGTTAATTAATTCATTAATTTTTATTTTTATTTTTGGGCTCACAATTGGTCCTTTTTTTTTTTTTTTTTTTAACCCACAATTTTTCGCATTCTTTTCATTAATTTACGGTATGTTTGGATGGCTAATTCGCAATTACACAATTAAAAAAAATTTACATAACGTTAAGGGTGGCCGTTTGGAAACTTAAAAAACTAGATCAGACTAGGTCTAGTTCAAGTCTAGTTCATAACTGTTATCTGGTTTTTAAATAAACCAACTGTGAGTTGGTTTGAAAAAAACTCTTTTTATGTCTTATTTTTGGAACAAAGCTGAATTGTTAAGTAGGAAAAAGAAACTTACCAAATAGTATAAAAACAAAATTGGTTAAACTTATCCTCAATAGGCCAGATTTTCAAGTTTGTCAAGTAACCCCTAAAAGTATAAATCATAGCCTAGAATTAGAATATATAGCCCACAAAACAGTTATTATCCATCCTAAGAACTTGAATTTGTCAGATGGGCCAAACTTGTTTTACATGATGTGGCCCGTCACCCTTTAGGCCTTATTAAGAAGGGAGCGGCTATTGCAACCCCCCAAAGCTATTTGTTGCCCCCACCTTATTTCCCCACCCCTCAATTTATATACCCACCCTTCTCAAAGACTAAAATACCCTTACCCTTCTCACCTACCCCTCTCACCCACCCCATTCCCCCACACAACAGCTCCGGTACCTCCAAACTACCGGCGGCGGCGACGGCAGACGGCGGATTGTGCGAGCACCCCTTCTTCCTCTTCTCTCTTCTTCTCCTCTTCTTTCTTTCTTTCTTTTTTTTTTTTTTTTTCCTCTGCTGGTCAGATCTATGCAAGAGAGGTTTTTTTTTTTTCAAAACCTCCATTTTTTCCGGTAAGGAGGTTCTTCCTCTTTTTTTTTTTTTTTTTTTTTCTTCCTCTGTTGGTCAGATCTGTGTGTTTTCTGACGAAGGAGGTTTAAAACCTCCATTTTTTCCCGCGACGTGTTGGTCAGATCTGTGTGTTTTCTAGTGAGGGAGGTTTAAAACCTCCATTTTTCCAGCGATGGGAGGGAAGAGAAAGAAAAGGAAAGAAAAAAAAAAGAGGCTGTCGATGGGAGGGAAGAGAAGAAGAAAAGGAAAAGAAAAAGAAAGAAGAAAAAAAAAAAAAAAAAAGAAGAAGAAGAGGGTTTCGACGGGAGGGAGGGGAGTGAAGGCGACCTGTGCGGGAGAGGGGTTCTGGGACGGAAAGCAAAAAAAAAAAAAAAAATAAATAAATAAATGGAAAGAAGAAGAGAAGAAGAGGGAAGAAGAGGAAGGAAAAAGAGGGTCGCAGGTGGGGTGGGGTGTCGGAGCCTCGTCGTCACCGTCGCCGTCATTGTCGGGGTGGGGTGGGGGTAGGTGAGGGTGCTTAAGCCCTTTTTGATAAGTTTTGTATAATCATTTTTTTTAATTAAAAAATAAGGGGGGCAACTTATAGTATTGGGGGGTTGCAATAGCCGTTCCCTTATTAAGAATTATATAGCCCAAAGAATAATTACTATCCATTGAATACTAGTGTACGTGGGTTGGACCTCTCCAAGAGCCAATTAAATGAAGTTAAGTAAAGATGGGTCCACCTCTATGCCCGCTGATTTAGATGGGCTTCGTTATAAATTTGAACAAGATTGGATTAATGCTGGTTGAGAGTAGTTATTGCAACCCCTCAATGTTATTTGCATGCTCCACTTATTTGAATTTTTAAGATTGTATGAAAAATATAAAAAGTTCTTATGAAAACTGATCATGTAGTCTATTAGAAAACATCATTTTGAACAACTTTGTAAAGAAAGTTTTTCAAAATTTGTTGCTTTAAGTGAATTTTTTGGTCATTTATAGTTTTTATTTATGTTTCAGGCTAAAAAATCTACTTATACGACTAGATTTTGGGAAAACTTTCTTCTTAATATTATTCAAAATGATGTTTTCAAGTGGATCCCGTAACTAGTTTTTAGAAGGGTAAATTGCACTTTAGGATCCAAAGTTTGGGTCAAGTTTCAATTTAGGGTCCAAAATTTAAATTGCCTCAATCCAGTACCCAAATTATTAATTGAGATGCAATTTGGGGTCTGCTGTCAAAATTTTCCATATTATCCCTACTTTACCCCTTTTATGGGTTTAAAAATCCTATTTTACCCCTACCAACAACTAATAAATTTTTATATTTTAATCAAATTTGAATCAGTCTTATATTCTTTCTCATTCTAACAACATCTAATAAACCTTTATATTTTTCATTTACAAAGCACAAATTTGACCATAGAGTAATTTAGATATGGTTAAAATATAAAGATTTATTAAATGGTGATAAGGGTAAAATCGGGTTTTCAAACCCATAAAAGGGCAAAATCGGGATAATACTGAAAATTCTAATGGCAGACCCCAAATTGCAACTCAACTAATAATTCGAGTACTGAATTGACGTGATTTAAATTTTGAACTCTAAAGTGAAACTTGACCCAAACTTTGGACACTTAAGTGTAATTTACCCTTTTTATAAAAACCTTTTATAATTTCATAAAACAATAAAAATTAAAATAAGTTGAGTGTACAAATAACATTGAGAGGTTGCAATAACTGTCCGCTAGTTGGTTTTTCAAAGATAATAGGCTGGAGCTCTAGTGTTGCTACCCAGTTTTGGGCCTTGAGTGATGGATTCCAAGTTGCTTGTGAAAGAGGCATCCTAAAGCTTCCACCTAAAAGCTTCCACTAGGCTTGTGAAAGGAGCATCCCAAAGACTTAAAGAAGTGGCCGGTATAAATTGTGGGTTAAAGTTAAAATTTTAAATGAGACATTAATTATGGCATCTAAAGTTAAAATTATAAATGAGACCTTTTGTACAAGGCTTTTTTAATTAGTAGATTGATACTTTAGGAGGCCTAAGATGACTGCCTCAATTACTACCCTATTGAGCCACCCTTGTCCTACTAATTGCAAGTTGCTCTTGGTGAAGAATTGGAAGGTATACAGAAAAGGTGCATATGCTGCGCGCCTCGGCAGCTAAGAAAGGTGTTGCTATATATATATATCTATATATATATATATATATATATATATATATATATATATATATAAATATATAGCTTTGATCATGTGTGGGATATTCTGGATTATTACGTTCGATCACAACCATCCGTAAGCGACACATTATGTGCAGGATATTTTGATCACAGTCGTTCGATTATAGGCGTTGCTATATATATATACAGTTTCGATCATGTGCAAGATATTTCGATCATGTGCGGGATATTCCGGACTATCCCGCACATGATCAGTCCTATATATATATATACGGTTATGTTCCCATCAGCATGTGTTAATATAAGTTATATAAACACCATGCATTAGAGGTTATACCCCTTGCATTAGTCCAATGTACTTCATATCCTACAAAAACACAAGATACAACTCCCAATGCGAGTGTTGATATAAAATGACTTGTGTAAAATAATAAAATGTCAAATTTGGATGCTAGAGGGGGATGTATATATAATATTTACTTTATTTGATAGTCTTCCTAATGACTTGTGTAAAATAATAAAATGTCAAATTTGGATGCTAGAGGGAGTGGGTCGCCTACCCTCGCGTGTTACATTCTTAGTTGCTTAATGAAAGAAAGGCACATCACATGGGCCTAAAATTGACTTCTATTACTATGGGAAAAAAGCAAGGGGTCTAGCTATTACTAGCCCTCAATTTTATTTGTATCCCCTCACCTATTTTAGGTTTTTAAAATTTTACAAAAAATATAAAAAGTTTTTATGAAAACTAACCATAATTTCTATTAGAAAATAACATTTTGAAATTTTTTTTAGAAGAAAACAAAATGTTTTCAAAACCTATCGTTTAAGTGAATTTTTTGGTCATTTATGATCTCTATTTCATTTTTGATGAACAAGTTCACGTAAATGATAAATTTTGGAAAAACTTGCTTATGTAAAGTTGTTTAAAATTATGTTTTCTAATAGACCATGTAACTAGTTTTCATAAAAACCTTTTTTTTTTTCCATAAAATCTTAAAAAACTAAAATAAGTGGGATATAAATAAAATTGAAGTATGACAATAACCACCAAAAGCAGAGCCTACAATGGGCTTTGGACAAGGAAAAAGTGTCTACACAGGCAAAATCTATTCTTGGAATCTGAAATATAATATATATAAATAACATGTATATATATAAATCATATTCTCACTCCTCCATGTGGCACTGAGGTGAATAACCTCATTGATATACAAAGTCTCATATTAAGCCACCTCAGTAAATGAGGTGGACAACTTTTGCGTCAATCCTCTCTCTCTCTCTCTCTCTCTCTCTCCTTTGTGCACACTCCAAATCTTCATCTTCAACTTCAACTCGCAACGAATTTTTTCATTAATTGACTGAAATCATTATCGGGTATTGTTTTTGTTCCCCTATTTTTTTTGTGTGCCTTCATTCTTTATAATATGACTCAATGTTTAAAAACGTATACTCATTGTTTAAATCATGTGATGTTTTTAGCTTCATGTGATATTTTTTTTGCTTCCAACAATTTGTTTGCCATTTTAGATTACATATGTTTATTTATTTATCTTTTAGTTCTAAGTTCTAACATATGTTTTATTTTGCAAGATGTTTATTAAACGATGTAAGCCTATGGTATTCAGTATTTGTGGGGGAAAATTCCTAGTCAAGGTCTACCCTAGAATTTCCATTTCTTCTTCAATGTGATGTTGATTGAGCCGGAGGGACATCGACGTCTTTTGTTCCCCTTCTCTCTCTTTTAGGAAAGTCTTGGGTTGGGACCTGCAAAAGGTTCTCCAACACGTGCTTAAGTAAAAAAAGGCCCAAAAAAAGATAGATTTCTTAGAATTTACTGTGCATACCTTTGTGGATCATTGATAACCCTATTTATATTTCATGATTGAGGCGAAGGGTTTCTAGAAGATGGGACAGATGTCATTATCCTGTAGATTCCTTTTTGCCCACTCTTTACTGGGTAAGTGACTCCTTTCTTGTGACGTCAGCCCTTAAGGACACGTGGAGGTTAATTTGGGCTTCCCACTTGTCTTACATCGAGAAAGGTTGCATGTGGTAGTGGGATGATCCTTCATGTTGCCTGCAACTGTTATGTTTATTGAGATTCATGTTCATGTAGGTTGTTCAAAATCTATTTTGCTATTTTGGACTATTATCCCTGAGCTTACAAGGCAAAGGAGGTGTGCGGCTTGTTTTGTGGAGGAATGTCCATCAGAGAACCATGCTCTTCTCCATACCAATCGAGCTCGTTAGGCAATGCTGTGCTCTAGAGAGCTTTTAGACTGTTATGCCATATTGTTTGGAGTTTTATTGGTTGACCTCTTTAGGAATATTCATCCAATCGTGCTCCTTATTTCTCTAAAGAGTTCTTTATCTGGGCTTTTGAGCTCGGATCACCTGTACTGGTTTAGTTGTAATGATCAACTTTGTTGTTTCCTCATTAATAAAGAGGTTGTTGCATGCCTAGGGGTGTAAAATGGGTTGGGTTGGATTGCTCTTCGTGCGGGCTGGACTAAGCTTGAGTTGGGCCTAGTTGGGCTTTAGTATTATTCGGGTTGGGCTAAAGAAAAAAACTCTAAGCTCGAGCCCAATCTTGGGTTTAAGACATGCTTTGAGCTTATGTTGGGCCTCAGGGTTGGGACAAATTCGGGCTAATATCTTCTTTATGATTTATTTATTAGATAACATTTAAACTCTATAAAATTTCTATACGTAAAATGTTTATAATTTATAAAGACATTTGCAAACATTGATATGATTTAGTAACTTTTGTTATTTATAATAAGACATTTGTAAATGAATCATTGACTAAAATATATTCATTTTATTAATTGAAGAAAAAAAATGGAAGACATAAATATAATCGTTTGGTGTTTTTTCTTATTTGTTTGTTTGTTTGTATATTTTATTTCAATTATTTTTTAATCTCATATGAATCTAGTAATAATAATAACTCATATAGTCATATGATAATAATGTATTATTTACTATAAAATGGGTTACTTCGGGCTAGACCTTAGTTTAGGGCCATTGGGTTGGGCTTCGGGCTAGGCTGGACTACAAATCCCAACCCTAAGCTTGCCCATCTTTAAGATTGGGTTAGGGCTGGGCTAGGCCTAAATGGGCTATAGGCTAGGCTTAGCCCATTTTTTTTGGGCTGGGCTAAGGCGGGCCATGGGCCCATGGACTAATTATTTTACACCCTTACGCCGTTTCATTCCCCCATGTGACTTTTATTGCTCTAGCCATCACTTTAGGGAGCAGTTATTGCAACCCCCCAAAGCTATTTGTTGCCCCCACCTTATTTCCCCAACCCCCCCAATTTATATACCCACCCTCCTAAAGACTAAAATACCCTAACCCTTCTCACCCACCCTTCTCACCCACGCCACTCCCCCACACAATAGCTTCAGCACCCCCAAACTACCGGCGACGGTGATGGCGGACGGCAGGACGCCTTCTTCCTCTTCACCCACCCCTCTCACCCACGCTACTCTCCTACACAATAGCTCCGGCACCCCCAAACTACTGGCGACGGCGACGGCGGACTCCTTCTTCCTCTTCTTTCTTTCTTCTTCTTCTTCTTTTTTTTTTCTTTTTTTTTTTTCCTTTTGTTGGTCAAATCTGTGCAAGGGAGGTTTTTTTTCAAAACCTCCATTTTTTCTAGCGAGGAGGTTCTTCCCCTTCTTTTTTTTTTTTTTTTTTTTTTCCCGGTGATAAGAGGGAAGAGAAAGAAATAGAAAGAAAAAAAAGAGGCTACCAACGGGAGGGAAGAAGAGAAGAAAAGGAAAAGAAAAGGAAAGAAGGAAAAAAAAAAGATTTCAAAACTCCATTTTTTTCGGCAAGAAGGTTATTCCCCTTCCTTTTTTTTTTTTTCGGGCGACAAGAGGGAAGAAAAAGAAAAGGAAAGAAAAAAAAAGAGGCTGCTGACGAGAGGGAAGAGGAGAAGAAAAGGAAAGAAGAAAAAAAAAAAGAAGAAGAGGGTTCCGACGGGAGGGAGGGGAGTGAGGGCTGCCGGTACGGGAGAGGAGGAAGGAAGAAAGGGAAGAAGAGAAGAAGATGAGAGAGGAAGAAGAGGGTCGTTGGTGGGGTGGGGTGGGGTGGGGTGGGGTGGGGTGTCGGTGTGAGGACCCAAGGCTTGATTCATGAGAATTTTTGGTTAGGATGTGTTGAGGTATGCTTTGGGGAGGCACACACCTCTTTTTGTGCATATAGAGTTATTTGGTCGACTGTAGGTTGTTTTGGTCGACTATATTGCAGACAGAATGTCACGGTACTGTTCCTTAGGGAATTTTGGTCGACTGTAGGTTGTTTTGGTCAACTATATTTCAGACAGAATGTTACGGTACTGTTCCTTAGGGAGTTTTGGTCGACCACTTTCTGTTTGGTCAACCATAACGCACGAATTTCAGCTTAAGGTCCAGATTTTTTTATAGGATGTAAACCATTTTACCCCTCATTTATTCTTCCTTTAAAACCTGGATTCTGGAGGGTTCTCACCCATTGCTCAGCCGATAGAGAGAAAGAAAGAGAGGAAGAGAAGGAGAAGGGGGCGGAAGCTCGACGGCGGCTCGTTGGAGCACTGCAGCTCCGATCCGACGCCGACAAGCTCGGATCTAGTGTATTTTGGCCTGATCTATGCATGTATAGTTGTGGATTTGCATTTATTCACTCTATTTTTGAGGTAGGGGCATTTTCTCATCTTAAATCATTGAAGCATGGGGGTTTTGGGTTTAAATCATGTAAAAATACATGTATTTGGCATGCTTCGCATAAATATCATGCATGTGAGCATATTTTATGGGTTTTGATCAATTTTGGAAAATCTAGGATTTTGTATTATACCCTAATTGGGTTATATGTATGTTACATTTTAAACCCTCACATGATTTGGGATATATTGGGTTGATTTACATACCCCATTTGTTACATTCTTGTTATTGATGAAACCCTTATATGTTTAAGGGCTTGATGGGTTGGTTTTAAAACCTATTGGACTATTTTGTGTAGTCAAGATGTTGAAGGCCACTTTTATATCAATGTTTTTGAAAACCACGATTTTGAAAAATGGTTGGAAAATGATTTATATGAATTATCGGGGTTATTTCATATGATTTAATTGCATAAACCTGTTATATGGTTTTCTTGGAAAATTTATATAATTTTCTGGTGTATATGAGAATTATGAAATTGGTAAATGAAAAGATAAGTGGTGATGATATGGATATGCTGATGAGGGCTACTGGAGACAGGATTACTGCGGTCCCAAAGGAATGGGACGTCGTGCCGTATTTTCCTATCCTTTAGTCCTGGGCTATGTGCCCGAATAGAGGTTACTGCGCGCGGTCCCAGATAGGGATGTCTTGCCGTGTTTCCTCTTGAGGTTATTGCGGTCTCAGATAGGGATGTCTTGCCGTGTTTCCTCTTATTCCGCGCGCGAGGGCCCCACATGACTTGGGAGGATTTATCAGTTTGAAAGACTGATATTATGGATTGCTAAATATGGCGGATGATGATTATTGGCTTATAAAGCCGTAATGTGGTATCTGAAAATGATGGATAATTCATTAGTAAAATGAGGATTTTGATAACCTCTTTAATAAGGAAAAAGGGGTGTGGGTATTAAATGATTTAACTTTTGCAGTTTATTTCATTATAGCGTATCAATTTTATTTACTGGAAATTTATATCGCAAACTAATAATGGTTTTGCAGGGATTCTTTCAATATATATATATACTGTGGTTTTGAAATCTCGAATTATTTTTGGAAAAATGTTTTCCTACTGAGCGTGTAGCTCATACCCCCCACAGTTTTTCTTGCAGGTCATATTTTCAAAATAAAGCTTGACCTGGTTTTTGGGAAGCACATCAGCATGCTTGCACTCATATAGAGAAATCATTGTATTTTTATTTTGGCTAAAAGCCTAGGCATGTATTAATTTTAATTCATGGCCTGTAATAATTAATTCGTAGTAAGGTGGACTTAATGGGACCTATGTGGCTATGATGCAGCCTTTAATTTATTTATTTGGAAAATTGTGTAGATGCCTGGAAATGATTATAAATGTGTTTTCTACAGGTTTTATAGTTAGTCGATAACTGGTATGTCCTATTTACAGACGGGACCATGCCAGATTTTCTAAAAATATTTTCAAAAGAATTATTTTTATTAAACATCTACCAAATTTGGCTTTAAAAATGGTTTTCTTACTACTTAACTAATGGCCCCCATTTCGGGTCGTTACAGTCGGAGCCTCGCTGTCGCTGGTGGGGTGGGTGAGGGTACTTAAGCCCTTTTTGGTAATTTTGCCCCGTAATTTTTTTAATTAAAAAATTTGGGGGGCAACTTAGTGTATTGTGGGGTTGCAATAGCTATTCCCCTTATCTGTCTTACAGTTGTAATCATTATCTTCCATAAATGCTTTGTCTGTTGAGTCAGCCCTAGTAGGGTTTCTCTTATTTGATAAAATGTCATATTTACCCTTAACTCTGTACACGTGGCATCGTGGGGATTTTTATTTCCCACAGTATTCGAGGATTAGCATAAATTGGCTTTTTGGTTTGCACCCAGTTGTTTTGATGTGTTGAGTTTTATGTTTTGTTTTGGTTTCTTTGGATGTGTTTGCTTCTTGGGACCTGTGTTCTATATTGTATCTTTTCTTTCCTTTTATCAATGAAGTTAAGAAAGAATTACTATCAATGTGGTCACCGAATAGTATGTTTATGACTGGCCTCTTAAATTGAGTGCAATTGGTCTTTTGAAGAACAATTGTGATGCACAAACTATTTCTTACTTATGATTTTGTATTTGACTTTAGGTATTAAGTAGTGGTTGAGTAATGTTTCATAGATTTATTTCTTAGTTATCAAAGGAATTTTATATTAATATATATATATATTAACATAACAAAATTATGACTTCATATCTTGTGCGTAGTACAAGTCTAAGACTAGCTAGTTATTTTAATATTTGTGCCGCCTAATTGCCTTTGACAAAAATGGAAGAGAAATTTTGTACTCTGGAATATTGGTAATGAGAAGAAATCAATTCAAAAGTGGTTTAATTGAAACAAAGGTGGAGAGTTTATGTAGATTAGTTGATTAATGACATCCTATAACATTGAAGTCAGCCAAAAGGGGCTTTAGGAAAAAAATGGTGATGAAAGTTTGCCACTACAAGGGATTAGGAATGTTGTGAATCCACTTCCTTTCCCATGTAAAACGTACGTACTTTCTCCTCAGCAAACCTCAACGAAGGCTTTGCTACCAGTCTGCCCACTTTTGGGTCATGTAGAGGGAACAAGAAGACATCTATAGGTTTTCCCCATCTTAGATGGATTTGAGCCTACACGACATGTTAATGACATTGAGGTTGACCTGTGGGTTTGTCCACATTGGAGAAAAAGAAAGAAAGAAAGTGACTTACATTATGTTTGGATAAGGAATTTTGAGGTGAAATTTGCTTTTGAAATGGAATTTGTAAAATTTTTGTAAGGATGAGATGGAGAAAATCCTTATAAAAATTTTACAAATTCCATCTCAAAAGCAAATTCCACGTAAAAATTCCTTATCCAAACATAGCGTTAGGGTTTCTTTGGATGTCCTATTCAAAATAAAACAATTCATAAAGCTTTATATTGTATTGAAAGCACAAATCTATTACCTTGAATTAACAAATTCACAAAAATGATAGTGATCATCACAAATAATAGTGGAAATTCGAAATAGTGGTATTTTATCAATTTTTAAGAATTGATCCAATAACATCAACTATAGTGATGACTCCAACTTTTAAAAATATTATAATTCAAGGTTTGCGGGTTATTTGTTTTGGAGGGGAGTATTAGCATTTTGTTTTAAAAAAAACACCTTTTTGCTGCCCAAAAAATGAAAAAAAAAATTCTAATTCAAGGGAATAGATTTGTGCCTTCAATGTTATATAATTGGGAAAATTAGTGAAAAGTCCACTTTTTAGAACTTATAAATGTATAAGTCCAAAGCTAAATCTTATGCAACCATAAGTTACTTTTAAATGAAACGGTAGTATTTTTATGAGAGTCTTAAGTACATAAAGTCAATTATACCTTTAAGTTGTTATTTTTTGTTTTCAAACTTTAAAATAGCATAACTTTTAATTTATATATCGGTTTTCAATAAAATTTATATTTTTGAAAACTATTCATCAAGACATTCGAAACAAGATCCATGTTAGATATGAAATTATGTATAAAAAAATAAATAAAAATAAATAAAAAAAACGCAGTTACATTGAATACATGTAATTGTTTGTAATAGTTATATGAACAGTTACTATGTTACTGTTTAACAAAAATTAAAATTAAAATATTTTTAATAGAGTTTAAATTTAAATTATTGTTTTGTGAGTATATTTAACTGTTAATTCTGAATAAAACAATTAATTTTGATATTAGTAGCAAAAGATTTTGTAGATTTGACAAAAGATAATGTTTTCTAAAACTATTACATGTAATTGTTTTTAAACAATTACATGTAATTGTTTCAAAATTCACTGACTAAATAAAAGAAAATTAGGAGGAATTGATATGAAACACCTACACTTCCACAAATTACTCACACAATGAAACACCCATGACCAAAGCTTGACCCATGACTATACTACGTGAGTAATTGAACCCACACAAAAACAGTTTCATTCAACTGTTTTGAAACATTTATATATAACTGTTTTGCTATATGTAATTGTTTTTAGATGTAACTATTTATAGATTTGTACAGAAGAAATGGTGAATGTAAAACAATTATATGTAACTGTTTATGCTATATGCTTATATGTAATTATTTTTTGATGTAATTGTTTACAGATTTGTGTAAAATAAATGCTGAATGTAAATTAGTTTATGAACTTATATATGTATAATTGGTTTTAGATGTAAATTAGTTTATTTGTATAAGTTTCCTGCATTGACTTATTCCTCTATAAGACCTATAAAAGTAGACTTTTCGCTAATTTTCCCTGATATTTATCATGTTTTTTCATGTCCATCAAAACAATTGAGTTACCAAACTTAGCACAAAAAAACATATATATATATTGTTCCGTTTTTGGGTAAATTTTTAAAAATGTTAAATAAGAAAAGAGCATTCAAAGGGGGTTAACTTTATCAATGTTCTGATTCGTGGCATCCTTTAGCTTGCCTTGCTAGTTTCACCCCAATAGCTTTGCGAGGGAAATATGGGACGATGCTGAAGAAATAGAGTGATACCACTTGCTAACATTGGGAATCACTCATACACATCATTAGCTCATTTATTTGCTGCGTGTACTTTTAATTATTTCATCCTTTGTCAGAGGATCCCCAAAGATATAAGACTATTCAAAAACACTCCTCAAGCGATTTGAGGCTCAATTTAGTATGGAGATTAAGAGATCTAAGTAGCCACGAAGGAGGAGAGAGGTGCTCAAACTAAAGGCAGTGGACACGAAACTTTAACGAGCACCATGAATGGAGATGGGCGACGGCGAGATCATGGAGCATACTGTGGTCTTCAACGTTTGGATTCATCCAGAGAAGAGAGATAGAGACAGAGAATGAGACGGGGTTATCACAAATTTACCCAATTAGAGGGTATTTTGGTTTGAAAAAATGCAATGTGTACCTTAGGCTATATAAGTTTTGAATGTGGACTTATGATTATACGAGTCCAATTATATGGACTTGTGGCCAAAAGTCCTTGTAAAATTTGTTGAATTGTTTAATTTGGAATTGGACATCCAAACAAACTTTTAATATAGAATTAATGAACTCATCACTAATGGGCTTGAGCTTTTGACTTGTTTATTGGGCTTGTTATATTGGATTTTAAAAACTCTCTTTAACTCACAAGAAGGGACCTCAGTCCTGTTGCTAATTCGACATGACCTTAGTCCATGGCTCTAACCTGTGGGCCATGGTCGTTACCTCATTTTTCTTTCATTTTTATTGGCCAGCCTACCACCAACCCATCATCTATGGGACTATAATGGAGTCAAGGTAAGCTGAGTAGTAGGTTGCTTAGGCCTAGTTAAATAAATTCATGAGGTCGAAAGAGAGGGGACAAATAAAGAAAGAAAGATATTGATTGTCTACTGAGTGAGTTCGAATAAGCTTCTTATAGAATCGATCTTGAATCGCACTAAAATAGTTTGGTTGTTTAAATTAAGTTTTAAGGGTAAAGATCATTTTAGTATCTTGAATTTTTTTTGAAAATTCCTATGTGGTACCCAAACTATTTTTCTTTTCAATTAAATACCTAAACTTCACGTACTACCGTGACTCAATGTGGTCCTTATCCCAAACGCCGTCCAAATAGTTGATGAGATAATCACATGAATGGACACCTAGCATCTTACATGTCAAGGGTAGTTAAAACATAATAGAATTTAAAATATATATATATATATATATATTTTGCTAAAACTTTTGTTATATAAAATCAGAACTTTTTATTTTGTTTTCTTTTATAAATTTAGGTACCAAAATTGAAACTAATTATAATGTAGAGGGTAATAAAAGTGTTTATTCAATTATTACGTTTTTATTACCTTTGACACGTAGGCTCTATGTAGGATAATAGGTGTCCACTCATGTAATTATTTGGACGGCATTTGGGGTAAGGACAACATTAAGTTACGGCTGTGAAATTTTGATATTAAATTGGGAAGAAAAATAGTTTAGGTACCGCATTGGGATTTTAAAAAAAAATTGAATGATTTTTACCCAAGTTTTAATGAGTTTATTGAGCTTATGAGTATTTTATTTGAGCTTGCTTCAATAAATTATATTAAGGATAAAAACAAGAAAATAATAATAATGATGATGATTTTTTTTTTTTTTGCTTTCTAAGCAATGCAAAAATCTAACCTACCTAAACCCCATGTGTCTCGTGGGCTGAGTAGGTGATAGATGACATGTGTCATGAATTCCCAACTTCTATAAATAGAAGTTTCTTAGTAGCTAGCACCTACCGTTTCTACTAGAGTAACATATCATCAGTTAGCATTTAGCAGTCAAATAATTAAATAATGAAATTTTTTCATTTGTATCCATGCTTTTCCATCATTCATATATAGGTGACTCGTTCCTTAATTGAAACAAGAAGAACAAGTTAACTAATTATTATTATTATTTATTTTTTTTTTTTTGGGGGCTCACAATTCGTCATGTTTTTTACCCACAATTTTTCGCATTCCTTTCATTAATTTATTGATTTTAGTTATAAAAAAAAAAAAAAAAAAAAAAACTCCACTTGATGATGTTTTGCTGTTAGACTTGAAGAAATTCTTCTCAATTTTTTATGAATAATTAATTGCTATTGCCCATAATTTATTTTTTTTTTTATTCCCTCCGTCCCACAAAAATAGGCGGTCATTTATGCAACTTATTTTTGTCCCAAAATGTTTTGACTTATCTTTATAGGACGGAGAGAGTAAATTCTTTTAAACGAAATAAAAAAAAAAATTAAAGCTAAAATAATCAAATTGAGCCAATTTTGTGACATTAATTTGATGTATGTAGCGGTATGGTGGATCCACTATAGTACGTTCTTCATGGAACCCTAGCTCATTGTCCAATCCCTTCCCATCCTTTATCTAATGCATTGGCTGGTCATGACCTATGTGGTGCACGTGAGTTAAGCATCGATTATGCATATATAACTGTTATACCACGTGGTATGATGATGTGATATAATTGAACTAATACATTCATGTCACATATCATTATAGATAAGTTATAAAAAAAAAAAAATACCTGAATAAGAAGAATTATAACTACGTCATTACAAGCTGATATGTGGCATTAATTTATTGAATGATTATACCACATCATCATGCCATATGATATAATGGTTGTATTAATTAATCTTTCGTGGTGAAAAGGACAACTAAACATATTCTTTCTTACTTTTCACATTCTCACAAACACGAAAAAAAATGGGTTGATGGAATTCACCATTACAAGACATATATATATTGTGCAGTGGTTTAGTCTGATTTCTATAGAAGCTAGGATGGTACCTTATTCCATAGGTGTCCCTGTGGTTTTTTTTTCATTTTTGTTTGGACAATCAATAGAACCTATACCGTTTAACCTAATCCTCATTTACTATCAACAAATGAGTTTCAAATATTTTTTCATAGCTTTAAACCTGGTATCACTTATTTGACAAATGAAATTAATGCCATTAAATTACCATGTCATCGACACCCTGTAGTTTCTTTGTACAGGCGTTTCCCTATTATGTATTCTTGATATATATTATTATTAATAAAGTTAGATTTTGCCTAACCAAAAAAAAAAAAAAAAAAAAAAAAAATTGAAAGTGACATGGGCTGATGGGCAATTAAACCACCGGTCCAAGTCAATTATCAACCCCTACAGAGCTAACGCCAAAACCCCACCGTTTAGTTCCATATTTTCCATTTTTTTGTAAGTCCATATTTTTACCACATTTATTGGGCTGCCCTCTCTCTCTCGCTCTCTCTCTCCTCTCTCCTCTCTCTCTCTCTCTCTCTCTGCCGGTTCCATTTGGGTTCTATATATGATCTTCTCCATAACTGTTAAATTTCTAGCAGATCGATCGATTTTAATGAGGAAACCTTGCCGTGAGAAGAAAGACATGAATAAAGGAGCATGGTCGAAGCAAGAAGATGAGAAGCTCATTGATTACATCCAAAAACACGGCAAAGGCTGCTGGAATTCGCTTCCTCAGGCTGCAGGTATCTCACGCGACCATAAACATGCACACACACTGACACAGATTTATTTATTTTTAATTTCTCCTTTCATGTTTTCTCCTTAATTAGATGAATTTAAAGAAATACAGGGTAATACAAAAGTGCTATCTGATAGTGTTTTCCTGATCATCTTGTCACTTGTTGATTAGGCTTGCTTCGTTGTGGTAGAAGTTGTAGGCTGAGATGGTTAAATTATCTAAGGCCAGACCTTAAACGAGGAAACTTCAGTGAAGATGAAGAGGACCTTATCATCAGGCTTCATGCACTCCTTGGCAATCGGTACGATATATATCTTATATTAATACCATTACTCTCTAGCTTCAGTCATATATTCTCTAAAAATCCTCCAACACAAGCAAGCCAGTACAACACTACGGCGTGATTCTATATTGTCAACTGATTAGTGTTTTGCCTAGCAACTAATATGCTGAAACCTTTTATATTTTGGTAATTAAGCTACCTAAAGATATACAAATATATTAAAATACAATAAATTAAGAGCAAAAGAAGCCCTAGCTAAAAGCAAGCTAGAGCCCTCAAAGGGAGCACAACAATAGAGGAAACACTATAGCATAGTTCCCAAACATAAGGAAAAACCCTAACAAACACAAAAAAAAAAAAAAAAAAAAAAAAAAAATGCTTGAATCAATCTTTTCCCATAATTGGCTGAAACCTGATTGTATTAGTTGCCGCGTATTCCTTATATATAATACGTGAACAACTTTGTTATATTCTTTTCAGGACATGTAATTATACTATCAGCCAGTACCTATTACTTAGTGTTTTTAGACTTTTGTTTTTGTTTTTTTTATCAGCAAAAGAAAACCACTTTTATTAATCAAAACACAGACTAAGCTATCACAATCACAAACAAGAACCACTGCACAAATATAATACCAAACTAAAGCGGGGGGAAAGCATCCAAACTTAACAAGATGCTAAAGGAAAACTACATGCACCCAGCAGACCTCGATCCCACCCAGAAAAAGACCAAAACTAGCTATAACTAAAACCAAGCAAGGAAAGGGCCGGGACAGCTCTATCAACACCAGCTCTAGCCAAAGAATCGGCAACCATATAAGATTCTTGATGTTTTCAAATTTATTTTGAGTGAAACCATTTATATATTTAAGATAGTCATAATAATGTCAATGTTAACATGCATGACTGATTTAGGTGGTCATTGATAGCCGGAAGGTTACCAGGACGGGCGGAAAACGTGGTGAAGAATTACTGGAATTTTCACCTAAAGAAAAAACTAATACAGATGGGCATTGACCCCAATAATCATCCCCTTAGTCTCATCAAATCAGGCACTAGCAAATTGTTAGATACCACAAAGAGCCAGGCACCGGAGGCTGCCAACTCCATTGGGAATCACAATCAGGTCTCGGATTCTACAAGTGGCCCAGCAGAGAGCAACACAAGCAGTTTGCCTGACTTGAATATTGATCTTACTATAAGCACTGCTCCACTAGTTACTCTTGTGGAAGAGAGGCAACAACTTGTTGCGCCAAGTAAAGCCAAGGACATTGATCATATCCCTGCCCTTCCAACACTTCTTCTCTTTAATTAAGGGGTGATTGGATACATGAATCGGCATATCTCCCGCCTAATATGGGTTTTTAAGCCATTTAGGTTAGAGGGAAGATGTCATTAGAGTACAGCATGAAGAAGATATATATGTACGTAGAGTAGTCTTGGTAAAAAGGCTTGAAAGTGTAAAACTGGAAATTATTATTATTATATATGCTTGTAGTTCTTATCGATCGGGTTGAATGATTTACTTTCTTCCTTAGTTTTCTATTCATTTATGTTTTCTCAATTGGCATTAGAGTCGAACTAGCGTCACTGTTGTGGGGCCGCATGTCTTGAGCCATGGAATATCATGAGTCGTGCACCAGGACGAGTGCATGTGGGTGGAAACATCGATCGTGTGGTTGGAAATGTGGAATTTGGGCGCGTTGTAGAATGTCACGTCGCCTAGCTAGAAAAAGGTGCTAGCTAGGTTATGTCTGGAGGTCTCCCCTTAACATATAAGACATGTTTTGAAGCTGTGAGCCGATGAGTAAAGCAGGCAATATCTTGTACTGTAGAAGGGTGTGGGGTTACAAATCGCATGGAAACTTATAATATCTTGGAGCTTTTGGACAGTTGTTTTTTCGGGTGTTCTTTTTTATTGTTTGTGGAGTTTTCTGTAGAAATGTGTTTTGTTTTGTTTTGTTTTGGTGTTTTCTATGTAGGGGTGTGTGGGCTTAGTTTGTGATTGTGGTTTGGGGTGTGGTTTTTAGTGCGGGTTGCTTTTGCAGTTGGACTTAGGTGTAATCTCTCTTAATATTAATATATTATCTCTCTTGTGGCTCAAAAACACATACAAGATTGCTTTTCGAGCGAGGAGCCTATGAAAAAGACGAATACTGCTTATCAGAGCCTCGACTAATGGTAGGCAACTACAACAGCAGCAACCTAGCTTTTTGATGATGGGAGTTCAGCTTTTTTGAGAGCTAATTTTTAGGATCATGAAGTCGGACGAGGTTTATATCAACGGTGGGGCTTGTAATTTAGCCTATTTATTCAATCAACACATCTAAAGAATTGGTCAAGTTCAA
The DNA here is from genome assembly GCA_039720395.1 of Liquidambar formosana. NCBI lineage: Eukaryota > Viridiplantae > Streptophyta > Magnoliopsida > Saxifragales > Altingiaceae > Liquidambar > Liquidambar formosana. Next base: position 15,702,076 of record CM077828.1, on the reverse strand, counting down.
CTAAAGTTTAGTGTAAGAATAATCTTTAATGTAATTAAAAAACAATACGAGATTAGTTTGATTATGAATCTGACATTAAAGATGAGCAAACCTCTATTTTAGGAAATGGTGATTCATATATATATATATATAAATATCTATATATATATATATATATATATATATATATACTAGTTGATGTACACATGCGTCGCATGTGGGTTTTTTGTTTTTTTTTTTATATTAATTTTGAAAAAATTTATCGTATTTTGTAGAGAAACACTTACCAAATAAGGTAAAAGACGTTGTTAATGGAGAAAGAAGAATTCAGAATCCCGCTATTAATGGAAAAAGCAGTAGAATTCAGAATTATGTAGATGATCTATGTTAAGATTTAAGGTTTTATACAAATTTGATTCTCTATTTATGTGGTTTTACGAATTAAAGTATACAAATTATAATATACTTTGAATTCACATTTATATTTATGTACGTGTTTTATATTTTTATTTCCTATTCCAATCAATGTATTGTTTATAAGGGTAGAATTATAGTATACTTTGAATTCCTATTTATATTGATGTGTTTTATATTCTTATTTCCTCTTTATGTGTTTTATTTTTTATATTCCTATTTCCTTTTCCAATCAATGTACCGTGTATAAGGATAGTGATGCATTTAAAATATAAAATAAGGGTATATTGGTCAATCAAAAGCTTTTCTGACATTCAGCCTTTTATAAGTTGTATAAATATAGATATAGATAGATGAAATTCAAGAAGGTGCAAAATAAAGATTTTTAATAAGTTAATGGCTTGTTTGGGCATCCAATTCAAAATTAAACAATTTAAAATTTTTTGTATAGGGTTGAAAGTAGAAATCCATCACTTGATATTAGAATATTTTAAAATATTAGAGTTATCATTGATATGGTAGAATCAATTCAAAGGAATTTATGAAATACCACTATTTTGCATTTTTACTCTTATATGTGATGATGACCATTATTTTCTTGAATTTGTTAATTCAAGATGATGGAATTGCGTCTTCAATACTATATAAAATGTTTTGAATTGTTTAATTTCGAATTAGACAACCAAACAGGCCCTAATTTATTCCATAGATACGCTAGAGATGGTTCTTATAAATTATTAGTGTTTTCTGCTCGTTATTGCAATGTCAATGTTGGAAAAGACTTCTATACATATATATATATATTGTTATACAAATTGCAAAGCAATTCACAACAAGTTCTGGCTTTGAGTTAATGAGGGTATTTTCCAATTAAGTTAATGGATCAATAACGGTTATCATATTTACATATAGATAATCAATAAGAGATGAACCAATTAAAAGCCACTGCACGTACAAGAGCTGGTAAATAGTTGTAGAAAGCTTGGATGTTAACCCTTCATTGCTGGCTTATAAATGGTAACGTACGCGACGTCAACCCCTAATTCAAGAATTGAAAATTCAGTTTCAGACAGTTGAAAACATGTCTTGAGGAAAAATATAATTCCCGCCAATTAATCAGTTTTCCGTCAAGACTCCTGCAAACCAAACAAACTTTTTAAGGTACGAAACATTCAAACCAAATTCATGGCTAGGATAAATCCTATGTCAAGTGGATAAAAGAGTTCAGCTGGTGACCAAACATTCAAACCAAATTCTTGCCTTGTATGAAACGAACTAGCCAGTACGGTGCGACCTAGTTGTGTGCACATTATTCAAATTTTGGGGTTCTAGCTAAGTATGCATATGACCAAATCAGCAGAATGGTTGAGTAGTTTGCTAAAAGAGTTTGGTTGCAATTCCACAGGCATGTTGACCTACCAAATGTTCGAGACAAACGTGCAGACCACACTGAAATCTTGTACGTTTTTCTTCACTTAATCATGCTACTTATGAATATATGCTTCCTACATCACTACTCCAACACAAAAAAAGGCAAAAAAAAGAAGGGTAGTACTCTTAATTAAAGTAGAAAATGTATGATGAACAACCAAAGAAATTATTTTCGGGTTGAACGAAATGTTCCCTTTTGTTTTTTTGCTTCACTTCATTTTGAGTAAGATCTCAGCTGGGCGACTATGGCGATAGCTTTGGAATTTCTATGGTTAAGTAGAATGGGCACAACAAAATACACTTGTGTAGATCAGAAAGATAAAGGACTTCACGGTCCTTGATAATTAAGTGACGTACGCTAAACTGGCTCCTAAAACATGGATTAAATAGGAAAATTCATGAAATTCTTTCCGAATGAATTGTGTAAATCAAATTTGCCCATTTTGATCGCGATGCAATATTGGCATTTATAAAATTAATTAAAAAGATAATTATTTATTTGCATTTTGTTTTGGAATGAAAAGAAAAAATTACCTTGCCAATGAATTCCCAATGAAATGTCAGGATCCTCAATTCGCTACAAAATTTTGGTTGTTGGTACATACTTAGTGGGAGCATGCATATGTGCAGACTGTCATGGAAGAAAACCAAACTACACATAGGAGGACTAGAAGAAATCAACCAGAATTGTCTTATTGAGAAAAAACATAATATGTGATGCAGAATATTCTTCGCAAAATCATAATGATATTCATCTAACTTCTGTATTGACAAGGAATTTCGACCATATATTGAACGACCAATTATAAAGTCGCATGAGTGGTGCCAATAGTTAATGCAGAATTAAAGCAGAACCTACAAAAGATACCACTGGATATTGTGACTACCCCATATATAAAATGTCCAATCAAATGGCCAGTAGGCACTCATACATGGGCATACGAAATTAGTTATAACTTTGAAAAGAAAAGAAACGAAATGTTAACGAGGGCATCTCAAGTCATTAGACTAATTCTCCTGTGATACAAAAATCACCCATAAGTTTATGTATCTAATAATGAAGGAGTAAAAACTAAAATTCAGGAGTTACGGTTCCTAAGCCGGGGTCCTTTACCATCTGAGATATCTTCACAGGTTAAGAAATAGTTAGAGTTGATAAAGCTAGCTTTTAAGTTGAGTCACGCGTATAGACAAGCTAACTATAATGCGGATTTTTATTTTTCACTTTTGACAATTGATAGAATCTATCTCCAACCCTAAACTCCCCTAATTTCAATAAATATGTGTCGATGTTTTTTTATAGTTTGAATCTGAGATCATTCATTCAAAAGTTAGGAGAATGCCAATTTACCCAAGAGGGGGAAAAAAAAAAAGACAAAGGAAAAGAAACTGAGTTCATAACCAGCTGTCAATATTAAGATATTTTTTCTTGAAATCGATCATTGATTACACGTACTCAACCATATAAGAGTAAATTTGGACATTGAAATGCCTAAAGTGACCCTTTATATATTGTAATGATATATAATGCCTTCCATCTAGACTCCAGCTCCTTTAATTTCACTGTGTAGATATTTCTTCAATTCCACCATCATATCATTGCATCACAAGAACGATGTCTAAGAATTTGTGTGATAAAATTTGCGAGGCTGTAGATTCTGCTATTGTATGGTCAGTTTGGATATCTAGAAATGAGGTGATATTTAAAGGTAATCAATTTACTTGGAGGGAATTAAGTGGCCTGATGGGGTAGTTCTTGGATTAAATTAAAGCAGAGAGATATGATCGACTAGATTTTTTATTTCTCCCAAAGTGTTGTAGTTAATTATTTGCCAACTCTAATTATCTGTGTTAAGTTTTCAATCTAATTACCTAAGCTACTAGGTAGAGAATCCAAACCCGTGCAGGCCTAAAAAAACAAAAAACATGTCTATCATGGCTTGTCATATGGATAACAAAGAGAGGTTTACTTATAAGCCACAAGTTGAAATTTTTTGGACCCAGACAAGTATATTAATTCAAGCCCAAAACATAGAATAAGCTTGTCACCTAGATAAAAACATGGGTCTAGCTATTACCACCCCTTAATTGTATTTGCACCCCTACATTTATTGGTCATTTATGGTCTCTGTTTCGTTTTTGGAAGAAATTTTGAGAAAACTTTATTTTTAAAAATTATTCAAAATGATGTTTCTAATGGTCTACACAACCAATTTTCATAAAAACTTTTTATTCTGTTCATAAAACTTAAAAACTAAAAAAAATGGGGATCGAGTACTTTCATGTATGTGGTTCTTGCTTAGGATTGAGGGTGAGTAACACAAGCTTGAGTGCTTATTTCATTATTTGTTTGGTGGGGGGTGAATACCCTGTTTTTTCTTGAGATTGTAATTCTATTTTACATTTTTTGCGGGGTTTAGGGGTGTCTTGAGATAGTTTTGGTCTTGTATTTTCTTTTTGACGTGTCTATGACTTAGTGGCTCGAGACACTTGTGATTCTATTTCTTAATTGATAAAAATAATATTTATTGCTAATAAAAAAAAAAATTGAACCATCTAAACATGGGAAAAATAATTTTGGTTTAATTTTAGTTTTGATAGAATTGAAATTCAAATTACAATTATAAACCTCACTTTTAATTTTGATTATTAATTAAACTCTAAAAGACAGAGAGTGAGATAAAGCACAATCATTGACACTAGATTCCGATACAAAGATATTGAAATTTACTCTAAAACCGAACCATATAAGGAACCAACCACGCCATGGGAGGAAGCACAACATTGACAGATCCCAACAAGAGGATTAGATAGAAAGTTGCAAAAGTGGGCACCGACTTAATTACCCTTCAAAACACTGTACTCCCTAAAGTCAAATACAGCAGCACCAAATAGTCTGAGTGTCTGCTAATGTGTTCAACTATTGGGAAACATAAAGAATATTATGAATTCTTCTACATATAAAAATTTAAAAAAAAAAAAGCAAAAAAATTGTTATTATTAAATTAAAGAATCAAATAGGCTTGGTTTTATCTCAATACGAGTATAAACTTTGCCTCCAATAGATCCATCGGAACCTTTGGAATCCATCTAAATTGATCAAAGCAGATGTCAAAAAGAGTAAAACCATCTCAGCATACCTAAGGGGTTATTTAGGAAACTTACATCCTGGCTAACCGATGGTAAGTCTCATCAGTTTTGATTTTACATTATTTAGTAAATTTATTTTTCTTGCTAATTAGTTTAGTTTTCGGAATTTGAAAACAATGCATAAATACAATTTTTTTTTTAAAAAAACTAATCATGAGTTAGTTTATTAAAAAATCAGATAACAATTATAGACTAAATCCAGTCCAATCCAGTTTTAAAGTTCCCAAATAAGTCCTAACGCTTTAAAATCAATTACCATGCCAAATGAAGAGTAGTGCTACATTACAGGATGTATTTACCAGATTCATCCACCACTTAATGTAATATCTCATTTTTAGAAACTAAAGGAGTTCATATCTAATCTAATATGACACCTTTTTATGCAACCACAAAGTGCCTTCTTTGATTTTATACATTATTTTTATTTTATTATATATAAGTCATAAATTCTTATTTGGAAACTTCTGTGACTTTCTAAATTACTTTTATTTTATAATAGATCATAAATTAATTCTTATTTGGAAACACAATCTTTCTCAAATTCATAATTCATTTTGGGTTACCTAGCTAATTCTCTTCATTCACCTCATTTTCTCTTCATTAAATTGTCCTTCCCTCCCTCTCTTTGCAGCAATATTCTCCTTCTCTAGCTCCTCTCTCTTTGCAGCAACATATTGCAGGTAAGGCGGATCAAAAAACCTAATTTTGTATGGCCATTCAATTTTTCATTGATTTTTGTTTAAATAACTTATAAAAACTTTGATTTTATTTATTGATTTTGATGTTTGTCCAAGTAACAAATAAAAACTCTCTGATTCCATTCTTTGATTTGATTTTTGTCCAAATAACTAATAAAAACAGTGTGATTCTATTGATTGATTTTTACGTATGAATTCTTCATAACTCATAAAAATTTTGTGATTCTATTCATTAATTGTTGTATATGAATTTATATAATATTTTTTTATCAAATATTTTATCCTATGCATTGCACGGGTCTCACCCTAGTTTTAAAACAATGACAATTAACATATTAATCTATGGATAAACTGGTCGAGTAGATGTAATTGGTAGTTCTATTGTCTTGTGTAAAATAAAATCTTATGAAAATTAGCAAAAATCATGAGAACCATACTTGATCAAGAGTCCGAACACCAAAAAAAAAAAAAAGAAAAAAAAAAAAGAAAGAAGGGAAATTAAGATCTAAGGGGTGCTATGGCTTGGAGCACTTCCATTGGTTTGTGCTATTTTGCCTATGCTATTTTTATTTTAGCACGTACTATAGTGCATGCTACAATTTGACACAATATTGTGCTCTAATAATTCATATGACACAATATGTAAATTTTTTGCACAATTACCATTCCCTTCCTTTTTCTAACCTCCTTTGTACTAAAAGTATACGGGTGCGCCAAATATAGCACAAGAGTGTGCATTGCTTTTTTTTAGTACAACCTTTAGCACATGCTATAGCATCAACAATGTATGCTATTACTGAAATATAGTAGTAATAGAATACCTTTTAGTACACCATTGAAAATGCTCTTATGGAAGTAGTTGTGGTATTTTAATACTCCCTCAGTTTCTATTTTATCAACCTTTTTTTTTTTTAGGATATTCCAAAATTATAGTCCTATTCAAAAAGTTAGTGATTTTTTTATAAAATATATTAAAACACATATATTGTTGTAAAAACATTTGATAAGTTATAAAGAGGAAAAAAAAAAAAAGAGGTTTTTTAAAAATGCCGGTAAATTAGAAGAAGGGAGTATTATTTTTCCTAACCATAGAAATGTTTTAGTATAATGTACTAATGAAGTAATGTCAAATCACCATACATATTGCATCCCAACAAAAAGTGATTACCCAAGTCAACGGAAATATGGATGTGGGCACAGTGGCAGCCAGAGAGCATCTTGGGAAGTGATGTGACCCATGTGACCCATATAATTCGTCGAAGGAAGGATTTTTTTCGTTTAGTGGCTACCGTTTTATTACAGAATGAAAATCCCATCATCTTTAGTCAACACAAATCTTGGGATAAATAACAAAAGTATAAAGATTGGAAAGGCAATAGTGAAAACAAGGAAAATTTTAATAAATATTTGTATGATGTAGGACATATTGGTATTTGGAGTGCACGGACTACCAAAAGAATAAAAAGAAAGCTTAATTTAGTAAGCTTTTATGACAAATTTGGCATTTAGACCTAACAATTCTCCCCGCACTCCCGCAATCTCAAACTTTATCTTTTTTTTTTTTTTTTTTTGATAGAAATGATCCAGAGTGTAATATTAATAGAAGAAATCAATGAGCCAAATCAGTAAGAAAAGAGGCCCTAATGAACTCGGGAACCTCCTCAATCCACACACATAAATTCTCAATATTCTTGGTGTACTTAGAAAGACCATGAGCTACCTCGTTGCCTTCACGGCGGATATGAGAGAAGCGCATCGCATCAAAAAAATGAGATGCATCACTTTGGATGTCCTCTATGATGAGGCTAAGGGGAGTAAGTAAGACCTCATTAGAGAGGAGAGCATTCACAACCTCCACGCTATCCCCTTCTATCTCCACCGAATGTAACCCCAAATCATGCGCTAGACTCACAGCAAAACCGAAAGCCATAGCTTCCACCACCGCTGGCGAGAACAAGCCAAAAATTTTCTTAGACCCTGCAGCAATGGCTTGGCCCACACAATCTCTAACCATCACACCCATCCCCACACAGTGATACTCCGCAAAGATGGCGCCATCAACGTTGATTTTAAAAACCCCAACCCTCGGCGGTTGCCATAAATCCCTTGGTAGCACCCCTGCAGGGACCTGTCTTTCAACAACATCAGAGTAACCTGTTTTTTACCAATGGTTAAAATATTAGATATCGAGTAACCTGTTTTTTAATTCTAGTTGCATTTTGCCTATTAGATCAAGAATAAAGGGATATCATTATATTTCCTTTTGACTTAATATTTGGCATATATGACATGCATGAGATTATCTAATCCAATGGTTGATTTGGGGAAATATAACTTTTATATATAAAAGATATTTTGGGTTGTAAAAGTAAAAAGTTTTCACTAACTGTAAGTTGATCCATCCCCTATGTATATATATATAGACTCACTGTTGGATTAGGTAATTTCTCATGCACATCGTGCATATCAAATATCAAGTCAATCAATTGAATATTGGGATATCGGGAAGCATTTGAGCCGTAAATTAAGTTACATTTATTTTATAAATAAAATTATGATTTGGCCACTTTGTGAATGGAATTGCTATTAATCTTTGATTAACTTGAAATTTAACATGCATGACGTGCATGAGGGGAGTATTTAATCCAACAGTTGAATTAGTTAAAATATTATTTTTACAAAAACTCAAAAAGATATTGAAGGTTGCAAGAATAAAAAGTTTTACACTGGATGTAAACAAATACACTAGATATGGGCATACAAGCATTTCACTGTGAATAATATTTAAATAATAAAAGATATATGAAAATTTATTTATTTATATTTACCTTAAATTCTTTTTTGCTAGAAAATAAACATTCTTGATTATTTGTTTAAATATGAAGGGCAAATAAGAATTTAAAATTTAAAATAAGGGTGTAATGGTCAATCAAAAGTTTGTTTGAGTTACAAACTTTTATAGTAGTATGTATACATATATATATACACTGATGATTAAGTGAGTACATGCTAATATAACTTATATTTCAGCCTTTGCATTAGGGATTGTATTTCGGGCATTAGTGGGTTACAGGATTCATTGGACTATTGTGTGGAGTACAGCTCCTAATGCATGATGCTATTATAAGTTATATAAGTACACGCTCATCTAATCAAGATTATATAAATATATATGTGCACACCTATGTTTATGACTGATTTAAGAGATGTAGGAGATGAAATTGTGGGGGTTGTGGGTGTGGAGAGGAGGGATTTATTTGGTTAAAATGCTAAATTTGTTTTTTTTAGGATTTGTTTTTGTTGGACGAGATTTTTATAAAATTTTGAAACTTTTATGGATGAGGCATCTAGAGTGTGCCACTCATTTAGTCACTACAAACAATAATCACTGATATGCACCTATGATTACCGTACAATTCTAGAGATCGGATTGTGCTTCCATTGGATATATCATTTTTCTTCATGTTAATTTCATTAATTTTTTCTTTTGACAGTCACTGATTTTTTTTTTTTAATTTTTGGATAACATAAGGTAGCATATTCAAAGTGTAATCCTGCCATGATTTGGGTCTAGACTAGTCCCTATGAATGTACACCATCAATCACATACCTCATTCATCTAATAGTCATAGTGCCAAGATTTGATTTTGAGACCTTCATAAGATGTGGTCCTCTGACCATCTAAGCTTCTTGGTGGAGTGGAGGGTTCATTCTCTGTATCTTTTGGAGGGTTTTGCGGGTATTTGACGAAATGCGTTTACCAAAATAGCACCGTATATCAAGTTTCATGTAATGCATTATGTTTTTTTACCATCGACAAGGCATGTTTATACAAGGAGCCAAAGGACCTTTTATTTATTTATTTATATATTTTTAAGCTAGGAGGCAAAGGACTTTCATAGTTGAAATGTAGGTAAACTCGAAGTACTAGCTCCCTTTTTAATCGAAACACACCCCTAAAAGAATTTATGATCACACATGTTAATGAAAGAAAATAATATTTTCTCAGTTTCATATAGAAAGGTCAAACTTGACAAAATACTCTGTTTAAAAAATCCATCATTGCATGGATTTATCACTTTTTAAATTCTATCTTTTTTAAAGTACCATCATCTACTTAGTATTAGATTTTGTATTGAAAGTAATTATTCAAATAATAAAAGGTAATATAGGAAAATTCAAAAAAATTATGATTTAACTTTTTGAAATAGATAAATATTTTAAAATTAAAAAATATAAAAAATTGACTTATTTTTATAGGACCAAGGGAGTAACACAGTTTGCTACGTACTTTTAAACTACTCTTAGCTTATTTATTTATTTATTTTTTCTTCTCCCCACTGGTTTTTTAAATCTAGGTATTCTCCTTTTTATTTTCTGATTGACCTGCAAGAAAGGTAAGTTCCTCTCTACCTTAAGAGATCGAAAGAGTCCAATTTGGCTACTGATATGGCGACATGTGCCCTTGCATGCCACATGTCAATCATTAGCTATTGCTTTGTCATGTCATTCGATATTACCTTAACTTTTATTTTATTTTATTTTAAAATTTTTGTTCTAGTTTCTTTATGAAAAATGGAGTTGCTGGTTGTCATATGTGCTTGTTACAAGTGTGTTTGTTCGGATGAAACATGTGGCAGAGGGATTTGGGGAGTAATTTTCCTCTGTGGAATCTAACAGTCAACATGAAAACATGTGATTGAGCCAACCATCCACGAGCACTACGGGGTGGTTGACTCATGCGCCATGCCAGACTTTGGGAAGGCTTGGTGGCCTGCTGCCGGTGGCCCTCATCTTACATTTACCAATTGCAGTAAATTTCTCTGAGTTCAGCACTTCACCCTATAGATTGTCAAACTCAATTATCATCAATATATATATATATCTATATATATATATATATATATATATATATATATATATATATAGAAGGGATGAAAGGTTATCCAAACATTTGACTTGAGTACTCCTCTAAAACGCGAAAAAGGCTGTGCCATTCATTCTGCATTAGGTAATTCTTTGAAGTTTGGGGATTGGCAATTGTTAGTTTGGCTCTTTTAAAAAGATAAAAAATAATATGACATTTAATAATAGAGCCATGTCAATGTCGAGAGCTCTCAATACTTTTGTTGTTTGGATTCGAGAAGGTAGTAATTAATTTGTTTACCTCTCCAATGGGCCACTCTGTTCAGGATCTCCAAATTCTCAAATCCTTGTCTTTACAAGGAACTCTCAAATCGATCAGCTCCTATGTTTATTTCAGTGCATTGGTTACCCTTTTCCCCCTAATTGGATAGGACCAACCCAAACATAACCGAGAATAAGCAGAACCAAACCAAATGAAGATCGGGTTGGTTCGATTCAATTCTCGGTTTGACAGTCTTTCGTGGGCCTGCTTCCAAATAGTGATTACATTTTCTCAGATCCTAAATAAACGTACAGGTAAAATGTAAGAAGTAGAAAATTTACAGATCAAATTAAATAATCCATAATTCTCTATATATATACTAGGGTGCAAATCGGTCCAGGCCAGGGGTATATCTGGACCGGACTGAATTAATTTGGAATCTCAAAAATTGGACCAGAACCTGACCGAAAATTGAATCGGACCAGATTGGACCAAACTGACAAAAATAGTCTAGTTCTCGGTTTTTTTTTTTTTTTTTTTTTGGGTAAAAGGTAATTTAGTCAAAAGTTCAATTCCCAGGTTTTATAAAGTGATAAGTCTTACCAAAACTCTTTTAAAGCCATAAGTCCATTTAAGTCCCCAAATGGTAACGTTGGGCAATTTATTGGTTTGTTATGTTCCATGAATACCAACCTTACCCTTTTGCTTTATATGGTACTCTAGCAAGCCATTGATGTTTAAAATTAAACAAGATTCTTTATGCAAATCTTCCCCACGATTTTTGTGGAAATCATAGGAATTCTTATGTTTATCTCTTTTAAGATTCGACTGACTAAAATGACTTATATTGTTTTCCATTAATATTAACCTAATAGTATATCAAACAAATCCGTAGATTTGTATATTGATCTAAATCCCAAAATAGTTACAACAAGCTTTGTGGTGATTTAGCATCCTTTAAAATAGTTATAACAAGGTCATGTATTTGTTGGAACCCCCAAATGAGCCCCATGTAACTAATTACAAAATTGTATTAAACGGTTACAATTACGAATGAACTATTACCAATTTAGCATGTAACATTTCATAAAGTTCATGTAGCTATTTTTGTGCCGAAAAAATTTCTATTCATGTAATTGTTATCAAAACAGAAAACAATCACATGTAACTATAACAATTACATGTAATTGTTACCAAAATAATTACATCATTTTTCATTCATATAACTAGTTTTTAACTCATAGAATATCTTCATATAACTGCTTGTAATTTTTGGAGATATTATAACCCAAATTAATTGTCTCCTTAATTTATGCTTACAATTTTTGGAAAATTTTGGAGATATTATAACCCAAATTAATTGTCTCGTTAATTTATGATCACTATTTTTGAAAATATTATAATCAAGATTCTCTCTTTAATTAATGAGTTAAAGATAATTTAGGTAATATACATGTTTCTTTGTAAGTACTATGAGTGCATTGTTATCATATGAATATTTGATGAACTTCATGCCGTATAAATTTTTTTTTTTAACTTTTGACTATACAAATCCCATTTTAAGGACTTGTGGTCAAATTTTTTGCGGGATAGATATATATATATATTTTTGGTTGTATTCGTGCAAACGCAATGATAAAAGAAATTTTGTCGGTGAAAACCGATGCATAATTTTCGGTACGTTTTAACTCATTTTTAATTTTCAATGGCGTTTTAAAATCTTTTCTTTTTGTTGACCCGTCAGAAAGGTAACCTTTTTCTTTACTTAACCACCCCCCCCAAAAAAAAAAGAGAGAAAGAAAAGGGAAAAGGTCATTTATAACCTAATTTGGCCACTGACATGTTGACTTGTGGAATGGAAAACCACCATTGGCTTTACCCTAGGTTAATATTATTTATTATTTTATAACCTAATTTAACTTAGGGAGTTTAACAATTTATTTATTTATATCTGCAACTTAGAGCCCCCCCCCGACCCACAAAAAATAAAAATAAAAATTATACTAGAATACGGAGTTGTTGGTTGCCGTACCTGTACACGCGTCGTTCTTTATATAAACCATGTGGCAGTGAAGGACTATCCTATGTGAAACTAACGGTCAACCTGAAAACATGTGATCAAGCCAACCGTCCATTCGGGGCAAAGGATGACATTAGGGTTCACAACAGCAACAGTACACAAGCATTTAATTTTTTATTTTTCTTCCATTAGACTAGCATTTAATTTACTAAAGTAAAAGAAGATTCAAAATAAAACAAATGTTGGATCTCACTTTACATAGTAAGAGTATGGGAGAGTAGCTTCAGCTAATGATCAACCTTTAAAAATTCACATTTTAACTTGTATTTCTTATCTATTTTATAAATTAAGTTTTCTTTGTTGATCAAAAAATAGAAAATAAAAATAAAAATGGTGGGCAACAAATGTATGCAATAAGATTATTATAATGCAGTAAAATCATTTACCAATGTTTTCATAAGAGCGTGCTATATTATCTTAACTCATTTGTCTAAATTTATTTGTTCAACTGACAAACAATTGAACTAATTAAGTAAATGAAAATTTCACTAATTTTATTTTTACTATAATGGATTAACATGATGGTCGTCAGGTCAATCAAACAAGTAAATTTGTGCAAAAATAGTCTTAAAAATAAATACTAGCTTTTGATGACGTCGTGTTGATGTTACAACTATATTAAGTCCTAAATTAAGAAGCTAGCTTAATGAGAAAATAAGTTAGAAAAAAGTAATAGCAAGTGTCATGTCTTGAGAGTCGGTGAAACTCATTTTGAGAGATGCGCACTAGCTAGCAAGCATTGAATTAATGCTATCAACTCCACAGGGTTAGCCTAGCTAATGGCAAACCAAGTCTTAACAAGAGCCTCAAAAAGCGTAGGTCAAATGTTTAAAAACCTACAAAAGCGTTTTATCTCCTTTGGGACAATTCGAGCCTGAAATTAAGGCTTGGTAAATTGTGTGCATGGTACATGTTGGACAAAGGGAGTGTATGTGTTTGAGGGATTAGTTAGAGTCAAAGCTCTGAACATCATTGTTAGTAGGGAAAAAAAACAAAGAGTTAATGACTCTAAAAGCAAAAGTAGGGTATCACCTTGTAAGTAGCACTTACAATTTGATTAATTTTAGAATTTGATTAGCATAATAGTTTGTCATTGCAAAATGATCACGAAAGCATTTTACCTAGTTTTAATAGTATCCTTCTTTTTATTTGAATAAGTATAGTTTGCTTCTAACGCATTTTTCTTTAGGGTATCACCAACCCATGGCTGATGGTGTCGTTTTTGGTTAACTGTAAGTCAAGCCCAGCTGGATGACATTGTTATATAGTTATAGTTTCATTGCTCACCTGTGCTCGTTGTTCTGCTAAGTCTCTCTCTCTCTCTCTCTCTCTCTCGCTCTCTCTGCTTTGTATTTTATTCTCCATCTCTGTAATCGTTCCCAGAGAATATCGATGAGGAAACCTTGTTGTGAGAAGAAAGACAAAAACAAAGGAGCATGGTCGAAGCAAGAAGACCAGAAGCTGATTGATTACATCCACAAACACGGTGAAGGTTGCTGGCGCTCCCTTCCTCAGGCTGCAGGTATAGTAGCTCATCTATATATCAGAACAGACACATACAGAGTCTTCTTTTTCATCATTGTCGTATTCCTTTTCCTTGAAGATAGACGTACTAAGAGTATTGATTGACAATATTTGCTCACCCTTTCTCTGCTGTCCATCAGGCTTGCTTCGTTGCGGTAAAAGTTGTCGGCTCAGATGGGTGAACTATCTAAGGCCAGACCTAAAACGTGGAAACTTTGGTGAAGATGAAGAAGACCTCATCATCAGGCTTCATGCACTTCTTGGAAATCGGTGCGATTTCTTACTATACAATTGTCAATTACTCATCTAAAAATTTCAAATATTGAGTCTTAAAAGAAATTTAGTTCTTATATAATAAGGACTAAATAGGGCATGGCCATCCCATGTAATTAGAGTTTCTTTGATGTTTCTATTCTTTTAATTAAAAAAAAATAGTCCTATTGTCATTGAATTATTAGCATTTTTCAGCAATTTTCTTAGTTGGGTAATGCCATTCACATTACACTATTACATTAACTACACATGTTAATGGTACTTTTTATGTATAATTGATTTAGGTGGTCATTAATAGCGGGAAGATTGCCAGGGCGAACGGACAACGAAGTGAAAAATTACTGGAATACTCATCTAAGGAAAAAGCTAATGCAGATGGGTATTGACCCCAATAACCATCGCCTGGGTTGCACGACGTTTGGTAGTGGTAACTTGAGCATCTTGAAGAAACAGACAAGCAAGCCTGTGAATTCTCATGAGAATAACAAAATTAATCCAGTCTTGGATTCTACAAGTGGCACAGAAAGCAACATAAGCAGCTTGCCTGACCTCAATCTTGATCTTACTGTGGACATTCCCATTCCCTCACTAGTGGAAGAGAGGCGGCGATTTGCGGCGTCAAGTAAAGTGATGGAAGTTGACACTGGCCCCTCACCATTGTCTCCAATGCTTCTTCTTTTTGGATGATTGCACATTTTAGATATATTGAGTGGCTTCTTTTGCTCCTAGCGTGGGAGCGAAATTGGTCATTAGGAAGTGTAAAGAAACTATTTGTCATATCGTCATTTTCTGTGCAATGTAGGAGGAATATTATAGGATGGAATCAAGTTATTGATCTATGCAACGGAAAAGAGGCTGCCAAAATTGATATGGAGATACTTTTAGAACGATAATTTATTAATCAGAATGTAGAATCAGGGCCGGTTTTGAGGCAAGGCAAACAAGGCGGCCGCCTAGGGCTCTACATTTTGGCTAAAAAATAAGAGCCCCTATTTTGGGATTAACCTTTGTAGTAGGCTTAATTTTATTTATTTATTTTTTTTTTTCCAGGAGAACAGTTATTACAACCCCTTAATTTTATTTGCACACCCCACTATTTTTTATTAGGTAAATTGTAGAAAACCCCTCTGAAGTATGGGAAGGTCAACTGATAACCCCTCCTTATGTTTTAATTTTATTGATGTGCTCCTTAGTTCAATTGGAAGACGAAGTCAATCCTCGATGGCCAACCAATTGACCATAACACCGGCGAGGGTTCCAGCGATTATAAGAGAGTTAAGGGCATTTTAGGCAACATGGATCCGTAAATGGTGTCACGTGCATAGTCACATGACTAATTTTTGTCAAATTTCATCAACAACGAGTGACGGTGAGGCACATTGACAAAAATTAAAACATAAGAGGGACACATTGACAAAATTAAAATATAAAGGGTATTATCTGCTGACCCCCATACTTCAGGGATTTATTTATAATTTACCATTTTTTATTTATCAAGGTTTTACAAAAAATATAAAAGATTTTTATAAAAATTTGTTATGTGATCCACTAGAAAAATAACTTTACAGAAAAAAAGTTTTTCCAAAATCCATCGTTTAAGTGGATTTTTTTTATTATTTATCTTCTCTGTTGAATTTTTGCCAAAAAGTCCAATTAAACAAAATATTTTGGAAAAACTTTCTTTTGGAAAGTTGTTCAAAATGATGTTTTCTAATGGATATTGCAATCATTTTTCTTAAAAACCTTTTATATTTTTCTAAAACCTTAATAAATTAAAATCAATGGGATGTGCAAACAAACTTTATGTTAGTACTAGGAAAAAAGATTGGATATAAAGGGCCCTATTTTAAGAGTTCGCCTAGGGTCCCAAACAACTCAGAACTAGCCCTGTGTAGAATGTAGCTGTAAATCTAATCAAAGATGCAAGTGACTCTCAAGACTAAAAATTTTTACTTTTCATTTTCAGTATAATGACGCAAAAATTAAAGAGTAATGCTAGGCTAGCTTCTCCAAAGTTGTCCTTGAGGAATGAGGGCATCTTTAGAAATGAGTACAGAGATAAATTCTCAATTGTCAATGGCTATTTGGGGGTTTGTGGGTGTGCCTTTGTTTTTTGGGGGTTTTCTTTGTGGTGCTTTGTTGGGCGTGCTGGGTGTTTTTTTTTGGGTGCTGCTTGGTGTATTACCTCCTTCTTAATATTAATAAAATTTATGTTGCGTACCAAAAAAAATTGTCAATGGCTAGTTTGGCTGATTTCAGAACAAAGCTCTTGGGTTCGAGGAACGTGTTAGATTCTTTTACCAATAGAGAGTTTCTGTATAAGCCAAGTATTAGTTAGCTAGCTCTACTATTTTGACAACACTGGTAGATGATTAGTTGTTTGGTTGGGTTGGTGTAGGTTTGTGTTGTGCTTTAATTTTGACCTATGTTTGTGTGATTGAATTGGTTGCAAGTGGTAAGGTTTTTGAATTGGCTTGGGTTGTTTTGGGGATTGTTCCTCTTCCTTACCCACAGGGCTGGCTTTTTTTCCCATTTTCCCTTCTTTCTTTCTTTCTTTCTTTCTTTCCTCTTTCTTTTTATTTTTATTTTTTTTTTTTTTCGTGTAGGGAGGGGGGTAAGGGTGTAAACGAGCTGAGTCGAGTAGTAGGCTGTTCAAGCTCATCTCGTTAAATTAACAAGCCTAAAAGTATAGCTTGAGATTGGCTTATTTAACTTATGAATGAGATCAAAGGAGCCTTTTATTGAGCCGAACTTGAGTAATACTTTTGATAAGCTTTAAAATGATAATTGAGTTCGACTCATTTATTTTACGAGTGAAATCGAACGATTTTTATATCAAACCGATCTCAAGTTGAGTCTGAGTAGCTTGGCTTGTTTAATTTACAACCCTGGGGGGTCATTTTTTTCTTATTATTTTCTTTTAGGAATACATATATATATATATATATATATATATATGTTCTAGGAATAAAAATT
The DNA here is from genome assembly GCA_039720395.1 of Liquidambar formosana. Classification (NCBI taxonomy): domain Eukaryota; kingdom Viridiplantae; phylum Streptophyta; class Magnoliopsida; order Saxifragales; family Altingiaceae; genus Liquidambar; species Liquidambar formosana. The sequence goes on along the minus strand of CM077828.1, from coordinate 15,684,423 downwards.
CCCCCCCCCCCCAAAAAAAAAAAAAAAAAAAAGAAAAAAATGTATAACGAGATACATGACCATGTACTTTCCAACAAAACTAGAGGCAGGGTTGCAGTAGTGTTTTTTTGGCTTTTGTTTGGTTCTTTAATTTGGTGTGGAGTGGCTTATCTTTGTCTTGGGGGTGATGCATTTGTTGTTATTGTATTCTATCTTCATCATTAATAAATTTACATTTTGCGGATCCAAAAAAAAAAAAAAAAAAAAAGTGGGGGGGGGAGGGGTGGTTGTTTGTCATTCACTTCTTAGAATTTTCATTGAACTATTGGTCCCCACTGCGCACATCTCGTTCCTTGGATAACCTGCAGATGGGATTTTTGTTTTTCTACTGATTTTATTTCCTTTTTTAATTAAAAAAAAAAGGTAGCAAATTAAAAAAGGGAACTGAAGATTCAGTTTTTTTTTTTTTTTTTGTTTGATGAAGCTGAAGATTCAGTTTTAGTAAGTAGATGAAGGCAAAAGACCCAAATGTTTAAGAATCTGGCCTTCTAGATTTCCATTTTGGAGTTGTATGGTAACCAACAACGGATAAGACCAACTGTAGACTTGTCTGAAATTCCAACTCTCAATTCTACTTCCTCAGTGAAAGTTTTGAGTGGACCACGGAAAAGACGACTATTCAATCTGTCAAGGGGGATTGGGTAAAATTGTTAGGTGCACTAAATTTATGGATAACGTTTGCTATTCACGTATTGGTCGATGCATGGACTTGAGGTATAGCAACCAACCATTCAAAGGAAATTCATGCAAATGTTTATACACAGAAAAAATTTTATGCGAGGTTCCGATACTCGTGTTCAATTAGTGGTTGTAGCAAGTGATTCAACATTCCAACTAACACAAGCTCCCAGGGAAAAAAGAGGGGGGGGGGGGGGGGGGGGGGGAGGGATAATTTCGACCAATTAAACCGCTCAAATACTTTAGAATATGTTGGGAAAATTAGGGCAACATAACAACTGGCATGTTGATCCATCTACCGTTCAAGATGAATGTGTGGACCTTTCTATTTATATTTAGTTAAATTTATTTTATTACCTATGATTTCTTCGTATACAGGGATCATTTGCAGCCAATAGGCATTGTGCTCAGGTGCATGGTTGATTTTTAATGATCTTGAGGCCAGGGATGAAGGCAATTGGTTAAAGCTGATGGGAGACTAATTATTTTTTTTAATAAAATTGGTACAAGCTCTCGTATACTAATTGCAATGTCTTCCTAATAAAACATCATTTAGTATTCTAAGCTGGTATGGAGACTACCGATTTTTTTATAAAATTGGTACTAGCTCGCGTATACTAAAAGAAATGAATTAACAGTGCCAGACAATGATAGTACACATGAGATTACCTTTCCAATTTTGCTGAATACAATGATTACATTCTAAGAGTCCCAATTTTGCAAGGGATCCCTTATGTAAGTTTGGTAAGGACTTTCGATTTCGATCCTTTATTTTTGATCCACCCCCAGAATATAATCAAATTTAAAGAAATAGGTTAGTGAGTATCTAACATTTTGACCATTGGATCAAAGATAAAATGTGAGATTAACCCTCTATTTTGTTCGTAGATTTTACCATGGAAAAAAAAAGTGAAGGTAAAAAAAATGCGGAGGAAAGAAAATGAAAGGAAAAAAATGAAATCATACTAAGCCAGAATTATTTCAATTATTATTCTTCTACTAATTTTCCATTGCAACTAAATAAGAAAAAGTACAATTCCTCATATCTTATATTTTTTTTCCTTGATAAAATCCTCAAACCAAATAGAGCCTAAAGGAATTAAACCCTAGAATCCACGAGCAAACTAAAAACAGATTTCTTCTTATATCTGTAATGATCAATCAAATTTAATTTAGCCTGTGCTCTATATATAAAATGAGACTCTAGATCCTACGTTTAAACAAGAATTTTCAAGATGAATTACTGAAAAATTTATCTAATAACATAAGATAAATATATATGCCTTTGATTGAAATATTAGGGGAAAAAATCTTAGCAAGTAATGCTAAAAAAGAAAGAAACTGCCATGTTAGAGTGATGAGTAGTTCCACTGATACTGTCAAATCAAGGGATAATCAATCTCATTTTGATCAATTCTTTGTTCTTGTGCTTTCAAGTGGAAAAAACAGTATGAATGTAAATGCATTGGCATGGTTGGCTCATTATATTGATAAGTTATTTTTCCTCATGGAAAAGGCCAATCAATTAGAAGCTAGTACTTTCAATGTTGGCTGGGAAAGCTAGAAAATAATACAACATAATCTCAAAAGAGCTTGAATTGAATGGCCAAATTTTAGGACAAGTCAGTGTAAAATTTTAGAATTTCTGAATTTTACACCATGGTAACAAACTTACAAATTAAATTTACAATTAAGTTTGGAATATTTGGGATTTCAGTTATTCAAAATTCACTAGCAGGTTTCAGTACGTGTAAATTAATCTATGAATTTATTGGGAGTGGGATAAACAATACGTTAAGGGAAAATCTCAAACAATACTGTTGACATTCTATTTGGTTCGTGGATTCTACCATGGAAAAAACAAAGGAAGGGAAAAAAATGAGGAGGAAAGAAAATGAAAGGAAAGGATAAAATCATATCGAGGTAAAATTATTTTAATTCTTCTTCTTTTTCCAATTTTCCATTACAACCAAATAAAGAAAAATACAATACTCCTTATATTTTATATTTTTTCCTTGATAAAATCCACAAACTAAATAGAGCCTAAGAGAATTACTAATTTTTGTTATCTGTAATTATTTTGAGAAGTTTTGTGAATATATTATTCACGATTTTTTTTTTTTTCTTTTGAACTATTTAGAATACTATGACTGGTTTGAAAACATTTGAATCATACATACATTACAAAATAGGCCGGATTTTGTTCAATTGGATGAAATAATTCAGAAATTCTGAGTTTTAGTCCACAATAATGTTTATTAGAAATTAAGTCAAACTTCAAACAATTTCAACTCAATAATTAGAAAATAAAAGAATTTCCTAAGATACAATTAAAATTGGGTTAATTGCTTCGTGCAGATTCTTAGTTTGAAATGCTTCACCAACAATAAATAAATCAATATGCATGAACGTACTTAGATCGGGTTGGGACTTAGTACAAATCAAAATGCATTTTGATTTTCAAGGGCTCCATGCCAAACGCAAGCATGATGCTTTTATTAGACCCAAAATAAAGGGGAAGGAAAGGATAATGTTATTATGCCTCACACTTTTGCCCTACATCTTGCTTTACCAATGTATCTAGGAGGGTAAGATTGTGAGATTACAACCCTTATCCTTCCTAGATACACTAATAGAATAAAGTATAAGACAAAAGTGTGGGGATACCTAGCATTACCCAAAAAACAAACGAATGCACTAGGGGGACCATAAAAGGCAAAACATGAGATTACAACCTTATCCTTCCAACTACACTGATAGAATAAAACGTAAGACAAAAATGTAGAGTTACCTTGCATTACCCGGAAGGGAAAAGGACGCACTAGAGGGACCAAAAAATGCAGAACAGAGAATTGAATGCATGAGACCAAGACGTTTATTTATTCAACCGATGAAGCAAGAGGGAAAGAAAACATAAAGCTGCTTATATTTACTTAAAAACGCAAAATAAAATAACAAAAACAAAAAGAGTGTCTCCACCACATTTCACGTGACCTAGTCCCTATCTTCCATCACCCCGCAAAATGAAATCCGAGAAAACCCACCATTCCAAGTCAACTGTGAACTCCTCCCAAATAGGACAACCCAGCTATGTAGTTCTTTGCTTATCTACTCCCCTTCTGCTGTTGATTTTCTTTCTCTCTCTCTCTCTCTCTCTCTCTCTCTCTCTCCAATTTGCAACAATTTTCACAGGATTCCAATGAGGAAACCTTGTTGTGATAAGAAAGACACGAATAAAGGTGCTTGGTCGAAGCAAGAAGACCAAAAGCTTATTGAATACATCCAAAAGCATGGTGAAGGTAGATGGCGCTTGCTTCCCGAGGCTGCAGGTACCTCACCATAATATATACATGGAGAGAGAGAGAGAGAGAGAGAGAGAGAGATTTTGTTCTTCATCATTTTTCATCTTCAACAGCATACATCATGGTTATCATATTACTTGCCCATCATGATCAGTAGGTTTGTAAGATAAAGGAACGAAAGCTAATATTTCATTCTGTCCCCTATTATTTCTTATCGATCAGGCTTGCTTCGATGTGGAAAAAGTTGTCGGCTAAGATGGATAAACTATTTAAGGCCAGACCTGAAACGAGGCAACTTTGCTGAAGATGAAGACGACCTCATCATCAAGCTCCACGCTCTCTTAGGAAACCGGTACCACTGAAAATCATATACCTATAAGAGAAAATCAACACTGAAAATCCATGGGAAACATTATCAAATGTTTATGCTTATTTCATATGCACACATTTTTCACGGCTTTTTTGTGTTATTTCATTTGAGTTTGTGTGTTAAATTAGGTAATCTGATTTAAGTAGGATTGCTTATGTTAGTGTTAATGATGATCGACATGCATGATTGATGTGTTTAGGTGGTCACTTATAGCTGGAAGATTGCCAGGAAGGACAGACAATGAGGTGAAAAATTACTGGAATACTCATCTAAGAAAAAAGCTTATAGCCATGGGTATCGATCCCAATAACAATCGCCTGAGGTACTCCGTTCCTCATCCTCAACTAAAAAATTCACAAGATGCAAATGATCACTTCTCTGATGCCTCAACTTCCCTAGAAAACAAAGCGTGTGGACTGCCTGATTTGAACCTTAATCTTGCTGAGTCTAATATTATGGAAGAGTAGCAATACCCAGTGCATGTCTAAATATTGCAGAAGATAGATAAAAAATGGCGAGCAACCCCAATCCGACGTTTTTTCTGTTTCGATGATTGGATCCTTTGCTATTTGGATTAGATTTCCCCTATATAACCTAGTATGTTGATCTAATGTGTTGATCAATTTGTGTATATATACAAATTTGAAAGAAGTTGCATCAAGGCTAGATTTCATTTTCTCTTCAAGCTTAAGGAGCGACAAATGAAGATAATGGTGGTATTGAGTTTTTGATGCATGTAATAGAAAGAAAGGGTTTGAAGCAGTTTGTGTAATAGAAGAGAATGAGATTTGGAAGAAGTTGAAATTTAGTGCAGAAACAAATAGAAAAGCACTATGGAGGGCATAGAAATTCTAGGAAATGGTGCACTCTCCTATCACATGTATTATGACTGTAGAAGGTTTACTTACCAGTTGAAAAAGGTTGGGGATGCATGCAAGAGCATTCTTGTTTGTAGAGCTACATAAAGTTGGCTATGAACATTAATATCTTGATCTATTTTAATTCTCTCTCTCTCTCTCTCTCTCTCTCTCTCTCTATTTATTTCACATCCATGTTTCATCGATTTACATACATAAAAAAGAACTAAAAGAAAAAAGAGAAGAAAAGAAAAGAAGAAGCGTGTTCAAGAAACTACATAATTGCAGGGTCTAATCTAGATGGAGTAAGCGATGCTTTCCTGGAAAAAATAACTTGGTTGAAAATCTGGTGATCCAGGTAGATGCTAACTATGTGGAGTAACCCTGCAACTAACTGCCATGAAAAGTTTTATTTATTTATTTATTTTTATATTTGAACTGCCATGGCAAGAAATGTAATTTAAAAATTAGAAATGTAAGTTTATATAACCTCAAAGGAGGTGGTGATGAGTATACAACTTTTTTTTTCTCAGCACCTTGCTGAAAATTGGTTTTTTTTTTTTTTTTTTTTTTTTTTTTTTTTTTTTTGTGACTGGCTGTTCTTGGGGTCTTTGCTTGGTTGGGTGATCATTTGGAGGGGTTTGTGTTTTCTGTTTTTTCGGGGATTGTATTTGCTTCATGTATTTCATTTTTATCTAATTAATAAAATTTTTCTTTTGCTTTTTTTTTTTTTAATTATTAAAAAAAAGGATAAATATACAACTTGGAAGAGGAAATGAAGTAGAAATTATGATATAAAATTCAAAATATGTAATGAAAAGGCCAATTTCTTGAGTAAAATCACTATGTATTCTAGGTAAACATACTGCGCGCTTGATGGTTATATATTTATCACTAAGTAAAATCACTAAGTATTGAGTTTGATAGTTGTAATTAATTTTATTACTTTCTTAACAAAATGGGTTCCGTTTGCTAATCCCAAAAAAATAAATATTGCATTGCTTAAATTTTCCAAGTCCTGAGTAAATCAAGGAGACTTGAGACCATGTAAAAAATGACTTGAGTTTTGGAGCCAGTTCCCCCAGAAATCTCAACCCATCCCAACTACTGACCTAGTGAATCCTACAAGTGTTCGTATATATGCTTACTTTTTTCATGTGCCAGCAGCCCTAAATATGCCTAAGTTCAAATAATTACCATGAAGACAGTGTGCTTTTTAAGTGATACATGCAAAATGATTAACCAAGATTAAGTTTTGGAGTATACATGCAAAAGCTGCAAAAAAAAAAATGTCACTTGAGAATCTTATCGTTGTTGGCAATAGATACCAAGACATAACCAATTTTCTGCATAAGGAATGATTTCCAAAGAGGATGAAAGCCGGAAAACGGATAAAACCTATTTTTAGAAAGGTGAGAAAACTTAAACTCACGATTTCAGAAAGTGATTAAAAAAAATAATTATCTGACAGTAAATCATAGACTCTGCAAGACATAAAGAATTGAAGTTGGTATTGATTAGGGTATAAGGAAACAAGGCGGAAAATGTGGCAGTACTACAATAGGTATGAGAAAACCCTACACTTAGTATCAAACTACCAAACATTCAAAAGAATTTCATGCATGTATCTTGACATTTTGTACTTTAGGCTTCGGTTTCTCTCACGTTGGTAGTAGTAGTTGCATGTGATTCAAGCTTCCAACTAACATGAGTTTCTGAAAGATACGTTGACCAAACAGTACAAGTGTGCATGTTGTGTGTGTGCGTGCACGTGTGCATGAGAGAGAGAGAGAGAGAGAGAGAGAGAGAGAGAGAGAGAGAGAGGATGTATGTTTGATCCATCTACCATTCAATAAGAATGGGTAGGACATCATAAAGTTAGCTAAACTTTCTTCTTCTCATGCATGTTCCTCCTGAATTTCATAAATTCCTCTAATGTCGTCATCTACTCCAACCATTTTTTCCCCAAAATGTGATCTGAATTTTAATCCCAATAACTTATATTATTCTAAAAAGGCGGATCAATGTAATAAGTTAAAATAAAAGAAGACATTGAAAGGCTCCCTTGGAAAACAAACTCTAAGTACTTAAAATTGATTAGACTAATATTTTTGCTAGAAAAAACACAAGCAAACACATGCAAGGTGGCTTTAGCTAGTCAGCTTAATTCTCTTCCAGTAATGATTTTGAGCATGAAAACTTTGATGGATTGTGTAGAAAACTTGAGGCGCACTATTTCCTGTGGATCTCTTTTCAAAGATATTGATCGATATACCGAATACCGAATCTTTTTAACTTTTGCAGATTGCCTAGTTTCTATGATTTCCACTATGGGAAGAGGGTTAATATATTAAACTTCTCTATAGAGTTTTACGGAACCCATATATACAGTTGTTGCACTCACTTACTAAAAAGTTATTCGTCAATAGTCACTTCTAAATTCAATGCATCAACCTCCTTTGTGGATTCTTGATGGAAGCAGTCAAGTTTTACTTTGTCTATAGTCAAATGAATCGATATATATATTCCTTCATTGTGATTTATTTTCTAAAACATCGGTTCCTCAGCGTATGTCATAGTAAAAGGAGCAGTCAAGAAATAAGAACCGAATTTTCTAAAAAATAAGTTTTTTCAACTTATGTCATGGAAAAAGGAGCAGTCAAGAAATAAGAGCCGTGGACTCATAACTGTTAAGATTCAAGAACGGCAGCTTGGATTATTTGCCTGAAAAAATTGTAATCAGGTAAAGTACTTTGTGTCAACACGGTTGAAAGAGCCCTTGTTTTGACACAAAAATGAGATATATATATATATAAATTAATTAATTATAAGGTAAGACTGGCACATACAAGTTTTAATAATTCTTTTTGTAACTCGTATTTTGGGAAATCTATGGTTAGATTACATAACTTTCTCATGCCATGCTTGCCAAAAATCGAGTTTGGCTCTTCTCTAGGATTTTGGAATTAAAATACTAATTAGGGAAATTCTTTGTGCATAGTGATCGAGAGGAAGGAATCGCAAGAGTGAATTAATGGGCAGGTGACAATAATTGATATAGTACGTACAAATCAAATGTTCGAAGTTCAAGACACTCATCCATCCCCTAGCTAGCTAGGTTACCATGGTTTGAGGGATTATGCATCAAGGGCCACGGTTCTTGTATCTTCAAATCATTGCACTCTTAAAATTGTTAAGAGTGGGATATTAAACGAAAGTAATAAACATATTTTCAACAAATAAATAAATCAACAATACAGGTTAAAGGACGAAATAAAATTAACTAATTCAAATTAAAAGTTAATTTAAGATGAAAGGTATGCATGCATGTGTTTGCTGCTTAAATAAGATAGGTGAAGCCTTTCCTTTGCACAATCAATATATATAATCAAATGCCAAAACAACTATACCAAGCCTCCTTGTAGGTTGTTGGCTTGCATATAATTGAATTGCAAATCACAAATGCCAACACATCTATGTCTAGAGTTCGATCAAGAAAGCCCAGGTACCCACTCTTTATGTAATTTGCACATCTAGAGTTCAGATTGTGTGCTTCTGCAAGTTAATGAGAGTTGGTTTGTCCAGGCTCTGCATGAGATCTCAACCCTCAGCCTGGTCAGAATAACTAGGCATGCCTACCTTCTTAAGGGGGAAAAACTGAAAAAAGGGAAAAAGAGGGAACCCTTCAAGCATAAGTCATGCTCATAAATTAACTACCCATGGTAATTTAATGCACTTCCGGAAGCCCATCGCTCTATTTATCATGATTCATGAATGCGGATTAGGAAATGCTAAAATTATATACTCAGATTCTCTTACTCAAATTACGACGTGACAATCACCACATTACCTCATTTTGAGTAATTATTTTTTGACAATTAACCTAACACACACGTCACTATCTTTGGTAACCCATATATGAATTAATTGCCTAGCTATTTTTGATATGAAATTAACAAGCAATCAATCGCGTAAAAGGAAACAAAATATATATATATATATATATTTTTTAAATGTTTTGATATGATGTGAAACACACGTTTTAACAGTTTATTTAGTTAATAATTGGTGCTCTCTACTCTTAAGCTACATAAAGGGTGGATCACTGATTATTAAAACTTATGCATAAAAAATAGTAGGTTGTGGATTAAACCTTCCATGTCACTTCGGTCGAATCCAGTTTATTGCATTACAGATCGAGTCCTATGAGCCCGCCCTAAGCCCACACAGTAAACCATACAGCATGCAGTGGGGGAAAAAAAACACATTAAACTTTACTGTTGAAGAAGTCACTCTGTCCGATAATTTGGCACAACCATTGACTCTGCAATCTTGTTATAAGTAATTTCAGATACAACTTCACATCAAGCAGTACACAATAAAAAAACCATGCTTTTTTAAATGAGTTAATTTTCTTTTAGTTTTGTCACTAGAGTTGGTAAAAAGTTTTCTTTCTTTCGTAAGCTAACTTCACTTGAAAGATTCCCACCAAAAAAATAATATAATAATATAAAATAAAATAAAATAAAAACACAGTACATATATTCTCTATTTTTCAGTACCTAGCTACTCATAGGGATTGTAGTTGTTGCAAAATTTCTTCATGGGCGGTGGCAGTGCGCCAGTGCTGCTGCCGTTGTCACCATCCATCCCCACTAAGCGCTCAGCAATGAGTCTTTGTAAGGTACGTTCTTGTTTATGGTGAAAATCGATCCATCCAAACAATTACCGTTGAATTATAAGCAGAAGTCATTTTTAATTAATTTAATAGTCATTTACTTGTGAGTTAATAATTATTTATATTTAACTGTACTGGTTTATCCCTAACCGGACCTAATGACGTATATGTAATTCTCCCATTATATTATGTTTTATGATATTGACAAGTTTGCATACATAATCTTCTGTTTTCCCTTAATCTAAAGCTAGCATGAACTTTCAGGAGTGGAAGCCATCAGGCCATGTGCACCTTTTCAAGAACTCAAACCGGCGGTGGGTAAGACTAGAAGGGACAAACTGACATGATATATGTCTGTAGGTAGAGACTGAGAAAGAGGGATTATTAGAGGTTTAAGGGCAAATCTGAAAATCTGATCAGTTAAAGATAAGTCTGGATAATTTTTGGTTAACCTAAATTTTTACTAATTAGTTTAATTTTGTTATGAAAACAAGGTATAAACACAATTTTTTTCAAACCAATTATGATTTGGTTTATTTAAAAATTAGACAACGGTTATGAATCAGACCTAATTTGATTTAATTTTTGAAATTTCCAAACAAACCCTTAGATTCCATCTACCCCTATTTTTAAGTACATGCATAAGCTTTGTCTTGCGCATCTATCATTAAAAGAATATGGTTATGATCAATATACAGTGTATTCTTATACCTATTCAGTGCATCTTTCTTTGAATATCTAGCTAATGACCGATCACACATATTTATACATGAGGGCGATCATGAGTATTTTTGGGTGCTAGAGGAATTCCTAAAGTGGGATTGTTTAAGGATGTGGGTTGAAATTACTTGGCGCCTAAACTAATCTGGGTATAAAAATAATTGTGTGTTTTTTTTTCTTTTTTTTGGAGAAGAGATGGGGGGGGGGGGGGGGGGGGGGGACCGTCTACAAGGGTAACAACTAATTGAGAGCCTGTATCAACACCCCTAAAACTTGCTTTGCACTTCCCAACCCTTGTGGTTTATCAATGTTTTATGAAAAATATAAAAGTTTTAACGAAAACTGGTCGCATGGTTTATTGAGAAACATATTAACAATTTTGCAGAAGAAATTTTTAATTTTTAATTTATAAAGTTTTCATTTTAAGTGCATTTTTTTGGATTTTTACAAAAACATATGTAAATGGAAAAAAAAGTAAAGTTAAACGACAATTTTTGAAAAATTCTTTTGTTTTTTACAAAGTTGTTCAAAATGATATTTTCATGAAAATCTTTTATATTTTTCATAAACCTTAAAAAACTGCAAGAGATTGAGGGGTGTTAAGCAAGTCTTGGAGTGCCAATAGAGACTCTCAACTAATTTGAGACTCTTATTTTTTATTAAAAATTAGGGGCTTAGGCGATTGCCTGACCAACCTTATATCAGGGCCATCCTTGATATACATAATATTTGTATGAAGTGAACCTTTATTTATTTATTGTTTGTTACTAAAGAACACACACCACATGATAAGAAACCCACGTAAATGAGATAACTCAATAGGGGCACAAAAACCCAAAAAGTTGCCCCACGCTCAATTTTTGGTATGTCGTTTATGTAGCCTCTTTTTTTGTGTTGTGTTTCCTATGTATGTCAACAAAAGAAGGAAAAAAAAGTACAATTTTATTTTTGATCGAACGGTCAAAATGTAGTCAGACTTTAAAACTAGGTCACTAGATATCTGACATTTTGGCCATTGGATCAACCGTAGATTAAAATTTTGTAATTGTACCTAACATATAAGATAGGTAGTTATAACTACTTATCTTACTTGCTTTTTAAAAAATAAAAATAAGAAAAATTGACGATTAAGCATCCCAAATCTTACTCTCATCAAAGTTTCTTCCCAAACTAATTGTACCTAATATATGCTTAGTTATTTATTTGTTTTTGTCATTTAATAAATTGAACTCACGGGTATCTCTATTTAGGGTGACCATGCACAAGATACCATTACTTTATGCTTATTATTTGTATGCAATTTTTTTTTTTCTTGAAAGGTAAAGACAAAGTTGAAGCATTAGTGAGGAATTCAGCATCCCAAGTAGGTTGACACCCTAAGTCCTCCCAATCATGTGTTGATGGTCCTAAATATTATTTGTATGTAATTTTGAAATACACATATTTTCATTCATTTTAAACATCGATAAGATTTTTTTGAATGTTGGGATTGTTCATTATTGTTTGCTCATAAGGCAAGTTTCTCTTTTCTAATATGGTAATATCTATACTTTCGAGTGATCGAGTCTTTTATAAACTGTAACACGGCCATGTAGCACCACGCTATGAGCCAATAAAAATCAAGTAAAATGGGATCGTGAAGTTAAAAAATATTTTGATAATCTCACTTTATTTAATTCTCATTAACTTAGAACATTACATCAATCGTGCGACCTATGTCATAGTTACATACAAGTTTTTTTCCTATACTTTCACATACATAGCCAACAGAAATCCCAATTAGCCGGAGTGTCACAATGATGTGGGCCAATTCTCTTCATATTGGGCCAAAACATAAAAGCTGGATGATGACGATCACTGCTGCTGCGATCAATTCTTATTAGCCCTACTGGATTGGAATTAATTTCAGTAGTGGTCCATTCTTTCTTTTCCATCATCACAGATTTTCGAGTTGGCCATGGAAATTGGAAGGTTGTCTTCGTGGGGCTTTCACAGGGCTTTCAAACAGACACGTACGATCAGTTTTGATGGACAGTGGGCTACGTCAAGCAATTCCTTGGGTCCTACTTGAGGCTTCACTGAAATCTAATCCACTCAGCGGTGGAGCCAAAAAAATTTTCTGAGATATAATCTATTTTGTTTTTTTCTCTAAATTAAAGAATCCTTTTTTTTTTTTCTTTTTGGGTATAATATATTGAAGGGGTTTGAACCCTTAATCTATCTTAATATTACTTTTTATCCCATCCTTCGTCACCACTAAGCTAGTTTCAGTGGTTTTAAAATTAAAGATTCTTTAAATAAACCTTCTACCAATTTTTCTTTTTTCCTTATAGACAATAACAGTAACAAATAAATTTTTTTGAACTTCATAATTAATAATTGTTTATTGATAATAAAAGGGATACAATTAGAAAGATCAAACTTCTGTGGAATAAAGAAAGACGGTAAGAGTTATTTATACGAAGTGAAAAAATAAAAAGGGCGGGTTACGATTAGAATTTGTAAAGAAGAAAAAAAAAAATTCAGCAAAGTCCAATTAGAAATACTAAAATTTATGTGTAGTAAAAACCTTTTTTAAATGGGTGAGGATGGTTAGGTGCCCCCACTGGCACCCCACTCCATCTACCCCTGAATGGCTGAATCGACTAGATCCATCTGGCATTTAATTGGGCCTCCCAAATGTTCCAAATCTGGAGCACCAAACACGGTCTAATGGGATTCTTGGTGGGCTCAGGATATTACATCCGTCCTTGAACCATAATTCCTGCTTGGCCCACCCCAGAGCTGAATCAACTTTGGGGTCTGGTGGATGCACACTTGCACTATATATCAAGCACGGATAGTTGAATGTGGAATAGGAGAAAGATCGAGAACGACAAAAATCAAATCAAATGAAATCATCAAAATATCAAAAAAGTATGACATTGTTTAAAAAGAAAAGAAAAGAAAAGAAAAGAAAAAGGCCTGGAGAATGGGCCGAAGCAAACTGAATTAGCTCTAAAAAAACCGAACACTTACTCGACATGGACTAGAATATGATTCAAATAGTTAAATGTGGAATTAAGAAATATGGATACGGACACGCGACATAGTTATGATACGGCACGGATATTCTGATATGATAATTTCTAAAAAACTTAAGACACGACATGGCGGGGATATGGTAATAAATAAATAAATATATATATATATATATATATATATATAGCATTATAGCATTATAGTTTTATTTTTCAATTGAAAGATAGAGTTTAAAAAAAAAAAATCACATAACAAAAAGAAATTTTGGGCTTTTGCAAAATCACCCCTCAATTGTTAAAAACAACTAAAATTACCCCTTTTAAAACAATTTAAATTTATATTTCTTACCCCACCGTGTCTCTTCCCGTGTCCCTCCTGTGTCCCTTCCTGTGTCCTTCACATGTCCCTCCCATGTCCGAAATTAATTTAATTTTTTTATTTTCCCAACACATATAGAGTGTGTCAAACATGTGTCGAGGCGTGTCGGAGCCGTATCCGTGTCCGACATAGCCACGGCACCATTTTCGGAGTGTCTGTGCTTCCTAGATGTGGAATAGGTGCCTCCTCCTTTATTTTTTATTTATTTATCTTCCTCTTTTTTTTTCTTTTTTTTTTTTTTTTGCGCTGCGATGGAATAGAGGCTTTTGTGCCGATGATATGAGAGCCTGGTAGTATTTTCCTTACTTGGTGAGTGAGTGATCTCAGGTTGAAGTAACATTGATACCCATTTATTGATATTGAGGGTTTAAGGGTATAGGTAAATTGTATTGATTGTCCAAAAAAACAAAAAAGGTTGGGGTGGGGTGGCGTGGGGTGGGGTGGGGGATTTTGTAATTAAAACAAAACGGGTCAAGAATAAGGGCTTTTGTAATTACATTTTGTCTCTAAAACAAAAAGGGTCGGTTGATACAAATTACACAAGAAGGAAATGGAAAAGATTCATAGAATCAAGTATAACCTTCAACGAACCTCACGACAATTCTCACATTTTGAAGCAAATCGGGCATGGAAATCTAATAAATACTGCACCATTGAGTTTCATTCTTATCCTTATTATTGTTTTAATTTTTTTTTATAAATATATATTTTGATCAACAGGAATATTAATGAAATCATTGTTTGATTAATTCTCTAATCAGTCATGTGTAAGAGATTGTCCACTTTGGATTAATTAATTTCTAAAGAAAAATCTGACTGGTAACGATTGAGCTATGAGATGGTATTCAAGAAGCAATATGTATAACAGAGTTAGCACCAATCATGAACGATTACTAGAACAAATCAAACCCATGCCAAGAATGAAGAATCTACTAAAAGAGTGTTGTACGTTAACAAGTGTTGAAGAGTTTGAAATTTATTGTACCTAAGAAGGAGGAAATTGAAATCTAAGGATCCATTTAGATAAACTTTTACTTCCTATTTTTTGCTCTCGAAAGTAAAAAAAAAATTAAGTTTTGAGTGTGAAATTTCGGAAGTTACTTTTTAAAGTTGAAGTAATAAGAACTTCGTGCTACCTCAACTCTTAAAACAACTATCAAAATTTTGCACTATAAAAACCTGTCAAAAATTTTCATTTTTTTTTGCTTTCGAAAAGTAAAAAATGAGAAGTAAAAAACCTATCCAAACGGCCCCTAGAGGAGAAGATTTCCTCAAAGTAAACTCTTGGTCGAAAAATTCAGTCAACAAATTTATCGTCCCATGTGAGATACCAATTTAGACCAAGTCCTCATTCCAAACATGATGGATCCTTTAATATATAATAATTATATACAATTGCAAAGATTAAGTAAAAGAGAACTCAGTCTTTATGCGCATGACTGATGATTACATAAAGGTTGGCATGAACTTTTCTCCCCAAAAGAGAACTCGGTCTTTATGCACATGATGGATGGAATCTGAAGCAACCTTTAGATATCGATGCCACGATCTTGGTTTTTAGAATACTTACGACTAGAACAAACTATTTTTAAGTACATAATTATCTTGGATCACCACTTATACCAGCCATTCCAAATTTAATGGGGCTGGTTGTTTGTATTTTGCAATGAGTGCTGGCTATTTATTTATTTTTTTATCTTTTATATTTTGCCAATGGAAGGATATCCTAAGCCATTAAACCTAATGGAATTTAATAAAATTAAAAAAAAAAAAATGATAATGGCCTATTAAACCCAATGATATAACAGCATTTTTTTTTGTTGAAAAAATATATATTACATCGCACATCGGTTAATTATAAAATTAACATGGTTTCATATTCTAGCTTCGGCCCTCCACTAAACGTTTTTTGGCTGCTAAAGCTCCACGTCGTTCTACTAGGTCAAACAAAAATGCACAATTTTCACATTTCCCGCCACCTCCTTGTTTTGACCCTCAAGAAGACCCACCAAACATCTATCCATCCTTATCCTACACCCACTACAGTAATATATATTAATTGAGAGTATGGCACAATTCACAGACGCAATAGAACAGAGAGACAACAAGGCAACCTAAAGGCTCATCAATATAGGGATCAAAAAGTTTAGGAAGAGGGATTCCTAAGAGAGTATAGCTTTTATCCATCAATCAGTGTCATATAGAAGAGAAAAGTAGACGACGAAACCGGAAGATCTGAGCATCAAAATGGGGAACATTTTGCTAAGAGGAAGGAGGGCCGAAGTGATGAAGGTAGATGGCGAGACGATGAAGCTAAAGACTCCGGTGCAAGTGTGGCAAGTAATCAAGGATTATCCAGGTCATGTTTTGGTTGAATCCGAAGCGGCTAGGCGCTTTGGAATTCGAGCCAAGCCCTTGGAACCACAACGAGAGCTGATGCCAAAGAAAATCTACTTCCTATTAGAAATGCCAAAGTTTTCTCAAGACATGACTCTGAGGAGGGTGCGGTCAGGTGTCCAAATGAGTGCGAAGGACAGGCTCGAGAGTCTCATGCTGTCCAAGAGGTCAGTTTCAGACTTCTCGATGATTAAACCAAGAACTGGCAATATTGTATTTGATGAGACGGAAGAATTAGGGTCAAAAAGAGGTGAAATTCGCTTAAGGTTGAGGCTGCCAAGAGCTCAGGTGGCCAAATTACTCGATGAATGCAAGGATGCGGCCGAGGCAGCGGAGAAGATGATGGATCTTTGTGTCAAGAAGAGTGATGGTATTGATGGGCTTGCCCTGAAAAGCAATGAGGGTTTATTGCAACAGCAAAGGCACGGGAACCCTGATGGTGGAATCCTTGGAGAGAATTACAACAAGCGAAGGGTTCGTTTCATTGTTTAAGAAATTGGCCCAGCTTTCACGCACTGTTGAATGTGCATGATTTTTGGGCTATGTACATTTTTATTTTATTTTTAAATTTGGCTACGAGGTTATATGTAAGTACATTACACATGATTCCATAAAAATGATACTAATATTTTACTTGAAGGATGAGTATTATGAGTAAAGATGAGAACTCTGTACTTTGGATGTGGTGGTAGACGATTTAGATTAAAAATTGAGAAAGTTGCCCACCTCAACCAAAGTTAGTATGTGAATGTGATGTGACTCTTTGGGGACTATTTGGTAAATCTAAAAATCTGACCAACTGAGGATAAGTTTAGTCAATTTTGTTTCATACTATTTGGTATGTCTCTTTTTTTCTACTAAACAGTTTGGACTTGTTCTAAAAATAAGGCATAAACATAGTTTTTTCTCAAACCAACTGTTAACTAGTTTATTTAAAAACCAGATAACAGTTATGAATTAGACCTAACCTGATCTAGTTTTTGAAATTTCCAAACAAGCCCCTTTTATCACACCCAACGTGAGGCAAACCCAAAATTTGTTGGATAGAATTTTTAATTAGCGGGATGGGCTAGAGTTCTAAAATACAAACTTGAATATAAATTAAGTTGGGCATGGGAAAGTATCATGTGTAACCCATTGCACCCGAGATTCCTAGTCCATGTACTTAATTAATATATACTAATTAATATTATTCAACATTAAACACTATTAAGTTTGACACATTATAACTTAAAACTTATATAATTATGATTTGAGGTTGTTTTGAATGATTGAAAATTTGAAATGTGTAGGTAATATGAGCATGAAATACATATAGAAACGAAATAAATAAATAAAGAATTGAGCCAAAGGTGAAAAAACCTGCACCCGCCTAATCTACCTAGACCATATGCCTAACCCAAGCCCAACTTGAATTCAAAAGATTGAGTTTGGACTGGGCTTGGATTAGACCACTTTGGATTGTAAGGTTGAATTGGATTAAGGGCAGAAAGTTATATGGGTCGGGTTTTCTCTGGCCTTTAAACCCGCCCTAACTCAGCTCGCCCGTGTGGGTGTGTCCCCCCACACTCCTGGGTTTTCTGCCGACAGATTAGAAAATTCATTGTCCTCTACCACGTGCCAATGGATGGAAAATTAATTAATCGAGTTTTGTTTTTTCTTTTGGCTGCGGATTAATCGAGTTCTTACTGCGATAGCCTACCGGGATTATTTCCATTAATTTGGTTACGTATAGTGTCAACTGTGAATTCATTCAAAGAACTTTTCATACTTTTAAAATAACCACCAACGGAGTTTCAATTCAGTCAGCAAGCCATGCGTGCTCGACAGGAGACGAATTATGCATGGCCTGAGAATCAATGCATTTTGCCGCAAATATAGGTATATATACGTCCATAGGGTGCATTTTATAATGTGGTCAGAGCTAGTTCATTTTCTGAAGTACTCATCACATGATGGGTACGATCGATATGTAAGGAGTGTGACCCACTGACCCTGCGGGCCAAGTAAATTATGCAGCATGGCTCCTTCGGACACAAGAATGGAAACCCATCAATTAAGGAAATTAAGACCTGGGGAACAGCCTCATGCCACAACAAAAAGTCCAAGCTAGGGAGCCGTATAATTTTTATGGGTACTAGCTTGATAGGGTCTTCCTCATTTGACAACATAATTTAGTGATGCAACTTGGATATGAGTAAAAATGCTTTTTCGGCCACCTTCGCCTGGCCTCAATGTTGTATTCTGTAAATTCCAAAGAAGAGTACTCTGCTTCACAAGAAACACAATCATCGATCACTTTCAATTCCCCTATAACTCCCCAGTCCCCATCCTTGAAAATGGAGCTTTTCAACATTGGTACATGTAGGGAGTACAATTTTCAGGGTTATAATGCTTAAGCAAGGGATCAAAGTGGATTGAATTTTGATTGGATGAACTGCTTGTTGCCAAAAATCAGATAACAAATATAAAAGAAAAAAAAAATTTGATTGTTGCTAATTAAACAGATCAATATATGAAATCATATCAAACCAAAAAGGAGACTCACGAATAAAATAACTCAAGAATGAAATGACTCAACACTCTCTCATGTGGGGTTTAATAAGATAAATAAATCGATCTTTTATGTAGATAATAAAGATAGATTTATGAATAAAATTACTCAAGAATGAAAAATTAATTATGGATTCGTATCATTTGATACTAGAGGGCCTACACCATATCACAGGTTCAAATTATAGAAGGGACTGGTAATCAACCTATAAGCTAAATTAAAATGACTTAATATTGCATATGAGCAAAGTCCGTACCAAATCATTGAATTTTGATATACAAGTGACGCCATCAAAAGAATGAGTTACCGCTAGATCAGTGTCGATGGATTGAGTCATCACAAATGTGGGCCGAGAAAACTTGATGTGTTTATAGGGAACGGCTATTGCAACCCCCCATTCCTATAACCCCACCCCCATTCTTTAGGTTTTTAAGGTTTTATGCAAAATATAAAAAGTTTTTATGAAACCCGGCCGTAATGTCCACTAGAAAACATCATTTTGAACAACTTTGCAGAAGAAAGTTTTTCCAAAATCTATCATTTAGGTAGACTTTTTGGCAAAAAATGAAATAAAGGCTATAAATGGCTAAAAAGTATATTTAAACGATAGATTTTGGAAAAACTTTCTTCTGCAAAGTTGTTCAAAATGATGTTTTCTAGTGGATATCACGGCCGGTTTTCATAAAAACGTTTTATATTTTGCATAAAACCTTAAAAACCTAAAGAATGGGGGGTGAGCTTATAGGAATGGGGGGTTGCAATAGCCGTTCCCGTGTTTATATAGGCTCTTGGGTGAGCTTTTATAAGTAGTTTTAAGCTCGATCAAAACCATACCAAGTGTCCCAAAAAGACACTTGTTGCCCTGTTGATGGACCAATCAAATCATGCTTGAGTAATCGGTATTGTGTCCGGTATGAACGTATCTGACAAAAAACTGACATTTCCTCGTAGCCGTAGGCCTTGTTCTTATTAAATATTAATGATAAATCTTTAATTACTATTTAATCACAATACTTTCAGCAGTAATAATAACTCTAATAGTACAATGCACCTATATAATTATTCCTAGTAAAATGTTACACCTAACAAATTTTTATTACGCTGAAAAAAATAAATAAAGAAAATAAAATAAAATATTAGACTCCACATGATCCATGAAAACAATGTCTTTTGCATCTAGTACACTGACAATTACAACAAAGAACAATATTTAAGTTCATACGCATTAGATAAAACTATAAAAGAAATGCTAAGTTTCACAAAGGCTAATGGAACCTACCGTCTACGAATCCTAGTAATTAAGTGAATCAACACCCCTCTCTCTCTCTTTCTTTATATATATATATATAGTATTAGAGAAAACATGTCTCGTGTGAGATCATCTAAACTCATTAATTAATCCATCTATTCTCATATCTCCACATCAACATTTACAAAGGCTGATGGAACCTACCATTTTACGAATCCTAGTAATTAAGTGAATCAACACCCCTCTCTCTCTCTCTCTCTCTCTCTCTCTCTCTCTCTCTCTCTATATATATATATATATATATATTATAATATTATTATTATTATTATTAGAAAAACATGTTTGGTGTGAGATCATCTGAACTCATTAATCCACTGATACTTATGAATGTTAAGTTTCCAACTTATAAAAGTTTAAGCTTATAAGTGGAGGGTCCAAATAGATATATGAAAACATGTTTAACTTGATATTTAATTGATTTGAGATATGGTATTTTCCAACAATAAAAAGCAGTTGATATAGGTTTTGGTCTCTCACATCTACATTCATTTATGCTTTCTTTCTTGTTAAAATCCTAAGGGCCCATTTGGATAAACTTACTTCTCGGTTTTCACTTTTAAGAGTATAGAAATGGAAATTTTTATAATTTTTTATATGTAAATTTTGATGGTTATTTTTAAAAGTTGAGGTACATATATAACAAGAATTTTTTACTATCTCAACTTTTAAAAATAACTTCTAAAATTTTTTACATCCAAAACTTTCATTTGTTTACTTTTGAAAGTAAAAAACAAAAAGTTAAAGTCTATCCAAATGGCCCTTAAACCATGTTATTTATGGGCAATACTATACATAGCATCATATAGACAACACCTAATGCGGCAATGGAATTCTTGTGGTGATACTAAATAGCTTAGAGGGTATTTTTTTCAACCAACAGCATGCCATATATGGTAGGTGCTGTAGCTAGGTATTGTTTATAGCATTTTCCCTTCTTTATTGTTTTAGAAGTAAACATGATAAAAGGTTTTTTTTTTTTGGTCAAGCAACGAGATGTTCGAACTATTAGAACCCGACTAATCCCCGCTCCCAAGGTAAAAGTTCAACATGGTTCAATACAATAATATCATAACAATGGGCAATGCTCTTGTTTATGGAGTATGCGCAATAGTACGTTTCGTTTATCGGTCAAAGTGGCCACCACATTTTGGAAGTAAAAAGAAACTTAATTTTTCATTATTTATGATTATGTTACTCACACAACATCCAGTAAACACAATTAGTACATTGATCATTTCTGCATAATAATTTGAACTCAAATTTTCTCGATCATTCAGAATTTTTCCTACATTACTGTTAAATGTTTACGCCTACCATTACTTGTAGTTTGAAAACAAGTGTCATTACTCATTATAAGGGGGTTAATAATTTGACGATTTCATTAAAAATAAATAAAAAAACACACTACTCTGCACTATATATATATATATCTCTTCAATTAAGAAAAGCTTGCAATCAGTTTTTATTCTTTTTCCCCCAAGCGTGACGGCCGGGACGGACCACACACATAATAAGACATAAGGCATAAAACTTTAAGGAAAAAAACGAACATAAAAATCTTTTTTGAAAATGATATGATAGGGACTAGCTCGTCTTGTTGGGTGTCTCAGAACCAGCCCTCCCAAATGGCCGGTTAGCGAAAAATAATGTAGATGGATCGATTGCTAAAGGACGACAACTGTAAAACAAGATTTTGATATTTTTTTTCAGTCAAGCAAATAATAATGGTAGAGGAGTTGGACCTACTGTTATACCAAACGAGTTTAACAAACAATCCGTACCTACAAAATTTATCTCACAATGTGGCCTTCATGGTATATCCTTTATCTAAGGTTTTGAGTGTTGGAACCATAGGATTGAGGGTTTTAAGGGAGGGAAAAAGACTACTTTCATTGTGTAGCCCAAGGCATGTGATCACTCTCTCACAATGAATCCCAGCCCCCCTGCCAACCAAAATATAAATAAGGGTAAAATGCAAAAAACCCCCCTTTATTGTTACCCATTTTGCAGGATACCCCCCTCTAAAAAAAAACTCATCAAAAAACCCCCTATATTGTGCTAGGGGGTACGCCGTTAACGGTAATGTTAAAGTCCATTATACCCCTGTACGGAGAAATAATAAAATATTAATATTTAACATTAATAAATGGTTTTTAATAATTATATAAGAAACGGTGTTGTTTTCAGGTTTGCAGTGAAAAAAAAATCGATGCCACCAAGGAAAGCCGCCGGTGCTCCATCCAAACGCACCACTGGAGCCATACAGCCAAATCAACCGCCAAATCTCTCGTTGCTAGAGATCCCTCTGAATCTTTACCCATAAATCCCCCAGGAATTACCATCCCTGCACCCGAACCCTCATTGGAAAGGGTTTCGGTTTCCATTTTGCAGTGGGTTTGCATGGGTTTGGGTTTCCATAGCCATGGGTTTGGGTTTCCATTTTGGCGACGATAGACCACGACCGACGTTGGCTGACGACAACCGGCGGCGTTGAACGATGACGATTTTGCCTTGGATGACGACGGCGATGGGCAAGGGCAGACTCGTGTGGACCGTGGGTGTGCACTGTGAAACGAGAATGGGTGAGGGTGGACGAACACGGGGAGAAAAAATGGTTTTGAACTCATGAAGATGACGGACTAATGTGATCCTCCCCATCGCAACACGAGTCTCACCGTCGACTCCTCTCCTTACCAAGCATAAAGCTCATCGCCGGCGGCACTACAAAGCCCATCCTTTCAGATCTGAAAAACCCCACCGTCTCCACTCTCGCCGCCGGTGAACTGGTGTTCACAGAACTCATCCATTCTCGCCGTCGCCATCTTCATCTTGGTCATCGATCGCCGTCTTTGTCGTGATAGGCAAGGGTTCTCCAGCGACTCTTGATAGGGTCGAGAATACCAAGCGGCACCGTTTTATGTGCTGAAGGGTATTATGGTCATAAAAGTGATTTAATTTGATCACGTGCCACGCACGTGATCTTTTGCTGTTAAACTAATTGACGGAATGTAGATGGAAGGGGGTATTCTTCAACCCTACACAATATGGGGGGTTTTTTGTTAGGTTTTTTTTTAGAAGGGGGTATCCTGCAAAATGGATAACAATAGAGGGGGGGTTTTTTGCATTTTACCCTATAAATAAATAAATGAATAAATGAAATCCTTAAACCAACAGCCCAATAAAAATTAATGTGGTCCACTACTCTGTATTCTCTCCGTTTCATAATAAGTATCTTATTTTCTTTTTTGGGAAGTTTCAAAATAAGTGTCTCATTTCAAAATCAATGGACCTTTTTTGCTCATCTCCTAAAACACCCTTAAAAAGGCTTTCTTTCTTCTTCTAATGTTTTACAAACTTGAGGGCAAAATTGGAATTTCAAAATATATGCATTGATGTGAAAGCATTTAAAAGGGTTTCATTAAAAAAATGTGTTTTTTCAAAGGAGACACTTGTTATGAAACGGAGGGAGTAATATTTTTTTGGATGAATATGTCATTCGCATGATATGGACAAATTGATGCTCAATAAAAATATATCATTCACATGATTAATTGTAGGGGTGAATTCATGCTCAGTACCGTTACTGAGTTTTTGAATTTTTTGGGTGCTTCATGCGTATGGTGTTTTTATAGGGGTTCTTGGTTTTGGTGGGCTAGCTGTTTGTACACCTCTTAATTTATATCAATGAAATATTTTCTTTTGGTGATAAAAAATAAAATAAAAAATGTGGTCCAGTCCTCTATAGTATATTTAGGATGAATATATCATTCACACAATGTGGATCAATGAATCATGTAACTTCCATATTAAGAAATTGAAGGTTTTGAATTCAACTTTTCACTTTCTTCGAGGCAACTGCCAAGTTTATTTTAAACATCAATTTATATGGAGTGAGCTGTGGCCTTATTTGTTCTTGGAGGAATAGTATGACCAAAGGTACACCTTCTTTGCACCACACACACAACAAAAAAACAAACAAAAGGTGAAATTTGATAGATATTTTTGAGAGATCGGTCAATTATGAACTTCTAATTTTACATTATTATTATTATTTTGGTTATTTATTTGAAACTTTGAATTGATTATATATCCATAAATTATTATATATCCAGAGCTTCTCTTTTTGGTGCTGTTGTTTAAGATGGTGGTGTGCTTCAGTAGTTTGTGTTTTGGTTGGAGTAGTGATTTTGGGGAGTGTTTTCTGTGGCTTCTTGGTGGTTTTTTTGTTTATTCTGTGGGGTTGTTGTGTTCTCTCTGGTTCTGTTTTGGAGCTTAGAGCATCTCAAATAGAGGTAGCAACTTTAGATTTGCTAACTCCCTCTCTCTTTTAAGAGCTCCAACAAAGGTAGCAAAGTACACTTTCAATTTTGCTACCACTTTCTCTCTCTTGAAATCTGTAGTGAGAGAGAGAATGTAGCAAATCTTTGTTTAGACTTTAGAATAAAAAATGGCTTATCAAGAAGTGGTTATATCTTATTTGTGCCAAAAAAATTAAAAAGGCTTGAAAAATTAAAATAATATTAAAATATTAATAGGTTGCTACCTCTTTTGGAGCTTCCCATATCTAGGTAAAGGGATCCTTTGTCTTCATATTTGTTTATTATTAGCACTAAATGTCTTATAAGGAATTTTTGTAAAATGGCTAATGAGAATAGATCTAATTTGGGAATTAAATTTTGTCATGGTGGTAGTATTATTTCTAATCTCATGTTTGCTTATGATTGCATCGTTTTTGCTAAGGCTACACAAAAGGTTAGCTGGACCATCAAAAAGTTATTAGATGATTATTGTTCTATTTAAACCACTACTGGCTAATTTTTATAATTCTTGTAATCATTTCTCTCCAAATATGGATAATAATGTCAAATTGTCTATTAGTGGTAACTAAATATCTTGGCAAATAATGAGCTAACTTAAATATCTAGGCTGTACCATCATCCAGGATCGTATAAATAAACAAACATACCTTTGAGGAAGTGATTAATAAGGTAGATAGTAAATTAGCCGGTTGGAAGGCGAACTTACTACCTAGAGCAAGAAGAATCACTCGTATTCAAGCGAATGCAACATTTACCCTAATGACATAATAGTTCAGCGGATGGTAAAAAGGAATGCCACTAGTTGCCTGTTAATGCGGCTACTATTGCTAAGATGGGTTGGAAAATCCTCAAGGATCAACATAATTTATGGGCTAAGTTAATGAACGATAAATATTTAAAAAGAGCAAATTTCCTCGAAGCTAGAGTAGGAGCAAATTTCTCTTATGTTTGGAAAGCCATTCTTAGACAAAGATTTTTGATTAAAAAGGTATTAGGTGGATAGTGGGGAATGGAGAAAATATTTGTTATGTGGCTGGATAATTGGGTGTATCTAAGTCCGTTACATGAGTTGATTCTTATGAAAAGTAGGAATAATAATATTAACACTACGTACTCTTAAAGTGGCCAATTTTATTGATCATGATCACAGATGTTATAATATAAGTATGCTTAAGAAAGTTCTTCCAGACTATCGTCAATGAAATTATTGGTATTTCCATTCCTTTATGGAATGTGGAAGACAAATTTTGTTGGGGGTATTCAAATGATGGTCATTTCTCGGTACGTTAAATCTGCAACATGACTTCATGTGAATTGGAAACAACGACTAAATATTTTAAAGAAATCAAGGGTGATGGGATAGATTATCTCTATTCTAATAATAACACTTCTTCTTTGTATAGTTTTGTGTCTTCTTGCTAGTCTATTGCTTGGGAAAGTCCCCTACTAATTGGATGAAACTTAATTTTGATGGTTCGAGAAAGCATCAACAAGGGAAAGCTATAGTTGGTTATGTGATTAGAGACGACCAAGACAAAATGGTAGTAGCAGGCTCTATTAATTTTGGTAATGTTTTAGTTATAGTTGCAAAATGTGCTGCTTTAATAAAGGATCTTAACTATGGCATTGCAGAGATGTATAAATGGATTACAAATAGAAAGAGATTCATAACTCGGTGATCATTGTTCTTTGTGGTACTATGAGATATCATCGAGGCATAGCTGAC
The DNA here is from genome assembly GCA_039720395.1 of Liquidambar formosana. NCBI lineage: Eukaryota > Viridiplantae > Streptophyta > Magnoliopsida > Saxifragales > Altingiaceae > Liquidambar > Liquidambar formosana. Next base: position 15,658,075 of record CM077828.1, on the reverse strand, counting down.
CTCATTCAAGTCATTTGGTCTCTTATTGGTAGCCTTGAGCAGATTGCTGTCAGGCACATTTATAGACAAACTAATAGGGTGGTTGATTGCGTGGCTAATATTGGGTATTATTATGATAATAATTGCATGGGGTGAATAGACCGATTCCTAGGAAACTTTCGGAAGTGATTCAAAAAGACTACTGCAATATTGTTATTTTTCGTTATAATCATACTTTTATTTTACATTAATATATTTCCTTAAAAAAAAAAGAAAAAAAAGAAAAAAAAAAGGAGCTGCATTTCGGAATGTTTTTGGGTCTAAATTTTATTTATGTTATCCCTTGGTCCATGTTGACTGAAGGACTTTTCTAATAATTTTTTATTATTCCTTAGTCCATGTTACTCGTACCATTTCTTCTATCATTTTATAATCATTTTTACCTATATGAAAAAAAAATAAAAAAAAAATGGAAAAAAAAATGAATGAATGAATGAAGAAGAAGAAGAAGAAGAAGAAGAAGAAGAAGAAGAAGAAGAAGAAGAAGAAGAAGAAGAAAGAAAGAAAAAATAGCTTTTCTATTGCATATTCAGGGGAGCCTCCACATGTTGTTTATACTCTCTCTATTTCTAATTAATTATCACTTTTGAAAATTCACGATTTTTTAGAAAAGCCTATTAAATGCTATCACATCAACATTTGTGTTTTAATATTATAGTTTTGCTTTCAAGTGTACAAATATTGAAAAAAAAAGGAAAAAACCCATGAGGAAGGGTATTTTAGGAAATCAAACCAAAAGAATCATTAACTTTTTCAATGAACTATAATTTTGGAAGATCCCAAGAAAAAAAAAAGGAGACCAATAAAATAGGAATATTACCAATAAATTGCGACACATTATTTATGAGACTTCTAATCTTATTGTAAGAAATATTACTAATAAATTCTGTCGAAAGTTGATCTTGATATAAGATTGGCATATCTCTTTATTAGTATGCTATTATCAAGTTGGTCTTGATTACGCTAATCTTGTTGTAATTAAGTTTGATACTACTCCTTGGAAGTTAAGGTTTGTATACAATGAGATTAAAACCCTTTAATCTCGCACTATTAAAGTCTATTTCATTCGTATCTTTAGAGTGCGAAATAAGGTGGCTGATCAATTAGCAAATTTAAAGCGGGCATTGCTAAATTTGTTTCACTCATTGCATGGCTTTGAATGTTTGCTTTTTATTTTGGGTTGCATGTTTGCTACTTTGGTGGGTTAATTTGGCTGTTTGAGCTAAGCAGTTTTCTTGATTTTGGTGGCTTTTGTGGAGCATCCGTTTTTTCATGCTTTTATGCTTGTCATGGTGGTGTCTTCTGCTAGGGTGGGCTTGCATGTATCAGCATTTTGTTTTGAGGCTATGTCTTTTTGTAATTTTCTCTTAAGTGACCTATTAATTACCATGTACGGAGTACAATTTTTTTTTTTTAGAAGAAAGAAAAAAACAAAAACTATCATTCAAAGCAAGTTCACGTGGGTGGTCACATGTGAACACGTGCCTCCAAGGCTCTCCAACCAAAACATCACGGTCTCTGCTATGAACTACAGATATGACATGAACGAAAAAGTCTAAACATCATCCACACTTTAGGAGAAAAACTTCTATGGAACTGTGATATGATTAGGTGGTGTCATAAGTTAATGAAAATCAAATAAAGTAAGATTATTAGTATAATTTTTGATTTCATAATTTTATTTTATTATATCTTTATTTGCTTGTGATACCATTTGATTTCCGTAGGAGTTCTATACACTCCTAAAATTGTAAGAGGTATCCTTAAATCCACGACGCTCTCTAAACTTAAATTAGAGTCGCCATAGGTTCTTGGGAGGCTCACAAAACTTCCTAGACACTCATAAAAGCTCTATACATTTTAAAAATTTTTACGAGGATCCCTAAAGTTCACAACTCAATTAGAGTTACCATAAACTCTTGGGAGTCTCACATATCACAGTTATATGAAAGACTCACTCTAACTTTAGGCGTACCCTTTTTTTTTTTTTTTTTTTTTTGGGCACAAATTAGGCGCACCGTTTCAATTATTAGTTGAAAGGGACCAATTGGCACGACGTGAAAGAATATATGTTAATAATTTTAGCCATACTTTTAAGTTTTAACCATTAGTTGAGAGGTGCCAATTGATTGAGGAGCTGGGGACCGGCCAACTAGTGGAATATAAATAATATTTCTTCTCTTGGATCTCCCTCCCGGATCTGGCGCTTCTTCTACTTGGACTATGTTAACCACCACTGCACTCCATTGAGTTTTCGAAAAATCTCCTCACTTTAATGTCAGCCTTATGTATCACTTTTGAAAAAAGACAAGTTGTATTTATGTTGAGAGGTGGATTGAGCGGTCATAAGGACCTCTTTTCAAGTAAGAAGTCTTAAATTCAATTCTCACCACTTCTTCATCAAGACCATCTTATGGATTTTTTTTTGTAATTGCCTCATGTATGTGGGATGGGTGCAAACCATCTGAAACAAAGAGTTCGATTAGGCTCCCACCAAGAGTCATTGGTTGAGCAATCAAAGCCGGTTTTAGGTGTGCTCCTCAGAGTTCATTATTTCAACTTGAAATAATCATTGCAAGTGCGGGGATTCTCACATAGACTATTAGGAGATTAATATTTTGGGTTGAAATCTCGACGGGACTAAGGCCGAAAAAATCTAGAATACCCCCAATCATTACTTAAGAAAGGAAAAAAAAGAAGAAAATGTTCAATCAAGAGAGATCTTTTATTAATTAGCTGATCATGGAGCGAAACTTTCTTTTAATTAAATCAAGACGACTTTAAATATACACTGTTCACATTGGGTCACTGGAGAGGATCTCTCTGTCTGTCTCTCTCTAATGTGGATTTGTTTTGGCAGGTCATAGCCTTAAAGGTCCTCTAACCACATATTTAATATATCTCTACTACCCTTCCATTTCTGGACAGCAAGTTTCCCCAAATAGGTAAGGGGCGCAGCACCTAACCGGACCACGAGGGAGACCTACTCTCCCTCAGCTTTCAGCATTGGATCAAGTCATTATTCAACTTTTTTATCTTGTTGGAACCAATAGAAGGTTGATTCACGGTTGGCATATATGGAAAGTTAGTTATCTATATTTCTTTCCTCTAGGGCTTCACTTTCTACTTACAGTGGTTTGATATTTTAATATATATATATATATATATAATACAATTTGCACAGAAGCTTCCTTTCCCAGATAAATTTGGCAAGGGCATTAAACAAATCAGAGAGAGGCATGGAGCAAAGGATGATAGATTGTTGGAAAAAAAAATTGAACGGAATATAAATCTTCAAGTGCACCATCTAAAAAATAACTAATGTAGGGTATCGATGAACGGAATATAAATCTTCAAGTGCCCGGATTGTACATGCAGCATCAAAGGGAATAAAATATTTTCAAGAATTTTAACATTTTGGACCGTGGAAAAAGCGAGGGAAAGGGGAAAATAATATATATTAAGGATTCCATATTTTTCCTCGTTTGGCCGTAAAAGAAAGTCGTCGAAAAAAATAAAATAAAATAAAAAGAAAGAAAGACAGATGAAAAAGAGGGTAGAAATTTTTATATTTTTCTTTGGATTTTTTCCTTGCCATTTTTTTCCTTCCCCCCCTCTTTCTTTGGTTTTTTTTATTTGTATGGAATACTAAATATAAAGTATTTAAGAATACTATAGAAAACCTAGTACCACCACACCCCTAACACACCACCAACCCCGACTAGCTACACCAAGAGGAATTTGAACGATCAAAATCATTAAACCAATACTAAATATCCTAACTCTTGCAAACCCCAACAGTCTAAAATCTCTTACATGAAATTAGAAAAATAAAGCTTTAATTAAGAATATCCTACTGTGTCCCACAAAGCAAAAAGAATAGATAAAAATTCTAATGTTAGAGGAATACCAAATGTAAAACCCTAGTGCTATGTTTGGATGAGGAATTTTTAGGTGGAATTTGTTTCTGAGACGGAATTTGTAAAATTTTTATAAAAATGAGATGGACAAAATTCTTATAAAAATTTTACAAATTCTATCTCAAAAGTAAATTCCACCTAAAAATTCTTTATCCAAACATAACGTAAGAGTCTTTTTTTTTTTTTTAAATTATATTTTATCAGCAAGACAGCAATCCAAGGAGTCTTTTTTGTGAATGAAATATTATATTCTAGTCATTACTTAGGCTTATACAGCAATTCAGGTTACTTGGTATCATAAAATAGAATAAGGTGTTTGTCTTCAAGATATTATCTGGGGAAATCATGGATTGGGTGGAGTGAAATTTTGTTTTTTTAAATCACCTTTTAGCAGTATACTGGTTTATGATTGGACCAATAGAATACAGTACGATATAATGGAACCAAAATGGCAACACCTACCACATATAACAGCACTGAATGTGGCTCCAAGAAAGTACCTGCATATCAGGCGATCAAATCCATTGTCCGGCCACAACCATGTCCATTGTATAAAAAATTAAGTTGACGTCACTTGTACCATTTGTGATGTCTTTCATGCTCTGGACAAAACAGGAAATATGGTTCAGACATTATACGGAGTGTTCAATGCTTGTCTATGGCTTTCAGGCGAAAAAATCCAAACAAAAAACTTTCCAGTCTGGAAGTTTTGCGTGTATGGCAATGTTGGTACTTACCTGGAAAGGAGGACAGTATTCTGCGACAGTGGAAAATAGTTATTTCACAGGTTGAATGGTTCAACCATATATACGGCCATACAATTGTTAACCCGTGTTTGGTTCATGGAATATGCGAAAGAAAAGGGGAAAAAAAAAATGAAAAATTCTATTTTCTCTTGTTTGGTTGCAAAAGAAAATGAGAGGAGAAAAAAACATGACTTGAAAAAAAGGGCAAAAAACTTAATATCAACTTTTCCTTTTAAAAACGTGAGGGAAATTTGGGAAAATTTCAGTGAAAATTTTATTCTTCTCTAAGCTCTCTTTGGTTAGGAAAAAAATTAAATATAAAGAATTATACTTTTCTTTATTTGGTTGTACTAGAAAATTGGAAGAAAAAAAATAAAAATTAGAATAATTTTAGTTTGATATAATTTTAGCTTTTCCTTTCATTTTCTTTCTTTCTTTTTCATTTTCTTTCTTTCACTTTTTTTTCCTTCGTTGAATTCGGGAACCAAATAGAAGGTAAGTTGTTGGATTTCGCTACATCAAAAAGTCTCAAATAAAAGCTGGCTTTGAAAAAAATATTTAACTGACATAATAATGAGATCATTAGAACTTAGGAACTGTGTAAAAACTTGAGTGCAAAAATTATGACCCTTAATCGTGACCTGTTAAAATAACATCAAATATAAACTATGTTCATTTGTACTTGACATATATATAGCATCAATTTATTTAAGTGAAACAAGCTTATAGTGGGAAAATTTCAAGGTGGATTTTCTATCTTAAATCCCTACTTTTCCAAAAATCACTTAATATCTTTATGTGAATACTTTCTAAATCAATAAATTTCCAATGTAATATTGAATAATCATCCAAAGTTTTGTCTAATCAATAACAATATTTGTTTTTTTTTTTCCTTCTCTCTCGCCCAAATCCTTTTCACACCCAATCTCTTAAATTTATAACAATTTCAACCTCTCTCTCTCTCTCTCTCTCTCTCTCTCTCTCTCTCATAACAAAGTATATTAAATAAGGAAATAATAATAGTACATTCTGCTCGAACCCGAGACCTTGCGCATACAAGAGGGGAAGAGTTAGAGAGGACGTGTCATTCAGTACCCCAATTTGAGTTGGTTTGGCTTACGTACGTAGCCTGATAATTGCCGTATTGGGACCGATGGATGGTTGCGGTGGTTTCCACTGTCCAGTCTAAATGGATTTGCATATATAAACACCATTGATTTGAGGAAATTTAACACTGGTCGTTAATTGGGTTATAATTGGGGGACTTTAAACATAAGAAAGGAGGGGTAGGTAAGATTAAGGGTGCTATAGTCATGTGAGGTTGGTCATGAACCATGCGTCGACTATCACAATTACTCTTCAACATCTCAGAGTCTCACCCTCCCCATACCTACCCTCACGGTTTTATTTCACTATCATCATAATCGTCCTGGTTTTTCTCTCTCTCTCTCTCTCTCTCTCACCACACACAAAACTTTGTCATCTGCAAGTCAATCCTTCTCTGCTTGACAGACGACCTCTCTTACCTTTCCTATTAATATTGGAAAAAGCTTAACCAGCTAGGACGCCCTCCTTAGACTTCCCTCTCCCTGCTAACCTGCAGGTGTTCATCACAATTTCTGTTCACTTCGTGTAGCAAAATTTCCATTGGGTTAAGGGGGGACTATGTGCGGCAGTCCTTTTTGTGACTATTGGTCAATCAACAACCCAATGCGCGCATGTACGTGTTGCTTTATGTATATATATATATATGTGTGTGTGTGTGTGTATAAATGGATGCATTGGTACCTACTGGTGACCGGTGAGTGGTTTCCATGCTACCCTTGCCAAGTGAACAGTTCGTCGCAGATTATCTTCATCTCGTTGTCTGTTCGACCTTGAGCTTTAATGTATAAACTTGTTCACAGATCAACCAAACAAACCCTTGTCTAAACATATATAGCTATTTTATTTACACTATGCATGATCTTGGATATGCAACATTGTTAGTGTAGATGATTATCAATTACCTTCGCTTGCTCTCTCTCTCTCTCTCTCTCTCTCTCTCTCTCTTATACACATACGTGCACGAAAACACGTTGTGACTGTAATTGCCTTTGATGTTTTATCTTATATGTAGATTTTGTATATTGGATTGTATACTAGCCTGCCTTAGTTTTTCTCATTATATGTGAATCAAGATTGTTAGAATGACCTAGGCCAGTGCAAATCCATCACTAGCAATGATTTTTTTTTTTTTTTTTTATTGATCAAACGAGAGGTATCCTAAGTCATTGGCGTAGACTAATCCCCGTGATGCACAAATCACCTACAAACCTGTATAGTGAAAGAATAGAGATTTGAACTTGAGGTATCCTAAGCCATTGGCCTAGACTAATTCCCGTGATACACAAATCACCTACAAGCCTGTATATTGAAGGAATAGAGACTTAAACTTGAGGCCTATGATTTTTGAGCCATGGTCCATTGTCATTTGCTGCGAGGCTAGCAAATTAAACCACCCTTGTTTTGTATTAGCAAGCTAGCTAGTTAGATAACATTAATAATTAAGTCATTATTTAAAAAAGGAACCCAATGGGGATCTTTCATTCAGGCACAAAACTCGTCACGGACGATCTTCACTTATCTTTACATATAAGTTCCCTTGTTTTCTGCCTAGAAACATGTCCAGGATTTCAGGTACTCACCTAATTATGCATTGGGTTTCAGGCTTGAAATGTGTGTAGAGTGCAATGGAATATAATAACCCAAGGATTACAAAATGGCCTATTAGCATTACACATGAATCCCTTTTTTAAATTTAAAAAAAAAAAAATTAAAAGTTTTGTTATGACCCAAGGTTTATTAGCTAAATCAATTTTAATTGAAGATATGTCATTTTTGACTATTTGGTGTTTAGAAGAGGGAATTTTTATTTATTCATTTATAATTACCAAGAATTTTTTTTTTTTTTTTGTTAAGTCTTCAGTTTTTCTTCAGTACGTTACCACCGTTCATTTGGTTACCAAGAAGAAAATTTTGAGATCAAACATGTTCTTTTCTTTCTTTCCAATTTCTAGGCAACAAAACAATAGAACTGGATTAGTTGAGATCAAACATGTTATTTATTTATAATTACCAAGATTTTGAATTTAAAATAATTTGCTATTGGATCTTGAATTCGGGACTTGAGACACATACACCAATCTCTACTCAACCGAGCCTAATACAACCGGATTAGTTGAGTTAATTGTTCGTTTTCAATAAACAATAGAAATTTCACTCTATTTTCTTATCCAAACCTTCGTATTCTTTAATAATGAAGCTGTATTCTTTAATAATGAAACTGCTCGATGATAAGTAAAATAGGATTTAATTCTTTAGTTAATGAAAATCAAGTATTAATTAAACAATTATTGAAGGGTTTGGTATTTCATTTCAAACAATCTTTATACTGCTGCTTTCCCTATATTCTTTACGGCCTTCCATGTAAATTACATTTTTTTTTCTTTTTTTTTTTTTGGGTAGGCAACACTGATTAACATATCAATAGGAAATAAAGATAATTACATGACGAGCAATGTACATTACATTTATACATTAAATGAGAAGCAAGTTCAAAAGGCAAGTTTAAGGTCGAAAAGACAATGAAATTGAGGTACAAGCAAGAACTGTTTGCTTAACAAGGCTATGCATTGACATCAACACTACTATTTAATTTCCTTCAAGAGCTTCAAGAAGGAGCATCGTTTCATTGTCCACATCAGGTATGTGCTCTCTCCATCTCGACAGTACATCAGTACTACAATATATTATTGAATCACTGCCCCCAACAGATGCATCTCTCTTTCTCTCAAATTGCCACATTAATCTGTAAATCTTGATTTAGTTGGGGATCTAGACGAATATCATTTGAGAGATAGCTAGAGGGAGAGAGAGAGAGATTGAGCATTATTGTTCAAGCTATTTTGGTTGCTTCCTCATATTTTCATGTTGAGATGGCTAATTAGTGGCTTTTTTTGTTGTTTTCTTTTTGTTTTTTTGTTTTTTTGTTTTTTGGGCTAAGGCCGCGCCAATTAGTGGCTTTGAATGACTGTAGAAGCAGCCATATATCTCTTGTAATATCATTGCCCAAACAAAATTATGGAGGAAAAGTAGAAGTACTTATAGTAATTTTGTAAGATGTTTTCATTTTAAAAATTACAGTGTGGTTTTGTACCAAAAGAATAATAATGTATTTTAAGTTTATTGATTGCAATAATGTACAACCACTTCCTAACCAAAGGATACTAGGTTCGATTCTTCTGGAGTATTTGAGAAATTAACTCTTAAATGCACCAGGTCGATGTGGGGGAGTGTACCCTTAAGATCTCCTGAGGAGATATTTAATCGAGGTGCACGCAAGTTGGCCTAGATACCCTAACCGTCAAACCCCCCCCCCCCCCCCCAAAAAAAAAAAAAAAATGAAGATAGATAAGTTCAAAAGCATATGAGCTATTGTAGTTGTATGGTTTAGGCTTAAAACATTGATAGATGATTGTTTTTTTTTTTTTTTTGATCCAAACATAAATTTTATTAATATTAAAAAGGAGGTAATACACCAAGCAGCACCCCAAAAAACATCCAGCACGCCCAACACAGCACCACAAAGAAAACCCCCAAAAACAAAGGCACACCCACAAACCCAATAGAGAATGCCCAGACAGCCAAAAAAGAGGACAGCAACACCGAAAAAGAAAAATAATATCTGCACCCAACTGCTAAAAGAGAAAACCAGCCAACGACACCCTGTGACCATACAACTAAAAAGCTTGAAGAGAGAGAAAGTACTCAGCTGGGAAAAAGACGGCAGCAAGAACACCCAAAACAGCTCCAACCACACCAAAAACTGAGGCCAACCAACACAGCCTAACTAGAGAAATTGAAGCCCAAGCAGCCAATGGACACCAAGGGCAGCTCAGCCCAGAAGAGACACCCAGCTGAGAGAAGACAGCTAAAAAGCAAGAAGACAAGGATGCATTAAGCTGAGGAGCAGTAGCACGCCCAAAGAAACAGAGAACACCCATAACCTCACCACCAACATTGCCTAACTAATGAGGGAAAAGCTCAAACCAAAAGACAAACTTGAAGCAGGCACATCAAACCCAACCACTTTGAGCAAACCCCGAAAACAAAGATATCCCGCTTAAATCTCCTCTTGATACTTCTCGAATTGATAGATGATTGTTAAAAACCATGATTCATGTAGAAAGCAACTTTAAAATACATATATCTAAATACGAAATTGTCACGCGCAAAATGTAGCAAATGCAATCATTTCAATTAATGACTTCAATGCCACACTATTTACATTTCACAAAGTCAAGGAACCATCATTTCATTGCCTTACTCCTACTCATTTCAGATTACAACAGCATAGTTCTAATAGTTTTCATTGCCTAACCAACTAATCCTACAATATTAGAATGCTACTTGGGAAGCAAAATAAGAAGGTTTTTTTTTTTTTTTAAAAAAAATAAGAATATTAATTTTTCTAGAAATATATAATATAAGGGTCTTCTATCAGCGCTTATAAGTCTATGTAAAGACCATGTTTTTAATGTTGTCATATTCCGTGCCAAAGGATGGGTGAGTCTTGGGTTGATTGAAGATTGATGAAGTTGCAAAGTTGAGACAAAGCGTGGAGTTTAAAGCTTCGACTCACAATTGTTCTTAGGAAAGGTAAGTGACTGTAGAAGCTTAAGTTTTGATGGATATACTCCACCCAAGGTGGTTGTGGAAGGTGTATCTATTGACAAGCCTAAAGTTCAATGGACTAAAGAAGATTATGAAGAATTTAAATGGAATTCCAAAGGAATCAATGCTATTTTTAGTGGAATATCCCGAGATGAATTTCGAAGGGTAGCCCATTGTGAATATGCAAAAGAAGCTTGGAATATCCTTAAGAAAACTCATGAAGGTACCATATCTGTTAAAAACACTAAAATTCAAATGCTTACTGCCTTGTATGAACAAGAGACTATGAAAGAAAATGAAGTGTTTGATGAGTTTAATGCAAGATTGAGTGATATTTTCAATTCTAGGTTTTCCTTAGGTGATGTTATGTCTGATGCTACAATCAATAGGAAAATTCTTAGATCTTTGCCTATTAGGTTCCTTCCTAAGATCACTTCCATTGAAGATAATAGAGATTTAGATACCATGAAAAAGGAAGACTTGGTTGGTGAAATTCAGAATTATGAGATGAAGTTTTGCAAACCTAAGAAAGAACCTAAGAACATTGGAATTGCCTTGAGTACTGTGAATGAGAAGTCTAGCAGACATGTTTCTAGGGCTGGCTCTGATTTTGATATTTCTGAGGAGGAAATTGCTACTTTGTTAAAAAATTTAAGAAATTCTTCAGAAATCCTAGAGGTAGTGTTTCCAATTCTAGAAATAGTAATGGTGCTAGCTTTAGTAGGAATAATGGATCTAACTCTAGCAAAGGTAATGGTTCTAGTTCCAATAAGGATAGAAGGGAGAGAAATAGGTCTAGATCTCAGTCTAGAACTCAGGGGGAGAGACCAAATAATATGAATGATGAGAGAGATAAAATTCAATGTTATGAATGTCATGGTTTCGGTCATATTGCTCCTGAATGTGCTAATACTAAGAAGAAACAAAGTAGTGGTCAGAATAATGGAAAGGGATATAATGCTACTTTGAGTGACAGTGAGACTGAGTCGGATTCTGAGAATTTCTCTCAAGGAGAAGAGGATAACTCCAATTTCATAGCCTTTACTTCTATTCACCAGGTTAATGATAAAATCTCATCAAGTGTTTTTGATTCTGAGAGTCAAGGGGAGTCTGAAAAAGATGAGATTAATTCTGAAAATTCTAAAAATATGATTAAATCTGATGAAGAAGAAGAAGACCTTCAATTAGCTTATGATAAGTTGTTTGAAGAGTGTCTAAAAACCAAAAAGTCTAATAAATCTCTATACATTAAGGTTAAAACTTTTGAAAAAGAGATAGATACTTTAAAGATGGAATTGTTTGATTCTAAGGGTCATGAGAGTCAGTTGAGCACTCAGAAAGCACTTCTTGCTAATGAGGTGGTTCGACTTGAAAAGGAGAAGTTTGAATTGTCTGAGTCTAAGAAAAGCCTTGAGCTGAGAGTAGTAAATATTGAGAAAGACTTGAAGACTAAGATAGGAGATCTTGAGAAAATGTCAAAAGATAAAGAGACCTTAGACAAGTTGTTAGGTGTAGGACAGAGTCCCAGTGATAGGCGTGGTTTAGGTTTTGTTAGTGATAGGGTTACTCCTAATTCATCTAAAACCATATTTGTCAAGACTCAAGAGTCTCAAGTTATTCAGTCTGTTATTCCTCCACCTATTGTGCCTTCAAAGCGAGTCCCTATTTGTGTTCATTGTGACTTGAAAGGACATATTAGACCTAGATGCCCAGTCCTTAGGGAGAATCAAGAGCTACCTAGGAAGAGTCCACCTAGGAAGGTAGATAGTGACTTCCATAGGCAAGTGAAGAGGTCTAATGGATCTGATATTCCTTATGTTTGGAATAAATCCTCTCCTAGGAGTACTCCTGTGTGTCATTTTTGTGGTAAGATGGGTTACATTCGTCCTAACTGTTTTCATCTTAGGAATGGTTCTTCTAGGTCTTCGAGAAATCCTGTCTTGAGTTGGGACAATGTAGGTGATTGTCTTAGGAAGTTATGTCAAGAGGTTGTTGATTTGAGACAAATTGCCCATAGAGGATTAGGCACTTTTTCTTGTGATCCTGTGAGTGATTCTATACCAGTTGTGAGTTTTCTTAGAGAGAAATTCATTGCTAGGAAAGAATGGGTGAAGAAAAAGGATTCTGATTGTCTTACCCCACTTGTTAGTGTTGTGCAAAAGGATAAGGGTAAAGGCATTGTGCTAGATTCTAGTTGAGTTGGCTTGTCCGAAATGACATTAAACTACCTATGGTCCGCAAAGACCTTAAACTATCCATAGTGCTCTAGGTGTGATCTTTTTTCTATGTCATTCATGCTGTTCCTAGAGTTATGGAGTATTTAGGATTTATTGCTTTTGTGTGTGTTTTTGTTTTTCTTTGGAGTTGATTTGTTTTTATTTTTTTCATTGGTATAAAAAAAAATGAAAAAATTCAGAAAAACCAAAAAGATTTTCTTGTGTGCTTGGCTATTCTGGGCTAGTTGTGTGTTTTACTTATATATAATTTGTACTAAGATGTTAAGACTATATCTTTTGTGATTGTCATATTGAGTTGAAATTGATAAATTGATAAATTTGATATTTAGTCTCACTCTCTTAAGCACACTTAGTGGAGTAGTTTTGAATTTACATGCTATACACTTTCCACTGCACCACTGACATATGACTTTGGGGTTTTTACGCTAATTCTATGAATTGTTAAATCTATGTCTGAAAATTTCCTGGGATGTTAGAATTTGAATGACCTATATGTTATGCATATCCCTATGTCTCATGAAAAGGGCTACCTTCGCGTTGTCCAAAGCTAACGTGAGGTAATTCATAAAGAGGGCTGGCTGCGTGAAAGTGTGAAAGCCATCATGTTGATAATAATAATAAAATAATATATTGATATTGAGCTTCAATAAAAAAAATGAAAAATATGGGAAAGGTGCGAAAACTTGATACCTACAAAATTATTCCCAAAGCTCATAGAAAAAGAAAAAGAAACAATTACAAAGGGTGAAAAGCAATCTTTTCGATTCTAACATAGTTTGAATTCTTTTTCTTTATTTCTTTGGAATTATTAGACTTTGGTTAGCATGAGTAGTTTTGCCAACCAACTCCGTTGGCGTTGTCAGTGCATTATACACTTAGCATGTGAACTTTCTTGAATAACTTTTCTAATTGTGCAAAAGTGTGTTGGACTTTATTGAAAATTTGCAATTATGTCCTTGATGACTCATGTGCTTTTATATTGTGGAATGGTGTCTTAATTTTAGTTCTTTTTCTATATTTGTGGAACACCCTAACATATCCTCGTATTGTTTAGTGCATATGTTTTGTTTATTTTTTATTATTTCTTTTTGTGCTTTATTTGAGGGGAGTTAAGAGTGTTTGTCAGAGTGAATATGAGTTGTTATCGTTTGTCAGAGTGAATATGAGTTGTTATCTCTTGTGCCCTCATCTTGAGTACATTTTATCTCCTGATGTGAAGATGTTCTTCTTGCTCTTCTTTAATTTCCCTCTGATGTGGTTTCATTCTTTTATATGTGTGCTTTCCTTTGTCAATTCATGACAAAAAGGGGGAGAATATCTGTATGCTTGGGGGAGAATATCTTTGAGTTTGTATGCTTGAAGGAGAATAGAATATCATTGAGTTTTTAATCTATTTCTGTGATATTATGCTTGGGTATTGTTTGTTCTTGTTTGCAGATCACAGATCAGGTTGATAGGTTGAGTGTGAGAGTTAGTATTGTTGTTGGTTCTTTCCATATAATATTTCTTTATTGAGTTGTAATTCTCATAGTAAGTTTAGGACTTGTTCAGTTTTGTGGTTTGGGAATAGGTCTTATATCTCATGTCGAGATTTAGGTTGGTTTTGTCACGGAATTGCCAAAGGGGGAGATTGTAAAGACCATGTTTTTAATGTTGTCATATTCCGTGCCAAAGGATGGGTGAGTCTTGGGTTGATTGAAGATTGATGAAGTTGCAAAGTTGAGACAAAGCGTGGAGTTTAAAGTTTCGACTCACAATTGTTCTTAGGAAAGGTAAGTGACTGTAGAAGCCTAAGTTTTAATGTTTAAGAATCATTTCAAATCATTTTCAATATTTCTTTATTTATAAAAATGGTTTTGAAAAAGAATTTTTAGCTTCTGATGTTTTTCTTCCTAGGTGGATCGATCCATGGCTTATGCGGATCGATCTATGGTATTTTAGAAATGCAGATTTTGCTACTGCCTAGGTGGATCGATCCATGGTTTTCGTGGATCGATCCATACTGTTCTAGAAATGCGGTTTTGATTCTGTCAACGCGGATCGATCTGGCATGACCTCGGATCGATCCGGGATCGTAAAAATCAGTTTTTAAAGTATTTAAAACCTTCCTATTTGATCCTAAAACGAATCCCAGTCTTTTGGGGTTTCTTAGTCTCTATATATAGATGCTATTACAATAGAGGAAGGGAAGCAAGCCTCTCTCTATTAGAGTTTTCATTGTTCATCTTCTTAAAACCTCTCTAGAACACTTTAACTTAGGTTTTTCACTCATATGCTATAGAGACCTTCAAACCACACACCATTCACAACCTTGGATGATTGTGAGACCGTTGCGACGGTGATCGAGCTTGCGAGTTCGTGATTGAAGGCATCGCTGTGAAAGAGGTTGGTTGCGACCAAAGCCGTGACGACGGAGATCGATCGTGTATGATTGTGGGAGTGAAGACAACTGCATGAGTCCTTGTGTGGTCTGTAAGTGTGTTTTGTACTCGTTTATTTCATAGTGGATTTGCTTCAACTGGACGAGGTCCTGTGGTTTTTCCCATCTAGGGTTTTCCACGTAAAAATCTCTTGTGCCATTGTTAATTGCTTTTATGCTTGCTGTGTGACTGATTTATTTGTGGTAAAAGAGATTAATTGACTTGAAATCAAATTTGGGTAAGATTTATACATAATACCTATTCAACCCCCCCTTCTAGGTATTGTAGGCGTGGTAAAATCGGAATTTCAGTCTAACTTGACCAGAAGCAATCAATCCATTGGGATTAGCACCCAATAGAGTTTGAGTGTTAAAGGCCCTTCCCATGCCTTTCCTTATGAAATGATTCTTACAATCATAGGTATAGACACATGTATGCATCCAAATTTTTGTTTTTTCAATGGATAATCCATGTAATTTATGTTCATATACCTTTGACATTTAAATATCTCTTTCTTAAAGTGTGGGCTGCATATTGCTTAATTATTATTGTAGGATTATACTTATGTCAAAAGTGAAGATAGGTTCAAGGCTCACCTCTTCAATCTTTGAACCAATGAGTTTGGAATTTTTGAAAAATAGATCCAAGTAGTTTAGATGCTCCAATGTGTTCTCTGATCACTATAAAACCCTTGGGATGGTGTCTTACAAGTCAACCCACTAATCCACAGTAGGCTTTCTAGTCCTTAGCCTCCAACAAGAAGCAGAGAGCTAGAAAGAGGAAGGGAGTTTTAATTGCTCCTTCTCAATTTCAAATGACTTTCATCAAGGAAATGCTTCTTCACTACTATAGTCTATAGTGGAATCAACTGGACCTTTAGCTTAGTGTTTAGAAACAACCCTTCCTTTAACTAATTTATGGACCACACATTTGATTTCAAATTCCGAAAATAAACGATTATCAATTGAACTATTCTATTAGTCAAAGCAGGCTTCTCAAACAGGTATTTTAGGGGATCCATTTTATAGATAGGGTGTACTTTAGGATAAATTATATTATCGATCTAAGGTTCTAAATGGGTCACAACATTGACAACAAAGTCTTTTTTAACTGTATCATTGTTAATATCTAGTCATTTTCTTGCTTAAATAGTATATTGCATTTTCCTTCTTCAAATTAGGGATATACTGAGCCACGTACCCATTGCAATCTCAGTGACTCTGAGGTACAAGAATAGAAGCCCATTTAGTCATGGGGATACAAGGATTGGAGGATTATAGAGATACTAAAGCCTTTTGGCACTCTGAATTCTATTCCTTCGGAGTAGTTTTTTCTCATCATCTTCAATATTGGTTCACATATAGTACCCATGGCAGTTTCGTGCACAATGAATTAACTAATTATGTATCGTAACCTCCCTAGGAAACCTTGAATTTTCCTAGTTGTTAACTCAAAAAAAAACATATTTTTGTAGATTCAAAAAGAGATTGTACTTCTTTATTTGTTGAAAAATTTTCTAAGACCTGAACATGCTTTTCTTAATCCTTCAATTTACATCATGTCATCCACATACACCTAGCCTCTACTTCTCTGTAAATAAGATAATGTAGCAATGTTGTTGCTTCCTTTTGATTGATTAGTTTCTCTGACAATTTTCAATCCAAAAGGCATTTAACCTAGTAGCATTAAGTGCCCCATTGGGTGATTATGTTGTCTTCTCCATCTCATCTAGAGCCATCTTGATACGATTATATCCTAAGAATATATCCATAAACAAGAGTAGTGCATGACCCATAGTATTATCTACCAACACATCAATATGGGGTGAGGAGAAATCACCCTTTGGACTAGCGCGCCAAGCTTATTAATTTTTCTAACGTCAGACAAACAACCAAACTCATCCATCCTTTTCGGGGATCGGCAAAATATTGGCTAGCCAAGTGGGGTATTTAACTAACCTTAAAAAGCTCGGCATCCAATATTGCATAGAAACTTGATTCTTAATCTTAAAGGCCTATTTGGATTTCAACTTGTGGAGTTTCTACTTAACTAGTTTATACTGGGATCACTAGGGATATAATCGTACTCTTCCTGCATCAACCCATGGCATGTCTTAGTACCACTAAGCAAAGGGAAAGGCTTCCATATTGTCTTTTATCAATGTCATTGATTACTCTCTCTGTCTCTCACGTGTAGATCAGATGGTTCTTATACTAATCATCCTAGGCAATTTGTAATGGACGACCAAATAAGGGTATCGGTCCAAGTTTGGCCCAACCAAGCAGCTTATATAGTAGGCCCAAGAGCTGAACATATCCAAAATGGACCTTACAGGCCCAACACTACAAGGCGTAACAAAGGGAACCGCTATTGCAACCCCCCATTCTTATTAATCCATCCCTTTCTTTTTGGTTTTTAAGATTTCATGAAAAATATAAAAGGTTTTTGCAAAAACCGGTTGTTGGGTCCCCTAGAAAACATCATTTTGAACAACTTTGCAGAAGAAAGTTTTTCTAAAATCTATCGTTTAGGTAGACATTTTGGTAAAAAATGAAATAAAGGCTATAAATGGCTAAAAAATATATTTAAACGATGTATTTAGGGAAAACTTTTTTTTACAAAATTGTTCAAAATGATGTTTTCTAGTGGACAGTACGGCCGGTTTTCATAAAAACCTTTTATATTTTGCATAAAATCTTAAAAACCTAAAAGATGAGGGTGGGCTGATAAGAATGAGGGGTTGCTATAGCCGTTTCCACAAATAACAAACCTTCTACAAATCCCCTGGCCCAGAGGCCTAATTAACCTAGCTATACAAACCCCAGATTATTCAACTCAGTAGATCTAATCACAATTTCCTACTCAATCTAGTCCCCATTTGTCAGCATGGGCGAGAAATGCATATAAGTGAAGAGATTTGAAACCTTCACCAAATAAAGAAGATGATAATCACAGTCCAACCAATCTCGAGGATAAAGAAACGATCAATCAAGGATCGATCAACTCATTGATCCAATCCCAACTTCATGATTCAATGATTCAGGGGCACAATCTTCTTTAGTCCATAAAAAAACAAGAAGATAAGTAGGAGAATGTAATCTCTGATTTTCATAGTCACCCTTATACAAAACATTTCTGATCTGACTTAAGCGCGTCGGAGAGACTTTTGCAGGGAAAATAGGCAGTAGAAATAAACTAGAAGAAGGGGAGCAAAAAAGGAGTCGGGTGTGGTTCGCAGAAAAGTAGAGAAGGAGCAAATTAAGGAGCAGGAGAGCAAATCTCGATCTAAGGTGGGGAAATCAAATAGTACAACACGGATTGAGAATGAACCACGAAATAAGAATAGGAAATCTCGAGATCAAGGGGCTGATTTAGATCAAGGGAAGGACAATCAAAGGTAAGCATTTCCTCTTATTGTATTTCTGATGAGGCGATTTATAATCTGAATAGGATTATTGCTGGGGAAGCAATGAAAGTGGTAGAAGTTGGAGAGTAGGTGGATCTGAATTTTGGGAACAATAAGGAAGCTTGGTTTAATCGTGTTCGTGAATTTGAAGATAGCGAATGGGATAAATATGATGATAGAAGTGTGGAGCTGTAGCTGGTTATTATTGATGTGGGTTAGCAGTACTTTGATTAATTTTCGTTGATGTGGGCTTGCTAGTTTGTTTTGCAGCGTGTTTTGGTGTGGGTGTGGTCTGTCTCATGGAATGTTTGGGGTTTGGGACGTGTAGTGTAGAGGAGGGTTGTGAAGATATTTTAGTTGTAGGTTGGTATAATTTTGATCCAAAAATCAGGTATGTCATAATTATATTGCTCAAGTAGTGATGTGGTGGCTGCATTCAAGGCAATAGAATTGGAGTTTGGCTCTTGGTTGGTGTTCTTCTTTGCTACATTTTCGTCTATTTGGTTGGAAAGTATTGAGATCATTGTTATTGGTAATCAGTGCATTGGTTTGAAATTGTGGTACGGAAATATATGGGTTTGAATGTTTGGTTCAAAGTAAATTTTGGCGTCGTTCCATATTGGGTGAATGAGTTCTAGCGGGTGCATGTATCATTGTCTTGATTAGGAAGTTTGAGGTGCAAGCTAATTGTAAGAGGTAGTGGGCTGTGGTGGTTTTGGTGCCTTCTATTGTTTGGGTGGCTGAAATTCAATGTTGATGGGTTCTCAGTATTGAGTTTGGTATTAGTAGAGGGTCCGAGTTGCTTTGGAAATTATATAGGGAGATATCAACACTGAGCTTGTCTGGTTTGTATGAGTTTTCTAGTTTGGTTTTGAGCTGATTGCTGAGTGATTCAAGTACGTGGTGCTATATTTATGGAGTTTAGTTTTGCTATTATGTTTCATTGGCCGGGGTTGTGATGTATTAGTTGGGAGATTTTTTTTTTTTTTTTTTGTTAGTGTTTGGCCGTGTTTTGAGTTGTTTGGTATGGCTGGTCGGCTTTCTAATGGGTGTATTATTGGGTTTATGTATATTTGTAGTATTTTCTCAGCACCTTGCGGAGAATTGTATTTCATGTTTTTTGGGGGGTTGGTTTTGCCTGGTTGGGTGATCATTTGGTGGGGTTTGTGTTTTATGCTTTGGGGGTGGGGATTGTATTTGCTTCGTGTATCTCATTTTTATCTTAACAATAAAATTTTTCTTTTGCTGATCAAAAAAAAAAACTGCTACTCGCCATCGATCTACATTGAAGAAGCATCGCCGTCGGTCTACATCAGAGCATCGCTGCTAATCTACATCGGAAAAGCAAAGCCACCATTGTTTTGCATTGGAGAGTAGTGATAGGTAGAGAGACTAGGGTTAGGCTTGACGGCAATGGGTTTGATCAAATGAAATGAGGGGATTAAGGTGAGCAGTATATATAGGAGGGTGAAAAACTACGTACGCGTTTTGTAAAGAAATTAATTATGTGAAAAAAAAAAAAAAAAAAAAGAAAAAGAAAAAAAAAGAGACATATTTAGTAAATCGGTTCTGTCCGATTTAATCATTAATTCTGCCATTTCCCTTATCCGAGACAGAACCGACCACCGAAAAAATATGAAACTAAAATCCAAATCGCCCAATATGTGAAGAAAAATCGACAAACTGGTTCGGTCTGGTTTGGTTTGACCGGTTTGGTCGGTTTTCTTTCACCCCTACTGTTAACATTCTAATGCTCTATCTAGCCACTCCCCGAACCCTAGGGTCAACATTCCTATGCGATCTACATCTCCCTAATTTTCAAATCAGTGATCATGTCAAGTCCCTTGCATTTTAGTTGTGAACTAGCTTCGAACCCGTGCGATGCACGGATTAATTTATAAAAAAAATAATATTATTAGTAAATTAGAATTTTAACAAAATACTTATTCTCTAAAATAGTAAAATGTATTTGTTAATATAATATGTCAATTAAATTTAAAAGATATAGACAAAAATAATCTTTGATGTTCAATTAAAATTATTTTTGGTGTGATGTTAACGTAATGTATCACACAAAATTTAATTATACTCACAAAAAAGATAAATTATTTTGAAAAACAATTAATTTAATGGTAGAAACTTGTAAAAAATGAAAGAACTGATACGTTATGATATTTGGTGGAAAAATATTAAAATTTTCTAAAACTTAATCCATCCCACAATCATGGTTTTAACATGTTGGTATATACCAAAGCAAGTATAGCCGTTGAAAGTATCTCGAAATCTGATAGTGCAGATTTTAGAATGCATGACAATGATAAATCTTATCCTTCCATTAGGTTTCGAGTGGGTTTCACTAAGAGTGAAAAGCCATGGGGAAAAATATTAAAAATTTGTTTGAGATTAGAGCCTAAAAAGATGAGAGAAAAATCTAGACTGAGAAAGAGAATAAGAGAAAAAGTCAGAGGGAGAAGAAAATAAGAGAAAATATAAATCTTTTCAACTTTATGTAATTAACCATATGAAAGAATTTTGATTAAAATAGATTTTTTCTTACTCTTTTTTTTTTTTTTTTTTCTCTTTTTTTGGTATCAGAAGCAAATCCAGAGAATTTTGATTAAGTTGGAAAGTGATGATTAAAAGCAGTTTTTCTCAAAAGTCACTAAAAGTAACTTTTTGGCAAAATTACATTTTAGTGACTACTTCCAAAATTAATATGAAACAATGAAAGTTAGTTGTCATTTTAGCACACATTTGTAGTCCATATGTAGCAAGTTGATAGAAAATATCCTTTTTTGGTATTAGATTAGAAAACGGTTACTAAAAAAGTAATTTTAACAAAAAGGCAATTGCATCCCTGTTTCAGCATGTGAAAGGAAAAAAAAGAACCCTTTCTAATTTTAAATATTTATAATTTTATACATTTAATTTTTGAGAAAGGAGATGAATAGACATAAAGAAAACAAATAAATATGATATAGTCTACTAAATTTGGGTTGAACATTGTATAATATAGGTTCTTCGATTTTCCCACATAAAAACAAAAGGATATGCAGTGTATATCAAATGCTGACCTACTTATACCGCGTGAAAAAGAGCAGTGAAAACCAAAAAAAAAAAGTTAGACAATTTACTTTTTGGTGATCACTTCTCAACTTAATACCAAACATGAAACATTAGTAGTCCTTTTGAAGTATGTATATAGTCAATTTGTAGCAAGTTGGTAGAGAATATTCTTTCTTTTGGCATAAGTTAGAAATTGATCACTAAAAAGTAATCTATCCAAAAGTAATATCTTTTTGGGAAAATTACTTTTTAGTGATTCTTTCTCAACTTAATACCAAAAAAATAAAATTGATAGTTATTTTAACATAAGTATACAGTTAATTTGTTGCAAGTTGATAGATATTGTCCTTTTTAGGTATTAGATTGAAAAGTGGCAACTAAAAGGTAATTTTACCTTTATTCCTAACTGTTCACAAATGGACACGTGGCACCAAAAGGGAGGCATTTCCTCCGTTTTAGTATATATATATAATAGATACCTTAACTTTCTTGCCCATTTTGGCTTGGAATTATAATTTTCTATCAAGAACGTGGTGGTTTATGCATTTGTATCTAGGGTAAATTACACAAAATCCCCCTAATGTTTACCCCTTTTTAACATAACCTCCCTAAAGAAAAATCATTGTAATGTGGCTCTCCAAACCCATTAACCCTCTAATAGATTAGACGGTGTTAACAGAAAAATAAAAAGATCGATTTGCCCCTCACGCTCCAGCCAGCCGCCCCCACCCCCACTCTCCAGACAGCCTCATTTTCCCGGCCAACACCATTTTTTTCCGAGCCACTTCATTCTTCACCATCCCAGCACAAGAAAAAAAAATCTAAATCCATAACCAAAAAAAAAAAAAAAAAAAAAAAAAGGGTTAATCCCCATTGAAAGGGTGATATCCGTGTATACAGCCAAACCCCAATTGTGAAAATGAGTCAATGAGTTGGATTGCTGGATTTAATGTTATCCCCAAGGTCAAGATCATATGGACATATATTGAAGAAATCCTTGGAAAAAAAAAAAGAAAAAAAAAACAGCATGAAGAAGAAGGAGAAGAAGAAGAATAAGCAATAGCAGCAAGTCAGCAACCATGGCTGGAACACGATTCAGATTTGAAAACTTTCAAGCAAAAAAAAAAAGAAAAGAAAAAACCACGAAGAAACCCCCCTTATTTTCTTCATTTTAGACCCCCCACGAACAAATCACCTAGCCGTTGTCGACGATTAACTTCTCTGAGCCAAAATTATTGAGATGAGTGTGTTTACCAGCATCAACTCCTAGGTGTTCATCGTGCGGTGGCATCAATGCAGGGAAGAAGGTGATGCGGTATTGCGGTAACCCGTAACCACCTGTGGAAAATGGGGCACCGATGGCGGCCCAAAATCTCCCCACCGATGTGCCTTCTCTTACCCTTCACCCTTTATTGAAACATTGAAACCAATTTCACACCCCCCCCCACCCCCCACCAAAAATAAATAAATAAAATAAACAAACACATACAAACCAGTGCCAACTAAGAAAGGAGAAGCCATGGTTGCTATGGCCGTCAAACAATGGCAGCCACCACAAACTCAGACCGAACCCCCTTTCTTCGTTTTGGTCAGACTAGGACCCAGACGAGCATGTTGATGGGATTTCTTGAAGCAGCAAATTAAATTTTAACCAATTATATTTCTTTCGTCCCACTCCCAATCGTGATTTGTTCATCACTTTTTGATACTGTCTCCTTTTTTTGGGCGTCATTATGAGATTAATTCTCATTGTGATTAATTAATTTTGCAATCAAAGAAGCTGCTATTGATTCTGTTAATAATAAAATTTTAAATATTAAATCGAACCTATTCGGCCCCTAAGTAATATTGCAAGTTCATAATACCCAAACAAGAATGACATTGAAACATGCATCACATAAAGCACACAGGTATATATCCAACTTTACTATAGATAGCATTACAGCAAAGGAAAATACATTACTACAAAGGGACTTGCAGAAGTAACCTCCCAACCCAACATAACCCCACAAACCTTTCAAAGGCAGGCCAGGTTGACAGCTTAAACAAAAGGAAACACACTCTCAAAGACACTGAACCCTCACAAACACCTTTATTCTTTTTACTATATATAACTATATTATATATATATATATATATATATATAGCCATGCAGCACGCTACCCCCAGCTCCATAGAGTCATAGATAGATTGTCCTATGACCCCTTCATTCCTTCAACGCCTCCTGTGTGCTGGCTCCTTTTGAGAGTTGAAGTAGACGGTGGCCACAGGGAGGCCCAAGTCCAGCTGACAGGCAAAGGCCCGGGTGTTGAAGTTGGCCCTTGATGGTGGCTGGTCCAGCAGTCCCAGTGGTGCTTTCTGCTGAAACAGAACCAGTATGTACCTGTGAATTCCCACGGGTGGCCGTGGTCCCACGTAAGGCACAATCTCCTTTCCTGCAGCAACAAAATCCCAATTTTTAGTCAAATTTTGAGTGCCAAAATTTTTGAAATATTAACAACAATACCAATTTACACCACAATCGCCAAGGGGGTGATTACATGGATGCCACGTGGGATGCCAGAGGTATGCCACGTGTTGTTTTGGTCAGGAGATGACTATGACAAGTGGCATGGACGTGTCAAAAGTGAGACAAGGGTGCTTTTGAGCCTTGTGCATGATACGTGGCAGCGTGGGAGCTAACTACGTGTCAGATAAAGACGTGCATGCAGCAGACAGAAAAATATCGTAGATCGTGTATATATAATGTATATTCTATTTTTTATTTTTTTATTATTATAAAAAAGGTATAAGAAGAGGTATGTACTACGTGGTGGAAGGACCATGCCTGACACGTACGCAAAAAAACATGGTCAGGTGATTTTGGAATTTTAGGGCTGGAGAGTGGAGACAGATGTCAAATGTTGAGTTGGTGCGGGCATTTGAAAGAAAATGGGTTGGTGTAACCTTTATAGTGCCATTTTTTTTTTTTTTTTTTTTTTTGTAGAAAGGCTACTGGAGCTGATAGGCATGCAAGTCGAGTTGCCTCGCAATGAATGGTAGCACGAATTTTTGAAGAAACAATGGCTAACTTTGGCAAGAGAGTCGGTGTCAGTGATATTGCTGCTGCACCGCCTCCCATTCATGTACGTCCAGTAATATCATGGAAATTAAATGATATGCTTTGAAATGATTCCCCCCCCCCCCCCCCCAAAAAAAAAAAAAAGAAAGTTTCATTGCATGCATACTTATACATGCATGAAACAAGAATAACACTATCACACACACACACACACAGAGGGAGAGAGAGAGAGAGAGAGAGAGAGGAGTTCTTGTCAGTGTAAGGGCAGGCAGCTAGTCTTCACCTCGAGTAGGGTTGGTGCCGCCTGGAATATCAGTCGAAATCCTGACAGTTAAAAACAAAAATGTAGGGAGTTAGTTTGAGCCGTAGGAAGAATAAAGGATAAAGGGAGAAACAAAGAAATTCAGGAAGAAAAAGAAAAAAAAAAATTAACCAGTGCAGCCACTCGCGCATGCTGGGCTCGCTTGGGCTTGGTGCATCAGGGTCAGTCATCACCTGCATGTGTCATCACCATGTACTCGTTAGATATCACCACGCATCAATGATCAAACTTTCTCTTCAAAGAAGAAAAACGAAGATAAACTTTCTTGGTATAAATTCATGAAAAAAGAAATTGAGAAGAATAATGAAATAAACACTAAGAAACATGCATGCAAAGATAACAAACACATACAGAGATGCATATATCCGAGAGAGAAAGAGAGCAAACCAGAGTGTAGAGTTCATAGGAATGGCCAGAGATGTTGACTTTCGGAGGGTTTGCAGCAATCGAAGGCTTGATATCACAGCCGTTGGTGACATGCTTAGAGCCATAGTAAACAGACATATTCACACTGGGGACAAACATGTCCACTACATCGCCGATCACACGGCCAACAACCAGAGGATCCACAGAGGCAGCCATGGCAAAGACAGAAATGCAGAGAAAAAGAAGCAGCGATGAGGAGGTGAGAGCTACCCAAAGAGAAAGAAAGAAAGACAGAGACAGAAACGAGAGGAGGAGGAGGAGCAAGGGGTGAGAGACCCCACAGAGCAGAAAGCGATTACTGTGGGATATGTCTTGAAGAGAGGTGGGGTTTATATAGCATGGCACCCACCATGGATTTGTGTAAGGTATAGCACATGCATAGGGCATCAAAAAGTTCGTGAGGGCAGAGTGCGCCACGTGCTACCCACATCAGACAGAAAACCACCGTCCGTTTGTTTCCTTGTTCCACGTGGGTGCAGGAGCGCCGTCGGTTATGAATACCACTTCACTCACATCAGCCAACAGTAAGAGTCTTGTGTACGTTTCCAGAAACACCGTGCAACCACAAGATAAGCATGTAAGGCAGAAGAAGACGAAGGTTTTTCTTTGTGGGCCCCAGAGAGATTTTCTTGATGTTTCGGTGAGGTACAGATTGCTAAAGGTGTACTGCATAGTATTACAGTACAGCCCATTCTGTAACCCTCAATTCCTTGGTCGTCTTCTTAAATGCAAAGGTGTTGATGGGGTTTGCTACTTTGCTTGAGATGGAAAATAAAGAAAGAGGAATGCTATTTTGGTGTGGATAGTGTTGACAGCCGTGTATATGTGGAAGACAAGTTTGTGTATGTCTGGCCATGTTTGTTTGGTTGGAATAAAATACGTGGAAATGAATTGTGATTTCATACTTAAAATAATTTAAAATAAAATGAGATTGAAATAAATACTACGGAATAAATATCATTATAATCCACTACTACTATTTGATTTCATTCTTATTTAATTATCTCATTCAAACATGTTGTTTTGAATTAGAATAAGATTTCATTTCATTCATACCATTCCAACCAAACAAACATGGTCTTAATGTAAATCGAAAGCGCTTATGCAATCACTTTCATTCGAAAACCTTTATATATATACACGGTTATGTTCCTATCAGCATATGTTGCTATAAGTTATATCAGTACCATATTTTGGGGGTTGTACCCCTTGCATTGGTTCAATGTACCTCATATCCCACTAATGCACAAGGTACAACTCCCGATGCGAGTGTTGATATAAGTTATATCAGCACGTGCTCACCTAATCGATCATCATCCTATATATATATATATATATATATATATATATATATATATATATATATATATTACAAGACTTGGTTTTCTGTTCTTTTTTTTTAGAGTCATTATAAGCATGCATGGATGATCTCAATTAGTGTTACATATGCACGCCGTAAAAAATCTAAACATATTCTTATATAAACATACATATATATACATATTTTAATTTTTGGTATGTAATGTACGTACATGATGGCTTATCAGTATATGTAAGTCTCTATTTTTTGTTTAAAAATTATTTTGCATAGGTAAATAAGTTAACTCGGGTCATAATTGGGTTACATACAATCATTCCACACGAAACCTAACGTGATCAAATCTATATATATATACTAAAACGGAGGAAATGCCTCCCTTTGGTGCCACGTGTCCCTTTGTGAACAGTTGGGAAAAAAGGTAAAATTACCTTTTAGTGACCATTGTTTAATCTAATGCCAAAAAAGGATAATATCTATCAACTTGCTACAAATTACCTGTATATTTACATCAAAATAACTATCAGTTTTCTTTTTTTCCTATTAAGTTGAGAAAGAATCACTAAAAAGTAATTTTCCCAAAAAGATATGACTTTTGGAGAAATTACTTTTTAGTGATCAATTTTCAACTTAATGCCAAAGAAAGAATATTCTCTGCCAACTTGCTACACATTGACTATATACATACTTCAAAAGGACTACTAATGTTTCATGTTTGGTATTAAGTTGAGAAGTGATCACCAAAAGGTAAATTGTTTAACTTTTCTATTTTTTGGTTTTCACTGCTCTTTTTCATGCTCTTTTTCACGCGGTATAAGTAGGTTGACGCTTGGTGTACCCTGCATATCTTTTTGTTTTTATGTAGGAAAATCGAAAAACCTATATTATACAATGTTCAACCCAAACTTAGTAAACTATATCATATTTCTTCGTTTTTTTTATGTCTATTTATCTCATTTCCCAAAAGTTAAACGTATAAAATTATAAATATTTATAATTAGAAAGGGAGCCAAATAAAGGCAATAATGATTAAAAAAGAAAATGCGACACATTGGAATATGTATTAACAAATCAAATTGCTTAGAAAACTATAAAAATGCTTTCAAAATTGTGCAAATACACTTTTGCCAAACAAGGAGTATCTCAAACTGTTAGATCCAAACTAATTTACATGATGCACAAATCATTCTCAAGTCCATGCATTCGATAGTAGAGGAGCGAAGACACGAACTCAAGATTTATGATTTTGGAGCCGCGGTTCTTTACCATCTGAACTACCACATAGGTGTGTATTATATATATATATAATTTATATTGTTCACAATATTTATATTTACAGACCTCACCCGTGCGTTGCACGGCTTATAAAAAATAAATGATATTGTCTATCAACTTGCTACAAATTGACTTGATAAGTGCTTCAAAAAGACTACTAACTTTCTTTGTTTGGTATCAAGCTGGGAAGTGGTCACCAAAAGATAAATTCCTCACCTTCTTTTTCTTTTCTTTTTTCTTTTTTCTTTTTTTTATATTACTTGCTCTTTCTTATATGGTGGAGGTACGTTGACGTTTGGTGTTCACTACATATCTCTTTGTTTTTATGTGAGAGGATTAGAAAACCCACACTATACAATGTTCAACCCAAAATTAATAAACTGTAATATATTTTTCTGTTTTCTTTATGCCTATTCATTTCCCCTCCTAAAAATTAAACGTATAAAACTATAAATAGTTATAATTAAAAAGAAAGACAAATAGAGAAAAGGAGGATTAAAAAAGAAAACACAATCCGTTAGAATCTTCAGATTCTCCCGATTTGCTTCTGACATGAATAAAAAAAAAAAAAAAAAATCTATTTGAATCAAAATTGTTCCCATGTGGTTAATTACATAAAGTTGAAAAGATTTATACTTTCTCTTATTTTCTTCTTCTTCTGGCTTTTTTTCCTATTCTCTTTCTCAGTCTAGACTTTTCTCTCATCTTTTTATGATATAATTTCAAACATATTTTTGATATTTTTCTCCATGGTTTTTCACTCTTTGTGAAATTCACTCGAAACTTCATGAAAGGTCAAGATTTATCATTGTCATGCATTTTACAATCTCCACCGTTGGATTTTGAGACACCTTCAACGGCTATATTTGCTTTAGTATATACCAACATGTTAAAACCATGATTGTGGGATAGATTAGGCTTTAGAGAATTTTAATCTTTTTCCACCAAATATCATAACGTATCAGTTCCTTCATTTTTTTTACAAGTTTCTACTATTAAATTAATTGTTTTTCAAAATAATTTATCTTTTCGAGAATATAATTAAATTTTGTGTAATACATTATGCTAACATCACACCAAAGATTATTTTGATTAAATTATTTTATTTATTTTTGTCTATATCTTTTCAATTTAATTGACATATTATATTAACAAATATATTTTACTATTTTAGAGAATAAGAGTTTTGTTAAAATTTTAATTTGTTAATAATATTATTTTTTATAAATTAATCCGTGCGTTGCACGGGTTCTAAAGCTAGTTATTAAATAAGTTACAAGTATCGTGTTGTAAACAAACCTTATTTGCATTGGAAAAAATTTGACACCATTATTAAATAGATCATGTCCAGGTTCACAAACATACTCAAATGCCTCTTTTTTGACACAACACGAATACGACCCCAACAAGACAAATTGCCACCAGGAGAGCTGATACAGTGGATTTGAATTCAAATGAATATGATTTTATGGTATTGTTTCCTCTAAATTAATTTTTAGTTATAATTGTGATGATAAGGGTTTTATGTAATTTTATATGGTTAAAAAAACCGTCGAGACGAAAACCTCATCTTAATTACCCTGACAAATAAGTATTTGATATGTGAAGCATGTTCACTTGTACGTCATCATTATAAAATGTAAGCATTTTTCCATTTATCAACAGAAAAATAAGAGGTCCACTTCCCTTCTTCACCTCGTAAAGCCTTACCCATGAAAAAAAACAAAAGAAAGTAAGTTTCATAAAAATAATTTTATTTTTTTGTTAAAAATAAAAAATAAAAAAAATAAAAAAAAGGAGGAGGAAAGGAAGAAAGAAAGATTGAGCCTCACCCAGCATGGCCTTGAACCGCTCACAGCCTTCCAGATGAGGGGTTGTAGAAGGGCAGCAACGTAACTTGGGTAATTCAAGCCCAACAAAGTTGAAACCCAATTAGATCAGTGAGCAGTCCCCGATAGGGGGCGCAAAGTCCAACCCAATCTGTAAACAAAACTCGAAGTGAAGATGAAGTAAGCGACTTTGAATTTTTCATAATCGTGTTTGGGTTATGATCATGTCAATATATACTCGATAGGTCATTATTAGATCAACTCACCTCACTTGAATTGACCCATTTAATAGTTATGTTGTGTTGACATAGGTAATTACAACCTAATACTTATATAGTGACCACAGCTCCTGCAAATTTTGATTTTTTTTTAAAAAAATAAAAAATAAATACTTGGTGTATTAGGATTTCTAATTTTTTAGAAAATTGTAAAGTTGGCCTTACCAAAATCGAATCAAACAAACCACAAATGTTAATTTTATTTAGGGTAAATTGCAAAACCCCTCCCCCCTTAAGTATTTTTTTTGGGGGGGGGGGGAGGGGGGTTAGCAGATAACCTCCTTTATGTTTTAATTTTGTCAATGTGCCCCATAGTTCAATTGGAAGACAAAACCAATAATCGATGGTCACCTAATTAGACATGATTTTGACGAGGGTTTTAACGATTTTGAGCAACACAGGTCCGTTAATGATATCACGTGTGTAGTCATGTGATTAATTTTCGTCAATTTTCATTAACGGCGAGTAATGGTGAGACACATTGTCAAAAATTAAAACATAAGGGAGGCACATTGACAAAATTAAAACATGAGCGGGGTTATCTATTGACCCTCCCATACTTTAGGGGGGTTTTTTGCAATTTACCCTTTTATTTATACAAAAAATAAATAAGTAAATAAAAACCAACTTAAGCAAAATACAACCTTAAATAATGAGCATTTTAGTAAAATAACTAAAAACAATATGCTTGAACCCCACATCAACAAAGCTGATATATCTATGAGCGTAAATAACTACATAAGATCCTCCACTCCTTCAAAAGTTAGGTACCTTTTGAGAGGTGTGTAGTTAGGTTAAATTTATGCTCCCTTGTTTCTCTGTGTATCAATGTTTCTTCTTCCTCGAACAAAAACAAAATAACTATATTTTTGAATCAAACCCTAGTCATGCATTCATAGTCGACACCATGCCTAATGAATTTTATGGTGCCATGAGTGCGGTACATTTTTTTTAAGCCAGCCAACCCAACAAAAAATTCCTAAATCCACCCTTTTAAGTTATATATACCCCTAGTATGATCCATGTAAATGTGCGTATCTGATATCTATATATATATATATATATATATATATATATAGACACACTAAGGATCATACGTACTCTGACAGTGCGCTAATACATATGCGGATTAGGACTATTTATGAGCAACATATGAGGGATGCATGACAAACACGTACAGAGGGATGCATGACAAACACGTACAGACCCAATCGATGTCACGAATGAGCACCGTGAGCATATTCTTATATACATATATACACACACATGCATATATGCATATTTTTATAAAGCCTGATTGTATCTCAGTATTGCTTTAGAACATAGTGAAAATTGTAGTGACTTCGTGGAAGTGAGCAAAGTTTTGCCAAACAATCACGTAAATCTGTGTTTTTTGTGTTGGGAAACTCTTAACAGATCCAACCGTATTCTTCTTACCAATGACCTCCAACTCCAATAAAGTTGTGTGAGGTAAAGTGAAAAGTCTCATGCATGTGATAGAGTTTAAACTATGG
The DNA here is from genome assembly GCA_039720395.1 of Liquidambar formosana. Classification (NCBI taxonomy): domain Eukaryota; kingdom Viridiplantae; phylum Streptophyta; class Magnoliopsida; order Saxifragales; family Altingiaceae; genus Liquidambar; species Liquidambar formosana. The sequence goes on along the minus strand of CM077828.1, from coordinate 15,626,503 downwards.
TTCATATCTTTATCCCATCATATTCTTGTCAGTAGAGCCATGGCCAACGAGCTCTAGTAGTCTAGTTAATATTGAGTGATGCGAGATTGACTGAAAGGTGAAGTGAATAATTTCATGTAGTAAAGCTCTTTTATGTAGCGATAAAAAAAACATATTCATCTTCTATGCAACAGTACGTCTTGAAACTTCTTTTAAGCACTACAAAAATCACATTACAAACTCATTTTCTGTAAATTGTTTATTATTTGAATACAAACTACTTGTAAAATGGAGGGGTTTTTAATTTTTATCCAGAGTCAGAGAAAATTAATATAAATTTTCAAATTTGATTGTTTAGTTCAAATAAAACAATGAAATATAATGAAGAACTCGTAAGAAATTGATACAAAACATGCCCAGATGGGGAGAAGAATTTGGCTATGAAACAAAAACAACTATCTTATTGAACCCACGCTTTTGTGATTCCACGCTTTAGTTCAGAGGGAATTTTTTTTTTTTCTTTTTTAATTGAACCCAGTAGGAGGAGTTTTCTCTGACTAATTTGATTCTCTAGTGTTAAGTAAGGAAGAAGTAATCCTATATTCTCTCTATTTTACACAGTGGATATTGTTTATAGTTTGTCCTACCTATCTTATTTTCCTTCATGCCAATCTTATTTCAGCCATGTTGGTTGAGAGTATTTCTCAAATATCTTGATTTCTTGTATCAGCACCTTTCAAGTGAATCAGCCCCCCTCCCAAAAAAAACAAAAAAAAAAAAAAAAAAAAAAAATGGAAGAGGAAGGCTCTTTACATAAATATTCTTGAATGCCTTCTCTATTGTGTGATGGCTTTCAAACATTTTTAAATTTTATTGTATTTCATTTTGTTTTGTTTTACAATTGACTTTCAAAGTATAAGTTCTAACCTGGGATTCAGGATTTGCTTCTTTTATTTTCAATGTACTCTTTGAGATTTAGACAGAACATTTTATGCATTGATGGTTGAATTTGTAATTGAAGATCTATGTGTTAATGGATTTTTATTGATTAAAATGTATGTTTGCTTGCATAGTGAAATCCATTCCTCACACTTAAGTTCCACAATAAACTAAATTCCGAACTTTTTTTTTTTTTTTTATAGTTCATTGTTTTTCCTGAATTCTCGAATTGTTTCCTTCATGTTGTCACTAGCTTATAATCTTTAACTTGGTTTATTGATACTAAGAAGACTAATAAAATGGAAACAAAATATGTTTTGGGATCTAATGTGATCCGATGGGCATATATATATATACCAATATCATGTATTGGAGGTTATACCCCGTATATTGACTCAATGTATTCTATAACCTACTAATGCATGAAGTACTTAATGCAAATATTGATATAAGTTATATCAGTACATGTTTAATTGATCATCATCGATCTTATGTATATACGTTATATCAGTACATGTGTTTGCTAAGCTACTTGATATACTTTGAAGAAGCAAGTGTTGTGCTATTGAATAAGTTATATACCTTATTAATTCATATTCAAGGTTATTAAATGTGAGGCATTCCAAAATGTCTTTTTATTTTATTTGTTTGGTGAGACATTGTCATCATTTTCATTCTGTTACCTCTTGTGAACCTAAGCAATGCCCAAGAGACAATGAATATAAAATAAATAAATAAATAAGGTTTATAGTATTCAAACTTATAAATTATGAAATACACTAGTTTGAAAGGGCTAATTGTGCATAATTTTTCTATATATATAAAAAAATAATAATAAAAAATAAAAAAAGGGGAAAAGAAAAAATAGATAACAAATAAACCAACTACTTCTAATATATGGTGAAATTGTACAATAGACAAAAAAAATACTAATTCTTTTGATAGTTTCAAATTAATCTAAAATTTGTCTAGAAAATTACCTGCATCCATCCAATCATATCCCATGCATCTTCTTTAAGAAGATTTGTTGCACATTACGACCTGGAAAATAGATCCAAAATTTGAAAAGTGAAACACAATAGAAAGGGTTGTTGATGGGTGCATAAAAATAATACTTCTAAAGGTATATTTATATATGCCTACAATTTTAAATTCTTTTGACACTTAAGAAATCAAACTAGATTCCTGATCTTGTAAGAGGCTTTTTACATAATTAAACTTAAGAAATTATAAAAACGAGCATTGATAAATGAAAAATGAAAAATTGAATCATTGTGCGAATTGATCCACTAAAAATATATATAAAATAAAGAAAAGTCGTTGTTTTCACATATTATTATTGGACAATTAGTGCAAATAAAGAAAATAAAAACCTAAATTTTATTCAACCTCTAAATAATAAAAGATAATGAAAATTAAGTTTAAAAGGAAATAGAAATAAATAAATTAACATAAATCAAGACTTGATAAAGGTTTACCCAAAAAAGAAACTAAATTAATAGAATAATATTATTGAATTCCAAAACAACCAACATTGAATTATAATTGAGATTTAATAAAAATCAAGAGAATCGCATGCATAAAACACTACAAATCAATCACCATAGATATCATAGATGTTATGGTGTTTGGCCATAATAGACTTAACAAAAGATCATAACCCTATTTAGATAGTTGTTGACATTTAAACTTGAAATCAGTAAATAGATCCCTATTTTATAAAAATCAATAGATGATAAGGAGAGGGGAAGAGGAATGAAAAATAAGCAAAATGACCCACACTTTCTCTGTGCGCCATTCAAAGAGCACAGATCATAAAATCCAATTAAAAATTTGTGAACCTTTTTTTTTATACAAAATTGTTACCATACTTTGGCTAAAATTTTCCTATTTGAATTCAATTTTTTAAAATATATAAATAAATAAAAAGAAAAAGGAATAATGATCGGTTGATTGGAACAAAACCATCAAAAATTGAAAACCCCCTAAAATATATCTAAATTTGATTTAGGGGGAAAACCCTAATCTAAATAATACTCCAAAAATTAACTTGAATGATTCATCTGCTATTGATCATTTAGAAAAATGAAAACATCAATTCAACTATACAAATCAAGATGGAAAGGAAGAGAAATGAACCCTTTTTCTTGCTTTTCCTCATTTTCGTCGTAGTAAAGGCTAATAGCATCGAACATTTATCTTGCAAACCCTAACTATTGAGTGTTGGAGAAGCATATCTAAGGGAACAAAGCCCGATCGATTTTCGTTGTCCCCGATGGTATGCTTTACTTTCCCTAATGCTCTCTCTCCCAACGTTATTTCTCACTCTCCTTTATCACTATCTCAATTTCTTGTAATCTAGTGTCTTCATGAAAGAACATCACAAGAAACGCATCAAACCCGACAAAAAAGGGGGTAAAGTCTTCACTCGAGACAAAAAAAGGATAGCTTATCTCTCAGACGATTCTTTTAGATAATTATTTTTATTAATTCTAGGTATAAAACTGTCTACTCTCCTATAACTCGCAAGAGTAGCACAAATGGCAAAGGAGCATGGCTTAGGAACCATAGGTGCTGAATTCGAGTCTTTGCTCCGTTGCTATCGGATGCACAAACTTATGGGTGGTTTGTGCATCGCATGGATATATTAGTCTAGACCTAGGATCACTCTCAACCCCAAAGGTTTACCTTGCCGTCTTTATCACTCTCTCAATTTCTCATAACCTATTGTATTAATGTATGAACATCTCAAATTGAATTTCTTGATATTTCAAAATAGTAGCTAAACGGTTTTAATAAATAAATAAATAAAAGTAAAAATTTATGCAATCACATTAAAACTGTGAAACTTGTGAGCTAATAACACTGTGCACATGCTTTAAGGACTACAACCCTTTTAAACTCCTATAGCCTAAATTGAGTTTTACATTTCAAATACACAAACAAATTAACACATACTAAACTTGAGGTTTACATTTTATATACGTGCATGCACAGACACTTGAACACAAAATTTGACATATAATGAGATGAGGTAAATTAATATAGAATTTCTTTAAAAGGTAATGTATAATGCACTAAAAATATATATTCTGGCATTTGTAAGTGGTAAATTTATCAATGATACTAGTTTTTAGGATTATAACATTATCATTAAGAAAACTTATCTATACATAGAATTTTTCAAGATTGTATTGGTGAAATCCATTAAACATGCATCTTAACCAGAAATAGGAAAACAAGATTAGAAGACACAAAATATCGTTTTAATTTATTTTGAAATTTACTATGCTATCAGAGGGTCCCATCTAGCTCAAGAATAATGAAGCACATGTTAATAATGGAAGATTAGTTAAAGGACCTTATTAATGATAACTATATTATCTTAAAAAGCAACTCCAAATAGTAATTACTAAGATTTGTATGTACTGTAAGTAATTAATTTGATAGATCAGCAAAAGAATACTCAGTATATGTTCCTGAAACTTCTCAAGAGTAATTTAATCATAGAACACGTGCACGTCATTTTTGCAATCTAACTAAAAGAATAATCGTTATATCAAAGTAGAAACTATTGATTTTGCTTAATTATACTAAGCTTTACTATTTAACTAGACATGTGGAATGTATTCTTATTATCATATTGTATCTTGTACGTATAATTTTTTGAGAGAGACATTAGCTCAAGTGGAAGACCTGTCATGAACATTGACCCAAATCTTATGAATACCAAGGTTAAACATATAGAACAAACGTTAATGTTCAACATATATAATTGAAGATGGTAGATGGTCAATGAACTGCAATATAAGGGATTCTCTAACACATCACATGTACGATAATTAGTTTATTATTATTATTATTAAGCGCTTTAATCATGGCCTTAATATTTTGGGTGAAAAGTTTCAAGTGAACTTATAGATGGAGCTTCTGTTTTGTATTGAAGATCATAGTTCATATTTGCTAAGGTAATTTGGATTGATCGATATTTTGAGAGATTATGAGTTCAAAACTTTTAGTGGAGTTAATGGAAATAATTGGGGTGGGTCCTACTAGAGATAAAATTTAGAGTGTGTTGAAGATTTCTTATATTATTTAGGTTTTTTTTAAATAAAAAAAAAAAAAAAGAATGCCCTTAAAATGTAAATTTGTTTTTAAGTTGGCAACTTTGAAATAAACCTTTATAAATGAATTGTGATTAAGTTATTCTTTCTTTTTTATCTGTCTATCTCCTTATCTACGTTCCTTGGCAATTCCATCTATGGATGTTAATGAAATGTGGCAAAGTTAAAGGTCAAGATTATATTGCTAAAGTCAATACTCGATTCTGATTTCTAAATTAAAAATACATTTATACTAACTGTGGTCAGATTTATTTTAATGATCTTGATTGAGATATGATCCCTTCTTTGGTCTATGTCATATAAACGGGCTTCCTTATTTGTTTGTTGTGTTTGTGAGTTACACATGTGTGTGTATAGCAAAAAAACCAAAAATAAAAAAAATGGGGTGTTTGTTGAAATATAATTCTGGCAAAAAAATTGGGTTCAATAATTCTGGAAAATTTACAAACTTTTGGCAAAATATTTTCTGCCCAAAGTTTACTTGACTCAATTTGGGGTGTTTGTTGAAATATAAAATCATTCAGCTGGTTACAACTTACAACTAAATGCTGAATTATAATTCTATAAAAGCAGTTTTATTATAGAGCCTCCATCTTCAGTTCATCACCATATAACCTCATCCACAACAAAATGACCCAGTTAAATGACCCAGGCCTATATTTGTGGAGGAGTTGGGTTTACCATAGGCATCCATAGAGTGAGGTCAAGGTTGAATTTTAAGGCCCAACTAACTTTAAGGCTGGGCTTGGACCTTGATAGGTAAAAACATAGACAGTGTGATGATATTTCTTTTGAGGACATTTCTTTTGAGGGCATATCTTGGCACCACTATTCTTGTTTTTCTAGTTTTTGTCATGATTAAAAATTTTCTCCAAGAAAATAGAAAAAAAAAAAATTCCAAAGACCATTCAAGGTCAATACTCAATACCATGATCAAGTTGCAATATAGGAAAACAAAACTCTTAAGATGATTATCAAGTCATTCTTTCTTAATTTATACTGTATCTTAACATTTGGCTTGCTCAAGAGTAGTGCTATTTATCTCAAATCATTTTTCCAAATTCAACATCCTAATAAGGTGACATCTTCAAATTGGATCTTTTTTTGGCTAATTATTCGAATTCAAATTTGCGGTTTCTTATATTTTCACATCATTTGTGATGTTCAATTTGGGAAAATAATATGAGATAAGTAAAATTTTCCACTTGCCAAAACAAGTCAAAATTTCGTACCTATTCGGAAGTTTCACCAAACCAAACAACCTAGGTGTAATACCCCACATTTTCGGATATTTATATAATTAATTCTATAAAATTTGGTATTATGGACTAAAATTGATTTTGTGGTAGAATTTGAATAGGAAAAGGAAACTACATATGGTCGAATTTCGTGGAAAGGATGTAACGGACTTAAATGGATTATTATATTATTTATCTAATTATCTATATATATATATATATATATATATCCGTTTGTGAGGATGAGTGAGGTTGCGTGTATAGAGGAGGTGCGAGAGTTGGTTGAGGAACAAAAGGAGATGTGACCACTTTTCTTTGAAATAAATAATTAATTTTATTAGTAAAAGGATATAAAGTATAAACCAACTTCAACAAATAAAAGAGAATAACTGACCTATATGGATTAAGAATCCATTTACGTGAGACTTCGACCCCTACTCCTACATGTCTCATTGTAGATACATATTGAACATTAAGGTTGGATCTTCGTTAGGGATGGCAATGGGTCGGGTCGGATGCGGGTCGGCACTACCCCATACCCGACCCGACCTTTAATTTCTTATACTCATGCCCGACCCGATACCCGATGGGTATGAACAATTAACCCCCATCCCCGATCCACTGTTTTATTGGACTACCCATGCCCGACCCGCCCATACCCGACCGCCCTATTGTGAGGATTTTTTTCCCCCAAATTCCATTTTTTTTGTTACTTACACCTATTACATGTTATTCATATAATCATATACCAAGCTTATAAATGTTTTTAGCACCTAATTAATATGATCTTGTTCAAATAAAATCATACCTAATATGATCACACAAATATTATACAAAAACATAAAGATTAAAAAAACAATAAAAATACATAATGAGCCTTCGAATGGACTCCATAAGCCTATAGGTTTAAGTAGGTATTTATATTTTATTGTAATATATATATATATATATATATATATATATATATATATATATATATATATATATATATATATATATTTTGTAAATATAGCGGGTCGGGTCGGGTCTTCGGGTTTTTTCTTGTTGGGATCCATACCCGACCCGTACCCGAAATTTTTTAAAAATTTATACCCATACCCGACCCGATACCCGAAAAAAATAAAAAATACCCGCCCATTCGGGTATGGATCGAGTCGGGACCCTATGGATCGGGGCGAAATTGCCATCCCTAATCTTCGTTGGCATCAGGATGCTTCTTTTGACGATTGCATCTAGAATTCTAGATGCTTCTTAGACCTCGTCGGCAAGGTCAGCGTTGAAGAGAGATGAGACTGTTGTGTGGAGAGAGAAGGGAGAAAGGAGGGTTCCTCAAAGGGGTAAGGAATTTATAAAAGAAGGGATCCTTTGTTTTGTTTGGATTTTTTTTTCTTTCGATTCACAATGGTTGACGTGGGTTGAGGTGCTTCACTGGTGTTGTACGAAGATAATTCATATAGCATCACCCTTATTAAAAATGTAAGTTTATTTTTCTTATGTTGGCATATTCTGTGTCAAAGTGTATTTTTGAGTCTTGGGTTGATTGAAAATGTGTGAAGCTGTAAAGGTGCATTAAAGATCAAGTGTTCAAAGTTACGCGACTCACACTTGTTCTCTAAGAAGGCAAGTGGTCTTAGTTGCCCATTTCATAGGTGTTTAGTTCATTGAAAATCATTTTTAATGTTTTCATCAAAGGAATAGTGTTTTGAGGCTTTAGTGATACTCCCAATCGATTGGAGCTATTTTCTTTAAGTGTTTTTACTACTGCCATACCATGATCGATCGGGATTGAGGTCGATCGATCGGTGCCTCTCCAGAAAGCCTATTTCACCTTGTTTTAGCCTCTACCACCCCTCGATTGATTAGACACCCCGATGGATCATGCTTGGAGCCAAATCGATTGGGGTTCGTAGTGTTAAAACACTTTTAAAACCTTCTTATTTGATTTAAATTCGTACTCTTTCTTTTTGGGGTCCTTTAGTCTCTATAAATAAAGGCTATTGCAATAGAGGATGCTAAGCAAGCCTCTCCCTATTAGGTTTTTATTGAATATCTTGCTTCTTTCTCTTTAGAACTCTTCAACTTAGGGTTTTTACTTATATGCTTTAGAGATTCATTCAAATTATAACCTTCAACACATCCTTGAGTTTGTGTGGCCGGAGTTCATTGGAGTTGTTGCAACGGAGATCAATCTTGCAAGTTTGCAGGTTAGAGAATCACTTGAAAGAAATCGGATGCTATTCGAAACCGTGAAAACGCGAAGATCAATCGACGGGTCGTGGGAGTGAAGACAATTACTTAAGTTTGTGGGATCTATAAGTATTGTATCTTATACTCATTGCTTTCTTAATGGATTCGTTTCAATAGAACGAGGTCCCATGATTTTTCCCTGCTAAGGTTTTCCATATAAAAATTCTCTTGTGATATTTTTACTATTTTATGGTTTAATTTATAAGTGATTGATTATTAGCCTTTAAGGTTTGAAGTGATTGAACAAAAATTAGGTAAGATAAATCAAAATACCTATTCAACCCCCCCTCCTTTTAAGTATTACAAGCTTGATAAAACCAGAATTTCAAAAAATAAAATTATTTTGATTTTGATTTGGAAAAATTCATTTTTTATAAGCCAGGCTGGCAGCCACTTGCATTGTTCCCACTAAGCTATACAAAACATTGAAGATAAAAGCCTTTGTTGTGTCGATGAGGACATTCCAATAAAATTTCCCGTGAAGCAAGAAACGGTCCTCTTTGCTGCCCCGATAAAACGCCACCAAACGCACTCTTTTCCTAAATTTTCCCCCTTTTTTTTTTTTTTTTTTTGGATTCCCTATATTTGCCCCCTCCTAAACATAGCACTCATGGAGGCCCACACCAAAAAAAAATCAACAAATTTTGGACGAAATACCTTATCTACCCTCGTGAAACCACAGAAAATTACAATTCAACTTACCCTAAAGTAACAAATACAAAGGACCAATTGGGCATATAGCAATACACGGTACAAAAAAGGGGACTACACAGTTACAATTTCACTAAGTGGAAGCTTCTAAGCTCTGAATGAAACTGGGTGGAATGATACGCTGTAGTGCGTATACAACAAACAAAGTGATAGGATGCACATACAGATGGATGAGCGAAGGGAGTTTGCTGAAGATTGATCCGAGAATTCTGAGGAATCAACGGCTAGGGGCAGTCCATCGCTGTTGAGAGTGCACGACTGAGGATCAGAACCGTCCGTGCTCATCATGATTGCTCTTAAGACGGCTGATACGGTGTGAATATAAGCAGATCGGTTTTTGGCGAGGAGCCACGTCAGACCCATCAGCTGGCAATCCCTGTCGTGCATTTTACTTGTCCTGTCCTCGGAGTTGCTTGAATTTATAGTTTTCTCCCCGTTTAGCTGCATAAAATTATAATTTACATATATAAGAAATACAACTAAAGATAATAAGAAGTGGCTCCCCTGCACTCCACAAATTTTTATTTCATTTTTTTTATTTGACAAACAAAAGAACTTACTCCTCTCCCTAATTCCCCCAACAGCAACAAATGGGCATCTTTGTTTTTTCATAAACTTGAACCTGAAATCACTCGAAGAAATTACCACTACAATATCGGATTTGAATTTGGTGCAGTTACTGTATTGTGCAGTAAATGTAGGATGATGACACATGGTAAGAGGGAAAAATTGAGGACTAAAATTCGAGAATTATATTTAATGCCCAATGCTTAACAGTCCTCCATTTATCCTCATTGCCCACATGTCATTGATTCTACGTTTATTGTACCATGCAGTAAAAGTAGTCAATTGCACCAAATCCGAATCCTACAATATCATGCCATCAACACATACCGCTGGTTTCCAACCCCACACAAAATGTTGCAGTAAAAAGTTTGAGTCTAGGATCAATATATCTGGTGTAAAATTTTCTAACTTTTCCAACCAAGCAATACCTATGTAAGTGGTACAAAAAAATTGTTGAATTGAAAATCGTAAAAATAACAAATTTCATACCCAATATGAGTTTTTTCTTCTTCTTCATATATATATATATATATTTTTTTTTGCCCCACACATAAATAACACATAATAAAAAAAGCCCACATGCAGGACATAGTCCAATACCCAGTATAAGTTGATCTCACCTAAAAAATCTGGAAGTAGAATGCAAATTTGTTTGTCCTTTTATCTTTATTTATTTTTTTAATATGTTTGTTCTTTTATTTGCAACAGAAGATAAGGAAACAAAAAGGGTAAAATGAACCAACAGTGGTCCATGGACCTCTTGATTTTGAGGCCCAAAACTGGTAACACTAATCTTAACTGTCCAAAGGCAATAAAAAAATATTTCTTTGTGAGAGCACTGTGCTCCTGCCATGCCACATCTCAAGATGTGGCTGAGAAATCTGAAAATTCTACACCTTTATGCACCATGTTCTTGAAAAAAACATGTCATCATTCTGGTGGAAGCAATGCGAGATTAAACATTTATTTATCCAAGAAAGTGTAAAGACTATAAATGCAAATCCGACTTGCACCATGGCGCGTAAGAAGTCAGTCCAAAGAAATCATACTGTTAGTGCCTTCAAAAATCTATACATAGTTGCGTATTCTATACAAGGGGCATTTTTTTTCCCATCTTTTGCTCTGCTACATTTGCATATTATTAGCTTTGATCACGAGACATGCGTGCCATCGTGAATGTGTACATATCAGTCACATATAATATTGATCATAAGAGATGGTCTGAGATTTCTCAAACTTAAATGAGCGTGTCATACACTCGTGGCAATGGCGCGTCTAGTATTAGACTTCTAATCTTCAGTTTAAAACACAGTTCTACAGTAAGAATGAAGTAAAGAAAAGCAGAACAACTTTCCCAAAAACCACCCATGGAAGAAGACGCAAATGAAACCCTAATGTCATCATCTTCTTGCTCTCTAGCAGGCATTATCAAGGGCATAAATCAAAACCCAAAAAGCAATTAATCAAATAGAGCGAAGAAAACTCACCAGATGGAGACTTTTCAAGCATTTGGAACACCCACCCAGACCAGGAAACCCATTGGCATTGATGCTGTTGCTCAAGCAATTTCTTTCTAATCTCTTCACACTCTCATCCCCAACAAGCTTCCCCTTTCTATTGACCCTGAATGCGTCAGGACAGCTCAAGGGGTGCAACCTAATCCCACAGTAACAGTACACCAAATCACATGTCTCATTCGGCTGCACCAATTCCATCCCTCTGTCCTTCATGGTCTTCTCCAAATTATCCACGCAAGTCTCCGAATCGTCTGGCAACAGCGGCATGTCGTATGATGCCGTTGTTGCTGGGGCCATTTTACCCGCCTGGCCTAGGGCAGTGTCAGAATAGGCGGCGTATAACCACGCCGCCAATACGGGGCAGCAGCGACTGTGGTGTAGTCTCTGTTGCCCCGTGCTTGCGGCGCCATTGTGTTTTGTGTCGCCGCAAGCTGTTTTTATGTTGTGGAAGAGCTGGTCGGGGAGGTCGAGCTGGCATCCAACAACATTGGATTGTTCAGGGAATGCCGGAATTGTCGCCGGCGGGGATGAATTTGGGAGAAAGGGTTGGATCGCGGCGGGGTCTGGGTTGGGAAGGGCAAGCAGGACAGACAAATTAAGAGAAAACAACAGGAAGAAGAAGAAGACGACGATGAAGAGCGGGGTTCTGGAGGACATTGTTTTGGGGAAAAGGGCTTAGTGAGAAGAAATGTGGGGTTGTGGGTGTGTAGGTGCCTTTTGTATGCCAAAAGGGTGAGAGAAATTTCATTCAATAAAGGGTAGTGTGGTGGTGGTGGTGGTGGGTACTGGAGTTTGGAGCAAATGAAAGGACTGACCAAAAGGCTGGTGGGATAGGGGGAGGCTGAGGCAGTGGGGTTGGGTAAATTTGGCTGTTTGCTGCCCCGGTTAGATCTACAGTTTTAATGGGTACCTATAAAGGTGGTGGGGATTAGGAATAGTATCATGAACAAATCATATCGATGGGTGAAATTTGTTCCACGAGTCATGTATTTGTTGTATATGATACTTTCAAGTCCATGGGTCTTGTGATTCAGTGTATATATATTCTTGAGTAGTCTAATTAAGTTCAAGAAGGCTTGTTCTTCTTCAAAATTTTTTTCCTTTTTTCCCTTTTTTGGCAAGTTTGAAGAAACTTACTAGCTTGAGTTAGATCACAGGTGAGTTGGAAACTAAACCTCAGTTTGAGCAACTTACTACTTAACCCGACATATATATAGCAGTTTTGGAAAATAGAAGCAAATATCATGAATTTGACATTTTCACTCTCTCTTGGATTAATCACCTGTCAAATTTATAATGCTAACATTAATCAATATGGTATAGATTGTGGCTGATTGATTGAAAGTCTGAATATTCTATAGGAAAATTTTTTTACATAAAAATCAAAATAAAAACTAATATATATAGGATAGCACTAAGCTCTAGTGGTCCTCTTTCATTATCATTAAGAATTTTTTTTTTTAAAAAAAAAACAACTAAGCTCTAGTGATATTTTGGAGACCAATCAATGGCCTAAACCCAACTTCCTAACACTATTTGGATCTCATAAATAATTAGGGAAAAGAAAGAAAAAATACTTAAGAAAACTTTTTTTCTAAAGCATTCTTACTCTTTCCTCTTTCCTTCTCGATCCGGCTTTCCCATAACTTATCTAAGTCCCAAAGAGAGGCTAAAATGCTAAATAAAAATTACGTGATAATAAGATGATACTAAATTTGGTGCTGATACCTATGATGTGGTATTCATTTCAGACATTTAATTAATTTTAATATCATGTGAACCACAAAACTAGAGATTGAAAAGGTATGAGCAATTGTGATCGAGTTTTACTCTTGACAAGCAGAATTTTTAGTCCTTTCTTCTCAACATAATTTCTTACCACATTATAACAATTTATTGTATGAGAGATGATCAAGTGCCGACCGTTCAAATCATCCAAGACGGATTGCACGACTTCCAATTATGTGTGACTTTCACGCACACGCACGTGTTTGCCATGCATGACTCCATGTGATCTCCTTTGAAACTATCCACACCTGATATTTTCGTTTAATGTATTAATTATTGAAAAGAAGCATAATATAATATACAAATATTGGAATGTCCCACATAATGAAAATAGTGGAACATTGCTTCCACCTACTTGCTACTTAGGCCATTTAATTTATGTGCTGCTATGCCTGAGATTCAGCGCTGGAGCTGAAGTTTAGACTTAAGTCAAGAGAGACCTGTTGCACTGCCAGATTGAAAAAATATCATTAGCACAGCCAAATGGTCTATTTGGTTGGTGGGAACTAAATTCCCCAATCAAAGACTGCCACCAGATAACAACCTACTATACCGATAGGTTAATGTATTGTTGCATTTGCCTCCGCAATTATGAGGGAAAGACGTTTTGGTCGGTTTTGGATTAGGGCAGAATTCATAAAAGGATTGAGGTCCCAACAACCCAATTTATGAGAAAGCTGCTTCGAGTTTGGAAACCACAATCTCCCCACTTCAAATAGGGAGAGAGGTAACATTTAGACTATAAGCTTATTGTGCATTAATTTTTTTTTTTTTTTTTTAAATTCCCAAAACTTTTAGTCCAAAAGATAAGACAGAAGTCCCACGTGAGTGTGAGTCCCATCTCATGTAAAAAATGAACAAAAAAAATTAGGAAAAAAGAAATTGAGAATCGTAATAATGCTCTTTCCATTTCTTTTTGTTCTTTAGCATCAAATTCTCAAAGTTTAAAATATTGTTAAGATTTTTTTATATTTTTATTGGGCCATTCTTTTTGTTTTTTAAATCTTTAATGATAATGAAAGAGGACACTAGGATTGCAAACATTGACCGAATATTGAAAATCCATGAGGAAGTTTGGGGAAGCCGGGCAGCCATGTCTGGGCAAAGAAGATGCATTTCCCTTTCACATATTTTATCTTTTACTCTGAGGAGTTTGAGGGTATCTCTAATTTCAATTGGAATTTTTTTATTTGATTTATTTTAAGAATTGGTAAATTGTTCAGAATAGCCACAAGTAGAAACAAAACAGTTGCAATTGGGAAAAAAAAATAGTAATAATAAGACGATAAGATTTGTTAATATGTGTGCATCGAAGATAGTCCTAGTGTGTCTTGGAGCAAAGATGTGACTCTGGGAGGCACATCACATGGCCATATGAGCTGCCTTCAATTGGATTTTCCCCTCTCTTGGCTTTATTACGATTTCTAGTGCCTACATACCCATATGCCAGCTGAATTTAGACATTCTATCATCAACATCAGCTCTTGTAGCAACTTTGTATCCACTCTGGTGACGTCCGTAGAAACAAAACTTTTGAATTATTACCCCATTTTTGGATTTTCCTCCCCCCGATTGGCGGAATTACTCTCAATAATTCTCGAAATTATTTTCAATATTATCAAAAGGGCGACACATCTTTCATATATTTCTTAACAGAATAACATGAATATTCTTTTTTCTAATTTATCTCATTAATTAGTTGGGGATTTTCACTAAATTATTCCTGATACTTTCCCCCAATAAGTTCCAAATTCGAAACTATTTCAGCATGACCAAGGGTAATAGGACTAAAACATAGGCAGCTCTATTATTTGCATTGATATCCACCACAATGTATAGCAAATCTCCACTCAAAAATTGGAGAGCAAGAGCAAAATTGTGTAGTGCAGAGAGGCTATCTGAAAAAGAAAAGAAAAAAAGAAAAAAAAAAAAAAATATATATATATATATATAGGATGATGATCAGATAAGTAATATATAAAGAATGATGATCAGGTAAACACGTGCTGATATAATTATATCAACACCCGCATTGGAAGTTGTATCTTGTGCATTAGTGGGATATGAGGTACATTTGATCAATGCAAGGATACAACTCCTAATACATGGTGCTGATATAAATATAAGGTACATTTAACCAATGTAAGGGTACAATCCCTAATATATGGTTCTGATATAACTTATATAAATGCTGTCGTACTAATGGAAACATAACCATGTGTGTATATATATATATATATATAGAACAGGCTGTCTTGTTAATAGAGAATTAGAGATATACCTCTGAATCTTTTGCCCTACTTTCGAGTCACTGGAAAATTCTATGAAGAGTGGCATCTAGTGGCAAAGGTTAGAGGGTGGGGTAGGGTCAAGTGAAGTAAAAATGTCAGAGGGTGAGGGATTACGGATTGATCCGGCTTCGGCCAAATTATTACATTTAGAAATCATTCTTAGTTAAGTTAATAGTCATTTATCAGAAAATTAGTACTCTTTTGTATTGAATTGTAATTTTTTGCCTGTAATGGGACCAATATATAATTCCCTTATTTTAATTCATAAGTGTGTGTAGTTGCAATTCTGTTTCTCCTTTCTATTTTGGCAACTTGGCAAGTATTCTGGTAATCAACACAGAATTCCATGTTGCCTGCTTCCCTCTTTTTTCCAATGTTTTTTTCCCTTCAATTTCTTGGCAACCAAACGTTATTTGTTTTGTAATGTTTAAACAACCATCATTTATGTACTGTCATTCAACTTTAATCATCGACTTGGGGGACCATTATAGCTTGATTTTCTTTCAAGGGTCTGTCTTGAAATTTTAAATAATGTCCTTTTGCTTGCTATCTCGATAAGGTTTCGATTGAAAGGGACAACAAAATTAACTAGGAGATGAGACATGGGAAACTTGGACTGCACAAGCGGCTATCATAAAAAATTTGAAAT
Source organism: Liquidambar formosana (assembly GCA_039720395.1). NCBI lineage: Eukaryota > Viridiplantae > Streptophyta > Magnoliopsida > Saxifragales > Altingiaceae > Liquidambar > Liquidambar formosana. The sequence continues at coordinate 15,610,453 of CM077828.1, read as the reverse complement.
GCAATTAGATAACAATTAATCAGGACTGTTAGCAGTAAACTTCGAACTTCATTGACCATTGGTGACAGGAAAAAAAAAATGATAATAAATAAATCTAGAGAATCTCTTATTTCCATGAAATTCTAGAGTCTAGATTGAATGGCTTTTATTTAAACAAAGAAAAAAACCAAGAATCCTCTCAAAAAGCATGAATGGGAAACTGCGCTTTAAACATTTTTATGGTTTGCAGTTAACATCTAAAGTTACAAACCTAATAATGTTACACTAATTCAACCGTTAGATTAAATATTCTGCTCATGCATGCCAAATTTCAAGTTAATTGGAGATTAAAAGTTATATCATTCATAAAGTGTTTCAATTTATTGTTTTATTTATAAAATAAATGTAAATTTATGGATCAAATGTTTCATAATATCCGATTAATTTGAAATTTGATATGCATGACGTGTATAAGTAAAATATCCAATAGCTGGATTAGCAAAATATTATTCTTATAAGAAGATATTGAAAAGCGTAAGAATAAAAAATTTTACACCAGATATAAACAGCTCTTTCCTCTATATATATATATATACAAAAATTATACTATGGAGAATTTGAGATTCTCTTGTTCTTCATTTGGGTCCCTTCTAACAAATTTTAATGCTTAATTGTGTTTTGGAACTTTGGAAAGTTAAAAGGTGTTATGATGACTATTGACTGTTGTCTAGGGCTAAAGCCCACTTGGGTGTATTTTATGTAAGAGAATTTGACTTTTAAACTTTTAGGAGCACTACACACTTTGATATAATATGGTTCCTTCTATAAAGTGACAAAAAGACTTGCCAGCTATCGTTTGTGAATCTACTTGTTATATTAAATTTGATGCCATAGCCCACTTTTTCCCTTTTTCTTTTGCTGTTAATTTGTAGTTTTATAAGTATACCTCCAATCTCCTATATCTTCATCTCCGCATTTACTAAGAAAATCAATTTTTGGAAGGCATTAATTAATGCTTTGTAATATAAGAGATACAGAGTGACTACACATGCATGGTGTATGTGAGACGAGAGATTATATTACCTAAAGAACTAGTTAAAAAAAAAAAAAAAAAAAAAACTACTATGTAATATAAGAATAATGTTATGTGCTCTAACTTTTTTAGGTTCCATTTAACTTCCTGACATGGAAAGGGGAACACTCTCGGATGAAAGAATTAGAGCAATTGAGAGTTGTTAAGATTTCAAAAGAGTTGGAGCCCATGGCATTTTCTTTAATATAACTACAATTACTGAACCTAATTTTATTTTGTTGGGAAACATGATCCAAATAATGTATTAGCATGTGTCATAGTTCATAAATGTGGCTTGCTTGCAAAAAGCCTAAAAAACAAGGGCATGTATGCAAAATCCCTTTATCAATTGTGCAACAGCAGTCCCACTTACCTCGAAGTTGGAGCCACGGGTGACTTTGCACGCATTCTGGTCTAAAGCTGGCAATTTAGTTCAAAAGAGCTATTTTTTACAGGGAAAAGCCTGCATATCTCCCCCTTTGGCTAATGGCTTCACTTCCTTACTATTAATGCAGGATGATGTAAATGAAAATGTCCCATTCGTGTGACTATGGTGTGACTATGGTGCTACCCTCCTATCCAAAGGCGGTCCTGGTCACGAGAATAAGTGAGCTTGTATTAAATGTTATTGAATATTGATCAATGAGCAACAGGGATTGATCATCAACCATATTTGTACTTCACTGCAAGTTAAAGAGCTGGTCCCCACCAACAAAAGGAAAAAAAGAAAAGGAAAGAAAAAGCTGGTCTACTAAAATCACTAGTTACATCCAGCCTCATCAAAGCATTACCCCAACCACCACCCCCCCCCCCCCCCACCATTTTTATTCTTTTTTCTTTCTGGGGGGTTGTTTTGTTTCTTAAATTAGCTTTTATGTCAAGAAAATACATTACAAAAATCGAAAATTGAACACAGATTTGTTAGAAATGTAGAGTTCTTCAATTGACGACGAATCCTTATATTTGTAACTGTACCTATTTATCATGTCAACTAAACTCTTTCTAGGCGGAGGTAATAAGGTTTGGGTAGGTGGCCCACCTTAAAAAAATTGTATCATATATGGGATCATGAATATAACAAGGGGAAATTAGCCAGAAGTACACTATTTCAATAAAGTTAAAGCCTTAGGTCTTCTCACTTTTCTTTTCATGTGTTAAGTCATCTCCTTATAAAAGTGACTACATTTTTTATGGCTATTAGCAATTACACTCTCTAGAATACCATACATGCCCTTATTCACATATATGGCAAGAAAGTAATGGGATTTTAGCACGATTATCGGATTCCTTTTGATCCTGTCAACGATGTGGTTAACTGTTCCCATATTTGGGACGTCTTCTACCGATTTCATTCTCCAGCTCAAAAACCCCATTTCTCTCAACCCCCATCGGAGGACTACCCACAGAAACTCATTGTTGACGGGATTTGTAGAAAAAAAAGGGATGAGTATTTCAGAGAGAAAGAGGATAACCATGGCTGGTGACAATGGAAGCAATAGCCATGGCTCTCTAAAAAACGTTCAATAAAAAAATAAAAAATAAAAAAAAAGAAAGAGAGACTGGAGAAGGTTTGATTCAGAGAGAGAAATCGGAGAAGGATTTTTAGTCACACGAACAACAAAAAATGGGTCCTAAACGAAGGAATCCTCTATTTTCCAATTCCAATTAGTTACATGGAATTTCAATCAGTTACATGCTATGTAACTAATAACGCAAGAAATTTCAGAAACCCCATTACCCCAAAATCAGAAATCAAATAAAAACCCTAGGTTTATTTACACAAAAAACAAAAATCCCCAAAATCAGAAACTCTTCTAGTCAGTTACATAGAATTTCAATCAGTTACATGCAATGTAACCCTATGTTTAGTTACACGAATAGCAAAAAAACATAGGTCCAAATCGAAGGGACTCTCCAATCTCGACTTCCAATTAGTTACACGTAAGTCCAATGTAACTAATAATACAAGATTTTTCAGAAACCCCATGAACAATGTCAAAATCCCCAAATTAGAAATCAATTAAAAACGCTAGCTAGGTTTAGTTACATGAACAAAAAAAATCGGTTCAAAAGGAACGAACTCTCCAATATCCCAACACAATCACGGAAGGGAAACGAAATCTTACGTTTTTTTTTTTTTTGCCATTTTTCACCGATTGTTGATATGGGAAAATCCTCTACCTAACTGAAGCTCGAATAGTTACACGATGAACACCTTAAAATTGACTGATGCTCGTCTTCTCTCTCGACGGGGACGACGAGGCGACTTAAACTTGCATCGGAGATTTGACGGCGATATGTGCGGGAGTAGCTATTATTCTCCAGTTGATGATGTCCGACGAACCTCGGGTAGAACGACGCTGGAAGAGTTACACGACGAACACCTTAAAATCAACGACTACTCATCTTCTCTCTCGACAAGGACGGCGAGGTGCACCGGAGATTCAACGGCAATGCGTGTGGGAGGTAAGCGTGATATTTCCCCTTAAACAGCGGCCCGTGTTTGATAGAATAAGAAGTGAGATTCTTTTTTAGCTGAAATGTGTTCTTATAGGGGCATTTTTGTCATCTCGTGCTAGTGTGTACTCAAGGCTACAAAAGTTTTAATAAATGAACCTATAGTTGCAAAAGTCCACCTATGTGGACTGGAGCCCAAACCCCCCATATAACAATGAGTTGCATTAGAGTTTAATTATAATAGTAAGAACAACAATTGCGCCGGTGAAATTCATTTCCAACTTTCTAATCCTCGCCAATTTGCCAATTTGGCAACCCCATGCACTTTTCCTTCTTCAAATGTCATGATATGAGCACCCCTTCCTGTAGATAATAATGCGAAGTAAGAGCTTAACCAATTTACAGCACTCATGGGCAAAGGAAGAAACACATGGTGTGCATCACTATGGGAATCTAAAAATCTGATGAAATCTAGATAAAAATAATTTAAAACTCAAGAGCTATCATATAAATCAAAGTCAACCAAAAATTATACACTGACAATTGATAGTCTAAAAAATCAATAAGGGCACATTCCCATGTCTGGATGGAAAATGAATGACTGGATTGTGTTTCCATGTCATGTGAGCCTGTGAGAGTACATATTCTTAGTCCTCATTGAATATGAAATCCAGCGCCAAAATTGATGGCATATGGCGCCATTAAGCAGCTGCCGATTTTGCGTGAACTATGTTTTATCAAGACTACCATTACCATTGGATTAGATACGCTTCACATGCGTGTCAAATATTATATGAGATTACAGATTGGTCCGTCTACAGACAAACAATAAAAGTTTAATAAAAATGACTATTAACTCCGTGACAAATGACTACTAACATAATTAAAAATGACTACTAACTGTAAATATATTCCCCTATTCGGATCAATATGTAATTCCTCCAATATTATAACTCATCCATTGTACAAATATAACTCAAGTTTGAAAAAAGACATAGTTTAAGAAAAACAATTAATGCATTGACTAAACTCCTTTTTTTTTCCCCCAAAACTAACATTTCCTCACTACAACTCTATAAGAGATAAAAACTAAGTCTTGATAGCGAAAAGGGTATTATAGAAAAGTCAAGTAAATTTATGGTTTGACTCAAAATAGAAAAATATTTTGGGACAAAAAAGTACTCCATCCGTTGACCCACAGAAATAGGTTTTTTTTCCTGTTTTGGTTGTTCCAAAATGTTTGTCACTTTGAAAACTCATATTATAAATTTTCTTAACTTTCTTATACTATCCTTTTATTATACCAAGAATTACTTAAAACACGTAACCAATGCATTGATAGTAGAATAAGGGTACTTCTGAAAAAAAAAAAAAAAAAAAAAATTAAGTGGATGACAATCAATGCATTAATAATTTTCTTAATGTATGTGTTTTTTTTAAAGAGGCCTATCTTTGTGGAATGGAGAGAGTAGCAAAAATGATATATCTTCATGGGACGAAGGGAGTATTGATATACGGATAATATATCATCCCACCTATATAAACTCATATCTCAAGTCAATAAAAAATATCAAATTTATGAATAAAGCAGGTTCAAATCTCTAATTAAGCAAGAAAATTAGTATGAGTGTAGAGACCCAATGAATAGGAGGCCAGCCTCTAATTTGGTGCAGTTACTGCATGGTATAGTAAATGTAGGATCGATGACATGCACGTGGTAAGGAGGAGAAATAGAGGACTTTTGAGCGATGCATTTAACACCCAACGCTTAACAACACTCCATTTTTCTTCCTTGCTACATATTATCAATCCTACATTTACTGCACCATGCAATAAAAATAGCCAACTACACCAAATCTGAATCCCTCTGAGAGACAACGTGTTGGAGTATTTTAATAAAAATAATATATTTTAATATATTATTATTTTGACTAATTTTGTAACTGATTTTTTGTCATTATATAATATTATTGTTAGATGAATTCTTTGCTATTTGTAACATTTAGCAAGTTTGCATGTTACGAGTGTAAACATTAGATGTAGCATTTATATATACTTTAAAGCTACGGTTACATGTGTATGTTTAAGGAGGTAACTAACCGTTGCAAGGGGAGTGCTCTAAGCCTTAAAGGCTCTAAGCCTTGGTCGTTTGAGTCTATGTTGTCAGCCATTAAGGCTTTACGACTAGCTTGTCAGTTGAAACTTTTTCACCTACTCATATAAGCTATATATATGTGTATTATATATAGGTGTTCTCTTATGCAATGAATATATATATAGTATTTCATATTATATTATACGGGTGAAGAAAGGGTGTATTGGTGTGGAGTTTTTGCTCTTCGAATAGTGCAGATTTGTTGAGTTTACGGTGTAAGTGACTGGATTGTTGTATCCTGAAGACAACGTGCTAGTAAACCTACTGCATCGGACTAGTTTCCACAGAGGCACGAATCATCTTAAAGAGAGCGAAATACCCGTGTCTCAACCCACCACTTCGCTTCTATCAGTAACATTGTTTCATTATTATTTTTAGGGGAAATATCCAAAAACTCCCTAAAAAATAAATTCATATCCAAAAACTCCATTAAATATTTTTCCTATCCATTTAATCCAAATAAAAAAGAATTATATCTATTAACTCCAACCAGTTAATTTTTTGTTTACTGTTGTTAAAAGAAAATAGTGATCCGACTAAAATACCATTCTTTGACATTAATATGTTTAATGAAAAAATTGCATATTTAATTGAATTTCTACCTTTATCCTTTGTAATGTAATTAGAAAAAAATTAATTATCATTAATTGATTCTTCTCTAATGTACACATGAGAGAAGGGAGAAGAAAAAGAGAGTGGCAGAGCCAGTATGCAAGTTTGGGAAAAGAGGGGGCAAAAGGGAGAATTTACTTGAATATGCATTTTTGTCATTAAACATATTATTGTGAAAGAAGGGCATTTTAGTCGGATCAATTTTTTTTTTTTAACCATAGTAAACAAAAATTTAACTGACTGGAGTTAATGGATATAATTCTTTTTTATTTGGATTAGATGGATAGGAAAAATATTTAATGGGGTTTTTAGATATGATTTTATATTTGAGGGAGGTTTTGGATATTTCCCCTTATTTTTATTGTGATTTTTTATTTATATTTTATTGAGAATCCCCAACACAACGTCCCGGTAATGCCAAATGAAATCCACCTTCTCCCACACGTTGCAGAGGAACCCATCCACGTGGTGCTGACCCAGATATTTGGCTCCATCAATCCAATTGGGCCGAAGAATACCCACCTCAAGTTGGGAGGTGCTACACTCTTTTGGTAGAATCCAAAATTTAGCAAAAGGAGGCTCCATCAAGCCAACCCGGGGTCATCACAGATTCACAGATGTGCTCCAATGTTACTATAAACGTGATCACTTATCATAAAATGTAATCATTTAAAGTACAATAACATTTTTTTTTTTTTTTTTGGGTTTTGTGAGTATCATAGAATTTCTTGCTATCCTCTATGATGTTGTAATTTCGATGGTTGGGCCAGTCATACCACAAATCGATCAATTAAAACAACCTGTTATAATTCATGAAGAGTTATATATGAAGTACGGATATGGACACGTGACATAAACACAACATGACATGGATACCCAGATACTATAATTCCTAAAAATCCTATGACACGACACAACGGGATACCGCAATAAAAATAACAATTATACATATATATACATACATAATTTATTAAATGTAAATATATATCTTTATTATTCAAATAAAAGAAGCATGTAAAATTTATAGAATTATAAAAACAGAAAAATCTATAAGTAAAACATATAAAAGTCGTAATGATTTAATGAGATTTAAGAATAACATTTATGCCAATGGTGTTGTGATCTAGTGGCACTTCTCTCCTTATGTGGGGGGAGGTCCTAAATTCAAGTTGTAGGAATTTGTCATTTGTTGATGTTAAAAAACATAAAAGCAATATTATCTTTACACATTAGAATGTTAAAACTTTCGATTCCCTATATTACCCTCATTAAAAATTAATAAAGACTGACTTTTAACTTTTGATTTCCTATTATATCCCTATTAAAAAGATATAAAGAAACCCTATGCAAGGACGGATGTACTAAGGTGCATCCGTCCGCACATGCAACTACTCAAATTTTATTTTATTTTATTTTTTAATTTAGATAAGTAATTTTATTTAAATTTACTAAAGTGCTTTAGCCTCCATTAAGAAAAAATTGTTAATTTTGATTAATTTACTAATAATGTACACCACTTCTATTCGGTCATGTCAATGTATGATCCTACTTTTCTCCATTCCCTATCTAACTCCTAGCAAAAAAATTTAATATTTCAAATAAGTGCAACCATTGAGAATAATTTCTTGATCTGCCCTTGACCCTATTTTCCTATTTTATTGTCCACCTTTCTTTTTTGGGATGTTCCAATATTATTGTCCTAATTAACCAGTAAATGATTCTTTTAAATTGATTTTCTAAAATACAATTTCTTAAGAATATTTTACCTTTTTCAAACGTTTTGTACACTTGAGCTCAAAATTGGAATGTTAAACCATATACTCCTAACTTCCTATTTTATTGGCCTCTTTTCCTTTTTGGAATGTTCTAATATAGGAGCGGCTCCTCTCTATTCTAAAAAATTATATATTAGACCTCCCGTAATTGAATGGATGCGCAACACGTCACCCTCTTTCGATCCAATGGTTCAACTTGCTTGTACATGGTAGGATTGTCCAACGTTGCCGTTTTGGTATCCAAACGTGTAACGGCGTCAAACTGTCGAGTACCATCTTCTGTATTCCACCTCGAGAAGTTCTCACTTTTTCTACAACATATCCTAAAGAAATAAAACTCACTTAAATCTAATGACACACAAAGATTTAAAAATTTCAATAAAATATCAAAATCATTATATATGTGAGAGTGTTTCGTCCGAGAGATGGAGACTCGTCAATCCAACCACCATTAGAAAAGAATAACTAAGGACACCATAAGAGAAGGGCATCTGCAAAAAACTATATTTTACAAAGGACATATGGTTCGGGACAAGCACTAGACATCAGTATGAGTATTGGACAAGAAGTTAAATTTGTATGAGAGAAAACCCTGAAAATACTAAAGCACGTTTCCGAATCCCAAATTAACATGGTCTGGTAATCAATCAGTGGATGGACGAGGTCCATCATATCGATATGTTGCACAGGTGGGTCGTGGCCTCCAGAATATATTGCACAGAATAGACTACTAGAATCCTATTGTTGAAGGTCTAAAGGTAGAAGATGAGAGAGGGGATCGTCGTTAGCCGCACACTTAAAAGACCACAACGACTGTGTTTGGATGATCCTTCAATGAATATCTGCTCATCCATTGGATCAAGCATAATGGTGACGTATCTCATATCCACTCAGGTACTAAAGGTTCAGTAAGTTTTGAGAAATAGAAAGGTACTAAAGGTCCAGTAAGTCTGGAATCATAGTCTCATTTAAAAAGTCAATAATTCTTTTGATTTGATTTTCTAAATTATCTTTTTTCATGAGTATTTTATCTTTTTCTAAAATTTGTACACTTGAGAAAAAAATTTAAATATTAAAATGCATATGTTGATGTGAAAGCATTTAATAGGCTTTCTTAAAAAAAAAACACGTGATTCTTTTCAAAAATGACAATCAATTAAAAATGGATGCAGTATATTAATGTGAAAGCATTTAAAAAAGGTTTCTAAAAAACCGTATTTTTTTAGAGGGGACAATTAACTAGGAACAGAGGAAGTATTAGAAAACCTCACAAGTATTTATGTTTTCGATTTTTCTTCTTTGTTTATGAAAAGAGATGAAATATTATATATTTATCTTTTTTTTTTTTCATAAAATTAATATTAGGGCAAATTACCACAAAAATAAAAAAATAAAAAAAACCTCTCTAATGTTTGCGCCTTTTTTTTTTTTTTTTTTTTTTTTTTTTTTTTTTTTTTTTTTTTTTCACGTAATCCTCTCTAAGGAAAAATGATTACAATGTACCCTCACATAGCATATAAATTTAGTAATTAGTGCCACCGTTAATCACTCGCTGAATCTCTATTCATAGAATTAAATGGAAATAACATCATGTGACCACTATTAATTCTACGAATACCGATTAATGATAGTGTTATAACTAGTCCTACAAAAGGCTATACGAGAAAAAGCAACCGTCAACATAGTTGGTTGTGATTGCTAAAACGAAAGATGAAAAAGTTATGAGGATTTGAAAGGGTGGCACATCTCATGAAAGGTTCTATTAAATGTAATTAATTAATTGATGAATATATATATATCAAAAAAGATTGATCAACTGGGACAACCCTGAACATGCACCCTACTTAATTTATTGGTGAAGGAAGTAGACAATATATATATATCATTACATCAAAAACCATAAACAAACAAAAACTTCTCAAAAGATTGAAAATGTTTTGTAAATTGAAATGGGCGACACAGTGATGGTGCGGCTAAGGTAAACACTGATGATCCGGCAACAGGAAATCCTCGTTTTACGGCTTGTGGTGGCATTTTCTGGAATTTTAGAGGATTTGTTAAAGGGATCTTTGGCCTTAGTTTGGGTGTTCACGCTTCCTTCTTTGCTGAGTTAATGGCCATTATTCTACCGGTTAACTTTGTTTAGGAAATTGGATGGTACCATCTATAGATTGAGAGGGATTCTTTGGCTGCTATTGGTTGCTTGCCTAACTGGTCTTATCAACCTCCTTAGAGCCTAGCTCTACAACAAATGAAATTGCTTTGCCCTTATTCGCAAAATGCAAGTTGTTTTTTCTTATTCCTATAGAGAGGGTAATTGTGTAGCTGATAAGGTGGCTAACCATGCTTTTCTATGTCCTACCCTTTCTTGGTGGTTTTCCGATCCAGGTTTTGTTGCCATTGAAGTTTCCAGAGACGTGTGGTTTGCCTTTCTATAGATTTGTTCATTGACCAGTTATTTTTTATACTTTCATGTTTGTGAGCCTAATTGTGGCGTGTCATTAGCCACCAAGACCAAACTTCCTTACTTCCTTTCTTTCTGTATTTTCTCTCCTATATCTTTTATTTCCATTTTATACTCCCTTTGTTCCTAATTGATTGTTCCTTTTGAAAAACAAAAAGGTTTGTTAAGAAAACCCTATTAAATGTTTTCACACCAATATGTATGTTTTGACATTCCAATTTTGCCCTCAAGTGTACAAAACATTGAAAAAATAAAGAATAACCTTTTAAGGGTATTTTAGGAAATGAAATAAAAAGAATCATTAACTTTTGTAATGTGACAATAATTTTGAAATATCCCAAAAATGAAAGGAAGTCAATAATTTAGGAACGGATGGAGTAATATATTGGGGCAGTGAGTACAGGATAATGAGTGCCTATTACACGAACCTAGGGGTGTAAAATGGGTCGGGCTGGCTCAGGCTAGCCTAATTAGGCTTTACTAAGGGAACGGCTATTGCAACCCCCCATTCTTATAAGCCCACCCCCCACCCTCTAGGTTTTTAAGGTTTTATGCAAAATATAAAAAGTTTTTATGAAAACCGGTCATGATGTCTACTAGAAAACATCATTTTGAACAACTTTGCAGAAGAAAGTTTTTCCAAAATTTATCGTTTAGGTAGACTTTTTGGCAAAACATGAAATAAAGGCTATAAATGGTTAAAAAGTATATTTACACGATAGATTTTGGAAAAACTTTTTTCTGCAAAGTTGTTCAAAATGATGTTTTCTAGTAGACATCACTGCCGGTTTTCATAAAAACTTTTTATATTTTGCATAAAACCTTAAAAACCTAAAGGACGGGGGGTGGGCTTATAGGAATGGGGGGTTGCAATAGCCGTTCCCCTTTACTAATCTTCGAACAAGGCTTAGGCCGGGCTAAATAAAAAAAAAGAGACTTTAGCCACAAGTCCATATCATTGTACTTGTATAGCCATAAGTTTAAGGAAAAAAACTTATAAAGCCTTAAGTCTAAAAATATAACCATACGCAAGTACCCTTCAATAAGCATTGAAAGGGCACCTCATCTTTACCGTTTGTTCAGATCCAGCCATTCTTTTATCAAGCATACTGATTGAAGCAATTGAAAAAATATAGCCACACGTGACATGTAACTATTTTAAAAGCATTATATTCTCTTAAATTAACAAAATTTCAAATCACTAATACCAAATTTAATTGTTTTATCTATAATGTAACTGTTAAAATTACTCCAAAAACAATTAATTTTAATTTAAACTCTACTAAAAACAAATTAGTTTAAAATTTTTTAAAATAGTTATGTGTAACTATTTTAAAACAGCACATTTAGTCAATATAACAGTTTATTTTTTTTTGCTAATTTTATAATCATCATGGGTCTTGTTTTGAATCTTTCGACCAGTAGATTACAAAAATATAAATTTTGTCAAAAACCGACATTTAAATTAAAAGTTATGTCATTTTAATGTTTAAAAATAAAAATTACAACTTAAGGATAATGTAGACTTTATGCAATTAACACTCTTATAAAACACTCATGTTTTACTTAAAATTGGATTTATGCCTATACAAGATTCCCACATGGACTTTTGCCTTTCTAAGTTCACTAAAATTGTACTTTAGGCTAATTTTCCCATAAAAAAAATTAAAACCCAAGCATGGTCTCAGTGTTGGGGCATTGTGTTAGGCCTAATTCGTGCTAAAATTTTAATTATTATTTATTTATTAAATAATATTTTTTATATGATAAAGCTATTTGCAAACATTATATAAAATGCTTATATGATTTAATAAACTTTGTAACTGATAATAAGACACTTGCAAAATGGCCACAACCCATAAGCCAACAATTTGAAGCATTTGTTTGACACATATATATATTTTTTATTATATGTCAATATGTTATGAAGTGATGTGATGTGATGATGTTTGTATTTCACGAAAACTAAAGATTTAGAGGTCGAAATATAATTGCTGGGGAGTTTTCTTATTTGTTTGTGATATTTGTAAATTATTTGGGCCGAGTTGGGCTACAAATCTCAAGTTTAAGCTCGCCCATCCTTAAGATTGGGTTGGGTCTGGGCTGAACCTAAACAGGCTCAGGCCAGGCTTAGCCCAACATTTTTTGGACTGTGCTAGGGCAAACCATGGACTGACGGGCGAATTTTACACTCCCAACTTAGTTGGGATGTTTGGTGGCTCTATGATCCTTACCGACCCTTCTTTGAAAAAAAGATAAAAAAATAAACATAAAAGGGAGCCAATGATTAGACAATCTTCCCTAACGTGAACCACATTAGATTAAAAGTTTTTTAGGGAAATCGCAGAGGCAAAAATTAACTGCAAATCTAAGGAGTCCTAGAGATAAAAGGACACAAGGAAGACACTCTTCTAGTAACACCACATGAACCCAATTTTTTCTTTCTACTCACCTGTAATGACACTTCTAGCATCTTTTAATCATCTTTAATCGCAGCATTCAGGTTGCTCTTATAACATGATTTGGTCCCTTTTTTCCATGAAAATGAAAGCGTATCCACCCCACCGGCCTGTGTCAATCTCAATCCTCCAACCACCTTGAGATCATCCAAAGCATATAGCTAATCTTTTCGATCCAAGAGGAGTTAGAATAAGTTTGGTGAGGGTAATTATGAATCCCCTTCATGAATCATTGAGAAATCCAATTAAAGGGTAAAGATTCAAGTGTACAATCATGTTTAGTATTTCAATTAGAGTAAGCCAAAAGAATAAAGCCTCAATTTAGTAATTAGAACAAGAAAGTCCTTCATGTTTGATTACCTATTCTGATTTTCAAGCTACATTATGGGCAATGAAGAGGGAGTTGATTGGAGCAAACACCTAGTGTATCCTCATTAGCAAATTAGGGTAATCATGATACCTTAGGTAGGATCTATTTTATCTTGGGTTCTAATTCTTATTTGCAACCTACCTTGGCTGACATGAGGAAATGATTTGGAAGCATAATCAGAAACCATGAGTGTCATCCCTCGAGAGTCTATGTGTGTGCCAAAAATCCATGATTAGTTATTAATTTCGGACTCAAGATTGCCAGAGACCTTTATATGAGAAATGCGTGCTGTTGGTGATATGGATTCCAAAATAAAATGAAATAAAATGCAAGGGATTTGATTTCCAACCCTCTTTCCTTTAGACTTGCTTAGTCTATCTTTGTCAGAGCTACCTAATTTTAGAATTGCACCTTCAAGCTTGTCTTCCAGGAAACTGATTCGTTATATGAATAGATATTCTTATTATTATTAGCACAGTAATTAGATAAATTTCAATTACGCTGAAAATTTATAGCACTATAAAATAGGGGTAAAGCATTTTTTTCCCCCTATATCAACAATTGAAAGGTTATGGAGCCATTTGCATCGTTTTGAATTACATCGTTACATGCATCTAAAGTTGAAGTTGTTTTTGGCTGCAAGATGTGTAAATGCCAAACTATGGTAAGTGGTAAGAAAATTCTTGTGTTTCTACTAGGGGTGCAACTTCGTCTAGGCCAGTAGCAAATCTGGATCGGACCGAATTAATTCGGCACCTCAAAAATTGGACAGGAATCAGACCGAAAATTGTAATGGACTGGATTAGCAAAAACAGTCCGATTCTCGGTTTTTTTTTTTGGTAAAAGGTAATAACTTTATTTAATAAGTATTATTATTTATTCAATAATACTTATATATGGAGTATACTATATATATATATATTCGTAATTTGGGAATTCGGTCAAGGCCGGTTTTAAAAACCCCTAAACTATGGACCGGACCGAATTAATCAGTTCTTAAAATTGTGGCTAGAGAACTAGACTAATTAGTGTTTGGCCCAGATCAAACCGAACCGAATTGCTCGAAACTCGAAATGGTCCGGTTCTCAGATCTACCCGAATCAAGTTGCACTCCTAATATCTACATAAGAACCCCAAGTGATCACCTTCAATTTGGCGAGAGTTTGATGCTTCCCCGGCGTATTAGGTGTTGCATATATATATCTATATATATATATATATATTTTTTTTTTTTCCTCGGAGGTGTTGCAATAGATTCAACACGAGCAAAATTATTCAATGCAAAACCATATATGAGACATGGTTTTTTTAAGGCATTTTAATTTGCATTTGGTGTTCAAAACTAATTTCTACTAGTGGTAGACCCCATGCGATGCATGGGAAAAATATAGAGAAATGAATAGTATAACAGTAATCATAACAAATTGTATAAAAATTTCTTTACCAAAAAAAAAAAAAAAATGAAATTTTAAAAATGAAATTAATTGTATAAAAGTAAAAATGAGTAATCAATTCATACTTAAAATTATATCAAAAAATCGCAAAAAATTCTACAATCACAAATAATAAAAATAATATATATATATATATATATATATATGGGGAGAGATCTATTTACATCCGATGTAAAACTTTTATTCTTACACCCCTTAATATCATTTTGTGGTAATAATATTTCACCAATCCAACAATTAGATTAGGTTTTCTATTCATACACGTCATGTATGCTGAATTTCAAGCAAATTCGATATCGGGAAGTGTTTGATCTGTAAACTCATATTTTTTTTATATAAATAAAATTATAATTTGGGACACTTTATGAATGACATAACTCCTAATATTCGATTTAGTTAAAATTTGGCATGCATAATGTGCATAAATAAAGAATCTAATCCAACAATTAGATTGGTAAAATATTATTTCCACAAAAAAATATTGAGGGGTGTAAGAGTAAAAAGTTTTACATCGGATGTAAACGGATCTCTTCCCTATATATATAAATTAGGGATGTGTGCGGGTCGGTTTGGAGCGGTTCGGGAGCAAAATACCAACTAACCCACCAATAGCGGGTTACAAAATTTCCAACCCGCCGCCAAACCATGTATGCTAAAAACTGATGGATTGGATATCTTTTAAGGAGTTTGACACTAGCAGTTTGGGCGGGTTTTGTGGTGTCTATCATGCTATTTTTAATTAAGCATTTTATAATATATATTGGGCCTTAATTGATGAGTTGTAAATAAATTCATAAAATTAAACCATTTTAGTTGGTCATGTAAAGTTTGATACACACTTTCATAATATCTTAATGCCAATGAAGTAAATTATGATTTTGTAAAAATAAACACCCAATCAATGTAGATGAAATTGGAGATAATTAATCTTAAATTAGCTTTGAATCTTGCTGGAAGGACCCAAAATGTAGCAACCTAACAACGTAGTAATAAAAAATAGTAAAATACACTCATATGCAACTATTCTGTGTTTCAAAATGGGGATTTGGGCATTTGAATCTTGTCATATCTTAATGAGTTGATGTGCATTGTTTGGGAACTTAGGAGTCTAAGGCCTAAGTTTATCCATTTGGCCATTGATAATTGTTATAAGGAGATTTTTTTATTTGATTTTTATAATTTTATACATATGTTCTTTGAGGTGGGTCGGTTTAGTTTATTGGCGGTTTGACAACGGTTAACCCACCAACCAAACCAAACTACCAATTTTATTGCTTAATCTATCCAAATTGGACTGCCTAACCTCTCAAACCGCCTGAGTTGGTACACAATGGAGGAGCAGATTGATTTGATTTGGCGGATTCGGTGGTTTTTTGCTCATTCCTAATGTGTGTGTGTATATATATATATATATATATATATATATATATATTATAATTAAGAGTTTTTTTGCTGACCTCATCTTTTGTTGATGTGTCTTTCTAATAAGCCTTCCCTCCAAAATCCATTCCTCTCCTCATCCTTGGCCCCACAAATGATGTCAGCTACTTCCTCTACTTTTTCTTCCCTCCCCCAACCTTACAACCTTCCCATTTTCTCTACTTTTTCCTTATCCCTCCCTCTCTATTTTTTTTTCTTTCTTTCCCCCCCCCCTCCACATACAAGGTCAGCACCTCCTCCTCCTCCCTTCTTCTTCTTCTTCTTCTTCATTTTTTTTTCTCTCTTCCCCTTCCCTGTACACCTTCCTTCCCCCTCTACCTTTTTCTTATCCTCTTTTATTATTTAGTATGGGTTTTCTATTACTAATTTTTTAAATAATCAGTTAGTTATAGGATAAGCAATGAGTAATCATGTGATCCTGTAAAATTACTTTTGTATTAGTTATCAAAATAAGTTCATAAAACTTTTGCTAGGACATGTAAAAGGAGAATCTTGAGTGCTTGGTTTGTTATAGATAAGTAATGTTTTATTTGGTCAGTTTTCAAGCGTATTTGACAACATATTCAATCAAAAATTAAATATTTTTTCCAGTAATTTCCTGATTCGATTTATACTCTTCTAGATTTTGTTTTCAATTAATCATGTTGTCCTATTTTTTTATTTTTTTCTTTTTTGGGGGAGCTATAAAGAAGTTGGGTATAGGTAACAACCCCTAATTATCCAAGGCAACAAATAGAAAGATGGACACACACTGCTTTATAAGTAAGGATGCAAAGAGATGAACCATACATAAAAACATGTTGGCCTAAGCTCTTGATCACTAAATTATTTGTTATCTTCATATTCATTTGTGATTTCCGTGCATCGCGCGGGTTCATACTAGTATATATATATATATATATATATATATATATATATATATATATAAAACAGAGAAAAACATAAAGGACCCTCAGATGACATGAAGGTAACCTAAAGGGAAAAAAGCTATGCCAAGATCATTAAACAAGTAAGTTTGTGCCTTCACTTTTGGTAGAGAGTAAATTCAACTGTCAGTAAATGGGAAAAAAGAATGGCAAACTTGTGTCAACGGTTATCCATTATGTTGGAGGCAAAAGATTTCCATAAGGAAATTATCATATGAAATCACCATGCCAAAACTCAAGCTGTTCAACTCAAAATACAACTTTTTCCTTTTTTTTGTTCTTTTTTTTTTTGTACTATTGTTTTTCTATTTTATTTTTATAAAAAAATTATAGAAGGAGAGAAAAGATGAATGAAACGAAATAACAAACACATAGTAAGCAATAGTGATATGCAGTAAAGTGATTTATTGGAAGGGAAAAAAACCAAACCAAAATCATAAAACACTAAAGTTAGGCATTTACTTTGGCTTGTACACAAACACTTATAAAATTGGTAGAAAGAATATCAAATCATGAAGGAAAAAACTTTTAGAGGATCCAAGTCCCACTTAATTGTAGTAACTTCTTATGATTAATAACAATATTCATACAACCAAGGAAAAAAAAAAATATGTATGTGTATATATATTACAGTGAATAATATGGAAATTTCTGTGAAAAAAAAAATAAAAATAAAAATAAAAAAAATAAAAGGGTCCAAAACATCAAACTCCACATAGCAGATCTAACACAACAACCATATCTCAAATCAAAATCTAGAGATCACAAAGTAATCCCTTGGTATGTCGAAGATTTTGGTTGGTATTGCCCTGCAAAGAAAAAAAAGAAAGAATATGTGAAAGAAAGAAGAAGACGTACATGGTAAACTTGTTGGAAACAATTACATGACGATTGGGTTTCAGTCTCTCTAGAATTGAAAGGATAAGGATGAAGAGGAGAAACGGCTATAGAAATAAGGATGGTTGAAAAGTTACAACCATCCAAAATTAAAACACAATTTTTTTAAATTTTATAAAGAAGGTGCCACGTGACAGTGTAAAATGATGCTACGTGGTTGTGGTGAACATTGTTTATCTATATATATATATATATATATATATATATATATATTAGATTTATTATTAGTTAAAGAAACAAAATTCAAACTGAAAATGAAGAGTACACATATGTATAGATGCATAACAAAACAAATGATAATCAAATAAATACAAGGAGAAATAAATTCTATCTATCTATATCTATATCTATATATATATATATATATATGATGATGATGATCAGGTCAATACATTCTAGTATAACTTATATCAACACCCGTATTGTGGGTTGTACCTTATGCATTAGTAGATTATGAGATATATTAGACCAATGCATAAGGTACAACTCTCAGTGTATGGTGTTGATATAACTTATATTAATACATGCTGACTTGATTGAGATATATGCTACAATAAGGTAAAATAAGTATTTTAAAAAAGAAAGAAAGAGAATTTAAATAAATAATTGGTACAAGGAAATGGACACCCTCTGTAACGACCCGAAATGGGGACTGTTAGTTATATAGTAAGAAAATAAATTTTAAAGCCAATTTTGATGGATGTTTAATAAAAATAATTCTTTTGAAAATATTTCTAAAAAATCCGGTATGGTCCCGTTTGTAAATAGGACATACCAAGTTATTGACTAAGCATAAAACCTGTAGAAAACCCATTTATAATCATTTTCAATCATCCACACAATATTCCAAAAATAAATAAAACTGCAAGCTATATCGTACTCACATGGATCTCATCCACATTTGCGTCTGCTACTTATCTATTTATTACAGGCCATGAATTAAAATTAATACATGCCTAAGCTTAAAACTGAAATAAAATACAATGATTCTCTATATGAATGCAAGCATATTGATGCGCTTCCCAAACCCCAAGTCAAGCTTTATTTTGAAAATATGACCTGCAAGAAAAACTGTGGGGGTATGAGCTACATGCTCAGTAGGAAAACATTTTCCCAAAAATAATCCGAGATTTTCAAAACCATAGTATATAAATATATATACTTTTGAAAGAATCCTTGCAAAACCATTATTAGTTTGCAATATAAATTTCAAGTAAATAAAACTGATACAGGTATAATGAAATAAACTGCGAAAGTTAAATCATTTAATACCAACACCCCTTTTTCCTTTTTAAAGAGGTAAGAAATAACTCAAATTATTTGTTATCAAAATCATCATTTTACAAATGAATTAACCATCATTTTCTGATATCATATTACGGCCTTATAAGCCAATAACTATCATCTGCCATATTTGGCAATCCATAACATCAGTCTTTCAAACTGATAAATCCTCCCTAGGTCATGCGGGGCCCTTGCGTGCGGAATAAGAGGAAACATGGCAAGACATCCCTATCTGGGACCGCAGTAACCTCAAGAGGAAACACGGCAAGACATCCCTACATGGGACCGCAATAACCTCTATTCGGGCACATAGCCCAGGACTAAAGGATAGGAAGACACGGCAAGACGTCCCGTTCCTTTGGGAACGCAGTAATCTTCTCTCTAGTAGCCCTCATCACCATGTCCATATCATTACCACTTTTCTTTTCATTTACCAATTTCATAATTCCCACATAAACCATAAAATTATATATAAATTTTCCAAGAAAACCATATAATAGGTTTGTGCATTTAAATCATATGAAATAACCCCATAATTCATATAAATAATTTCCCAACCATTTTTCAAAATAATGGTTTTAAAAACATTTACATAAAAATGACCCCCAATATTCTGACCACACAAAACTGTCCAATTGGTTTTAAAATCAACCCATTAAACCCTTATACATATAAGAGTTTCATAAATAACAAGAATATAACAAATGGGGTATGTAAATCAACCTATTGTATCCCAAATCATATGAGGGTTTGAAATGTAACATGCATAAATCCAAATAGGGTATAATACAAAATCCTAGATTTTTCAAAATTTATCAAAACCCATAAAATATGCCCACATGCATGATATTTATGCACAAAATGCCAAATACATGTGTTTTTACATGATTTAAACCCAAAACCCCCATGCATCAATGGTTTAAGATGAGAAAATGCCCCTACCTCAAAATAGAGTGAAGAAAATGCAAATCCGCCACCATAGGTGTGCAGATCGGGCCAAAATACGCTAGATCCGAGCTCACCGGCGTCGGATCAAGGCTGCCATGCTCCGACAAGTCACTGTCAAGCCTCTGCCGCCTTTGTTGGGAATCATACAAGAAGGAAAAATAGAAGTGCGGAATATAAAAATTTTTCCTACGATTCCATAGCCCATGAATCTAACTATGCATAACACAAAATCAAACCCTAACTACAAAGAGGGTTAGAACACTTACAGAATTTTTGTTTTTTCCTTTTTGCTCCAAGCTTTGATTCTGGACAGCGGTAAGTGAGCATCCCAAGTGTGCTGCCTCCAACGGTATCCACACCTAGCTAGAGCTTCAAGTCCTTTCCTCATTTTCCTTGTTGTTGCTAGTGTAGGAGAAGAGAGGAGAGAGAGGGAGGCTGGAATTTTCAGCCAGCCCTTTGGGGAGTTGAACTTGTTATAATGTCATTACATCACACTACATATATATAGCCCACCAAAGGGGGGCCGGCCATGAGGGAGAACCCACTTAGGGTTTTGTGTAATTACTATTAATTACACAATAACCCCTCTTAATTATATCATATATAAATTTGGCCTTAAAGAACTATTCTTTATGCACTCATACCCTTTCTCTCATAGACTTTAAAGCTCATCTTGCATGATCAGTGTGTGACCCATTGGGTTCACATCATCAAGTAGTAGGAATAGCACGAGGTGTGCACAATGGAACTCTTTCCATTTAGGGTCTAATTGGAACTCCTTCCAATTCCCTAATTGATTATAACTCACTTATATCAATTAGGGCTTCTACTAACCATGAGTAACACCTAGCATATGGCTTATGGTGTGGTCCTTAATGAGGTGAATAGTCATTTACAAAGAACCCTTCTGTTATAGTTTATAGGTTACAATTGTATCCTTCCTTCAACACAATGTCTCCAATTGAACTAATAGGACATGGAAGTCTGTCAAGTCCCTAGTTCAATTACATTATACTCATTCATAGATATCAATTCATTGATAAACTCATGAAACTCTTTTCATATTCATCCTACCATGGCCATAGATTTAATGAGTTATATTAAGAATGCTATATGAAACATTCTCTCTCTTTTTCCTGAGAGTGATGGATCCCTTGTTGATCACTTACATGCCTTCATACACATAGCAGTAGGGCCAATGAACACCTTTGCAGACCCCTAAATAGGATCTGCACTTAGTGTTATCAAACTTCTAAAGCTACATACATAAGACAACTATGGTGTCTTAGGTCTAAGGATTACTTATACCACTATAACAATGAGAAACTAATTGACAGGTGTGAACCCACGAAAAAGCGCGGCACCTACGAGGATTTGGCGAAAGAAATAGGTGAAAGACAATAAACGAAAAGGAGTCGCCACCTCATTTTTTAGGGAAAAGAGGAAAACCATAAAAATGTTTTATTTTCAAAACCACATGACTCCATTAAAGGAAAAGCAAAGTCTTTGAAACCAGAAATTGGATTCGGGGGCTAAATTATGACGTGGGAAGGTTTTGGGCAAAGCCCATAGGCACCCACATCGCCCGAATTGGTCTCTTAATTTGATTGGGCTAACTTAAGATCTTTTTCCACTCAAATATTAGCATATATCATCACAAGGCAGCATGCATAACATATATTCCATCCAATCATCCATGCACAATCAAACAAAGAAAACAAAACAGAAAAAGAAGAAAAGAAAAGAAAAGACCTAGGATACTTGGATCCTAGAACGGACTTGAGCCTCACGAAGAGCGCCTACGTACCATGCAGCGAAATACATGGATCAAAGTCCACGTAGTTCGAAAACAATAAGGTTACGACCTAATACAAACCTATGGTAAATACCCTAGGTTCCCTTATTTGAAAAATGTATTTATTTAGTTCAAAATTGAAAACTTCCACAAGAGGAAAACTTTGATAAAAAACCAGAATTTTATTAATACAGGAAACCTTTGATAATCACCATATGTTTGTATTAAGAAGTAACCCTAGAAGGGAGAAGAGAAAGAATAAGAAAAGAAAAGTGAATTAGGGCACTTCATACCCTACTTACCTGAGCGCAAAAGCTCCAAGCATTAGCCATTTTAAACCATAGCAGCCCTATTTGCAATAGGACAAGCATTGTACCTGTTTGCACCCTTACAAGTGCACAAAATCATGCAAAGAGAGCAATATACTAATCTGGACAGAACCATGAGAAGGCCTAAAATTATCCATTTATCATGCAAACAACCAGAATAATGAATAACTAAGGACCCTAACTCAATCCTACATGCAATGACCTAACTAACATGCATAAAAACCTACCAAAGACACTCTAACAATCATGAGAGACCTCAATAATATCAATAAACATGATAACTAAGCCTATTCTAACCAAAAAGATGATATTTTATGTAAAATATGAAAATAGGCCTTCCTACGACGAGCTTTCTTAAGCAAAACTATCCTTGGGTAATTTCACGTAAAAAAGTCATTATGGGGAGGTGCAATTATCATATCCTAAGTAAAATATATATATTAGAACACAACAGAAGTGATTTCATGCTTAAACACATCACAGAAAGCTCTCATGCAAAACCTCACTCAACGAAAAGGATAATTATCCTTAGAAAAGGATAATGTCACCAAAAACCCTATAAAATCTACTATATGAATGCAAACCTAGCATGATTCAACTATATGCAGCATATATAGAATGACTATGATGAGAAATTACTCACAGAACTAAGCTAAGCATGCTGTATAAGACCTGTGTGATTTTAGGGTTATCGAAACCCTAATCTCACAACTATGCATAAAAACTTACGAAAAGACTCTAACACATGCTCAAATCATCATGACTATCATTTATATCACATATATTAACTAACAGGAACATCAATTCATGATAATAATCATAGCAACCTAAACATGTGAACTATGCATAATTTAAGAGGATAAGAAGAATAGCGCTATCCAAGTCTTAGTAAACCAGGGATTATCAAGCATATAAAGCCATAAATCATCTTAAAATCATTCATAATGCATCCTAAAAACATTGAATTATCCTAACATGTGGAGTTATATCATGCACTAGAACTATCATAGAAGAAGAAGGAGAAGGAGAAGGAGAAGGAGAGAACTCATGTTCAGCATTAAATAGACATGCTTACCTCTTGTAGAATCTTCCTTGTCTTCAAACTTCTTGTTTCCTTGCTTGCTTAGGGTTGAAGAGCCTCCTTTTGATGTCCTTTTAGCTCTCCAAACTCGTAGCTCCCTCTCTCTCTAAGTGTAATGTGCAATTAACCTCCCCCTATATGCTGAATATCATGTCCTTTATATAGAGAACTGATCCCCTAAACCAATGGCTAAGATTAATTCATTAAACAATGATCCTGGGGCTATTAGAGACTCTCTTGGTGCTTAAACAACTCAAACTTACACACTCCTAAGAGAAAACAAGTTGTAATGATGGAGGAAACCGTCAAAAGAGGGAGAAAGAGTCAGAATTTCACTTGAGGACGGACTCTCTCAGATGACTAACTAACCCCGGACAGTTAGCCGTCTGGGCTTGGACGGCTGACGGTCCAGCCCCGGACGGTTACCCGAGGGCTCTTCTATTCCGCTCCGGTTTTGACTCCTTCTTGCTTTAGAAGTCCTAAAATGTTCAAATTAAGTCCGATTTTGACGAAATAAAAGCCAAAACGACCGTGTTTCTAAGGGGAACACATTTTCAAGCATTTTAGGACAAAAATCCTTAACCATGGGTGCATGGTTAGGTTTTACAAAGGTGGTTAACCATGGTGCCTCACCGTCGCTAAGCTGGGTTTGTACACAAGGTCGAACCGAATGCTTTCCCAATCGAAATTTGATCTTTCTAAACATATCTAGGATGTAAATAAAACCCAATTGAAGTTAAATGAGAGAAAATTGGTTAGCTCTTATGAGTCAATTTGAGTAAACCAAGAGAGGGTCTTTTAGCCAACCCGAACCACTATGGGCCGAATTGATCTTAAACCATTAATTCATGAAATTGAACCTATATATAGACTCTATATACTCATATGAACTCAAAGGAATGATTCGGGATTCATTTCAAGGTCAAATGGAAAATATACGGCTTAAAAGACGATTATGCCCTTAAAGTCGCAAAAATTCTTATTTACTATCGAGATGAACTCCAAATCACTTCAAAATTCATACACATGATATTCAATGCCACAGAAACTTAATGCAAAAGACTAGATTCAAAAAGGACTCAAAATCCTATATGAAATGATATGTCCTAGCTAAGGTGACAAAAATGGGGTGTGACAGAAGCCCCTCATTGGTGAGCAAGTTTCACTTGTGAGCCAATGATTAAAGAACAACCCATTTTTGTTCGATAGATTAATTTCATTAATACCAACAAACTCAAATGGAACCATAAGGATAAACTTCGTCACATCCGAGCACGCGACGATTTCATCGAAGAAAATAATTGATTGCATGCCAACATTCGTTGATACGCTCATGCAAATGCCTTTACCATATACTAATTGCATTAGTGATATCCACATGGTCTTCTCATGATGCAAAGCTAGTTGACCTAGCGTATCACAAGGTATCCTACCAATTGCATTGGAAATTCTCAAAACAAGTTATTTCATAACAAATAAAACTCATAGATCATTATTTTATGTGAATTTATCATTGAATTGAATGTCCATCAATTCAAAACCAAGTGCATTTCATGCCAATCTCACTGGGGATAATAAAGATAGTGAGTTATTTCATAACTTATGACTCATTATTTCATGTGAAATTATTGTTATCACACGATTTCATGCCACTTTCAGTGGAAATAGCAAGGATAGTGAATTATTTCATAACTCATGAATCATCATTTCATGTGAAATTATCTTTATCACATTATTTCATGCCACTTTCAGTGGAAATAGCAAAGATAGTGAGTTATTTCATAACTCTTGAATCATTATTTCAAGTGAAATTATCTTTATCACATGATTTCATGCCACTTTCAGTGGAAACAGTAAAGATAGTGAGTTATTTCATAACTCATGAATCATCATTTCATGTGAAATTATCATTATCACATGATTTCATGCCACTTTCAGTGGAAATAGCAAAGGTAGTGAGTTATTTCATAACTCATGGATCATCATTTCATGTGAAATTATCATTATCACATGATTTCATGCCACTTTCAGTGGAAATAGCAAAGATAGTGAGTTATTTCATAACTCATGACTCATCATTTCATGTGAAATTATCATTATCACATGATATGAGATCCAATTGCAAGTCAATTGATTCAAAACCAAGCTTATTTCTTATCAATTCATGTGAAATTATCTTTACCACATGATATGATCATGAATTGAAAGTCATTTTACTCAAAATCAAATTCATTTCTCATCATTTCATGTGAAGTTGTCTTTATCACATGAAATGATATTGAATTGAGAGTCATTCAACTCAAAATCAAGTTCATTTCTCATCATTTCATGTGAAGTTGTCTTTATCACATGAAATGACATTGAATTGAGAGTTAATTGATCGAAAATGAAGCTTATTTCATGTTATTTCATGTGAAATTATCTTTATCACATGATATAACATTGATTTGAAAGTTAATTGATTGAAAAACAAAGTGCATTTCATGCCATTTTCACAAAGATAGCAAGTTATTTCATAACTAGCATAACTCATGAATCGTCATTTCATGTGAAATTATCTTTATCACATGATTAGCAAGTCATTTCATGTGAAATTATCTTTATCACATGATATGATATCACTATCATCACATAGAGAATTGAATTCCAAGACTTGAAAGCCAATCAAGCTCATTTCATGAGAAAGCTATTTATCATAGCCATAACAATTCCTCATTATGTGGGCAAATACAATCACCTAAGATTCAAAAATTTCATTGAAACTTGATAAACTTGGGGGATATATTCATCCCATAACTCAAAAAGTGACCATGAAGTCAAATTGGAGAAGTTTAGAGGTTGCAAACGCGCGAGACGGGGCAAACGGGCAAAGCGGGCTAGGGTGACCATCTGCTTTCAGATGGTCAACTATCCAGGGCAAGACGGCTGATTGTCCAAGGGGGGATGGTTACCCGAGCCCACCAAGGAAAAAATCTGGGTTTATAAAACCCATCTATTGCCCACTCATTCCCACATTCTCCAATTCGAAAATTAGAGAGTTTCTCTCTCTAAACTCTCATTCCATCTTCTCCATCTCTCATTCTCTCATTCTTACTTCAAAAACATTCAATCCAAACATCAAATGCACATCAAACAACAACAAATCAAGCTCATTTAACAATCAAAACACCCAATTCACATCATCTTTTGAAATCAAACCAAATCAAACCCATTTTTCACAAACCCAACTCCATCATCAAGGATGTCATCAAGCAAGGACTCAAGCACTAAGTATCCATTCTATGGGGTCAAAAGTAAGTACAAGGCACCACTCTATGATGCTTCACAAGATAGGGTGTTGTTTGAACCCGACATGCATCTCTCATTCCTCCATTTCCAACAAGAAGTAAGTTTACCCAACTTAACACTTTTCTTTTGAATCTTTCAATTCTTTTGGTGAAATTGCATTCCCATCTACTTCTTTTGAACACCCCTTGGGTTGTTGAGTGATATCCCTTGATTTGGCAAGGATTGAACACACAAATCCTTTTCATTTGAAAGCTTGAAAAATGGCACCCACCAAGTGTTCGATAAAATGCCCAAGTGAAATAAGGATGTTCAATCTTTACCAAATCAATATATATCAACAAGTAAACACTCAAGTGAGTAATATGCTATGATTTAGCAATGATTGATCATACAAAATTCTTTTGTTTCAAGGCTTGGGAAGTGTCACCCCCCAAGTGTTCGATAAAATGCCCAAGTGATAAAGAGGTGTTCAATCCTTGCCAAGTTAAGGCATATGAACAAGTAAACCCATTAACATTCATTAGCAATTCATTTCATGAATAAAAACAACTTCTTGACATCTTTTAGAAAACAATTTGAAACCAATTGCTAGTGTAGGTTTATTATTTCCATGTTCTCTTAACTAACTCTTAAGGTATTTTCAACGGCTATAGCCCAACTTTCAGGATATGCGCACTAGGTCCTCTATCAAAGGACTTATTGAATGGTGGCGGAACATGGAAAACTTCCAACCTATAGCCAAGAGCCGTGTCGAAAAGGCCGATTTTGGCCCATTCCTAGATTCTCTGTGGAATGATCAATGTGATAGGCAAGCCTTACTAGCCTTGTCTGAACTATGGTGGGACACCACCAACACATTCCATTTCGGTTTCGGGGAGATGACATTAACCCCCAAGGACTTTACCATGATCACGGGCTTGAGCATTAAGGGCAAGAGCTTGGAATTTTATGAAGAGGCTTCCATGGATGAGGATTATCTCTTAGCTTACCTTGGAATGGAGTTGAGGTAATCAAGAAAGCAGTGCGCCGCACTTGGCTTTTTAACAAATTTGCAAAGCAAAGGGATAGCGAGGGTGCGAGCCCCGATTGTAATACAAGAGCATTCCTCCTTTACATAATCTCCTGCACATTCTTTGCCGGTACGGGCGACCTAGCCCCTTTGGGTCTTCTTGCAAGCATGGAAGATGTTGGCAAGATTAGGAAATTCAACTGGAGAGGGGCTGCTCTAGCCACCACGTACCGCACAATGTGTGACATGTCCTGCGGTGTTACCAAAGACTTTGGAGGGATGCCCTTTGTTTGGGAGGTAATGCAACTTCCCTTTTATTTCTTTTCACTCTTTCTTATATTTTCCTTTCTTTTTTAACTCTTTTCTCAACTCTTGACAGGTTTGGTGCTATGAGTATCTCAACCTATGTCGCCCATCCCTTGCTGAGGAAACTATTGAATGGCCTACCCTCAAGAATTACTCCCCCACTTATATGTCCTTCCGAGCGGCAAATCGGCATGATTATGCCTATGCTAGAGCTCATCTAGCAAGCTTGACAGCTGACATAGTGAAATTCTTTCCCTATTCTTTTTTTTTTTTTTTTTTACTTCTAATTTCTCATTTTGGATTCTTGAACAGATTGAATGGGATCCATGGAAGATATGGGTACCAATGCTACCCAAGCGATGCATTCCTAGCTTGATGTTGACTGGCAAGAGGGTGCTTTTGGAAGGCCCCATGGGTAGGTACTGGTGCTTGGGGGAGCAAGTCTTACGGCAAGTCATGGGTGATGTGAATGCAGCCATGGCTCCAATGCCACCACTACTTAACATGAGGCATGCTAACTTGATGGAGGGGGAGGAGTTGTGGGATGCTTTGAGGGGTTGGGATGCGGAGGAGTTCACTTCTCTTGACATTGTGTATGACACTTTCTGTCATCAATATCTGATGAGGCCCAGGGTGACAAGTCTCCCTCCTCAAGGGGTAAGTCTTTGACGCTTTCCTAACCTTTTTCTTTTGATAGAGACTTTATTTGATAGGTGAACACTTACAGGGTCGACGAGCAAGAGGGCATAGCTCGACGGTGGGCTCAGGAGTGATTCCTGGCTCTGAAGAGGATGAAATAGAGGGGGATAGGTCACTACCCTTGCCTTAGCCTAATTGGTCCATTGATTTGTGTTGCGTGTCAGACTTTGTCAAGACTGCCATCACTAATCCTGTATTTAATGAATCCCCTAGGATCGACCCAAATCGAGAACAGGTGAGTTCTCTTTATGGGTGTTTCTTTCTTTCTTTTAGCATTACCTTCAATTTAATCTTATTGATTATCCTAGGTGCTTGCGGCATATGCCCAAGAGTTCATTGACCTTAGTGGGCTTGAGGCATGACCTTGTGAGGATGAGCTTAACCAAATCCATGGCAGAAGCCCGTCTGGATGTCATGGTAAGTGTTCAACCCATTTTAAAGTTCCCATTTATGGTTTTCAACTAACCCTATTCTCATACTTAGCTTCTTTGCAATGGACTTTGTCTATGTAGCCGCCACCAACAATGCGCCTTCCTAGGGCACCTCGTGGGGGTCGTGACGGAGCTGGGCCGAGCCACAAAAGAAGCTCTGGGACTCGTTGAGTTCATTTACTTCTTTGTTGGGCTTGTAGAAATGATGAGACAATGGCTATCTTTTTGCATTTCATGCTATGTTTTGTAATTGCAACCTTAAACCAACTTTCTTATCCCTTGCTATGGATACTTATGGTACTTCTTTGAATCTATCATGATGATGTTGTGATGACCTTCTTATGAAAATTTGAGTCAATGTGAGCTCATAGGAGTAAAAATGGCCTAAAAAAGCCATCCGAACGTGAAAATAGGCAAAATCGGGCGAAACAAGGCAAAACAAGGCGGAGGCCTCGGGTGACCATCTGGCCCCGGACGGTTAGCCGTCTGGGCCTAGACGGCTGACCGTCCAGCCCCGGACGGTTACCCGAGGTTAACGCGTTTTTTCACGATTTTTCAAGTTTTTTGCTATTTTGACGATTCTACTCCTTCTAGGACTCGAATTTGTGACCCTTCCCCTATAAAAACACATGAGGGAAGCCTTCTAACTCACCTATTTTCATTGAAAATAATTATGGAAGCCTTGGATGGGTTCTTAAGAGGGTTTTTGGCAGTCATGGCTACCAAAGACAAAACTGAGTTTAAGCGCTTCGGCTTAGAACCATTGCTCTCCATAAGGCATATGAAGCTCGAGACAACTCTTCTCACTATTGCTACATATTTCTGGGATCCTCAAATCTATGTCTTTCAATTCAGTTATGAAGAATTATGCCCAACCATGGAGGAATTCTGTGCTTTATTTGGGGTTTCACCTGCAGGGCCATTTATCTTTCCTACACCTCGCTCGGATTACCTCGCTTCCTTCTCCGACTTTCTTGGCATTCCTCAGAAGGATGTAACGATCTTTGTTAAGGATCATATGGTGGGCTTAATGAAGTTAGCCACCTCATTCTTGGCTCATGATAGCGAAGGTACTCTGACTTTCACCCCTTAAATTCAGCGTGCACTCGCTTTCTGTTTAATTGGTCGCTTCCTCATTTCCACCAGCACTCTTCAAGCCCCTGTTCAAATATGTGAGTTAATTGCCCCTCTTTTCAAGCGACATAAAATTATTCCCTTGGTATTAGCTGAAACCTTGAATGGCTTAGATAAGGTTCATGTCAACCCTAAGGCGCCTTTAGGAGGTAGCTCCTTTTTATTGCAAATGTGGCTGCTCGAGCACTTGAATTTTCTATCTCCCACCACTATCAATCCATACAAGCCCCAGCACTTCTGTCTGCGCCGAGTTGAACTCCCTGGGCCATTCTCTTTAAGAGATTGGTTGGGTTATTTCCAAACACTGTCGTGGTGGAACATCAAATGGTACGTTTTTATATGGGAATGTAAAGAGCAGGTACTTTTTCGAACCTCGAGGTGTGCTTTTGTCAAACTCATAGGGCTGAGATCGACTTCCTTCTATTGGACTTCGAAAATTCTTCGCCAGATGGGCGCCATGCAAACCATACCGTCCTTAACAGGACCTTGCTGCTCCGTAGAACCTGTCGGTCTCACCATAATCATGTGGGCGAGGACTCGCTGGCCTATAGACCTAAAATTGACTCGAATTGCCAACACTGAAGGACCTTTCGAGATGAGTAAAGAATATAAGCAATGGTTGAAGGATGATTTGGGTGAAAGGGAGACTTCTCGCCTAGAAAGAATTTATGACCTTATCAAGGACACGAGGCTTGGACTTTGCAGAAAAGACATTCTTGAGGCAGTAGAGGCCGCACATGACCACGACTTACGAAAGAAAAGAAGACTTGAGAGAGAAAGACAGAAGACAAACAAGTCGACTCTGAAGAAACTCAAAAGGACTTAAAGACTCAAGGAATAGAATATCTATGGCGTGTTAATAGTTCTTTTACTTAACACCAATAAATTGTTATGTCAAACAATTAGTTTCAAATGAATTGCCAATAATAATCTACTTTTGAGATTTTGCTTATGACTGTGTTGTTTGGACCGCACCCAAAGTAACTTTATGGGTTGCCTACGTATCCCCATTTTCTTTTTCTTTTTTTTTTCTTTTTTTCTTTTTTTCCTTTTTTTTCTTTTTTTCTTTCTTTTTTTTTTCTTCTTTGGGGAATCAGGTCCTCGTATTTCAAATGCCTTAACTTTTGCCTAGGCTGCCCTTACAGGTTTTCAACCTAGTAGGCCTTATACATAATACTTCTTTAATTGATCTAAATTGGTAGGACGAGTGAACTTGATCCCATCCAAATCCATAAGTTGAACAGCTCCTATTGCCAATATTTCCTTGATGACGTACGGTCCACCCTAATTTGGTTTGAACTTTCCTCATGGATCGAAAATTGGATCTCGGATCTCTTTCAATACTAAATTCCCTTTCTTCAAGCCTCTGTCTTTGACATGTTTGTTGAACGCCCTCACGACTCTTCTCTGGTACCCTTGCACATGGTAGAGAGCCCTCAATCGCCTTTCATCTAGCAATGCTAGCTCATCATAATGACCTTTGATCCAGTCCACCTCTGTTAGCTGACTTTCCACAGCAACCCTTAACGAAGGAACTTCTAATTCCACTGGTAGAACGGCCTCCATTCCATACACTAAAGCATACGGCGTAGCTCCTATTGACGATCTGACTGATGTTCTGTATCCCCATAATGCCAATGGTAGCTTCTTATGCCAATCAGTGTACGTGTCAGCCGTCTTTTGTAGTATCTTCTGGATGTTCTTGTTGGCGGCTTCTACTGCACCGCTAGTGTGTGGGCGATACGGGAATGACAAGTGATAAACGATCTTGTACCTCTGCAAGAGTTCTTTAGTTTTCTTCTAAAAATGTTGACCGTTATCTGAAATGACTTCATGCGGTACCCTAAATCGGTAGATAATATTGAGCTGTATAAACTGCGCCACCTTTTTAGCATTCAAAACCTTGAAGGAAGCTGCTTCCACCTACTTGGTGAAGTAATCGATGGCTACCAAGATGTATTCATGACCATTGGATGCCTTCGGCTTAATCTATCCGATGATATCTATTCCCCACACTGCAAACGGCCATGGAGTTGACATGCTTGTTAAGGGCATGGAGGGCAAGTGTTGTCCATTGGCGAAGAGCTGACACTTATGGCATTTCTTGACGTGGGCATAGCAATCCCTTTCCATTGTAGACCAGTAGTACCCTAGCCTCATGATTTTCTTAGCCAGCATGTATCCATTCATATGCGGAGCCCCCACTCCTTCATGGATTTCTTCGATGAGTTTTCTAGCTTCTTCTTCTGTGACACACAGAGAAATTAATTCCGTCGTAAGACCTCCGATATAGTTTCCCTCTGCATACCACATAATGGTTTGCCAATCTCCTCAGTGTTCGTCTGTCCACACGAGGTGCTTCC
Source organism: Liquidambar formosana (assembly GCA_039720395.1). Taxonomy (NCBI): domain Eukaryota; kingdom Viridiplantae; phylum Streptophyta; class Magnoliopsida; order Saxifragales; family Altingiaceae; genus Liquidambar; species Liquidambar formosana. The sequence goes on along the minus strand of CM077828.1, from coordinate 15,577,726 downwards.
TCTAGATATTCCCTTTCTTCGATAAGCCTTCTTATGTTATAAAACCAAGGGTGATTATCTGTTACCTCCCCTTCTCGAATGGAACAACAATAAACTGGTTTCTCTCTGCATTCGATCACGAGCGGCTTCACACTTCTTCCTTCTGGTATCTCCACCATTGAAGCTAGAGTGGTTAAGGCATCAGCAAATTGATTCTTGTTTCTTGACAGATAATTGAACTCAATCTCTGCAAACTCTTTAGCCAGCGTTTCCAAATAGGAGTGATATGGCAACAGCTTCTCGTCACGAGTTTTCCACTCCCCTTTTATCTGACAGATGATCAATGATGAATCCCTAAACACTTCTAGTTCTTTTATTTCCAACTCTAGTGCAGCTTCCAATGCTAGGATGCAGGCCTCATACTCCGCAATGTTGTTGGTAGCTTCGAACCCCAATTTGACTGCTAAAGGCGTGAAGGCTTCTTCGGGCGAAACTAGTAGCACTCCTATCCCATAACCTCTTCTGTTTGCAGCTTCGTCGAAGTAAACTCTCCAAACCTACTTCTTGATTTCAAGGATGTCTTCGTCGGGGAACTCATCATTGAATTGGGTTGATGATGACACAGGGCAACTTGCCAAGTGGTCTGCAACAACACTTCCTTTAATGGACTTCTGCGCCAGGTACTTTATGTGAAACTCATTGAGGAGAAGTAACCAACGAGCCGTTCTATATGATAGGACTGGTTTTTCTAGCAAATACTTCAAAGGATCCAATCGACTTATTAGCAGGACTTCGAAAGACATCATGTAATGACGGAGTTTCTAGGTGGCCCATACCAATGCTACGCAAGCCTTTTCTAGTGCATTGTACTTTACTTCATAACCTGTCATTTTCTTACTCAAGTAGTAGATGGCATTTTCCTTTTTCGACCCTTCAAGGTATTGAACTAACATGGCTCCCGTCGCGGTTTCAGTAATCGTTAAGTATAACAGTAATGGTTCACCTTACTGTGGGGGAACCAAGATTGGGGGGTTGCTCAGATACCTTTTAATGGTCTCAAAGGCTTTTTGACAGTCCTCATTCCATTCCTTGGACACGCCCTTCTTAAGTAGCTTGAAAATTGGCTCGCACACCATAGTCAGATTGGCAATAAACCGGCTTATGTATTGAATTCTCCCCAGAAAACCCCGGATCTGCTTTTCCGTTCTTGGTGGCTTCATCTCCGTGATAGCCTTTATCTTCCCTGGATCAACTTCAATTCCCCTCTGAGTGATCATGAAACCCAACAGCTTCCCTGCGGTGACTCCAAAGGCACACTTCTGAGGATTCAATCGAAGGTTGTACTTCTTTACCCATTCTAGGAACTTCTCTAATGCTGCGAAATGTCCTTCTCGGTCTACAGATTTGACTATCATGCAATAGGGTCGTAGCAGTTCTTTGGTAAGTAGCCTCGGCATTTTTCAAGCCAAAAGGCATTACCTTGTAGCAATACATGCCCCACTGCGTGATAAAAGCCGTCTTTTCCATGTCTCGAGGCGCCATCTTTACCTGGTTGTAACCAGAGAATCCATCCATGAAGGAGAGAAGAGCATGGCCTGCTGTACTGTCCACCAACACATCGATATGCGGTAGAGGGAAATCATCCTTTAGGCTCGCAGCATTAAGGTCGCGGAAGTCGACACACATTCGCACTTTCCCATCTTTTTTAGGCACAGGCACTATGTTAGACAGCCATTCAGGGTACTCCACAACTTGGAGAAACCCAGCATCTAATTGTTTAGTTACCTCTTCTTTTACTTTCAAAGCCCATTCTGGTTTTAATCTTCTTAATTTCTGCTTTATAGGCTTTTTAGTGGGATTAGTGGGGATGTAATGTTGCGCAATATTTGGATCAATGCTAGGCATATCCTCATAAGACCATGCGAAGGCCTCTATGTTGGCTTTTAGAAGTATTATCAATTTTTCTTTTTCAGCAAGCAAGAGAGTTATCCCAATTTTAATTATCCTTGGCAATTCATCTGTCCCTAGATTGATTGATTCCAATTCATCAATGTTAGGTTCGGTAACACCCCTTTTCCTTTGCTCGACGAGCTCCTGAGGGACGTTATTCCTAGGATCTATATCCATGCTATAGATATCCATAGAAGAGAGAAAGGAAACACTGCAAATAATGAAAGGAAACACACTTTATTGACTGAACTAACAAAACAAAGAAAAGAAAACACATGTGCCACAACTAGGGAATGACTCCTAACTCCACAAGGTAGGCTAGGCGGACACACTTTATTTGAAAGGAAAACTAAACAAGACTACTAAAGGAATCTACAAGCTACTATCAGGTAAGTCAAGATCCTCGCCCTCAAGAATTTCGGTAATGGTACCCTCTTCAAGATACCAATTAAGGAGCGGTATGGCTGCATGGTGAATTAAAGAACACTTAAAATATGATTCCTCCAAAGCAAGAACCGTGTCTTGAAACATTGTAATCATGGCTTCCGAATCCATCTGTTCTGCCCAGTCCTCGCTCTTCTCTTCCCAATAGTCATTGTTGATTGCTTCATCATCAACCATTGTAGCAGTGATGGGATACCACTCAGTGAAGAATATCTCGAACCCTGGAATTCTCGCCTTGGTTGCTTTGTCAATGGATGGTTTGGGGAATCCACAGAACAGAAAGTCCTCCCCTTCCTTAACAAAGTAGCCATTCAAGGTAGGTCGATATGGCGAGATTCTAATATCTGGCATCCTCCCTTCTGCTTTTGCTTTGACTCTTTCTCTGCTTCTCTGCAACATCTCTATACGGTCTTTCTTGGAAGGCTCATACCCTAAACCGAAAGTGTAGATGACAATGCGGCTCTAAACGGATACTGGTATGCCTTGCTGACGGCGTCCTAGTCCCATGCTTGGGAAGAAACTCATTTTCTTCATTATGTTCCCCACATGTAAGTTGCCATGAGGGCAAAAGTCAAGAGGTATCAACTCTCTCTGTTTCGGCTCTTTCTCTATGCATTGAACATATTCGAATCCAGACAATGGTGCTCCAACAGGCTCGGGCTTGATCTCGCAAATGGGTACCCCTGACAACTTCAAGTCATAATCACCTTGGAGTGTGACGATGGCCCCTTCGTAAGGGAACTTGACTTTTTGGTGCAATGAAGAAGGGACAGCCCCTGTAGGATGAATCCAAGGTCTCTCTAACAAGAGATTAAAGCATGATGGGACATCCAACACTTAGAATTCCACTATGAATTCTGTAGGCCCCATAATCAGCGGCAAAGTGACTACTCCAATCACCTCTCTGCGGGTGTTATCATAGGCTCTCATTATTTGCTCAGATGGCATGAAGTCTGTTGGATCCAACCCCAAGATGGTGGCAGTTCTGAGAGGGCACACATTAAGAGCGAAACCGTTGTCAATCAGGACTGTCGGAACTCTCTTTCCCATGGTGTCGACAGTGATGTACATGGTTTGTGAATGGCTAAGTCCACTTTTAGGTAGGTCTGCTTCTGAGAACGCAATGGTTGAGTTCTTCGAGGTTGGATTCACCAAGTTTACCAAATTTTCTAGAGACGTGTCAACAGGAACCTGTATCTGGTTGAGCAATTTCAAGATGGTCTGCCTGTGCTTGTAAGAGGCTATAAGCAAACCCCATATAGTGATGTTTGCATTAGTCTTTCTCAATTACCTAAGCACTTTGTCCTCCTCTTCTTGCAAGTTGAGGTGGCGATTACCTTCTAAATCTCCCAATGGGTTGTCAAATTCCAAGTGCGGAGGCTTGAAATGGCGACCCCCTCTAGTTATGCGCTCTACCTCATCATCACTCATCCACATATCATCAATCTCCCCTACGTCACCCATGAGATCATCCCATATGATTGTGTCGATCTCCTCCATTTGGACTTCCTCTGGTAACTCATCCCATCCTGTGGGGATTATAGGCTCATCAGGGATGGGGTCGGGGTAGAGTATGTAGTAATCAAACTTTCTGGACGACTCTCCTAGCAAACCCATTTTAGGATCTCCTGGCTCGAACCTTTCTCTCAATTGTTGCTGAACGGACTTCCTTGGCAATACCAAAACCTTTTGGTCAATAAGGTCTTGAACTACCTTTTTCAATATAACACAGTCCTCCGTATCATGCCCGGGCGCCTGATGGTACAAGCAGAATTGGTGAGGAGTCGAAGGTCTCGGCTTTGGATGGTGTGGCAATATGAGCCCTTTATCACAACATTGGTGGAAAACTTGAGTCAAGGTCATGGGAAGTGGTGTGTATCGCTTTATGGGCTGACGGGATTAGGACGAGTCAAGCTCGATGGCATTTATGTTGTTGGGAGGAGGCATATTGTGAGTGGGGAGGGGATTTCGAGTGACATTTGGGCGATTTGGTGCGGTGGGTGGTGAAATGATTTGTTTGTCAAGCAAATCTTGAATCTCATGACGGAGGCGATAGCAACGGTTGGTTGGATGGCCTTTAGTTTGGTGGAACTTGCAATACTCATTTTCATTGTCGTTCTTGGGCAGTGGGTTTGGTGGAGGCCTTGGGTCGAGGGGTTTCAAGAGGTCATGGCTTCTCAGCTTTTCAAAAACTCTTTCGAGTGGCATGTATAGCTCGGTGAATTGGCAAGGTAAGGTGGAGTCATTTAGGGAGAAAGGGCGAGCGGGTTGGGTAATGGTATTGACCTCAGTATTGGGTTTTCCTCTAAAGTTTGTCCTTCGACTCCTTTGGACTTCCTTTGTTTTGATTGTCCCATCGGCGATTGCATCTTCAACCTATGTACCAGCCCCAACAAGAGCCTTGAAGTTCGGAAAGTAATGAGCAAAGAGGTGCTTGTGATAGACGGGCAACAAATTCTTCACCACCAACTGAATCTGGTCTTCCTCATTCGGTCTGTCTGTCATTTTGGAAGCCTTTTGTCTCTACCTAGTGATGAAAGCGGAGAAAGTCTCATTAACCCCTTGCTTAGTGGTTTCCAAGTCCCTTCGCGTGACATCCACTTTGGTGTTATACTTGTAATGGTCCGTGAATGCATTGCACACATCCTCCCAAGTCTTAGTTCTGTTCTCCTCCAATGACAAAAACCATTTCAAGGTGGAACTCGCTAATAACTCGTGAAACATTTGAGCCAATAACTCATCATTCGCCCCTCGAGGGTGCATAGCTCGCACATACATCTTGAGGTGGGTTTTAGGACAGCCTATCCCATCGAATTTTTCCAATTTCGGCATCTTGAATTGTAGTGGAATGCGAGCCTTTGGGAACAAGGACAAAGTACGGATGTCCACCATATCATTAGATCTGCGGATTCCTTTCAGAGTTCGTTCTAAGGCCTCGACCTTGTTTGCCAAGACAGTTGAGCTCTCTCTTGATGTGGCTTTGGTTTCCCCTTCCTTGGTCTTGGGTGGTTCTCCCCCCTCTCCTAATGGTTCCTCAGTAGATTTGGAATCATTGGATCCTTAATTGTTGTCAGTGGCACGGGCCCTAGATTCAGGTTCAGAGTTCTTCTATTGAATGTCTTGAGCTATCTTAAGTGCGGTATCGGATACTTGGGCAGTGTGGTCAAGCTTTTCCATGATAGCTTTCAAAGTGGCCTTAAGGTTGAAACCCCAATTGCTAGTTCTTTCCTCGGCCATATCTGACTCGGTGACAGAATCAGTACTGACTAGGCGCCCTTGTTGATTATGGATCCAAGCCAGCATGTCTCTCCCTCTAACATAGGGCAAACACTCAATTTTTCAACCTAAGGGTCCATCCTAAGTTTCCATAATTATCTCAAAATTTTTACAATGTACACCCTTAATTAGTTCGCTTAACCAATTACCCTTGCGGGGGTCATGGGGAAGGGTACGTATTAAGGATGTAAGATGCAAAGTCTCCTTTAATTACCCACTCGATCAACAAAGCATGGCAACACATCACAAACACGGTAGCATATCATCACAACAATGTGTGTGCATATAAGTGATCCAACGGTGTCCTAGAAGGCCCATTACATGCAATTCTTTCTTTTAAGAGGGTAGGCTAGGGTCCTCAACTTTGCTTGTACCAATCTTTATACCTAAGCACATGTGACATTAGGAATGTCGCGTGGGTCCAACAGTACGAGATTGATCCATTTGATATACCCAAGGGTACTTGGCAAGAGAGGTTTGATAACTTTTCCCAACACATGGAATCAAGAAAACCAAGGTCGAACTAGGCTATCAGTTGGCAAGGATACATCGAGGGACAATCGAGTGATCATGCAATAATTGCGCACACAATGCAATAAATGAAAGCACACAATCAAGTGGATGCAAGTGATTGATTTTATTAAACAATAAGAAATTAATTTAGCCCAATCAAATTAAATGAGTCTAGCCCTCGACATCCCCGGTGGAGTCGCCAAACTGTGAACCCACGAAAAAGTGTAGCGCCCAAGAGGATTTGGCGAAAGAAATGGGTGAAAGACAACAAACGAAAAGGAGTTGCCACCTCATTTTTTAGGGAAAAGAGGAAAACCATAAAAATGTTTTATTTTCAAAACCACATGACTCCATTAAAGGAAAAGCAAAGTCTTTGAAACTAGACAATTGGATTCGGGGGCTAAGTTACGACGTGGGAAGGTTCTGGGCAAAGCCCATAGGCACCCACATCGCCCGAGTTGGTCTCTTAATTTGATTGTGCTAACTTAAAATCTTTTTCCACTCAAATATCAGCATATATCATCACAAGGCAGCATACATAACATATATTCCATCCAATCATCCATGCACAATCAAACAAAGAAATCAAAACAGAAAAAGAAGAAAAGAAAAGAAAAGACCTAGGATACTTGGATCTTAGAACGGACTTGAGCCTCACGACGAGCGCCTACGTACTATGCAGCGAAATACATGGATCAAAGTCCACGTAGTTCGAAAAGAATAAGGTTACGACCTAATAGAAACCTATGGTAAATACCCTAGGTTCCCTTATTTAAAAATGTATTGATTTAGTCCAAAATTGAAAACTTCCACAAGAGGTAAACTTTGATAGAAAACCAGAATTTTATTAATTCAAGAAACCTTTGATAATCACCATATGTTTGTATTAAGAAGTAACCCTAGGAGGGAGAAGAGAAGGAATAAGAAAAGCAAAATGAATTAGGGCACTTCATACCCTACTTACCTGAGCGCAAAAACTCCAAGCATTAGCCATTTCAAACCATAGCAGCCTTATTTGTAATAGGACAAGCATTGTACCTGTTTGCACCCTTATAACTGCACAAAATCATGCAAAGACAGCAATATACTAATCTGGACAGAACCATGACAAGGCCTAAAATTATCTATTTATCATGCAAACAACAAGAATAATGAATAACTAAGGACCCTAACTCAATCCTACATGCAATGACCTAACTAATCACCATATGTTTGTATTAAGAAGTAACCCTAGGAGGGAGAAGAGAAGGAATAAGAAAAGCAAAATGAATTAGGGCACTTCATACCCTACTTACCTAAGCGCAAAAACTCCAAGCATTAGCCATTTCAAACCATAGCAGCCTTATTTGCAATAGGACAAGCATTGTACCTGTTTGCACCCTTACAATTGCACAAAATCATGCAAAGACAGCAATATACTAATCTGGACAGAACCATGACAAGGCCTAAAATTATCTATTTATCATGCAAACAACAAGAATAATGAATAACTAAAGACCCTAACTCAATCCTACATGCAATGACCTAACTAACATGCATAAAAACCTACCAAAGACACTCTAACAATCATAAGAGACCTCAATAATATCAATAAACATGATAACTAAGCCTATTCTAACCAAAAAGATGATTTTTTATGTAAAATATGAAAATAGACCTTCCTACGGCGAGCTTTCTTAAGCAAAACTATCCTTGGATAATTTCACGTAAAAAAGTCGTTATGGGGAGGTGCAATTATCATATCCTACGTAAAATATATATATTAGAACACAACAGAAGTGATTTCATGCTTAAACACATCACAAAAAGCTCTCATGCAAAACCTCACTCAACGAAAAGGATAATTATCCTTAGAAAATGATAATGTCTCCAAAAAAACCTATAAAATCTACTATATGAATGCAAACCTAGCATGATTCAACTATATGCAGCATATATAGAATGACTATGATGAGAAATTACTCACAGAACTAAGCTAAACATGCTGTACAAGACCTGTGTGATTTTAGGGTTATCAAAACCCTAATCTCACAACTATGCATAAAAACCTACGAAAAGACTCTAACACATGCTCAAATCATCATGAATATCATTTATATCACATATATTAACTAACAGGAACATCAATTCATGATAATAATCACAGCAACCTAAACATGTGAACTATGTGTGAACCCCGAAAATTGGGCCCACGAGGATTGAGGAGGAAATAGGTTTGAAAAAGAAAAGGAGTCGCCACCTTATTTTTTAAAGGAAACAAGGAAAACCCTAAAAATAGTTTGTTTTAGGAAAACAATTTGAATGACTCCATGTTTAAAAAGGAAAGGCAAAAACAGTCTTTTGGAAACCAAAGAAATCGAGGATTCGGAGGCTAAGTTATGACACGAGAAGGTTCTAGGCAAAGCCTATAGGCACCCATGTTACCCTTTCGGTCTCTCAGTTCATTTGGGCTAAATTAAGATCTTTCCATACAAAAATCAGCAAGTATATCATCACAAGAATTGCATGCATATCATATATTCCATTCATCCATCCATGCATAACAAACAAATAAAAACAGAAAATACAAAATAAAATACAAAAACCTAGGATACTTGGATCCTAGAACGGACTTGAGCCTCACGAAGAGCGCCTACGTACCATGCAACGAAATACATGGATCAAAGTCCACGTAGTTTGATTAGAAATAGGGTTAAGACTTAATATAAACCTATGGTAAAAACCCTAGGTTTCCTTATTTGAAAAAGAGTTTAATAAACCAAGTTTAATTTTAGGAAAATTCCACAAAATGGAAACCTTGATAAAAAAATAGAATTTATTATTGAAGGAAACCTTTGATTATACCATAGGCTTGTATTAAAAACTAACCCTAGAGAGGGAGAAGAGAAAGAGTTAAGAAGAAAGGTGAATTGGGGCACCTTCACACCCGCTTACCTAAGTGCAAAAACTCCAAGCATTAGCCATTTCAAGCATTGGCAGCCCTATTTGCTATAGGACAATTGCCACACCTATTTGCACCCTTACACGTGCTCAAAACCATGCAAACACACTAACATGCAAATCTGGACAGAATAGTGTTATGGCCTAAAATCATCCACTAAACATGCCAATAACAAAAACAGCAAACTTTCATAAGCCCTAACACAATCCTAGAACCATATTATGCATAAAAACCCTAGAATGAACTAACATGCATGCAAAAATATCATATTTATTCCATATGAAAAACATATACAGCAGCTATGAAGAAAAAAAAAACAATGAAAAGGCCTAAGCTAACATGCTATATGGAAACCAACATAAAATAAGGACACTAACAGCCCTAAACTCACAAATATGCTTAAAAACACACAAAACATACTCCACACATACTAAAACCAAACTAAACAGAACCTAAATAATGCATATTAACTAACTAAAGTAATAAAACATGATAGAAATCCTAATTCTAGCATGCGATAACACTACTCTAAAACAAGGACAACAGAAGCACAAGAATCACACCTATGCATTGAAACCTATGCACTAACTCTAAAGCATGCAAAACACATCATGAACATCATTATTATCACATGTATTAACTAATAGAAACCTCAATCCATGGTAGAAATCATAAGCATTGCATGCAATAAAGCTATCCTACATGATACCCTAGTTTAAGCTTGAATAGAGAAAGAGAATACCTTTAGGAAGCCTTCCTTGCTGCTGTATGGACTCCCTCTTGCTCTTGTGGATGTCTTCAATTAATGTTCTCCAAGGCTACAGCAGGTCCTCTGGCTCTCCTTCAAGTCTCTCTCTCTTATTCTCTCTTAAACACTCAAATATTAATGCATAAAGTGGCTCCCCTTGTGCTGAAGCATAGGGGGTATTTATAGAGTTAAATTAGAATTAACCAATGGCTGGGATTAAAACCCTAATAATCAATCCAAGGGCTATTAGAGACCCCCTTGGGGCTTAAGTAACTCAGAAGTTACCAAAAATTAAAAGGAAACTCATCCAAAAGAGTCCTTGTTCGTCAAAATAGGGAGAAATCCGCTTCAGCAAGGAAACATAGAGCAAATAGGAAAGTGGTCTCGGGTGACCACCAGGGCCTGGGCTGCTAGCCACCTGGGCCTAGGCGGCTAGCCGCCCGGGGTTGGGTGGTCACCCGAGCCCACTTCGGATTTTTAGCCTATTTTGACTCCCAACCCTTCTAGAAGTGTTTCAAGGGCCAAATGAACTCTGATTTTGATGAAACAAAAGCCAAAACGATCATGTTTCGATGAGAAATATGTTTTTGAACATTTTAGGGTGAAAACCATTAACCATGGGGGCATGGTTAGGTTTGAACAAGGCGGTTAACCGCTATGCTCTACCTTCGCTAAGTATAGGCATGCACATAGGGTCAAACCAAATGCTTTCCACATCAAAATTGAACTTCATAAAATACTTTTGGAGGTAAAATGATGACTAATTAAAGTCAATTTGAAAAGATTTGGTTGGTAATTGTGAGTCAATTAGAGTTAACCTAAAGAAGGGTCAATTAACCAACTTGAACTACGTCGAGCCATTTTAATCCCGAGCCATTAATTCATCAAATTGAACCTAGAAATACCTCTTATGCATCCATATGAACTCCAATTGACAATTTGGAGATCATTTCAAGGTCAAATGAAAAGTTTGGGACCTAAAAGACGATTATGCCCCTTAAGTCACAAAAACTCTTATTATCCCTCGAGATCAACTCCGAATTGAACCAAAATTCATATCCATTGTCCTTGTGACTCTAGAAACCTAATGCAAGTGACTAGACTCAAAAAAAAAACAAAAACATGCATGGAATGATGAGCCCTAGTAAGGTGGTGCAAAAATGGGGTGTGACACTATGCATGATTTAAGAGGATAAGAAGAATAGCGCTATCCAATCCTTAGTAAACCAGGGATTATCAAGCATATAAAGCCATAAATCATCTTAAAATCATTCATAATTCATCCTAAAAACATTGAACTATCCTAACATGTGGAGTTATATCATGCACTAGAACTATCATAGAAGAAGAAGGAGAAGGAGAAGGAGAGAACTCATGTTCAACATTAAATAGACATGCTTACCTCTTGTAGAATTTTCCTTGTCTTCAAACTTCTTGTTTCCTTGCTTGCTTAGGGTTGAAGAGCCTCCTCTTGATGTCTTTCTAGCTCTCCAAACTGGTAGCTCCCTCTCTCTCTAAGTGTAAAGTGCAATTAACCTCCCCCTATGTGCTGAATATCATGTCCTTTATATAGAGAACTGACCCCCTAAACCAATGGCTAAGATTAATTCATTAAACAATGATCCTAGGGCTATTAGAGACTCTTGGTGCTCAAACAACTCAAACTTACACACTCCTAAGAGAAAACAAGTTGTAATGGCGGAGGAAACCGTCAAAAGAGGGAGAGAGAGTCAGAATTTCACTTGAGGACGGACTCTCTCGGATGACCAACTAGCCCCGGACGGTTAGCCGTCTGGGCTTGGACGGCTGACCGTCCAGCCCCGAACGGTTACCCGAGGGCTCTTCTATTCCGCTCCGATTTTGACTCCTTCTTGCTTCAGAAGTCCTAAAATGTTCAAATTAAGTCTGATTTTGACGAAATAAAAGCCAAAATGACCGTGTTTCGAAGGGGAACACATTTTCAAGCATTTTAGGACAAAAATCCTTAACCATGGGTGCATGGTTAGGTTTTACAAAGGTGGTTAACCATGGTGCCTCACCGTCGCTAAGTTGGGTTTGTACACAAGGTCGAACCGAATGCTTTCCCAATTGAAATTCGATCTTTCTAAACATATCTAGGATGTAAATAAAGCCCAATTGAAGTTAAATGAGAGAAAATTGGTTGGGTCTTATGAGTCAATTTGAGCAAACCAAGAGAGGGTCTTTTAGCTAACCCGAACCACTATGAGCCGAATTGATCTTAAACCATTAATTCATGAAATTGAACCTATATATAGACTCTATATACTCATATGAACTCAAAGGAATGACTCGGGATTCATTTCAATGTCAAATGGAAAATATACGGCTTAAAAGACGATTATGCCCTTAAAGTCGTAAAAGTTCTTATTGACTATCGAGATGAACTCCAAATCACTTCAAAATTCATACACATGATATTTAATGCCACAGAAACTTAATGCAAAAGACTAGACTAAAAAAGGACTCAAAATCCTACATGAAATGATATGTCTTAGCTAAGGTGACAAAAATGGGGTGTAACAACAGGTAGGATAAAACTCCATTCAGTTTATCTCATATCTTTGGTCACATTCAGTGTACCTATTCTTGTAATTGGCACCCACTTGTTGGTTGTAGTGTCTTCACACAAATAGCTTGAGACTAGCTATCCTCTTATAGAGTCAACCTAACAAGTGCTAGTCCTATGGTTCATTACTGTCCATCATAGTGAACCTTCAACTAGGAATGCTTTAGGAGTTTAGTACAGAGATATATCTATAGTCTCAAAATTACAACTCTTTGTAATTCTATATTCTCAACTCTAACTCCATGGACATATTATGTAAATATAAATGATGCATATAAACATAATAGAATAAGCCCTTTTATTAAATCAATAATAAATGTGACATACATAAATGAAATCAAATGATTGTTCCTAATCCCTAAACAATCATCTCTATGATTGGCTCTAGGGCATAATCCTAACAATCTCCCACTTGCACTAAAGCCAATCGACCATGTATCGCATACCTATCTTCTCAAGATGTTGGTCTTAGACATAACCAATTATGTTTTAAAGCTTTAGTCAGTAGGTCTACAAAAACTTATGTAGATAATATCTTCTGTAATGTATCTATTACCTTTTCCAATGATTCCTCTAATCACTTGGAATTGCCGCTCTATGTGTTTGGACTTTTGATGAGACCGTGATTCCTATACTTGAGATATAGACCCATTATTGTCACAAAACAAGGTGTGGGCAACTCAATGGAAGGAACAACTCCAAGTTCTAAATGAACTTATAGATCCAAACAGTCTCCTAAACAATGCGACAATTAATTCACCCTTAATAATGGGATCCACTATATCTTTCATACAGTTCTTCCATTAAGTATTTCACCAACTAAAGTGAATATAAAATATACCCCATATGGATTATATCCAAATCCATATACCCATCTACTATGAGTTTACAATTTCCATATACAATCCAATATTCCAAATTTGAATTGACTGATAACTATTTGTAACAATTACAACATAATAGATATCAGGTTCAATACATAGTGTAGAATAAGGCTTCTTAACACTTTAAGAACCTTACTTGTGTTATCCTAGGGCACATGCCCTTGAATAATGAATTCTTATCTGAAGTAAATCAGACCTCCTTTAGAATTCTCCATGTCGAACTTCTTTAACATTTCAACTATGTTTAATGACTTGGAGATACTTAGCAATCTATATGATCTATCTCTATAGATCTTGTTGGATGCTTCTACCAAATCTTTCATGAAGAATTTTTTCTCAAAAACTAAAACTTCACATTAGATAACAGTTATATATCATTCATAATGATTAGGATGTCATCTTATTGATAGGATAAAGAAAAACGATCGCACTCCCACTAACTTTTTATACACTCATAGTCCATCTATACAATGAGAGAAATCAAACAATTTGATTACTTCAACTTTATAGATGTTCTAATTATGAGAACCTTGTAGTCTATTAATAGACTTCTATAACTTACACACTTTTATGGTTTTTCACTATTTGATATAACATCTTTATATCCTTTTTGACATATCTCATATTCAAAATGTGTGTTATAGATAACAAGATCCAAATGGATTTCAACATAACTATTATCAAACAAGTTTCTTTATAGACAACCTTTTGCCTATGTTGAAAACATTCTTAAATAGCCAAGCCTTTTAGGTCTCTACCTATCCATATTGGATTTAATGACTCTTAGTCATTTCTCGAGTTGAAGTGAAACATCGTCTAGTCATAATCAATAGGATTATCTTAGTGATTTTTATCACCAAAGAACAATTCTTTCACATTCTAATAGAGATACAATATCTCTCTTATGTTAAGAAATATCCAATTTGATCTATGAAAAGATTGTAGTGTAGTTAAGGGTTTTGTCTCAACAGAGACAAGGGTTGGATCTTTGTTCATTTGTGGCTTTACAGACAATTCTATAAATTCTATCTACTTTTTCATCTTTCTTGAATGAACTCTTTCTCAAGAAAATCCAGCAAACATCCTAATGGACAACTTTTGTTCATTAGAGTAATAGAAATACTATCCTAACCACTTTTGGGATATACCACAATTCAACACTTACTTGACCTTATTTCCAGATTGTCTACATTATGTTTCTAGACAAACGTAGCACAAGCCCAAGCCTTAACTTCTTTAAGTTGGGTTTCTTCCCATATCATATCTAATATAATTTGGACAAAACTGGAGTGAACCCTAAATTATCAATATATAGCAATTTTAAGGTATATCCTAGATGGATACATTAGTAAAACTCATCATGGATCAAACCATATTTTAATAGGGTTCAATTTGTTCTCTTAGATTCACCATTGAGCTATGGTATTCTAAGATGAGTCTACTGTAATTGAATGCGTGCTCTACATGACTATATACATCACAATGTATTAGTCAAATTATAAATGTAACTCTTTCACTTCACCAAGTAAAAGATGGGTTTGGTTATCTCATAACCAAATTATAATCGTTACATTTAAATGAGAGTCTCTACATCTCTTGTATTCTCGAAATACGTTGCATTCGCTCTAATTAGTCATTTAAATTCAGAAATCAAATTTCTAGAATGTCTTAAATGACCTAGTTAAGAAATAAGTTCCCAAAATTAATCTAGCAACTCTTGCTCTATTAAAATTTTTTAAAGGTAACTTATTATCCACTTAACTTTCTGCTTCGATTTAGATTACACTATAATCCAAAAACCAAGAAGCAGAACTAACCAACAATTTAGTTTAGAGCATGAACCAAAACTTCAAAAGTTTGGTTCTTCTAGGAAGACTGATACTTTATCAAGTTCCCTTTACAATACCTTACGTTTACTACAAAATAATTATATTTCTTTGTCTTTGACTTTTCAAGACTTGCTTTCCTCTATGCTTCCATTTTAAATCATATCTAGCTTCTCAAGCTATTCTATGTGATTAATCAGTTTTCAAAAGAATGATTATTAATAAACAACTTTTATTACATCCTGTGAACCCCGGAAATTGGGCCCACAAGGGGTTGAGGAGGAAATAGGTTTGAAAAAGGAAAGGAGTCGCCACCTTATTTTTTAAAGGAAACAAGGAAAACCCTAAAAATAGTTTGTTTTAAGAAAACAATTTGAATGACTCCATGTTTTAAAAGGAAAGGCAAAAATAGTCTTTTGGAAACCAAAGAAATCGGGGATTCGGAGGCAAAGTTATGACATGGGAAGGTTTTAGGCAAAGCCTATAGGCACCCATGTCACCCTTTCGGTCTCTCGGTTTATTTGGGCTAAATTAAGATCTTTCCATACAAAAATCAGCAAGTATATCATCATAAGAATTGCATGCATATCATATATTTCATTCATCCATCCATGCATAACAAACAAATAAAACAGAAAATAAAGAAAAAAAAGAAAAGAAAACAGAAATAAACCTAGGATACTTGGATCCTAGAATGGACTTGAGCCTCACGAAGAGCGCCTACGTACCATACAACGAAATACATGGATCAAAGTCCACGTAGTTCGATTAGAACTAGGGTTAAGTCCTAATATAAACTTATGGTAAAAACCTAGGTTTCCTTATTTGATCAAAAAAGCTGAATAAACAACGTTTGAATTTAGGAAAACTTCCACAAAATGGAAACCTTGATAAAAAAACAGAATTTTGTTGGTTAAGGAAACCCTTGATTTAAACCATAGACTTGTATTTAAAAATTAACCCTAGAGAGGGAGAAGGGAAAGAGTTAGGAAGAGAGGTGAATTGGGGCACCTTCACACCCGCTTACCTGAGCGCAATAGCTCCAAGCATTAGCCATTTCAAGCATTGGCAGCCCTACTTGCCATAGGACAAACACCACACCTATTTGCACCCTTACACGTGCTCAAAACCATGCAAACACACTAACATGCAAATTTGGACAGAATAGTGTTATGGCCTAAAATCATCCACTAAACATGCCAATAACAAAAACAGTAAACTTCCATAAGCCCTAACACAATCCTAGAACCATATTATGCATAAAAAACCTAGAATGAACTAACATGCATGCAAAAATATCATATTTACTCCATATGAAAAAACATATACAGCAACTATGAAGAAAAACCAATAAAAGGACCTACTTTAACACGCTGTATGAAACGAACCTAAAACAAGGTCACTAAAACCCTAAACTCACAAATATGCTTAAAAACACACAAAATAAACTCAAAGCATGCTAAAACCAAGCTAAACAAGACCTAAATTATGCATATCAACCAAGTAAAGCAATAGAACATGGCAAAATACCCTAACTCTAGCATGCAATGACCCTATTCTAAAACAAGGACAACAGAAGCATAGAAATCACAATTATGCTTAAAAACATATAGGACAGCCCTAAAGCATGCTAAACTCATGATAAACAGTAAATATTTCATGTATATTAACTAGCTAGAGTGTTAATACATGATAAAAATGCTACTTTTAACATGCAACAGACCTATCCTATATAAAAACCCATATTCAACATAAGTAGGAATGAGGAATACCTTAGGAAGAAGCTTCCTTGCTGCTGTAGAGACTCTCTCTTCCTCTTATGGATGTCTTGAACCAATGTTCTCCAAGGCTACAGCAAGAACTCTAGCTCTCCTTCAAGTCTCTCTCTCTTATTCTCTCTCTAACACTTAGGTTTTTTGGCATAAAGTGGCTCCCCTTGTGCTGAAGCATAGGGGGTATTTATAGACTTCAATTAGGATTAACCAATGGCTGGGATTGAAACCCTAATAATTAATCCAAGGGCTATTAGAGACCCCCTTGGGGCTTAAGTAACTCAGAAGTTACCAAAAATTAGAAGGAAACCCGTCCAAAAGAGCCCAAATACGTCAAAATAGGGAGAAATCCGGTTCAGCAAGGAAACATAGAGCAAATAGGAAAGTGCTCTTGGGTGACCACTAGGGCCTGGGCAGCTAGCCACCTGGGCCTAGGCGGCTAGCCGCCCAGGGTTGGGTGGTCATCCGAGCCCACTCCGGATTTTTGCCCTATTTTGACTCTAATCCTTCTAGAAGTGTTTCAGGGGGCAAATTAACTCCGATTTTGATAAAAACAAAAGCCAAAATGACCGTGTTTCGATGAGGAATATGTTTTTGAACATTTTAGGGTGAAAACCACTAACCATGGGGGCATGGTTAGGTTTGAACAAGGCGGTTAACCGCTATGCTCTACCTTTGCTAAGCATAGGCATGCACATAGGGTCAAACCAAGTGCTTTCCATATCAAAATTGAACTTCATAAAACACTTTTGGGGGTAAAATGATGACTAATGAAAGTCAATTTGAAAAGATTTGGTTGGTGATTGTGAGTCAATTAGAGCTAACCCAAAGAAGGGTCAATTAACCAACTTGAACTACATCGAGCCATTTTAATCCCGAGCCATTGATTCATCAAATTGAACCTAGAA
This sequence comes from Liquidambar formosana, assembly GCA_039720395.1. NCBI lineage: Eukaryota > Viridiplantae > Streptophyta > Magnoliopsida > Saxifragales > Altingiaceae > Liquidambar > Liquidambar formosana. The sequence goes on along the minus strand of CM077828.1, from coordinate 15,559,898 downwards.
ATACCTTTTATGCATCCATATGAACTCCAATTGACAATTTGGAGATCATTTCAAGGTCAAATGAAAAGTTTGGGACATAAAAGACGATTATGCCCCTCAAGTCACAAAAGCTCTTATTATCCCTCAAGATCAACTCCGAATTGAACCAAAATTCATATCCTCTGTCCTTGTGACTCTAGAAACCTAATGCAAGTGACTAGACTCAAAAAGAAAACAAAAACATGCATGAAATGATGAGCCCTAGTAAGGTGGTGCAAAAATGGGGTGTGACAGAAGCCCCTCATTGGCGAACAAGTTACACTTGTGAACCAATGATAAAGAACAACCCATTTTTGCCAAGAAAGCTAGAGAAATCACATACTGACACCAACAATGATAGGAGGTTGAAAACCTGAGATTGAAATGAGGAACTATACTCAAGTCATGAGTATACTTAAACCACTGGGGGTTGAGAATTGATAAGAGAAGCATATTCAAGCCACTACAAATGAACATACTTTTGAAATGGAAAGATATATTCAAGTCATGAATATATTTAACCAAGTGATTGAGAATGAAATCTGAGAAGCATATTCGAAGAATACACTTTTGAAATAGAGAAATATATTCAGGTCACGAATATATTTAACCAAGTGGTGAAAAGATGCTGAGAAGTATACTCAAGTGATGAGTATACTTTATGATTTGAAAAAGACTGAGAAGTATGTTCAAGTGATGAACATACCTTTGAAATGGAGAAATATATTCTAGTCACGAATATTGTGAACCCCGGAAATTGGGCCCACAAGGGATTGAAAGAAAATGGGTTTGAAAAAGAAAAAAGGAAAGGAGTCGCCACCTTATTTTTTAAAGGAAACAAGGAAAACCCTAAAAATCAGGTTGTTTTAGGAAAACAATTTGAATGACTCCATAAAAAGGAAAGGCAAAAACCAATCTTTTGAAAACCAAAGAAATCGGGGATTCGGAGGCTAAGTTATGACATGGGAAGGTTCTAGGCAAAGCCTATAGGCACCCATGTCACCCTTTCGGTCTCTCAGTTCATTTGGGCTAAATTAAAGTCTTTTCCATACAAAAATCAGCAAGTATATCATCACAAGAATTGCATGCATATCATATATTTCATTCATCCATCCATGCATAATAAGCAAACAAAACAGAAAATAAAAAGAAGAAAAGAAAACAAAAAGAAACCTAGGATGCTTGGATCCTAGAACGGACTTGAGCCTCACGAAGAGCGCCTACGTACCATGCAACGAAATACATGGATCAAAGTCCACGTAGTTCGATTAGAACTAAGGTTAAGACTTAATACAAACCTATGGTTAAAACCCTAGGTTTCCTTATTTGATCAAAAGAGTTGAATTTGATAGAGAGTTTGATTTTAGAAAGAACTCCACAAAATGGAAACTTTAATAAAAACCAGAATTTTATTTATGAAGGAAACCTTTGATTAAACCATAGACTTGTATTAAAAATTAACCCTAGATAGGGAGAAGAGAATGAGTTAAGAAGAAAGGTGAATTGGGGCACCTTCACACCCACTTACCTGAGCGCAATTGCTCCAAACATTAGCCATTTCAGACATAAGCAGCCCTTATTTGCCATAGGACAAATACCACACCTATTTGCACCCTTACAAGTGCTCAAAACCATGCAAAAACACTAACATGCAAATCTGGACAGAATAGTATTATGACCTAAAATCATCCACTAAGCATGCCAATAGCAAAAACAGCGAACAATAATAAGTCCTAACATATTCCTAGAACCATATCATGCATAAAAACCCTAAAACATACTAACATGCATGCAAAACTATCATGTTTACTCCAGTATGAAAAACATATACAGCAAACACGAAGAAAAACCAAATAAAAAAGTCTACTTTATCATGCTATATGAAAACAAACACAAAACAATAACTCTAAAACCCTAAACTCACAAATATGCTTAAAAACTCACAAGACATACTTTAATCATGCTAAAACCAAACTAAACAGAAATTAAATCATGCATATTAACTAACTAAAGCAATATAACATGATGAAAATCCTAACTCTAACATGCAATGACACTAATCCTAGCACAAGGACAAACAGGAGCACAAGAATCATAACTATGCATTAAAAACCTAAAGGACAGCCCTAAAGCATGCTAAACAGTAGATAAAAAATAGATATTCCATGTATATTAACTAGCTAGAGTGTTAATACATGATAAAAAAGTTACCTTTAACATGCAATAAGCCTAACCCATATGAAAACCTAGTTTAAGCTTGAATAGAGAAGGAGAATACCTTATTCTCTCTCAAACACTCAAGTATTAATGCATAAAGTGGCTCCCCTTGTGTTTGTAATTGTTCGTGGCTCCTCAGGTCTTTAGAGTGAATCAAACCAACACGAATCCTCCTCTTTGTCAAAGTGGTATCACAGCAAAGAGATCAAAACTCACTCAACTTTGAAAAGAAATAGAAAACAAAAAGAGAACAAGAGAAAAGAAAAGTGATTTTCGTCACTTTGCAGCAGCAGCAACTTCAATCGCGTTTTTGGGTATGAAAACGTTGGATTTGGACAAAGCTTGTGAAATACAAAGTTGTAGAGAATTGAATTATCTTTCTAACAAGACCAATTTCATCAAATTCTGACTTCGGATGAAAAAGTTATGATTAAAATACGACTGCTGGTTTTCAGAAAATCTGCTGCTGAATTATGACGAATTTCACTCCCTCCAAACCCTCTTCTCCTCCCCCTTGTTTAAAGACATTAAGAGAGTATTTATAGCTGAAATCTGGAGTTTCCCTTTCCTTCCTGGACTAGGTTTCCTTGGAGAATAATCAAAAGGTATTTTATAATGATAAAAGACTTCTAATCTGAATAGGAAAAGGAAATTGTCTTTTATAAAAATTGGGAGACTGACCGCTAACACGCATGCACATGTATCGTATGTGCGTACACACACTCATCACATACGTACACGTGTTAGTGTCATGATAAAAATGGCTAATTTAATAAAATAATTTTCTTTTCATTTTAACCAAAAATCTCATGCTGTGATTCGCACTAATTCTTCAAGGATAATCCGTAAATAACCACACTAAACTCATCATCAGGCCATATCAAAATTGAACTTCATGAAACACTTTTGAGGGTAAAATGATGACTAATGAAAGTCAATTTGAAAAGATTTGGTTGGTAATTGTGAGTCAATTAGAGCTAACCCAAGGAAGGGTCAATTAACCAACTTGAACTACATCGAGCCATTTTAATCCCGAGCCATTGACTTACCAAATTGAACCTAGAAATACCTCTTATGCATCCATATGAACTCCAATTGACAATTTGGAGATCATTCCAAGGTCAAATGAAAAGTTTGGGACTTAAAAGACGATTATGCCCCTCAAGTCACAAAAGCTCTTATTATCCCTCAAGATCAACTCCAATTTGAACCAAAATTCATATCCATTGTCCTTGTGACTCTAGAAAACTAATGCAAGTGACTAGACTCAAAAACAAAACAAAAACATGCATGAAATGATGAGCCCTAGTAAGGTGGTGCAAAAATGGGGTGTGACAGAAGCCCCTCATTGGCGAACAAGTTACACTTGTGAACCAATGATAAAGAACAACCCATTTTTGGCCAAAAAGCCCGGAGAAATCACACACTGATACCAACAATGATGGGAGGTTGAAAACCTGAGACTGAAAGTAAGGAAGTGTACTCAAGTCATGAGTATACTTAAACCACTGAGGGTTGGTGATTGTCAAGAGAAGCATATTCAAGCCACTACGAATGAACATACTTTTGAAACGGAGAAATATATTCTAGTCACGAATATATTTAACCAAGTGATGAGAATGAGATCTGAAAAGTACGTTCAAGTGACGAACGTACCTTGGAAATGGAGAAGTATATTCAGGTCACGAATATATTTAACCAAGTGAGTGACAAAAAATCTGAGAAGTATACTCAAGTGATGAGTATACCATTGAAATGGAGAAATATATTCAGGTCGCGAATATATTTAACCAAGTAATCTGTGAATGAAATCTGAGAAGTATACTCAAGTGGTGAGCATACCATTGAAATGGAGAAATATATCCAAGCGATGGATATATTTAACCAAGTAATCTGAGAATGAAATCTGAGAAGTATACTCAAGTGGTGAGCATACCATTGAAATGGAGAAATATATCCAAGCGATGGATATATTTAACCAAGTAATCTGAGAATGAAATCTGAGAAGTATACTCAAGTGGTGAGCATACCATTGAAATGGAGAAATATATCCAAGCGATGGATATATTTAACCAAGTAGGATAAAGAATAATCTGAGAAGTATACTCCAGTGATGAGTGTACTTTTGAAATGGAGAGATATATTCAGGTCACGAATATATTCAACTAAGTGAGTGACAACATATCTGAGGAGTATACTCAAGTGATGAGTATACCATTGAAATGGAGAAATATATTCAGGTCGCGAATATATTTAACCAAGTAATCTGAGAATGAAATCTGAGAAGTATACTCAAGTGGTGAGCATACCATTGAAATGGAGAAATATATCCAAGCGATGGATATATTTAACCAAGTAATCTGAGAATGAAATCTGAGAAGTATACTCAAGTGGTGAGCATACCATTGAAATGGAGAAATATATCCAAGCGATGGATATATTTAACCAAGTAGGATAAGAATAATCTGAGAAGTGTACTCAAGTGATAAGGATACTTAATGATTGAGAAAGACTGAGAAGTACGTTCAAGTGATGAACATACTTTTGAAATGAAGAAATGTATCCAAGTGATGGATATATTCAACCAAGTAAGCTGAGAAGTACACTCAAGTGATGAGCATACCATTGAAATGGAGAAATATATCCAAACGACGGATATATTTAACCAAGTAAGATAAGAATAATCTGAGAAGTGTACTCAAGTGATGAGTACACCATTGAAATGGAGAAATATATTCTAGTCACGAATATACTTAACCAAGTAAGTGACAAGTATGTTTGAGTGATAAACATACCATTGAAATAGAGAAATATATCCAAGCGATGGATATACTTAAGCAAGTAAGATAGAGAATAATCTGAGAAGTGTACTCAAGTGATGAGTACACCATTGAAATGGAGAAATATATTCTAGTCATGAATATATTTAACCAAGTAAGTGACAAATAATCTGAGAAGTATGTTCAAGTGATGAACATACCATTGAAATGGAGAAATATACCCAAGCGATGGATATACTTAACCAAGTAAGTGGCAAAATATCTGAGAAGTATACTCAAGTGATGAGTATACCATTGAAATGGAAAAATATACCCAAGTGATGGATATACTTAACCAAGTAAGTGACAAATGATCTGAGAAGTATGTTCAAGTGATGAACATACCATTGAAATGGAGAAATATACCCAAGCGATGGATATACTTAACCAAGTAAGTGACGAAATATCTGAGAAGTATACTCGAGTGATGAGTATACCATTGAAATGGAGAAATATATTCAAGTGATGAATATATTTAACCAAGTAAGTGATAATGAGGATCTGAAACTAGGAAGCATATTCAATGGGTGAACATGCTTTTGAAATGGAAGAATATATTCAAGTGATGAATATATTCAACCAAGTATGATAGAGAATGAGAATTTGAAGCTGAGAAGCATATTCAAAGAGTGAATACACTTTTGAAATGGAAGAATATATTCAAGTGATGAGTATATTCAACCAAGTGGGATGGAAAATCAAGATTTGAAATGAGGATATATGATCAATTTATCAAGATAGAACAAGCATGGTGCAAGATGAAAGTGACTTAACACATTGTCACTTGAGTTGGCATGACACAGGGGAAATATATTCAACCCTTTTGAACATAAAATCAATTCAAGGAATTGATTTCAAGATGGAATTTGATTGATTTTAAGCTCAAAAAGTGTTGAATATCTCATTTGGAAGGAGGTTTGATCACGCGTCAAGGCGAGACAAAGCGAGAAGCAAAACCAAAACAAAGTGGCTTGGGTGACCACCAGGCCTCGGGAGGCTAGCCGCCCAGGCCTGGGTGGTTACCCGAGCCCGAAGCGGAAATCCCACTTTGAATAGGAAACTTCCTATTCTGATGGGTTTTTTCCTATTTGAACTTGGATTTGTGACCTTTTCCCTATAAAAACACATCCAAGAGGTTCCTAAACCTACTTGTATTCATTCATTAGAAATTATGGAGGCTCTAGACAAATTTTTAGGAGGGTTTTTGAGAGTTATGAGTGCTGAAGCAAAATCTGAGTTCAAGTGCTTTGGCTTGGATCCATTGCTCTCCTTGAGGCATGTGAGGCTTGAAACGAACCTCTTGACTGCTGCTACATATTTTTGGGATCCTCAAGTTCATGTGTTCCGCTTCAACTATGAAGAACTGTGCCCAACCATAGGAGGAATTCTGTGCATTGTATGGAGTTTCAACGGTAGGTCCTTTCATTCTCCCTACTCCTCGCCCAAGCTTTCTTACTTCTTTTTCCAATCTACTTGGGATTCACTCACAATATGCCTCTACGTTTGTAAAGGACCATATGGTAGACTTGATGAAATTGGCAACCTCTTTTTTAGCTTGTGATAGTAAAGGTATTCTAAACTTTACCTTTCCTATTAAGCATGTTCTTGCCTTTTGCCTCATTGGTCGTTTTCTTATTTCCACTGGTACTCCACATGTTCCCATTCAAATCTGTGACTTGATTCCTCTCCTTGCCAAGGGCCATAACTTGATTCCCATGGTGCTAGCTGAAACCCTGAATGGTTTGGATAAAACTCATGAGGACCCAAAGGTTCCTTTAGAAGGTAGCCCCATTCTACTGCAGATGTGGTTGCTTGAAAGACTGAATTTCTTGTCACCAGTTGCCATTACACCATACAAGCCCCAGCATTACTGCCTTCGCCGCATTGAACTACCTGGGCAATTTTTATTGAGAGATTGGCTAGGTTACTTCCAAACCCTTTCTTGGAGGAGTGTCAAGTGGTTTGTATTCATATGGGGCTGCAGTGACCAGGTGCTTCTGCGGACTTCTGGATGCGCCATGGTGAGACTCATAGGACTGAGGTCTACTTCCTTCTATTGGCCTTCAAGGGTTCTTCGTCAGATGGGCGCCATGCAAACCATACCCACTTCCTTGAAAGGTGACTATCCTGTGGTGCCCGCGGGTCTTTCTGTAGTGACTTGGGTGAAGGACCGATGGCCTAGCAAGTTGATACTAACCCAAGTTACGAATACTGATGGTCCATATATGATGAGCCCCGAGTATAAGGAATGGTTGAAAAGCAATTTAGGTGAGAGAGAGACTACTCGAAGAGAAAGGATTTTTGGACTTATCAAGAACAACGAACTTGGATCTTGCAGAGAAGATATTATGGAAGCAGTGACAACAGCTTATGAACATGACTTGAGGAAGAAAAGAAGACATGAAAGAGAGAAGAAGAAAGCTGAGGAGCGAGCTGCAAAGAAGCCCAAGAAAAACTGAAGACTCAATAGAATAGGATATTTATGGCATATTTATAGTTCTTTTACTTACTACCAATGAATTGCTATGTCAATCAATTTTAGTTTTGAATAAATTGCCAATAATAAATCAAACTTGGGATTTTCTTGTTTGATTTAGACCGCACCCAAGGTAACTTTATGGGTTGCCTACGTATCTCCATGGTTTTTTTTTCTTCTTTTTTTTTTGTTTTTTTTTTTTTTTTGTTTTTGTTTTTGTTTTTTTGTTTTTGAATGGAGAATCAGGTCTTACGTAGTTCTTATGCCTTAACTTTTGCCTAGGCCGCCCTTACGGGTTCTCAACCTAGCAGGCTTCAAACATGATATTTCTTCAATTGATCCAAATTAGTTGGACGAGCGAACTCAATTCCATCTAAATCCATGAGGCGAACAGCCCCTGCTGGCAATATCTCTTTGATAATGTATGGCCCACCCCAACTTGGCTTGAATTTTCCCCGCGGATCGAACACTGGAGCTCTGATTTCTTTCAGCACTACATCCCCTTTCTTTAGACCTCGATCTTTGACATGCTTGTTGAATGCTCTGGCAACTCTCCGTTGATACCCCTGAACATGATACAGCGCCCTTAAACGCCTTTCATCCAGCAAAGCTAACTCATCATAGCAGCTCTTAACCCAGTCCACTTCTGTTATCTGGCTCTCCACGGCAACTCTTAGTGAAGGAACTTCCAATTCAACTGGCAACACGGCCTCCATTCCATAGACTAGAGAATAAGGGGTAGCCCCTGTTGATGACCTTATTGATGTTCTGTAACCCCATAGAGCCAATGGCAACTTCTCATGCCAGTCTGTGTGTGAGTCCGCAGTCTTCTGTAGTATCTTCTTGATATTCTTGTTAGCTGCTTCCACTGCTCCATTAGTCTGAGGACGGTATGGTGACGACAGATGGTGGGCTATGCCATACTTTTGCAAGAGCTCATGGGTTTCTTTCTGAAAGTGCTGGCCATTGTCTGAGATAACTTCATGCGGTACCCCATATCGATAGATGATGCTGTGCTGTATGAACTGTGCTACCTTCTTGGAATTCAAGGTCTTGAAGGACGCTGCTTCCACCCACTTAGTGAAGTAGTCGATGGCGACCAGGATGTATTCATGCCCATTTGATGCCTTTGGCTTGATTTGTCCGATGATATCTATCCCCCATACTGCGAATGGCCAAGGTGACGACATACTTGTTAAAGGCATAGAAGGTAAATGTTGTCCACTTGCGAACAGTTGGCATTTGTGGCACTTCTTGACACGTGTGTGGCAGTCTCTTTCCATGGTGGACCAATAATAGCCTAGCCTCATGATTTTCTTAGCCAACATATAGCCGTTCATGTGCGGAGCCCCTGTCCCTTCATGGATTTCTTTAATCATATGCTCGGCTTCCTCCTCGGTGACACATAGCAGGTGGATCCCGTCGTATGATCTCCGATATAGCTTTCCTCCACAAAGTACATAGTGACTCGCCAACCGCCTTAGGGTTTTTCTATCGATACGAGATGCTCCTTCTGGGTATTCCCTTTCTTCAATGAACTTCTTTATGTCATGGAACCATGGACGGCCATCATTTACCTCTCCTCCTCGGATTGCACAACAGTACACAGGCTTGTCTCGGCATTCTATCACCAACGGCTTCACATTTCCCCCTTCAGGTATCTCCACCATGGATGCTAGGGTCGCCAAGGCATCGGCGAACTGGTTCTTGTTCCTTGAAAGGTAGTTAAATTCTATCTCTGAGAACTCCTTGGTTAGAGCTTCCAGGTAGGCATGGTAGGGTAGCAGCTTCTCATCTCGAGTTTTCCATTCCCCTTTTATCTGACAAATGATTAGCGCCGAGTCCCCGAACACTTCTAATTCTTTGATCCCCAATTCAAGTGCCGCTTCCAGTGCTAGGATACAGGCCTCATACTCAGCAATGTTGTTGGTAGCTTCGAACCCCAACTTGACCGCCAACGGTGTAAATGCCTCTTCAGGTGAGACCAGCAGGACTCCTATCCCATAACCTTTCTTATTGGCTGCCCCATCGAAGTATACTCTCCAAATTTTTCTGCCAATCTCTAGCACGTCCTCGTCTGGGAACTGATCGTTGAATGGAGCAGATGATGACACCGGACAGCTGGCTAGGTAGTCTGCGATGACGCTTCCCTTGATAGACTTCTGATTCACGTACTTGATGTCGAATTCGTTGAGGAGAATTGACCATCGAGCAGTTCTGAATGACAATACCGGCCTTTCTACCAGGTACTTTAACGGGTCCATGCGACTTATCAAGAACACTTCGAAGGACATCATGTAGTGCCGGAGTTTCTGCGTCGCCCATACTAGTGCCACACAAGCCTTTTCAATTGCATTGTACTTCACTTCATAGTCTGTCATTTTCTTGCTTAGGTAATAGATGGCATTCTCCTTTGTAGACCCTTCGAGATATTGAGCTAACATAGCCCCCGTCGCGGTTTCGATGACCGTTAAGTATAACAAAAGCGACGCACCTTGCCGTGGGGGAACTAAGATTGGAGGATTGCTCAAGTATCTCTTAATGGTCTCAAAGGCCTCTTGGCATTCTTCGTTCCATACTTTTGGCACACCTTTCTTAAGCAATTTGAAGATTGGTTCGCAAACCATAGTCAAGTTGGCAATGAATCGGCTTATGTATTGAACTCTTCCCAGAGAACCCCGGATCTGCTTCTCAGTGCTAGGCGGCTCCATCTCCACAATAGCTTTTATCTTCCCTGGGTCCACTTCGATACCTCTCTGAGTGATCATAAACCCCAATAACTTGCCTGCAGTGACACCAAAAGCGCACTTCTGTGGGTTGAGACGGAGGTTGTACTTTTTTGCTCGCTCTAGGAATTTCTCTAGTGCCTTGAAATGCCCTTCTCTATCCACGGACTTCACGATCATATCATCGACATAAACCTCTACTTCCTTATGGATCATATCATGCAATAAGGTCGTAGCTGCTCTTTGGTAAGTAGCCCCAGCGTTTCTTAAGCCAAAAGGCATTACCTTGTAACAGTACGTTCCCCATTGCGTGATAAAGGCTGTTTTCTCCATGTCTTGAGGCGCCATCTTTATCTGGTTATACCCGGAGAATCCGTCCATGAAGGAGAGGAGTGCATGTCCCACTGTACTATCCACCAACACGTCGATATGGGGTAAAGGAAAGTCATCCTTAGGGCTCGCGGCGTTGAGATCTCGGAAATCGACACACATCCTCACTTTCCCATCTTTTTTAGGCACAGGCACTATATTCGACAACCATTCGGGGTACTCCACAACTTGGAGGAAACCCGCGTCTAGTTGTTTAGTTACCTCTTCTTTTACTTTTAGAGCCCATTCTGGTTTTAATCTTCTGAGTTTCTGCTTTACCGGCTTCTTTAGGGAATTAGTGGGGATATAGTGTTGCACAATATCGGGGTCGATGCCAGGCATGTCTTCATAAGACCATGCAAAAGCCATAATGTTGGCTTTCAAGAGGGAGATCATCTTTTCTTTTTCAACGGGGGAGAGGGTTTTCCCAATTTTAACTATTCTTGGCAATTCATTCGTCCCTAAGTTGATTGATTCCAATTCATCCATATTAGGCTCGGTGACGCCCTTTTTCCTTTGCTCAACGAGCTCCGGGGGGACATCGTTCCTAGGATCTATATCCATGCCATAAATATCCATAGAGGAGAGAAAAGAGACACTGCATATATAGAGAAAGAAAGCACACTTTATTGACTAGGAATAATGGGAATGACACACAAAAGAAAGAAGGAAAACAAACAAATCTGTATCAATACTATGACTCCACAAAGTGAGTAAAGTAGATACATCTTATTGAATTAGGGAAATATTACTAAACTAAGACACCTACAAGCTGCTATCAGGTAGGCCAAGGTCTTCTTCTTCATGGATCTCCGCAATGACACCACATTCAAGGTACCAATTCAGGAATGGCACGGTAGCATGGCTAATGGATGAACCCTGGAGTTCTTCAATGGTCGAGTCTTCCACGGTGAGGATCATGTCTTGGAACATTTCAGTCATAGCCCCCGCATCAAGGTTCTCTGCCCAGTCTTCCTCTTTCTTTTCCCAGAACTCATCATTGATGGCTTCATCATCCACCATTTCAACTGTGATTGGATATCATTCGGTGAAGAAGATTTCAAAACCCGGAACTCGGATCTTGGTAGCTTGGTCAAAGGTGGGCTCTGGAAACCCGCAATATAGAAAATCATCCCCTTCTTTGACGAAGTAACCATTCAAAGTAGGTCGATATGGCGAGATCTTCAGGTCTGGCACCCTTCCCTTGGCTTTGGCTCTTACTTTCTCTTTGTTCCTCTTCAGCATTTCCGCATAATCATTTTTGGAGGGCTCATATCCTAACCCAAAAGTATATGAGGTGACACGGCTTTGAATAGACGTAGGGATCCCTTGTTGGCGACGCCCTAGCCCCATGCCTGGAAAGAAACTCATCCTTCTCATGATTTCACCAACATGCAAGTTGCCATGGGGGCAAAAGTCCAAGGGTATTAATTCATCCTTTTCGAGCTCTTTCTCAATGCATTGGACATAGTCAAACCCAGATAGCGGTATCGCTGCTGATTCGGGTTGTATCTCACATATAGGCACACCTGCGAGTTTCAATTCATAGTCCCCTTGAAGCGTTACTATGGCTCCTTCATAAGGAAACTTCACCTTTTGATGGAGTGAAGATGGCACAGCCCCAGCAGGATGGATCCAAGGTCGACCCAACAACAAGTTGAAACATGACGGCACATCCAACACTTGGAATTCTACCCTAAATTCAGTGGGTCCCATGATAAGAGGCAAAGTAACTACCCCTATTACTTCTCGGCGGGTGTTGTCATAAGCTCTTACGGTCTGCCCGGATGGCGTGAAATCAGTGGGTCCCAAACCCAAAACAGTGGCAGTTCGGAGAGGACATACATTCAGTGCGGACCCATTGTTGATAAGAACGGTGGGAACCCTCTTCCCCATAGTGTCAACGGTCACATAGAGAGCTTGAGAATGGCTCAGCCCGCTTTTAGGTAGGTCTACATCAGTGAACACGATGGTTGAGTTCTTGGGAGTTGGATTCACCAAATGTACCAATCCCTCGGGGGATGTGTCAACAGGCACTTGTATCTGATTTATCAGTTTCAACACGGTCTGTCTGTGCTTGTGCGAGGCCATGAGTAAGCCCCAGATAGTGATGTTGGCATTGGTCTTCTTCAGCTGCCTAAGCACTTCATCCTCTTCTTCTTGCAAGCTAGGACGCCTCTGCCCTTCCAAATCTTCCAATGGATTCTCAGATTCTAGGTGGGGAGGCTTGAAATGGCGACCCCCTCTGGTTATATGATCCAGCTCATCATCACTAGCCCATATATCATGGACTTCCTCGGAGTCATTCATTAAGTCATCCCATTCTATCATGTCAATGCTCTCCATCTCTGTCGGCAAGTCATCCCATCCTGAAGGGACTATCGGCTCATCTGATATCGGACTTGGGCTTGAGTACAGCACATAGTAATCAAATTTCCCCGACGCTTCACCTAATAAATGGTGAAGAGACGGGTTAAGGTCATGGGGAGCGGAGTGTATTGTCTTATGGGATGGCGAGGGCGAGAGGATTCAACCCCAATGGCATTTATGGTGTTAGGTGGGGGTGTGTTGTTGTGTGATGGGAGAGGATTACGGGTGACATTTGGACGGGTTGGTGGTGAAATGACTTGCTTGTCAATGAGGTCTTGGACTTGGTGGCGAAGGTGAATACAGCGATTGGTGGCATGGCCTTTGGATTGGTGGTACTTGCAGTACTCATTCTCATTGTAGCTCTTGGGTAAGGGATTTGGTGGAGGTCTTGGGTCGAGTGGCTTCAATAGGTCACGACTTATGAGCTTTTCAAGGACTCTTTCGAGTGGCATGAATAGGTCAGTGAATTGGCAAGGTGGGTTGACATCATTGAGAGAAAAGGGTTGGATTGGTTGAGTTATGGTGTTGACCTCGGCATTGTTCTTCCCAGTAAAGTTTGTCTTGCGACTCCTCACTTCCTCAGTCTTGATTGTCCCATCATTGATAGCATCTTCAACCTGCGTGCCAGCCCCAATGAGAGCTTTGAAATTTGGGAAATAGTGGGCAAATAGGTGCTTGTGATACACGGGCAGCAGGTTCTTAACCACTAACTGAATTTGGTCCTCCTCATTCGGCCTATCCGTCATTCTCGACGCCTTTTGTCTCCACCTTGTAATGTAAGCGGAGAAAGTTTCATGAGCCCCTTGCTTGGTAGTTTCTAGGTCCCTTCGAGTAACGTCCACCTCTGTGTTATACTTGTAGTGCTCTGAAAACTCATTGCATATGTCTTCCCAAGTCCGGGTTCTATTCTCATCCAAGGATAAGAACCATTTCAAAGCAGAAGTGGCCAAGGTTTCATGGAACATTTGAGCTAAAAGCTCGTCAGTAGCCCCTCGAGGGTGCATAGCTCGCACGTACATCTTCAAATGAGTCTTAGGGCAACCCGTCCCATCGAACTTTTCTAACTCCGGCATCTTGAATTGTAGTGGAATACGAGCCGTTGGAAACAGGGATAGAGTCCACACATCGACCATGTCATCAGCCCTGCGAATCCCTTTTATGGTTCTCTCCAAAGCTTCTACCTTGCTAGCTAACACGGAATCACTGCTAGTACCTTTCCCCTTGGCTTCCCCTTCTAGGTTGGTGACCTCAGGTTTCGAGCTACTTTCCCCCCTTGTCTTGGTGTTCTCATTGGATTGAGGTCCCTCTTCGGTGCCAGCCCCATGAGGTATACCCGAGGAATGGGCCTTAGAGCCATTTTGTTCAAGATCCGCCATCTTCTGTTGGTTCTCTTGAGCCATTTTCAATGCGGTATCGGATGTCTCGGCGGTATGGTCAAGCTTGGCCATGATGGCTTTCAGGCAAGCCTCAAGGTCAAAGTGCCCCTCACTAGTTCTTTCGTCGGCCATGTTTGTCGGATGGGTAGACTCAACACTCACTAGACGCCCTTGTGGATTGCGGATCCAAGCCAGCACGTCTATGGATAGAAAAGTTTTAACCTTTAGCCTAAGGATCTGTCCTAAACCTCCATATTTTCCTTAATGAATTCGGTCTCTACACCATGTTCAATTAATTCATTCCTTTTATCCAATTACCTTTACAGGGGTCATGGATTAAGGGTATGTTTTAAAGAATAGGGCATAGAGTCCTTCAATTAGGTTTAATTAATCCCCTAGGACTAGCACATCACAAACATAGCTTTACATCCTATTTCCTTAATTTATTCCTCCTAACCCATGGCCTTAACGAAGGCTAGGGTTTAAAGGTCTATATTAAGGGCATAAGATATAAAGCCTCACACCACAAACACGGCATAGCATCATTACAAACAACTGTGGGTGCATAAAGGTGAGACCGTAGTGTCCTACAAGTCTGTCTATATGGACTAATGATAAGGGTAGGCTAGGGTCCTTCACTTGCTTGAGCAATCCTTATACCTAACCACATGTGGCATCAGGAACGCCGCGTGGATCCAGCAGTACGTGATTAACTCATTTAATATACCCAAGGGTACTAGGCAAGAGAGGTTGATAGCTTTCGCCCCAACACATGGAATCAGGAAAACCAAGGTTGAGACTAGGCCGATCGTTGGCAAGGATACATCGAGGGACATCGATCCTAACATGCAAGAGTTTGCGCAAACATTGCAATAAATGAAAGCACACAATCAAGCGGATGCAATGTGATTGATTTTAATTAAACATAAGAAATTAACCTAGCCCATTTAAACTTTATAGAGTCTAGCCCACAAATCCCCAGTGGAGTCGCCAAACTGTGAACCTCGGAAATTGGGCCCACAAGGGATTGAAAGAAAATGGGTTTGAAAAAGAAAAAAGGAAAGGAGTCGCCACTTTATTTTTTAAGGAAACAAGGAAAACCCTAAAAATCAGGTTGTTTTAGGAAAACAATTTGAATGACTCCATAAAAAGGAAAGGCAAAAACCAATCTTTTGAAAACCAAAGAAATCGGGGATTCGGAGGCTAAGTTATGACATGGGAAGGTTCTAGGCGAAGCCTATAGGCACCCATGTCACCCTTTCGGTCTCTCAGTTCATTTGGGCTAAATTAAAGTCTTTTCCATACAAAAATCAGCAAGTATATCATCACAAGAATTGCATGCATATCATATATTTCATTCATCCATCCATGCATAATAAGCAAACAAAACAGAAAATAAAAAGAAGAAAAGAAAACAAAAAGAAACCTAGGATGCTTGGATCCTAGAACGGACTTGAGCCTCACGAAGAGCGCCTACGTACCATGCAACGAAATACATGGATCAAAGTCCACGTAGTTCGATTAGAACTAAGGTTAAGACTTAATACAAACCTATGGTTAAAACCCTAGGTTTCCTTATTTGATCAAAAGAGTTGAATTTGATAGAGAGTTTGATTTTAGAAAGAACTCCACAAAATGGAAACTTTAATAAAAACCAGAATTTTATTTATGAAGGAAACCTTTGATTAAACCATAGACTTGTATTAAAAATTAACCCTAGATAGGGAGAAGAGAATGAGTTAAGAAGAAAGGTGAATTGGGGCACCTTCACACCCACTTACCTGAGCGCAATTGCTCCAAACATTAGCCATTTCAGACATAAGCAGCCTTATTTGCCATAGGACAAATACCACACCTATTTGTACCCTTACAAGTGCTCAAAACCATGCAAAAACACTAACATGCAAATCTGGACAGAATAGTATTATGACCTAAAATCATCCACTAAGCATGCCAATAGCAAAAACAGCGAACAATAATAAGTCCTAACATATTCCTAGAACCATATCATGCATAAAAACCCTAAAACATACTAACATGCATGCAAAACTATCATGTTTACTCCGTATGAAAAACATATACAGCAAACACGAAGAAAAACCAAATAAAAAAGTCTACTTTATCATGCTATATGAAAACAAACACAAAACAATAACCCTAAAACCCTAAACTCACAAATATACTTAAAAACTCACAAGACATACTTTAATCATGCTAAAACCAAACTAAACAGAAATTAAATCATGCATATTAACTAACTAAAGCAATATAACATGATGAAAATCCTAACTCTAACATGCAATGACACTAATCCTAGCACAAGGACAAACAGGAGCACAAGAATCATAACTATGCATTAAAAACCTAAAGGACAGCCCTAAAGCATGCTAAACAGTAGATAAAAAATAGATATTCCATGTATATTAACTAGCTAGAGTGTTAATACATGATAAAAAAGTTACCTTTAACATGCAATAAGCCTAACCCATATGAAAACCTAGTTTAAGCTTGAATAGAGAAGGAGAATACCTTATTCTCTCTCAAACACTCAAGTATTAATGCATAAAGTGGCTCCCCTTGTGTTTGTAATTGTTCATGGCTCCTCAGGTCTTTAGAGTGAATCAAACCAACACGAATCCTCCTCTTTGTCAAAGTGGTATCACAGCAAAGAGATCAAAACTCACTCAACTTTGAAAAGAAATAGAAAACAAAAAGAGAACAAGAGAAAAGAAAAGTGATTTTCGTCACTTTGCAGCAGTAGCAACTTCAATCGCATTTTTGGGTATGAAAACGTTGGATTTGGACAAAGCTTGTGAAATACAAAGTTGTAGAGAATTGAATTATCTTTCTAACAAGACCAATGTCATCAAATTCTGACTTCGGATGAAAAAGTTATGATTAAAATACGACTGCTGGTTTTCAGAAAATCTGCTGCTGAATTATGAAGAATTTCACTCCCTCCAAACCCTATTCTCCTCCCCCTTGTTTAAAGACATTAAGAGAGTATTTATAGCTGAAATCTGGAGTTTCCCTTTCCTTCCTGGACTAGGTTTCCTTGGAGAATAATCAAAAGGTATTTTATAATGATAAAAGACTTCTAATCTGAATAGGAAAAGGAAATTGTCTTTTATAAAAATTGGGAGACTGACCGCTAACACGCATGCACATGTATCGTATGTGCGTACACACACTCATCACATACGTACACGTGTTAGTGTCATGATAAAAATGGCTAATTTAATAAAATAATTTTCTTTTCATTTTAACCAAAAATCTCATGCTGTGATTCGCACTAATTCTTCAAGGATAATCCGTAAATAACCACACTAAACTCATCATCAGGCCATATCAAAATTGAACTTCATGAAACACTTTTGAGGGTAAAATGATGACTAATGAAAGTCAATTTGAAAAGATTTGGTTGGTAATTGTGAGTCAATTAGAGCTAACCCAAGGAAGGGTCAATTAACCAACTTGAACTACATCGAGCCATTTTAATCCCGAGCCATTGACTTACCAAATTGAACCTAGAAATACCTCTTATGCATCCATATGAACTCCAATTGACAATTTGGAGATCATTCCAAGGTCAAATGAAAAGTTTGGGACTTAAAAGACGATTATGCCCCTCAAGTCACAAAAGCTCTTATTATCCCTCAAGATCAACTCCAATTTGAACCAAAATTCATATCCATTGTCCTTGTGACTCTAGAAAACTAATGCAAGGGACTAGACTCAAAAACAAAACAAAAACATGCATGAAATGATGAGCCCTAGTAAGGTGGTGCAAAAATGGGGTGTGACAAATATATTTAGCCAAGTGATTGAAAGAGACTGAGAAGTACATTTAAGTGATGAACATACCTTTGAAATGGAAAAATATATTCAGGTCACGAATATATTTAACCAAGTGATTGAAAGAGACTGAGAAGTATGTTCAAGTGATGAACATACCTTTGAAATGGAGAAATATATTCAAGTGACGAATACATTTAACCAAGTGATTAAAAAAAAAAAGGTCTGAGAAGCATACTCAAGTGATGAGTATACCATTGAAATGGAGAAATATATTCAAGTGATGAATATATTTAACCAAGTAAGTGACAAATATCTGAGAAGTATGCTCAAGTGATGAACACACCATTGAAATGGAGAAATATATTCAAGCGATGAATATATTTAACCAAGTAAGTGACAAATGAACTGAGAAGTATTCTCAAGTGATGAGTATACCATTGAAATGGAGAAATATATCCAAGCGATGGATATACTTAACCAAGTAAGTGATAAATGAACTGAGAAGTATACTCAAGTGATGAGTATACCATTGAAATGGAGAAATATATCCATGCGATGGATATACTTAACCAAGTAAGTGATAAATATCTGAGAAGTATGTTCAAGTGATGAACATACCATTAAAATGGAGAAATATATCCAAGCGATGGATATACTTAACCAAGTAAGTGACAAATATCTAAGAAGTATGTTCAAGTGATGAACATACCATTGAAATGGAGAAATATATTCAAGCGATGAATATATTTAACCAAGTAAGTGACAAATGATCTGAGAAGTATGTTCAAGTGATGAACATACCATTGAAATGGAGAAATATATTCAAGCGATGAATATATTTAACCAAGTAAGTGACAAATGATCTGAGAAGTATGTTCAAGTGATGAGCATACCATCGAAATGGAAAAATATATTCAAGCGATGAATATATTTAACCAAGTAAGTGACAAATGAGCTGAGAAGTATACTCAAGTGATGAGTATACCATTGAAATGGAGAAATATATTCAAGTGATGAATATATTTAACCAAGTAAGTGACAATGAACTGAGAAGTATACTCAAGTGATGAGTATACCATTGAAATAGAGAAATATATTCAAGCGATGAATATATTTAACCAAGTAAGTGACAAATGAGCTGAGAAGTATACTCAAGTGATGAGTATACCATTGAAATGGAGAAATATATTCAAGTGGTGAATATATTTAACCAAGTAAGTGACAATGAACTGAGAAGTATACTCAAGTGATGAGTATACCATTGAAATGGAGAAATATATTCAAGTGATGAATATATTTAACCAAATAAGATAGTGATTGAGGATTCGAAACTGAGAAGCATATTTAAAGGGTGAATACACTTTTGAAATGGAAGAATATATTCAAGTGATGAATATATTCAACCAAGTAGGGTAGAGAATGAGGATTTGAAACTGAGAAGCATATTCAAAGGGTGAATACACTTTTGAAATGGAAAAATATATTCAAGTGATGAATATATTCAACCAAGTAAGATAGAGAATGAGGATTTGAAACTGAGAAGCATATTCAAAGGATGAATACACTTTTGAAATGGAAGAATATATTCAAGTGATGAATATATTCGACCAAGTGGGATGGAAAATCAAGATTTGAAATGAGAGCATATGATCAATTTATCAAGATTGAACAAGCATGGTGTAAGAGGAAAGTGCCTTAACATATTGTTATTTGAGTTGGCATGGCATAGGGGAAATATATTCAACCCTTTTGAACATAAAATCAATTCAAAGAATTGATTTCAAGGTGAAATTTGATTGATTTTAAGCTAAAAAAGTATTGAATATCTCATTTGGAAGGAGGTTTAATCACACGCTAAAGCGAGACAAAGCGAGGGAGAAAGCCAAAACAAGGTGGCTTGGGTGACCACCAGGCCTCGGGAGGCTAGCCGCCCAGGCCCTGGTGGCTAGCCGCCCAAGGCTTGGGTGGTCACCCGAGCCTAATGCTGAAAATTCTGGGTTTTTAAAACACAAGGGGCACTATTCATACCCCCCATTCAACCCAACCCGAAAATTGGGAGTTTCTCTCTAAGAAGCATACCCCATTTTGGAAAATCACTTCAACACCCAAGGGCATTCAAACCCACACTTCAAGAGGGATTCATACACATGAAATAGCATCATTAACACCCAATTTCACATCAAAAACAAGAAATTTGCAGCATTTTGCAAATCAAAAAACCCATTAAACCCATTTTTGCTCAAAACAAGCTAGTTCATCCACCATGGATCCCAATGAAGACTCCACTTCCAAGTATCCATTCCTTGACTCAAAGAGTAGATACAAGGCACCAATATATGATGTTCCTCAAGAGAAATTGCTTCTAGAACCAAGGAATCATCTCTCTTTCCTCCATTCTAAACAAGAGGTAAGCTTACCCATCTTTGAAATTTTCATTTTTGTTGATTGAAATGCATTCCCATGAACTCTCTATGAGTATTCCTAGCAATGTTTGCAATGCCTATTGATTTTGGCAAGGATTGGATGTGAAAAGAATTCAATTTGAAAGCTTGGTGAATAGTGCCCACCAAGTGTTTGATAAAATGCTTGAATAATGAAAATTCATCCAATCTTTGTAAAATTGATGTGTATTGCAAGGCAAAATCATAGGCATTCATTTCTAATTGATTTTAGAAACAAAACCAAGCATTTTCATGAACTTTGAAAAACAAAGTTTGCTATATTTTTGAAAAACCCATGTTTTCATGAACAAGGTTTGCTTATTTTTTCTTAAAAAACCACTTTGGAAAACAAAGTTTGTTTATTATTTTCTTTGAAAAATCCATGTTTTCATGGTCTTGGAATGCATGGTTCACCAATGATCATGAGTTTGAGGAATAAAACCAATGTTTTCATAAACTTTCAAAGCAAGATTTACTTGTTCATGAACTTAAAAACTTAGCTTTTGAAAAGCCAATTATCAATGCTTGCATATGATTTTTACACTAACTAGGTGAATAATTCTTCTTTATTAGCCCAACTTCCAAGACCTACGCACAAGGTCTTCGATAAAGAATCTTATTGGGTGGTGGAAGCATATGGAACACACCCAACCTTCCGCAAGAGACTTCATAAAGAAAGCGGGTTTTAGTTGGTTCCTCGACTCCCTATGGAATGAACAATGGGATAGGCAAGCCCTCCTTGCCTTAGCTGAACTATGGTGGGATACCACCAACACCTTCCACTTTAGCTTTGGGGAGATGACCATGACTCCCAAGGATTTTTCAATCATCACCGGTTTAAGCCTCAAAGGAAAGAGCTTGGAATTCTATGGGGATGCCAACATGGATAGTGCTTATCTCCTAACTATGTTGGGGATGGATATTGAGGCGGGCTCACGCGGTGTTAGGAGGACATGGCTATTCGAAAATTTTGCTAACCAAGTAGAAGGTGTGGGAGTGGCTCCCGAGTGCATAGCTAGGGCATTCATGATCTATATGCTGTCTTGCACTCTCTTTGTTGGTGCCAATGACATGGCACAACTGGGCTATCTTGCTTCCATGGTGGATGTGAACAAGATGGGGAGGTATAACTAGGGTGGAACAGCACTAGCCACCATGTACAGATCCATGTCTGACATGTCTTGAGGTGTTTCCAAGAATTTTGGTGGGCTTCCATTTGTTTGGGAGGTAAGTAAAAATGTTTAATTTTTGAATTCCTCTCAAACTTGACTTAATTTTAATGCTTTTCTTGAATTTTGACAGATATGGTATTATAAATATCTGGGACTGTGCCGCTCCACCCTGGACAATGAGATACAAGAGTGGCCCATACTTGGGAACTATGCTCCCAACAAGATAGCTGTGCGTGCCCCCAATAGGCATGACTATGCCCATGCCAGGGCGTACTTGGCGAGCCTAAATACTGATATGGTGATCTTCCTTCCTCATTCTTTTCTTTCATCCACCCTTATTATCTTGCTCATCATTTTTTTTCAAATTCAACAGGTAGAGTGGAGCCCATGGGGACTGTGGGAAGCTAGGCTGCCTAGGAGGTGTGTGTCTTACTTGGAGTTGACAGGGAAGAGGGTACTCTTTAAGGGTCCCTTTGGGCGATACTGGTATTTGGGGGAGCGTGTCCTTAGGTAGGTGAAAGGACGAGTGGATGCCGCTCTTACCCCTGTCTTGCCTCCCATGAACATGAGGCACATTGACTCTCTTGATGGGGATGAGCTGATGGAAGCTCTGACTGGATGGGATGCTGAGGAGTTTACCTCGCCCAATACTGACTACATGACTTTCTGTAATCAATTCCTGATGCGCCTTAGAGTCATTGGCTTCCCACCTCAAGGGGTGAGTTTCTATCCCATTCTTTTCAATTATTGATTTATACAAGCACTCCTCTTAAGCCAATTGTCTATTGTAGGGCCGGTGAGTTCGTGGACATAGTTCCACAATAGCGTCCTCCACAGGCATGACTCATGGAGATGAGGATTATGAGATGGGGGGAATGGCACAGCCGCCTCTCCTAGTTCTCGACTGGTAAGTGAACCTATGCAATGGGTTGGAGTTCATGAGGACTGATATTACTCACCCTGCTTTTGATGAAGTCCCCAGGATTGACCCGAGCTATGAACATGTAAGCTCTAAGCCTTTTGCTTTCCTTAAAACCTCTTTCATCACTTATTAACCATGTTCATTTCTTAGGTTCCTTGAGAGTACGCATAGGAGTGCCTTGAACTCAGCGAGGGATTAAGGCGGGACCTTGTTAGGATGAGTTTGGCAAACTCTGTGCTAGAGGGGCGACTAAATCCCACTGTAAGACATTCCCTTTGTTCATTCCAATCATAGGAGCTAAAAGCATAACCCTTCTTTATTAATCGATTTCTTTGCACCAGGTCTCCACACTGCGTCCACCACAACCAATGCCACCCCAAAGGAATCCTCATGCTGGTCGTGGTAGAAAGAGAAGAACCATGAGAGATCATTAGCTTAGCTTAACCTCTTGCTTTGTGAATGAATGAAACATCATTCTTTATGCTTTGTAACCTCTCTTTGAACATTTGCTTTGGTATTTTGTATGAAACTTTTGGAATTCCATTGTGGTGATTTACTTATGTTTTTGTGCAAAAATAAGCTCAAAATAAGCTTCCCAGGGTCACATAACCATATAGGGGTCAAATGGGGTCAAAAATAGGCAAAACTGGGCAAAATAGGAAAACGGCCTCGGGTGACCACCTGGGGCTGGGCGGCTAGCCGCCCAAGCCCAGGTGGCTAGCCGCCTAGGCTTGGGTGGTCACCCGAGCCCGAAGCGGAAATCCCACTTTGAATAGGAAACTTCCTATTCTGACAGGTTTTCTCCTTCTAGAACACGGATTTGTGACCTTTTCCCTATAAAAACACATCCAAGAGGTTCCTAAACCTACTTGTATTCATTCATTAGAAATTATGGAGGCTCTAGACAAATTTTTAGGAGGGTTTTTGAGAGTTATGAGTGCTGAAGCAAAATCTGAGTTCAAGTGCTTTGGCTTGAATCCATTGCTTTCTTTGAGGCATGTAAAGCTTGAAACGAACCTCTTGTCTGTTGCTACGTATTTTTGGGATCCCCAAATTCATGTGTTCCACTTCAACTATGAAGAATTGTGCCCAACCATGGAAGAATTCTGTGCGTTGTATGGAGTTTCACCAGTAGGTCCTTTTATTCTCCCTACTCCTCGCCCAAGCTTTCTTACTTCTTTCTCCAACTTACTTGGGATTCACCAATAATATGCCTCCACGTTTGTAAAGGACCATATGGTAGACTTGATGAAATTGACAACCTCTTTTTCGGCCTATGATAGTAAAGGTATTTTGAAATTTACCTTTCCTATTAAGCATACACTTGCCTTTTGCCTTATTGGTCGTTTCCTTATTTCAACTGGTATTCCACATGTTCCCGTACAAATCTGTGAATTAATTCCTCTCCTTGCCAAGGGCCATAACTTAATTCCCATGGTACTAGCTGAAACCCTGAATGGTTTGGATAAAACTCATGAGGACCCAAAGGTTCCCTTAGGAGGTAGCCCCATTCTACTGTAGATGTGGTTGCTTGAAAGACTGAATTTCTTGTCACCCACTGTCATTACACCATACAAGCCCCAGCATTACTGTCTTCGCCGAATTGAATTTCCTGGAGAATTTTCATTGAGGGATTGGCTAGGTTACTTCCAAACTCTTTCATGGAGGAATATCAAGTGGTTTGTCTTCATATGGGGCTGCGGTGAACAGGTGCTTCTGCGAACTTCTGGATGTGCCATAGTGAGACTCATAGGACTGAGGTCCACTTCTTTTTATTGGCCTTTAAGGGTTCTTCGTCAGATGGGTGCCATGCAAACCATACCCACTTCCTTGAAAGGTGACTATCTTGTGGTGCCTGCGGGTCTTTCTGTAGTGACTTGGGCGAAGGATCGATGGCCTAGCAAGCCGACACTAACTCAAGTTACGAATACTAATGGTCCATATATGATGGGCCCCGAGTATAAGGAATGGTTGAAAAGCAATTTGGGTGAGAGAGAGACTACTCGAAGAGAAAGGATTTTTGGACTTATCAAGAATAACGAACTTGGACCTTGTAGAGAAGATATTATGGAAGCAGTGACAACAGCTTACGAACACAACTTGAGGAAGAAAAGAAGACACGAAAGAGAGAAGAAGAAAGCTGAAAAGCGAGCTGCAAAGAAGCCCAAAAAGAATTGAAGACTCAATAGAATAGGATATTTATGGCACTTTTATAGTTCTTTTCCTTAATACCAATAAATTGCTATGTCAATCAATTTTAGTTTCGAATAAATTGCCAATAATAAATCAAATTTGGGATTTTGTTGTTTGATTTAGACCGCACCCAAGGTAACTTTATGGGTTGCTTACGTATCTCCATGATTTTTTTCTTTTTTGCTTTTTTTGTTTTTGTTTTCTCTTTTTTTTTGTTTTTGTTTTGTTTTGTTTTTTTTTTTTTTTTTGAATGGAGAATCAGGTCTTACGTAGTTCTCATGCCTTAACTTTTGCCTAGGCTGCCCTTACGGGTTTTCAACCTAGCAGGCTTTAAACATGATATTTCTTTAATTGATCCAAATTAGTTGGATGAGCGAACTCAATTCCATCTAAATCCATGAGGCCAATAGCCCCTGTTGGCAATATCTCTTTGATAATGTATGGTCCACCCCAACTTGGCTTGAATTTCCCTTGCGGATCGAACACTGGAGCTCTGATTTCCTTAAGCACTACATCCCCTTTCTTTAGACCTCGATCTTTGACATGCTTGTTGAATGCTCTAGCGACTCTCCACTAATACCCTTGCACATGATACAGTGCCCTTAACCGCCTTTCATTGAGTAAAACTAACTCGTCATAACGGCTTTTAACCCAATCCACTTCTTTTATCTAGCTCTCCACGGCAACCCTTAGTGAAGGAACCTCCAATTCAACTGGCAACATGGCCTCCATTCCATAAACTAGAGAGTAAGGGGTAGCCCCTGTTGATGACCTTATTGATGTTCTGTAACCCCATAGAGCCAACGGTAACTTCTCATGCCAATCTATATGCGAGTCTGCGGTCTTTTGTAGTATCTTCTTGATATTCTTGTTAGCCGCTTCCACTGCTCCATTAGTCTGAGGACGGTATGGTGACGACAGATGATGAACTATGCCGTACTTTTGCAAGAGTTCATGGGTTTCTTTCTGAAAGTGCTGGCCATTGTCTAAGATAACTTCATGCGGTACCCCATATCGATAGATAATGCTATGCTGTATGAACTGTGCTACCTTCTTGGAATTCAAGGTCTTGAAGGATGCTGCTTCCACCCACTTAGTGAAATAATCGATAGCAACCAGGATGTATTCATGCCCATTTGACGCCTTTGGCTTGATCTGTCCGATGATAGCTATCCCCCATACTACGAACGGCCATGGTGATGGCATACTTGTTAAAGGCATAGAAGGCAAATGTTGTCCACTAGCGAACAGTTGGCATTTGTGGCACTTCTTGACATGTGCGTGGTAATCCCTTTCCATGGTAGACTAATAATAGCCTAACCTCATGATTTTCTTAGCCAACATATAGCCATTCATATGCGGAGCCCCTGTCCCTTTATGGATTTCTTTGATCAGATGCTCGGCTTCCTCCTCGGTGACACACAACAGGTGGATCCCATCATATGATCTCCAATATAGCTTTCTTCCGCAAAGTACATAGTGACTTGCCAACCGTCTTAAGGTTTTTCTGTCGATATGAGATGCTCCTTCTGGGTACTCCCTTTCTTCAATGAACTTCTTTATGTCATGGAACCACGGGTGGCCATCATTTACTTCTCCTCCTCGGATTGCACAATAGTACACAGGCTTGTCTCGACATTCTATCACCAACGGCTTCACATTTCCCCCTTCAGGTATCTCCACCATGGACACTAGGGTCGCCAAGGCATCGGCGAATTGGTTCTTGTTTCTTGAAAGGTAGTTGAACTCTATCTCTAAGAATTCCTTGGTTAGAGCTTCCAGATAGGCGTGGTATGGCAACAACTTCTCATCTCGAGTTTTCCATTCCCTTTTTATCTGACAAATGATAAGCGCCGAGTCCCCGAACACTTCCAATTCTTTGATCCCCAATTCAAGTGCCGCTTCCAATGCTAGGATATAGGCTTCATACTCAGCAATGTTGTTGGTAGCTTCAAACCCCAACTTGACCGCCAATGGTGTAAATGCCTCTTTAGGTGAAACTAGCAGGACTCTTATCCCATAACCTTTCTTATTGGCTGTCCCATCGAAGTATACTCTCCAAGTCTTTCTACCAATCTCTAACACATCCTCGTCTGGGTATTGATCATTGAATGGAGCAGATGATGACACCGGACAGCTAGCTAGGTAGTCTGCGATGACGCTCCCCTTGATAGACTTCTTATTTACATACTTGATGTCAAATTCATTGAGGAGAATTGACCATCGAGTAGTTCTGAATGACAATACCGGACTTTCTACCAGGTACTTCAATGGGTCCATGCGACTTATCAAGAACACTTCGAAAGACATCATGTAGTGCCGGAGTTTCTACGTCGCCCATACTAGTGCCACACAAGCCTTTTCAATGGCATTGTACTTCACTTCATAGTCTGTCATTTTCTTGCTTAGGTAGTAGATGGCATTCTCCCTTGTAGACCCTTCGAGATATTGAGCTAATATAGTTCCCGTCGCGGTTTCGGTGATCGTTAAGTTTAACAAAAGTGGTGCACCTTGCCGTAGGGGAACTAAGATTGGAGGATTGCACAAGTATCTCTTAATGGTCTCAAAGGCCTCTTGGCATTCTTCGTTCCACACTTTTGGCACACCTTTCTTAAGTAATTTGAAGATTGGTTCGCAAACCATGGTCAAGTTGGCAATGAATCAACTTATGTATTGAACTCTACCCAGAAAACCCCGGATCTGCTTCTCAGTGCTAGGCGACTCCATCTCCACAATAGCTTTTATCTTCCCTGGGTCCACTTCGATGCCCCTCTGAGTGATCATGAACCCCAATAGCTTGCCTGCAGTGACACCAAAAGTGCACTTCTGTGGGTTTAAACGGAGGTTGTACTTCTTTGCTCGCTCTAGGAACTTCTCTAACACCTTGAAATGCCCTTCCCTATCCACGGACTTTACGATCATATCATCGACGTAAACCTCGACTTCTTTATGTATCATATCATGTAATAGGGTCGTAGCTGCTCTTTGGTAAGTAGCTCCGGCATTTCTTAAGCCAAAAGGCATTACTTTGTAACAGTACGTCTCCCATTGCGTGATACAAGCTGTTTTCTCCATGTCTTGAGGTGCCATTTTTATCTGGTTATATCTGGAGAATCCGTCAATGAAGGAGAGAAGTGCATGTCCCACTATGCTATCTACTAACACGTCGATATGGGGTAAAGGGAAGTCATCCTTAGGGCTCGCGGCGTTGAGATCTCGGAAGTCGACACACATCCTCACTTTCCCATCTTTTTTAGGCACAGGCACTATATTCGACAACCACTCGGGGTACTCCACAACTTGGAGGAAACCTGCGTCTAGTTGTTTAGTTACCTCTTCTTTTACTTTTAGAGCTCATTCTGGTTTTAATCTTCTGAGTTTTTGCTTTACCGGCTTCTTTAGGGAATTAGTGGGGATATAGTGTTGCACAATATTGGGGTCAATGCTAGGCATGTCTTCATAAGACCATGCAAAAGCCATAATGTTGGCTTTTAAGAGAGAGATCATCTTTTCTTTTTCTATGGGGGAGAGGGTTTTTCCAATTTTAACTATCCTTGGCAATTCATTCGTCCCTAAGTTGATTGATTCCAATTCATCCATATTAGGTTCGGTGATGCCCCTTTTCCTTTGATCAACGAGCTCCGTGGGGATATCGTTCCTAGGATCTATATCCATGCCATAAATATCCATAGAGGAGAGAAAAGAGACACTGCATATATAGAGAAAGAAAGCACACTTTATTGACTAGGAATGACACACAAAAGAAGAAAGAAAACAAACAAATCTGTATCAACACTATGACTCCACAAGGTGAGTTAAGTAGATACATCTTATTGAATTAGGGAAATATTACTAAACTAATACACCTATAAGCTGCTATCAGGTAGGCCAAGGTCTTCTTCTTCATGGAGCTCCGCAATGACACCACATTCAAGGTACCAATTCAGGAGTGGCATGGTAGCATGGCTAATGGACGAACCCTGGAGTTCTTCAATGGCCGAGTCTTCCACGATGAGGATCATGTCTTGAAAAATTTCAGTCATAGCCCTTGCATCAAGGTTCTCTGCCCAGTCCTCCTCTTTCTTTTCCCAGAACTCATCATTAATGGTTTCATCATCCACCATTTCAGCTGTGATTGGATACCACTCGGTGAAGAAGATTTCAAATCCCAGAATTCTGGTCTTGGTGGCTCGATCAAAGGTGGGTTCTGGAAACCCGCAATATAGAAAATCATCCCCTTCTTTGACGAAGTAACCATTCAGAGTAGGTCGATATGGCGAGATCCTCAGGTCTGGCACCCTTCCCTCGGCTTTGGCTCTTACTTTCTCTTTATTCCTCTTCAGCATTTCCGCATGATCATTTCTGGAGGGCTTATATCCTAGCCCAAAGGTGTATGAGGTGACACGGCTCTGAATAGACTTAGTGATCCCTTGTTGGCGACGCCCTAGCCCCATGCTTGGAAAGAAACTCATTTTTCTCATGATTTCACCGATGTACAAATTGCCGTGGGGGCAAAAGTCCAAGGGTATTAACTCACCCTTCTCAAATTCTTTCTCAATGCATTGGACATAGTCAAACCCAGATAGTGGTACTGCTGCTGATTCTGGTTGTATCTCACATATAGGCACGCCTGCGAGTTTCAATTCATAGTCTCCTGGAAGTGTTACAATGGCTCCTTCATAAGGAAATTTCACCTTTTGATGCAATGAAGATGGCACAGCCCCAGCAGGATGGATCCAAGGTCGGCCCAATAGCAAGTTGAAACATGATGGCACATCCAACACTTGGAATTCCACCCTAAATTCAATGGGTCCCATGATAAGAGGCAAGGTAACCACCCCTATTACTTCTCAACGGGTGTTGTCATAAGCTCTTACGGTCTGCCCAGATGGCGTGAAATCGGTGGGTCCCAAACCCAATATAGTGGTAGTTCAGAGAGGACATACATTCAGTGCGGACCCATTGTCGATAAGGATGGTAGGAACCCTCTTCCCCGTAGTGTCAACGGTCACATAGAGAGCTTGAGAATGGCTTGGCCCGCTTTTGGGTAGGTCCACATCGGTGAACACAATGGTTGAGTTCTTGGGAGTTGGATTCACCAAATGTACCAATCCCTCGGGGGATGTGTCAACGAGCACTTGTATCTAATTCAACAGTTTCAACACGGTCTGTTTGTGCTTGTGCGAGGCCATGAGTAAGCCCCAAATAGTGATGTTGGCATTGGTCTTTTTCAGCTACTTAAGCACCTCATCCTCTTCTTCCTGCAAGCTAGGACGCCTCTGCCCTTCCAAATCTTCCAACGGATTCTCAGATTCTAGGTGGGGAGGCTTGAAATGGCGACCCCTTCTGGTTATATGGTCTAACTCATCATCACTAGCCTATATGTCATAGACTTCCTCGGAGTCATTCATTAAGTCATCCCATTCTATCATGTCAATGCTCTCCATCTCTGTCGGCAAGTCATCCCAACCTGTAGGGACTATCGGCTCATCTGATATTGGACTTGGGCTTGAGTACAGCACATAGTAATCAAATTTCCCCGACGATTCACCTAATAGGCCAACCTGAGGATCTCCTACTTCATATCTTTCTTTCAGCTCTTGTTGGATAGATTTCTTTGGCAACAACAAAACTTTTTGGTCAATGAGGTCTTGAATAATCTTCTTTAATATAGAACAAGCCTCAGTGTCATGGCCGGGTGCACGATGGTATTGGTAATATTGGTGAGGGGTTGATGGCATTAGCTTTGGCGGAAGTGGCATGATAAGGCTGTTATTGTGGCAAATGATGAAGAGATGGGTTAAGGTCATGGGGAGTGGAGTGTATTGTCTTATGGGCCGGCGAGGGTGAGAGGATTCAACCCCAATGGCATTTATGGTGTTAGGTGGGGGTGTGTTGTTGTGAGATGGGAGCGGATTACGGGTGACATTCGGACGGGTTGGTGATGAGATGACTTGCTTGTCAATGAGGTCTTGGACTTGGTGGCGAAGGCGAATACAACGGTTGGTGGCATGGCCTTTGGATTGGTGGTACTTGCAGTACTCATTCTCGTTGTAATTCTTGGGTAGGGGATTTGGTGGGGGTCTTGGGTCGAGTGGTTTCAATAGGTCACGACTTACAAGCTTTTCAAGGACTATTTCAAGTGGCATAAATAGGTCGGTGAATTGGCGAGGTGGGTTGACATCATTGAGAGAGAAGGGTTGAATGGGTTGAGTTATAGTGTTGACCTCGGCATTGTTCTTCCCAGTAAAGTTTGTCTTGCGACTCCTCACTTCCTCAGTTTTGATTGTTCCATCATTGATAGCATCTTCAACCTGCGTGCCAGCCCCAATGAGAGCTTTGAAATTCGGGAAATAGTGGGCAAATAGGTGCTTGTGGTACACGGGCAGCAAGTTCTTAACCACCAGCTGAATTTGGTCTTCCTCATTTGGCCTATCCGTCATTCTCGACGCCTTTTGTCTCCACCTTGTAATGTAAGCGGAGAAGGTTTCATGAGCCCCTTGCTTGGTAGTTTCCAGGTCCCTTCGAGTAACATCCACCTCTGTGTTGTACTTGTAGTGCTCCGAGAACTCATTGCATATGTCTTCCCAAGTCCGAGTTCTATTCTCATCCAAGGACAAGAACCATTTCAAAGCGGAAGTGGCCAAGGTTTCATGGAACATTTGAGCTAAAAGCTCATCGGTGGCCCCTCAAGGGTGCATAGCTCGCACATACATCTTCAAATGAGTCTTAGGGCAACCCGTCCCATCGAACTTTTCTAACTCCGGCATCTTGAATTGCAATGGAATACGAGCCGTTGGAAACAGAGATAAAGTCCGCACATCGACCATGTCATCGGCTCTACGAATCCCTTTTATAGTTCTCTCCAATGCTTCTACCTTGCTAGCTAACATGGAATCACTGTTAGAACCTTTCCCTTTGGTTTCCCCTTCTAGGTTGGTGACCACAGGTTTCGAGCTACTTTCCCCCCTTGTCTTGGTGTTCTCATTGGATTGAGGTCCCTCTTTGGTGCCAGCCCCATGAGGTATACCCAAGGAATGGGCTTTACAGCCATTTTGTTCAAGATCCGCCATCTTCTGTTGGTTCTCTTGAGCTATTTTTAATGCGGTATCGGATGTCTCGGCGGTATGATCAAGCTTGGTCATGATGGCTTTCAGGCAAGCCTCAAGGTCAAAGTGCCCCTCACTAGTTCTTTCGTCGGCTATATCTGTCTGATGGGTAGACTTAACACTTACTAGACGCCCTTGCGGATTGCGGATCCAAGCCAGTACGTCTATGGATAAAAAAGTTTTAACCTTTAGCCTAAGGACTTGTCCTAAACTTCCATATTTTCCTTAATGAACTCGGTCTCTACACTATATTCAATTAATTCATTCCTTTTATCTAATTACCTTTACAAGGGTCATAGATTGAGGGTATGTTTAAAAGAATAGGGTATAGAGGCTCACACACACACCTGCTCTTTGTCCAGGCTCGTCTCCTCTGTCTCACTCTGACACACAACACACACACACCTGCTCTTTCTCCAGGCTCGTCTCTTCTTTCCCACTCTCACACACAAGCCCTAAATCATCTCTTCTCTCTCTCTCTCTCCGATTATTATCTCTATATATCTCTCTCTCTCAATCTCACACCGAAGCCCTACATTTACAGCCCATTCATTTGATTGCTGCCGCTGCTACACTTTCGAGAGAAGGGCACGCTCTGTCCAGCGGACTATCCCAACGCTAGGAAGCTGCGATTCAGACACCCCATTTAAGTAATTTTGTTTTTTTGGAAGTGGGTTTTTGTTTTGAGGGTTGCTGGTTCAAAATCGCATATAAAATTTGGGGTTTTTGGAGCTGAAAATCGGAAGAACATAGGCACTTGCTTAATCGCCAGGTAATCTCACCAGCTTAATCGCCATGTTTCTTGTGTATCTACAATAAACAGGCCCACTCTCTTTTATTATAGTGTTAGATATAAGTATTATTAACTATGGATAGGTATATGATTATGGAAAAAAATCCTCTGATGGCAAAAAAACTTTGGGATGCAGATGAGCAAGGGAAGAAATCGGAGAAAGAAGGGGGGGGTTTGCATCACCGTGTTATTTTGTGGCCAAAAAAAAAAAAACACCAAAGCTACTTAGCTTCCTCTATTAGAATTAGAAGAACATAGGCACTTGCTCATCTAGGGGGTATTGATAACTTGGAAGCGAAAAAACGTTGGGAAATTGGGAAGAGGCAGGAAAGATAGGGGTGGGAAACATAGGCGCGTGCTCATCTATACGTTGTGAACCTTTTCTTCTCACATTCTTTCCAAAAAAGTTAGTTGAATATTCGCAGAAAAAATATGTAGGAAAATTTAAATTGTACGTTGAAAAAGTATGTGGCAAATGATTACTGAGTTTTGCTGGACAGGACATATATATGCAATGCAGCTCCACCATCATAGCATTGTTCTAAATTGCAGCCCTTCATGAATATTGATCTTGACATAAGTCAAAGACAGTCATCTCAAGTGATCTTGATTGATGCCTTTAGCTCATTGCCTCATTCATTCAAAGTTCATCTCTAAAATATAAC
This sequence comes from Liquidambar formosana, assembly GCA_039720395.1. Classification (NCBI taxonomy): domain Eukaryota; kingdom Viridiplantae; phylum Streptophyta; class Magnoliopsida; order Saxifragales; family Altingiaceae; genus Liquidambar; species Liquidambar formosana. Next base: position 15,526,434 of record CM077828.1, on the reverse strand, counting down.
ATCCAAAGACTTGAAATCATCTACTTTTTATTAATGTTTCCTAACACTTTCTAAATAAATTTTTTTGTGAACTGCTAGCTGACCTTATTGTTTATTCTTCCTCGCTTGATTAATCACTTTGTAGAGCCTATTATATTCTGAACATATGATATAAGATTTTCTAAACCTGAAGTTATACATAAACAGTTTTCTTTTCAATCTTCAGTAGAGGTCATATCCATGTGGCTCTTAACGTGATAAGTTACGGCTTCTTCCAGCAAAAGGATGATCAGAGAGTGAAATTTGATTGGTAATGTCCATATACCTTCTTCACCTTATTCTTGATATGTTTTATCAAAATGTTAAACTTATGTTTCGATGTTAACCTGCATATATCTATAGGATTGCTTCATGACAAAAGAAGTAGTGATAACCATAGCAATAAGATGCTAAAATCACCTCAAAAAAAGAAGGTTGAGAGGGAGGAGAGCCAAATTTAAAAACTGAGAGGGTTGAGAATCAGTTATTTACTTCTTTTTTTATTAATTTTTTTCCTTCTATTACGTAACTGATAAATAACAGCAAAAATAAGAAATTAGTAAATAGGGACCAAACAACTTACCCAAAACTATTTTAGCTAATGAATTAACCTCAACTTCATTAGATAATGATTATAAAAGTTACAAAAAGAGGAAAATAAACTTGGAGTTTTGGACTTAACATTTAAGGCATAAAAGTATAAATAATCAACGCCAAGAAAAAGTTGTACTTTAGCAAAACAACAACAATGCCAAGCATGAGATCAATTTAGCAACAAAATCATTGTTATTAATGCATATAAAAAAATATTGATAAATACCTATAGTCTAAAGATATTTGAAGTTGCTTGATATAGTAGAACATGGAGAAATGAACTCTGACCAAGATCGTTGATAATGCAAATGAACTCCTGCCAAATGTAGCATAACATGGACAAAATTATAAAAAATGAAAATGTACTTAAAATTTTTATAAATACAGGAAGTTTAATGGGGTTTGTTGTGATTGGCACACAAGTTTGCACCTCTTCTCACTCTGGCCTTTTCTCTTTGAAAATTTCTTTCATTTCATTTCTCTTTTAGGCAGAGGGGCTTCTGGTTGGTGATGTATGGTGACTACATAGTCCTTTAAGCTTCCTTTTTCTTTTTTTTTTTTCTTTTATTCACTAAGGTTGTTTAGAAGTTCATATTTATCTGGTGGCCTTTATACTTGCCTGCTTTTGATGGCTGGTCATCTTAAAGCTAGGATCTAGACTTTACCCAATGGGTGCATTATTGCCTATCTTTCCCTGAGTTGATGGATCATCTTTTGATCCAATGCCTTTTTGTTCATCCATTTGCTTCTATCGTCTGGTTATGGCTTGGCTACTCCTTGTACAGTTAACGAGGTTCTGCTTTCTTAGCATCAAAATCTTGGGGCAAGAGATGGATGAAGTTTTGGTTTATGACCCTAGGTTCTGTATTATGGTCTAGTTGGATAGAAAACCTTGGACTCTTATAGATTCAAGAATGTGAGGAAGTTGCGGTCGCTGAAAGGGGTATATCTCTCATTGTTTCTTGGTCTTCTATGATTAAGGATTTTGCGTGTCTTATATTATATTTTACCCATGATTGGACCCTAGCCCAATATATGGCTGACTCATTGTGTACATCACTACATCTTGTGCCTCGTTTGTTAATGGTAAAACTATTTTATCTGGAAAAAAAGGTTCTTTCTTATGTAGCATCTTAATTTTTATTTTCCGAGACTTTTTATTGGCCCCCATCCTGACTAGCAAAGTGTTAATGGGATCTTCCTGAGATCCAGCAAGGGGGAAAGCACATATTTTCTATTTCCTCCTCCTTTTGCTTCTTCATTTTCATGTCTTCAATATTATTTTGGTCTGTATTTTTTTGAAACTGCAGATACATTTAATGAAAATGAAAATGAAAATGATTTTCTTTGAATAACCGAATTGAATAGTAGGCTGGTTGGTAAGGGTGTGGGTGTCATACCCAATGCCTCAGTTTGAATCTTATCCCATAGGGTTATCCAATCCTATTAAGTATTAACCTATTAAATTTAGAATGATTGTAGATTATATTTCTTATCGGTTTCAGAAAGGAAGAAAAAAAATAAAAAGGATGAGGCATAGATAGTAACATGCTGAGCGATACTTGCTTTGTTTCACTATAGATTTAAGCAGCACATTTTCTTTCTAATGGAATGCATTCATTGTAAATATTTGAATCTTAAAGGGGCTCAAGTTGTCTTCAAAAACCTGTTTTTAATCCTTCAAACGTGATAAGTTCAAATCATGACCTCTTCCAAAATGCCGTCCAAACCGAATAAAAGCTTGTGAAAGCTATGTTTTGATTTAAAACTGAACAAAAGAGATTATGGCCACTAACTAATCATCAATCAATTCCATTTTAGAACTCTATATAGCATTGCTCCCTAGAGAGTTTGCTTTTGTTGCCAAAATTCAAAAGTAGTCGTCTTTTTGCCACTCCGATCAACGGCACATTGATTAATTAGCCTACCAACCAACCACTTGTACATGTAATTCTATGAAGATGCATGATTTGATTGATCTTCATTTTCCACAATGGCGTTTTGTTTGTCCTAAGCCAGAAAATTTTGATGCTTTGGCAGGCAAAGGAACCATTTCCTAAAGTGAATTCACGGGTTGTCTACCTCTTAAGCAACCAAGCTTTTACTGGATTACAAACATTCGCCCAAGATTACCGCAATTATAAAGTGTGAAGTTCTCTGTAAAGTAATAGGGTTAAGGGTAAAAAAACATTCGATTAGGCACAAAATCAACTGCTTTTGCTTGAGCATATAATCAACTGCTTTTGCTTGAGCATATGACAGTCGATTCTCCCAATCAATAGACCATATTCTCCTAGTAATTGACTCTATTATTCTTCTTGTTATTGAGGTTTACACAATATTTCATTCACATCTTTTGATTTTTGAGACAGTTATTGGTGGTATGCCCTTAAAACTTCTTGATGTGGAAACCACTTATATGTGTGCAGCTCCCAACCTTACATGACTCCCCTTTTTTATATCGGCGTCAAGTTTTGAACTCCTACACTAGGCTACAAGACCCATGACCATTTGCCAACGTTTGATAACCATAGATAATAGATTTTATCTCTACATTCTATGTTTTTTATCAACAAGGTCATAGTTGATCGCATGTCCTTGTATTACCAAAAATAGTGTAAGCAAAAGGAAAATGACAAAGAAAAATATTTAATAATATTCAACAAATTAGTGGTCTTAAATTGCAATTACTCTCAAATCTATAAGGTTTTTAAAATTTTAAATTTTTTATATTAATTTGTGAATCAAATTAGGGAGACTTATTTCTACACTTTTTTTTTTTTTTTTGCTAATCCACACATTTTCATGGGTTTTTCCTATTCCACACTCCTCTATGGGTAAAACTTAAATATGGGCAATTGATTTCAGAGGCCAGGTGTGGATTAGGTAAAATTTAAATATCATGCATCTTGCATCATTGACCAACCATGAACCATCATAGTGCATGAGACTTTTTGGGGGAGTGTGAATAGCACTATATATATCTATCTATATATATATGATCAAATTCCTTGTGTGATGCATGCAACCATGAACCATCATAGTGCATGAGACTTTTTGGGGGAGTGTGAATAGCACTATATATATATATATATATATATAAAATATATGCCTTCCCTCTAAATCCCTCTCCTCTCCTTAACTATGGGCCCACCAACGTCTATGACCCTCCTTTTTAGCTGATGTCTTTCATATTAAAATTTAAAAAACCACCTTTACCTAATTTGAAATCAAAAAAATAAAACTAAAAAAATAGGAGAATAGACCATTGATTGATTGATTGAAGAGGTGGAGATGAAAAGAGGAATAGGACGGGGATGGGGATGGGGATGGGGATGGGAGTATCAGATTTCAAACCTCCCTCTTCCCTTTTCTCTCCCACATTTCATTCTCCTCTCACCTTCAAAATTTTTTTTCCCTCTTCCGTTTTTGATTTCGTTTAGCAAGTTCTTATTCGGTGTTTAATTTTAGCCAATTTCTTTAATTATTTTAGTTTACTTATTTTCACTCTCTTTTGTATAACAAGGTTTTCCTATTTTCAGCCCCTTCAAGTTGTTGTGTTGTAGAGCTTTCTGATATAGTAATTTGGATATTATTATTATTAGTATTATTATTTTTATTATTATTATGTTGGGTAGCTTGATTTGTTGCAAATGCCACGAAACATGGTGTAGGTTGAAGTGGGTATATATATATGTTTCCTATTTTTTTTTTAGGTGCTATCAAGAAGTTGGGTATAGGTAATAACCCTTAATTATCTAAGGCAAGCAATAAGAAGATGGACACAGACTATTTTATAAGAAGGGATGCAGAGAGTTGAACCATACATAAAGACACGTTATCCTAAATTCTAAATCACTAAACTAGTATATATATAATATGCATCGCGCGGGTTTCTACTAGTATATATATATAAATAAGAAGAAAACAGTTTATGTGAAAATTTAGTTCGCTGTGAAGTTTTGAAAGTAAAATCTTACTTAATCTCTTCTCGTTTCAATTTCAAAGATGTTATATTCAATCAAAAGATATCAAACCATTAAATAATAATAATATTTATGAATCATAAAATTATTGAGTACCCTGATTTTAAACAAGACAATTTATAAGTTATCACCCAAAAACGTAACACAAAATTAATATGCATTTATATTTAATAGATTCAAAAAATAAAAACCTATGCACAACTGGTATTCTATAATTAGTTCCAACACACTGTCTTAATGAAATAGTGTATTCAACAAATCACTATAAGAACAATACCCTGATTTTATGCTGTTGTGTTCAATGTTAGGATGCCGATAGATAAGAGTTGGATGTCCATTGCGGACAGGGGTAAACCAGAATGGCAACATGGGATGAAAGCATTTCTCGATATGGCGTTTGTAAATGTGGCATCGAGGAGCAATACAATTCGGTGTCCGTGTCGTCGGTGTGTTAATGTGATTCATAAAACACATGATCAAGTAAAAATGGATCTATTCAAGCATGGATTCGATCCGGATTACAAGATATGGACTTTTCATGGGGAGGATAGGGTCACTGAGTCATCTAATGATAATGTTGAGGGCGTAGACAATGAAACAAAAGAAGAAAGATGTGATGATGCTCGTGCATATGAGATGATAAATAACATGATTAGAGGAGAGAACTTGGGTAGTACCACAATTGATGGAGATGACGATTTACATAGGACTGACCGAGAGGAACCAAATGAGAATGCTAGCAAATTTTTTCGATTGTTACGAGATGCTGAACAAAAGTTGTATCCTGGTTGTAAGAAGTTAACTAAGTTGTCATTTGTTGTTAGGTTGTTTCAACTTAAATGTTTATATGGGTGGAGTAACAAATCAGTTGATGGATTGCTTGAATTGTTTAGATTAGCACTTCCTGATAATCATGTGGTCCCTATTTCATTGTATGAGGCCAAAAAAATGATATGGGATTTAGGACTTGATTATGAAAAGATTGATGCATGTGTTAATGATTGCGTGTTGTATCGAAATGAGCATGCCACTTTGGAAAAATGTCCAATATGTAAGGAGCCTAGATGGATGACAAGTCATGAAAATGCAGATAATGAGAGTGATGAAACTACTATTGGGAAAAAGAAGAAGAAAAAAATTTCTAGGAAGATCCTACGTTATTTTCCATTGGCGCCTCGACTACAAAGGTTGTACATGACAAAAAATATAGCTTCTGACATGAGATGGCATAGGGAGGGCCGTGTAAATGATGGGGTGATGAGGCATCCAGCTGATTCTCCAGCATGGAAACGATTAGATGAGGTCCACTCTTGGTTTGCATTAGATTCTCGTAATGTTAGACTTGGCTTTGCAACTGATGGGTTCAATCCATTTGGGCTTATGAGTGTTTCATACAGTACATTGCCTGTTATATTAATTCCATATAACTTACCGCCTTGGCTGTGTTTGAAATAGCCTTTTTGGATAATGTCCATGATTATACCTGGTCCTAAGTCCCCTAGAAATGACATTGACGTGTATCTACAGCCATTGATAGAAGAATTGAAATAGTTATGGGAACATGGCGTTGAGACATATGATGCCTCATTGGAACAAAATTTTTGTTTGCATGCTGCAATTTAATGGACAATTAATGATTTCCTAGCATATGCAGTATTATCTGGATGCAGCACAAAAGGAAAACTCGCATGTCCAAGTTGCCATAAGGATACATCGTCTTATAGACTCAAGTATGGACAAAAGGAGTGTTATTTGTGTCATTGTCGATTTTTAAAATCGGATCATAAATGGCGGAAGAATAAAAGTTCATTTGATAATACTGTGGAAACAAGAAAGGCATCGAAACCATTATCAGGAGATGAGGTGATCGAGCAATATGAAACTTTTGAGCAAGTGACCTTTGGTAAAATGACAAGGAAGAGAAAACGTGATCATGAGCTTAAATGGCATAATTGGCGAAAGAAGAGTATTTTTTTCGAATTACCATATTGGAGGACATTGTTAATTCGACATAATTTAGATGTGATGCACATAGTTAAAAATATTTGTGATAGTGTATTGGGAACAATTCTTGCTATAGAAGGGAAGACAAAAGATGGCTTAAAATCTCGTCTTGATCTCCAAGCAATGGGGATAAGAAAAGATTTACATCCAATTCATAGGGGTAGCAAGTACACTATACCTCCTGCTTGTTATACATTAAACAGTGATGAAAAGCAGAACTTGTGCCAGTTTTTAAAAGATGTGAAGATGCCTAATGCTTATGCATCAAATATAGGGCGATGTGTGCAGGTGAAGGAGTGCAAGTTGATTGGGTTGAAATCTCATGATTGTCATGTAATATTTCTACGTTTACTTCCACTTGTGATACGTAGATTGTTACCAAAGAATGTTTGTGAACCACTAATTGCTTTAAGCGGATTTTTTGTGGAGTTGTGTTCAAAGGAATTGCAGGTTGAAGAATTGGAAAGATTAGATCAGCAAATTCCATAAATCCTCTGTAAATTGGAACAATTATTTCCACCTTCATTCTTTGATGTTATGATGCACTTACCGATTCACCTCGCAGATGAAGCTAAGGTGGCTGGTCCAGTGAACTATAGGTGGATGTATCCAGTTGAGAGATCTTTGCGCACGTATAAGGGGTATGTGCGTAACAAAGCTCGTCCAGAAGGGTCAATTGCTGAAGCATATATTTCAGAAGAATGCATGACATTTTGCTCTTGGTACTTAGATGACATGGAAACAAAATTGAATCGAGCAGAAAGGAATGTTGATTCTTCTCGAAATGAAATGTTACCTGGTTTGAGCGTATTTGCACCGGTTAACCGTACCAAGCGCAACTATACTTTTCAAAGTCTCAATAAGTCAGAGCTCCATATGGCACATCATTACATTCTAACCAACTGTGAGGAAGTCGCTCCATGGGTTGAGTAAGTCTATGCATTTATTTATTACATATTAGAATTTGATTATTTGTATGTTATTGTTACATCCTTGGAACCAATTTTAATGTAATTTTGTATATAGCGAACATATTAAAGAGCTTACAGAAACAAACCCTCGAAATGTAGAGCAAAGACACAAGCAAAAATTTTCGGAATGGTTTAAGTCTCGAGTAAGTAAGTCCATACAGTAAAAGTGTTTCTCGTTGTGTTTCGTTTGAATGCCAAACTAATTGAATGTTTCATATTTTGACTTATCAATTGTAATGTAGGTCACACTTTTTTACAATAGTGGAGATGAACGGGTAAATGATCAGATATTGGGGTTAGCTCGAGGGCCAGATGCTCGTGCATGAGTTTACACCCGCTACATCATCAATGGTTTCTTGTTTCGAACAGAAGAAGGAGAGCAGAGAAGGAAAACCCAAAATAGTGGCGTGGTTGTAAAGGGTGATGAACATACAGGCTATATAGATTGGTTTGGCATCATCAAGAGCATTATTGCTTTAGATTATTTGGGAAGTAATGAAGTTGTTCTGTTTAAATGTGATTGGTTTGAGGTGCCACCACTAGGTAGGAACCAAAGTAGAGGGTATTAAAAAGATGAATATGGGTTTATCAATGTTGATATGACACGCCTTCACTACAAGGATGACCCTTTCATTTTAGGGATTCAAGCCGAACAAGTTTATTATGCAAAGGATGTGAAAAAGCCAAATTAGGCAACTGTGATAAGGGTGAAGCCTAAAAACCTCTTTTCTATGCCAAATATTGAGGAAGAGGTAGAAGATGAGACCAATCTTTTCGCTGATGAGCCTTACCAATTGAATGAGATTCCAATCATCCAATATGATATGGGTGGTACCGAGGAAGGTTCCGAAGACCTGGTTGGATGGTGTAGAGGTGACATTGAGGGATTGAGTATTGATGCACATGATGTTGAGGCTATTGAGTTAGATGAAGACCACATTTCTGAAGATAGTGATACTGATCTTGAAGAGGATGATGATACATATGTTAATGATGGGTCAATGGAGCATTGTCTTGATGAAGATAGTGATGGCGACGAACAACCTATGCTATAATAACTTCTTTTTTCTAATTATTATATTTTTGGAATTTGAATGCGATGTAATGGCTTTATGCAATTAAATTTTTCAGGGGTTTCTTGTTTAGTTATAGTATATGTTCCATTTTCAGAATTGTAATGTTTAGCATGAGGTATTTTGAGATTATTTGGAAGTAATGTAATATAATGCCTTTAATTGTGAAAATATTTTCTTGTTTGGGTAGTTGTTTTCATTCTCATTAATATACTATAAACTTTTAAGTTCAGGTATCAACGTTCTAGATGGCTTATCCATCATCTCAGCGACGTCGTACACCGAGGTTTTCTTCTCAGCCTTCTTCCATACCATCTCAGCAACAAGAAGAACCATCTTCCTCACATCGGCAAGCTTCTCCTTCTATTGAGACATCACTGCCACTGCCTATTGTAGTTCCATCTTTGTCATAATCGCAGCCACCATCACCATCAGCTCAGCCATCATCACAGTTAGCTCAGCCATCATCATCATCACCATCAGCTCAGCAATCATCACCATTATCCCAGCCATCTGGAAATTCATCCATTGAACAACCTGTTTGCCAATTTCCATCTCATGCTCGTCGTCCACGTTCCGATCCATCAGGTTTAATCATTATTTATAGTATATTATTACTCTTAACATTTTTATTAACATCATATCTGCTGTAGCATTTTATTTCCCGCCATTATAGTCATTATGAGCATCCTTTATTTAAATTAAATTTTCCCAATAGTGTATTAATTTTTTAATTTGTTGTTGGATAATGTTTAGATCCTTCAAATAACCCTAAAAAGGGTAGAGGCGCTGCAAAAGGATTGAAGGTTGCTAAGAGAGCTAAGGAGAGTAGTGATAGCAAATTGCCCATTGAGTTTTCAACACGGTTAGGTGGGCCAATCGGTATACATTACCGGGAATTTGTTGATGAAGTGGTAGTTCAAATGAGACGTCATGTGCCTCTTATTGGAGTGAATAAGTGGTCGGAAGTGTCACTTGATATAAGAAATACTATTAAGGATAAAGTTTTGGTATGTAAGTCCATACAATTGAATTTTTCCATCATCTTTTTAAAGTTCTAGATAACTTGAACTCATGCATGTTTGAATTCTATTGATCACCTAGCTGCTTCTGACATGGATGGTTTTGTGTCTTATGTAGTTTTGTAGTAACTTTTTTTATCTTTAATGCATAATTCTCACTTGAGGGAGATGCTGATCAGAGTGCTTAGACACCTCGTTTAAAGAACTTGTTTTGGGTGCCATGTGTCCAATGTAATTGGCACGTTGGTTAGAACATGATCTTTGTTGATTTTATGAATTAGTGAATTTTGGAACATGAAACTAGTGTTAAAGATACTTGTTTTTTTTAACTTTATAAACCACATAACTCTAAATTGTTCAAAGGATTTGTTATATGCAGGAGAGGTGGAGACTAGCAGATGACGACTTTGCTAGATCTAAGATTTTCAAAATCACTCAGGAGAGGTATAGGGGTTGGAGGTCAACATTTTCAGCTACCTATATAGCATATAAAGATAATAGAGAGACTCTCCTTCAAAATATCCCTAAGGAGCTTGACCTAGAAGAATGGGAGGAATTGATATCATATTTTGAAGGTCATGATTTTCAGGTAAAAGATCAACAAGGTTGTCTGAGTACAATATGGGTTTGTTTTTGTGAGGACCGGATTCATTTGCATATCAGTTTTTAAGTACTATTTGATTGCAAGATTAGTCTATGTTTGTTTCTATTATTACATATAAGTTTTGAAATTGTTTGTGAGAATTTTATTTGTATTTGATATTATATATTAAATCACTTTTATGAAAGAGCCACTAAAGTGTGTGCCATGAAACATATCTTGTAGAGAATTAGTTCAAGAAATGCTGCTAATCGGAAAAAACAAGGGAGCAAGCACCATACGGAAAGCAAATCATTCTCCCAAGTTAGCTTCGAAAATGTAAGATTATCAATTTTCCATATATGTTATGCCAATACTTGTATTATAGTTATAACTAACAATATATAATCCATTGTGGTTGTGTTTTGTTTTATATCATAGCGAGACAAAGATACACAGGAGGAGCCCGATGATTGCACATTATGGGAGTTGGCCCATTGTGTAGCTGGCAAATGGAGCGAGCACACATCACAGTGTATCTATGTAAGTATCACATTTATTTATTATTTGTTTCTTCCTTATGTGAATTTAGAAGCTTCTTTGTTGTCTTTTTTAAAGATAGGTGGTCATATTTTTTCATATAGGACGAAGTTAAACAAAAGATTGCAGAGAAGGAAGCCGAAGAAGGTCGATCTTTGTCTAGTGATGAACGTAACAGGATATTCCAATCTGTTGTGGGTAAAAAATCAGGTTATGTTCGTGGACGGGGATACATGGCAAAGGCTCCTACTTCTGTAGAGCGTGTACGTGATGAGTTTAATGGTAAGCTTCAGCATTTAGAGAAACAATTGGAGGTAGAGCGTGCTGAGAGGGATAAAGAATGGGCTGAGAGGGATAAAGAACGAGCTGAGAAGGAGGCAGAACTTGTGAAAGCACTTGAAGAAGAAAGTGCTAAGCGGGCTGTAGAAATAGAGCTTCTCCGACAGACTATGAGACAGGAGTTCATGCAAATGCTAGCCAATCAGAACTAGGTATACCAAAATTTAATTTAATTTACTTTTGTTTCTTGATACTCTTTATAAATATGATAACTTTGATGGCTATAGAATGCATAGCCAATAGGATGAATATGATATATGGGGGTACAAAATCGTTGATTTGATTTATATCTATCTTCTTTGAAACCTCTCTAATTACCAATCCGACCATGACACATCCTAGTGCTTTGAAATTTACCATTATTCTGCTCGAAATGATGAGAAGAATCGATTTTATGTACAATCTGGCCTGTATTCTATGAACAATGGAATAGAGTGTTGCGATTGGTAGTTGGAGGAACTATAAATAACCTGACCTTAAGGAATGTGTCAAGTAAGTTTGTGATTGGTTTCCAATATTTGTTTTCATAATTTTTTTTTTTGGAAACTTTCTGGTAGCTATGTTGTTGGACAGTACCCAAGATTTCTAAGAGCCCATTGGAAGTTCTTGAAACTATTGTGAATAAGTCATTTCTAGAGCAGTATGGATCGATCCACATATGTCATGGATCGATCCACCTAGGCAGAAGCAAAATTTGCATTTCTAGAGCAGTATGGATCGATCCACATATGTCATGGATCGATCCATCTAGGCAGAAGCAAAATTTGCATTTTTAAAATACCATGGATCGATCCCCAGAGGCTACGGATCCATCCACAGAGGCAGAAGCAAAATTGCTATTCTAAAATACCACGGATCGATCCTCCGACTCCACGGATCGATCCTCTATAATTTGACTATGGTTATACTGGTTTTTCTTGTTTTAAATATGCTTGCATCAACTGTTTCTGTGGATGGTTCTATATTTTGTCTTTCGTTTTCTTATATTTGGTAGATTGGTACATTAAAAAATGATATAGTGAAGCTTTTTGATAGTATTGAAAAATATGGTATGTCTTCTTTTTTTTTTGGGGAAAGGACATTCTATGTATTTTGATATTCTTCTTTTATTCTATAACTTGTGGGTTTTTGTGCTCTTTTCTTTGTTATTATAATTTACCTCTTGAGCTACTACTTGAATTTTTTAAGTCACTGAATTAGTTTTTTTTTTTTTTTTCCTACTTGCATATGTATTTTAGAATTGCCATGCATTTAATAGATCACGAAAACATGAATGAGGCCCACTTTTGATAACTATGCCTAGCTAAGACCTTGTAATATATTGATTGATCGTTTCCTTTTTACATAGGCTTGGAAAGTTATGATCATATTTCTAGTACCCTGAACCACATTATTGATAGTAGTAGAAGCTTCTTTCATTGTAGAAAGGATGATGATCATTCAAGATGCTTTCTAGTTCCTAGTCTTATCACTTAAATGCTTTCCATGAACTTCTAACAGTTTTTCTTTGGTTCTTTTTAAATACTAGTACACTTCTAAATCTTGTAAAACCTAACTTATTCACAAAGGAAGAATTTATCCAGCTTATGGGTTTCGAATAGGTTGATTCATTGACCTAACTAGACAATCCGTATGATGTATGATTGGTGAAATATAAAAAATAAAATAAAATAAAATTGGAGATATTGTCATTTTCCCAAGTCCAATATAAAATGGGTCTGGATCTGAATCTTAAATTGATAGCAGTTGCCACATGCAATTCATTGAGGAAATATCATTGTCTGAATATTTGATTCTCTTTTAGTTAGTCTCTCTCTCTCACTTTCTAATTTTCTTTGTTTCTTTGCAATGTCTTACAGGAGTAGATTGTTGCTAATCAGCTGGAATTTCCTGCATTTTGGATGCTTTTTGGATGCTTAGTATCTTTGGAGTAAATGGTTGCTAATTAGCTGGAATTTTTGCATTTTGGATGCTTTTAGTATCTTTGTTGATTTACTTCAAAATTTGTAATGACATTTTAGAAGGTTGAAGCTTGAAGCTTGAAGCTTGAAGCTTTAATTTGTAATGACATTTTGGAAAAGGTTAAAGCTTAAAGCTTGAAGCTTTAATTTGTAATGACATTTCGGAAAAGGTTAAAGTTTGAAGCTTTTAATATAGTGATATGGATACTTTAATATCTTTGTTGATTTATTTTCAATTTGTAATGACATTTTGGATGGTTTCATTAGTTAAATGAATGTTTAAAGTTTGGGTTTGAATCAATTTGGATAAGTTTGGGATTGAGATATCATATTTTGGATGGTTTCATTACCTTTAATAGGGTATAAGTCACCATGAAACGACATATTTCTATTTAAAACTATATATATATATATATATTTAAAAAATATAAGTTATTGCAACGGCAAAGTTGTTGCGATAAATAAAGTTTCTAATTAAAATAATTCTTTCTTGCAACTAGAAAAATTGTAGCAATAAGTTATTGCCACGGAAGCGATGTAGCAATACCTTATCGCAACGCCAAAGTTGTTGCGATAAATAATATTTTTTATTAAAATAATTCTTTTTTGCAATGGAAAAGGTTGTAGCAATAAGTTATTACCACAGGAAGCATTGTTGCAATAACATATTGCAACGCCAAAGTCGTTGCGATAAAGAATATTTTTAATTAAAATAATTCTTTTTTGCAACGGGAAAGGTTGTAGCAATAAGTTATTACCACGGAGAGCATTGTTGCAATAACGTATTGCAACGCTGAAGTCGTTGCAATAAAGAATATTTTTACTTAAAATAATTCTCTTTTGCAACAGAAAGAAGTATAGCAATAAGTTATTGCCACGACAAAAATTGTTGCAATACCTTATTGCAACGCCAAAATCGTTGCGATAAATAATATTTTTAATTAAAATAATTCTTTCTTGCAATGGAAAAGGTTGTAGCAATAAGTTATCGCCACGGGAAAGAATGTTGCAATAACTTATCGCAACGCCGAAGTTGTTGCGATAAATAATATTTTTAATTAAAATAATTCTTTTTTGCAATGGGAAAGTTTGTAGTAATAAGTTATTACCACGACAATAATTGTTGCAATACCTTATTGCAACGGAAAAGTCGTTGCGATAAATAATATTTCTAATTAAAATAATTTTTTCCTGCAACGGGAAAGGTTGTAGTAATAAGTTATTGCCACGGCAAGAATTGTTGCAATCCCTTATTGCAACGCCAAAGTCGTTGCGATAAATAATATTTTTAATCAAAAATATTGTTATTTTTAGGTATATTGCCACAATAATATCGTTGCAATACTTTTTCGCAACGAAACATAAATTGATTGCAACAAATCGTTGTATTAAATAGAGGTGTATTGCAACGAAATTGGTATTGCAATGATATTTGTTGTTGCAATAACCTATTACCATGGAGGTTTTTGCAACAGCTCGCAACGGTAGTGTTGTCGTTGCAATAGGTATTTATTGCAACGACTTTGAGGTTATCGCAACGACTTTTACCGTTGCGATAGATGCTTTTTCCTGTAGTGTTACTTTGGACTGTAATTCTTAAGTTTCCATGTTTTCTTAAAATCCTTTTTGAATAAGAGTTCTATCTCTTTTAGAACTCTACTTTCATTAAAATTCTGTTTTAAATTAGAGTTCTATCTCCTTTAGAATTCTACTTTTCTAAAACTTCTTTTTGGATAAGAGTTCTATCTCTTTTCAAATTCTATCTTTTCTCAAATTCCTTTTTTGGAAATTCTTTTTCTTTTTAAAATTCTTCTTTTCTTTTAATGGAAACTTAGGATTTATAGTTCATTGTAAAGAGAGTAACCCCTTCTCAATCGAACTACGTGGACTTTGATCCTTACATCTATGAATGCAAGGTACGTAGACGCTCATTTGATGTTCAAGTCTGCTCTAGGATACTAAGTATCCTAGGTTTTCTTTTTCTTTTTCTTTTTTTCTTTCTATCCATTTGTCCATCACATATATGCTAGTGGATTAGGATGGACCCATGCTTGCTCATTTATCCATCACATATTTGTTAATGGATAGGATGGATTTGTTTGCTTATTCATTTATCCATCACATATTTGCTAGTGGATAGGATGGACTTGTTTGCTCATTCTCTCTATCTCTTACTTGCTTTCCATATCTCTCATACTTGTTCATGGATGTTTACATGCTTTATGGATGTTTATTGTTTTATGGATGTTCATAGATGAATGTGGATTATTTTTGGATGATTCTTTGCATATGCATGGTGACTAATTAGGAAGTGATTGAAATAGCCCATATAAATTTAGAGACTCATTTTGGGGCGATGTGGGTGCCTATAGGATGTTTCCTAGAACCTTCCCACGTCGTAACTTAGTCTCCGAATCCTCTCTTGTTTTGATAGACCTGCTTTTCCTTGATCGGAGTCATGTGGTTTGTTTTCAAAGGTTTTCTTAAAAAATTGTTTTTATGGTTTTCTTTTTTTCTAAAAATGAGGTGGCGACTCCTTGTTTGTTTGTTTTTGTGAACCTTTTAAAAACCAGATTTTTATTAATTTAAATCTCTACAAGTCTTTTTAAAAGAAGGGTTCTTCCTTCCTCCTCTTCCCGGATCGAAACCTGTGGTTCACAGGTTCCAAACCCTAGGTTCAGCCATGGAGGAAAACCAATTCTGCAGAAAAATTTCCAGATTTTTAAATCATTCAACTTCACCATAATTACCAGCCCATATGTATTTTGTATTATGCATAATCATGGCTCTGATACCATTGTTGGGAATCATACAAGAAGGAAAAATAGAAGTGTGGAATATAAAAATTTTTCCTACGATTCCACAGCCCATAAATCTAACTATGCATAACACAAAATCAAACCCTAACTACAAAGAGGGTTAGAACACTTACAGAATTTTTGTCTTCTCCTTTTTGCTCCAAGCTTTGATTCCGGACAGCGGTGAGTGAGCAGCCCAAGTGTGCTGCCTCCAACGGTATCCACACCTAGCTAGAGCTTCAAGTCCTTTCCTCCTTTTCCTTGTTGTTGCTAGTGTAGGAGAAGAGAGGAGAGAGAGAGAGGGAGGGTGGAATTTTCAGCCAGCCCTTTGGGGAGTTGAACTTCTTGTGATGTCATTACATCACACTACATATATATAGCCCACCAAGGGGGGGCCAGCCATGAAGGAGAACCCACTTAGGGTTTTGTGTAATTACTATTAATTACACAATAACCCCTCTTAATTATATCATATATAACTTTGGCCTTAAAGAACTATTCTTTATGCACTCATACCCTTTCTCTCATAGACTTTAAAGCTCATCCTGCATGATCAGTGTGTGACCCATTAGGTTCACATCATCAAGTAGTAGGAATAGCACGAGATGTGCACAATGGAACTCTTTCTATTTAGGGTCTAATTGGAACTCCTTCCAATTCCCTAATTGATTATAACTCATTTATATCAATTAGGGTTTCTACTAACCATGAGTAACACCTAGCATATAGCTCATGGTGTGGTCTTTAATGAGGTGAATAGTCATTTACAAAGAACCCTTCTGTTATAGTTTATAGGTTACAATTGTATCCTTCCTTCAACACAATGTCTCCAATTGAACTAATAGGACATGGAAGTCTATCAAGTCCTTAGTTTAATTACTTTATACTCATTCATAGATATCAACTCATTGATGAACTCATGAAACTCTTTTCATATTCATCCTACCATGGCCATAGATTTAATGAGTTATATTACGAATGCTATATGAGACATTCTCTCTCTTTTTCCTGAGAGTGATGGATCCCTTATTGATCACTTACATGCTTTCATACACATAGCAATAGGGCCAATGAACACCTTTGCAGACCCCTGAATAGGATCTGCACTTAGTGTTATCAAACTTCTAAAGCTACATGCATAAGACAACTATGGTGTCTCAGGTCTAAGGATTACTTGTACCACTATAACAATGAGAAACTGATTGACAGGCAAGATAAAACTCCATTCAGTTTATCTCATATCTTTGGTCACATTCAATGTACCTATTCTCGTAATAGGCACCCACTTGTTGGTTGTAGTGTCTCCACACAAATAGCTTGAGACTAGCTATCCTCTTATAGAGTCAACCTAACAAGTGCTAGTCCTATGGTTCATTATTGTCCATCATAGTGAACCTTCAACTAGGAATGCTTTAGGAGTTTAGTATAGAGATATATCTATAGTCTCAAAATTACAACTCTTTGTAATTCCATATTCTCAACTCTAACTCCATGGACATATTATGTAAATATAAATGATGCATATAAACATAATAGAATAAGCCCTTTTATTAAATCAATAATAAATGTGATATACATAAATGAAATCAAATGATTGTTCCTAATCCCTAAACAATCATCTCTATGATTGGCTCTAGGGCATAATCCTAACAACCTTCTCCTTCTCTTCTTCTCTCTCTCTCTCTCCCTCTCTCTCAGCTGAGAAGAATGGGTGAGAATCTTCAAGAAGTTGGGTTTATAAAGGGAGTATAAGTGAGGGGTATAATGGTCTTTTTACCCCATAAAAATCTAGCCCATAAACTGAAATTCGTGCGTTATAGTCGACTATAATGAGTTATAGTCGACTAAAACTCCCCAAAGAATAGTATCATAACATTCTGCTTGACAATATAGCTGACTATAAATCATTATAGTCGACTAAATTGCTCAGCGTGCACAAAAGAGGTTCTGCCTGACAATATAGTCGACTATAAGTCACTACAGTCAACTAAATTGTTTAATATACATAAAAAGAAATTCTGCCTGATAATATAGTCGACTATAAACACTGTAGTCAACTATATTGCGCAACATATACAAAAGAAGTGCTAGGCTCACGAAAACCTACCTTAGCACATCCTAACCCAAAATTCTCATGAATCAAGCCTGGGGTCCTCACACCCTCGTTTTGTAGCAACTTATTGAAATTTTCTGATCTCATTTTATTTGTTTACTTTAACTTTTAAGTTGTTGCTAGGAAGTTAAATAAATATTTTTAAAATATAGAAATAGAGAACTTGTAAGCATATAATTTGTAAAAATATAGGTTAGAAAACTCTACAAAACAAGAAAATTACTCTTGGGCTAGGCCTCGGCCTCTAGTTAAAGCCCGCCCAAGCTTGCCCCAAAAAGGGGAACGGCTATTGCAACCTCCTAAACCTATAAGTTGCCCCCCCATATTTTTTAATTAGAAAAATTATTATATAAAATTACCAAAAAGGGCTTATCCTTGCTTACCTCTCTCTAGCACCCCACCCCACCAGCAACTCTCTCTGACACCCTATCCCACCGACGACTGTGAGGCAAACGTACGCTTCTTCCTCCTCCCTCCTCTTCCCTCTTCTTCTCTTCTTCTTTTCTTTTTTCTTTCCTTCCCAGAACCCCTCTCCCTCATCGGCAGCCCTCAACTCTCTCTGACACCCCACCCCATCGGCAACAGGGAAGCAAACGCACCCCTCTTCTTCTCTTCTCTTCTTTTTTTCTTTCTTTCTTTCTTTCTTTCTTTTTTTTTTTTTTTTGGCCATTGCTGGAAAACACATAGATCTGACTAGCAAAGGAAAAAGAAAGAAACGAAGAAACAAAGAAACAAAGAAAGAAGAGGAAAAGAAGAGAGAAGAGGAAGAAGGACAGAGAGAAGAAGAAGAAGAGAAGGCAGGCTGACACCGTCGTTGTTGCTTCTTCTTCTTCTTGCCAGTCGTCACTGCTATGGGGTATGGGGTGGGTGAGAATGATGGGTATTTTAGTATTTGAGAGGGGTGGGTATGTAAATTTGGGGGGTGGGGTTATCAGGTGGGGGTAACTTATAGGGTTGGGGGGTTGCAATAGCCGTTCCCCCCAAAAAGCCCGACACAAGCCCAACCATTTAAACACTAGGCCTTAAGAGTTTAGCACCTAAAGAGCTTAAGACCATTTTAAATGTTGAGTTTTGATGAGCAAGTCCACACTCTCTTATGAAAAAATATTTATATTTCAATCAATAAATCATGTTTAATCTTGCTAGTATGTTTATAAAATTAAGTTATATCTAAAAACTACTAAAGTTATATTTTAATAACATTATCAACATATTAGTTATAAAACTTATAAGTGTATAACTATATATTAATAGTTAACTTGTTAATATATTTATTTCAAAATTTTCATAAATATAAGTTTCACTTATACAAATGATTGTTAACGTATATTTTCATTCAATAACTATTTGATTTTGCACCCTAAAAAAATTAAGCCAAAAAAGGCCCAAGCCCAAAGCTTGAAAAAACCCAAGCCCGTGACTGGGCCTCACATTTTCTTTCATAGCCTGACCTGACCCGATGAATAGTGAGACTAGAATGCTTGGCCCGAGGCCCGGCCTAACCCAAGAAAAAAACCCAAGCCCAACCTAGCCTGGCACGATGATGAGGCCTATGTACAAGCCATGGCCATCAGTTTCCCGTTGCAGTTAGAAATAAATCCCATTCTCATAGTTGTGCTGTGTTTGGCCTATATCTATTCTATTTAAGATGATGGCCACTTGGTTATATCATAATCGACATCAAAAGGAATGAGAGTTAACCCTAAAGAAAATATTGAAAAAGAAGGTGTGAACCCACGAAAAAAGCGCAGCGCCCACAAGGGTTTGGGATTTTTTAAAAGACAACAAGTGAAAGGAGTCGCTACCTCATTTTTTAAGGAAAAGAGGAAAACCATAAAAATGTTTTATTTTCAAAACCACATGACTCCATTAAAGGAAAAGCAAAGTCCTTGAAACTAGAAAATTGGATTTGGGGGCTAAGTTACGACGTGGGAAGGTTCTGGTCAAAGCCTATAGGCACCCACATCGCTCGAGTTGGTTTCTTAATTTGATTGGGCTAATTTAAGATCTTTTTTACTCAAATATCATCATATATCATCACAAGACAGCATGCATAACATATATTCCATCCATCCATTTCATCCATGCATAATCAAATAAAGAAAATAAAATAAAACAAAAAAAAAAAAAAAAAGAAAAGAGAAGAAAAACCTAGGATACTTAGATCCTAGAACGGACTTGAGCCTCAAAATGAGTACCTATGTACCATGCAGCGAAATACATAGATCAAAGTCCACATAGTTCGAAAGGAATAGGGTTGCAGCCTAATACAAACTATGGTAAAATCCCTAGGTTTCCTTGTTTGAAAGATAGAAAATTTGATATTTGAACCAAGTTTGAAATCAAGTAACTTCCATAAGACGGAAACTTTGAGGAAAAGGTACTTTATTTGAAAAGGAAACCTTTGGAAATCACCATATGTCCGTATTAAGAAATAACCCTAGGAGGGAGAAGAGAAAAAAAGGTTAAGAGAAGGTGAATTGGGGCACCTTCAAACCCACTTATCTGAGCGCAATAGCTCCAAGCATTAGCAATTTCAAGCAATAGCAGACCTATTTGCAATAGGAAAATTATTGTACCTGTTTGCACCCTTACAAGTGCACAAAACCATGCAAAGAGAACAAAATACTAATCTAGACAGAATCATGACAAAGCCTAAAATCATCCATTTATCATGCAAACAATAAGAATAATGAATAATTAAGGACCCCAACTCAATCCTACATGCAATGACCTATCCTATGTGCATAAAAACCTATGAAAAACATGCTAACAATCATGAAAGACCCTGATAATATCAATAAACACGATAGCAAAATCTATTCTAACCAAAAAGGTGACATTTTATGTAACACATGAAAATAGGCCTTCCTACGGCGAGATTTCTTAAGCAAAACTATCCTAAGATAATTTCACGTAAAAAAGTCACTATGGGGAGGTGCAATCATCATATCCTGCATAAAATATATATATATTAGAACACTATAGAGGTGATTTCATACTTAAACCCATCACAGAAAGCTCTCATGTAGAACTTTACTTAACAAAAAGGATAATTATCCTTATAAAAGGATAATATCTCCAAAAACCCTACAAATTCCTCTATATGAATGCAAACCTGGCATGAGTCAACTATATGTAGCATATATAGAATGACTATGATGAGAAACTACTCACAGAAGTAAACTAAACATGCTGTATGAAACTTGTGTGAATTTAGGGTTACCAAAACCCTAATTTCACAACTATGCATAAAAACCTATGAAACGACTCTAACACATGCTCAAATCATCATGAATATCATTCATATTATATATATTAACTAATAGGAGCATCAACTCATGACAATAATCACAACAACCTAGACATATGAACTATGTATGATCTAAGAAGATAGAAAAGAGTAACGCTTTCAAATCTTTAGTAAACCAAAGATTATCAAGCATATAGAACCATGAATCATCTTAAACTCATTCATATCACATCATAAAAGCATTCAACTAACCTAACATGTGGAGTTACAACATGCACTAAAGTTATCATAGAAGAAGAAGGAGAAGGAGAAGGAGAAGGAGAAAACCCATATTCAGCAGTCAGAAAGAGTGTTTACCTCTTGTAGAACCTCCCTTGCCTTCAAACTCCTTGTTCCCTTGCTTGCTTAGGGTTGAAAAGCCTTCTCTTGATGTCCTTTTAGCTCTCCAAACTTGTAGCTCCCTCTCTCTCTAAGTGTAAAGTGCAATAGTCCTCCCCCATATGCTGAATATCATATCCTTTATATAGAGAACTGACCCCCTAAACTGATGGCTAAGATTAATTCATTAAATAATGATCCTAGGGCTATTAGAGACTCTCTCGGTGCTCAAACAACTCAAATTTACACAATCCTAGGAAGAAACAACTTGCAAGGGCGGAGGAAACGGTCAAAAGAGGGAAGGAGGAGTCAGAAACCCAATTGAGGATGGACTCCTCGGGTGACCATCTAGGCCTGGTCGGTTAGCCGTCTGGTCCTAGACGGCTGACCTTCCAGCCCTGGATGGTTACTCGAGGGTCTCTCTATTCCGCTCCGATTTTGACTTCTAATCGCTTCAGGAGTCTTTCAGGGGTCAAATTAAGTCCGATTTTGACGAAATAAAAGCCAGAACGACTATGTTTCGAATGGGAACACATTTTTAAGCATTTTAGGACAAAATTCCTTAACCATGGGTGTGAACCCTGGAAAACGGCCCACAAGGATTTGGCGAAAGAATGGGTGAAAGACAATAAACGAAAAGGAGTCGCCACCTCATTTTTTAGGGAAAAGAGGAAAACCACAAAAACGTTTTATTTTCAAAACCACATGACTCCATTAAAGGAAAAAGCAAAGTCTTTAAAACCAGAAAATTGGATTCGGGGGCTAAGTTACGACGTGGGAAGGTTTCGGGCAAAGCCCACAGGCACCCACATCGCCCGAGTTGGTCTCTTAATTTGATTAGGCTAATTTAAGATCTTTTTCACTCAAATATCAGCATATATCATCACAAGGCAGCATACATAACATATATTCCATCCAATCATCCATGCATAATCAAATAAATAAAACAAAACAGAAAAAAAAGAAAAGAAAAGAAAAACCTAGGATACTTGGATCCTAGAATGGACTTGAGCCTCACGAAGAGCGCCTACGTACCATGCAGCAAAATACATGGATCAAAGTCCACGTAGTTCGAAAAGAATAGGGTTACAACCTAATAAAAACCTATGGTAAAAACCCTAGGTTTCTTTGTTCGAAAAATGTATTGAATAATCCAAAATTGAAAACTTCCACAAGAGGAAAACCTTGATAGAAAACCAGAATTTTACTGATACAGGAAACCTTTGATAATCACCATATGTCCGTATTAAGAAATAACCCTAGGAGGGGGAAGAGAAGAGAAAAAAGAAAAGTGAATTAGGGCACTTCATACCCTACTTACCTGAGCGCAAAAGCTCCAAGCATTAGCAATTTCAAGCAATAGCGGCCCTATTTGCAATAGGACAAGCATTGTACCTGTTTGCACCCTTACAAGTGCACAAAATCATACAAAGAATAGAAATATACTAATCTGGACAGAACCATGATAAAGCCTAAAATCATCCATTTATCATGCAAACAACAAGAATAATGAATAACTAAAGACCCTAACTCAATCCTACATGCAATGACCTAACTAACATGCATAAAAACCTACCAAAGACACTCTAACAATCATAAGAGACTCCAACAATATTAATAAACATGATAGCAGAGCACATTCTAACCAAAAAGATGATATTTTATGTAAAATATGAAAATAGACCTTCTACGGCAAGCTTTCTTAAGCGAAACTATCCTAAGATAATTTCACGTAAAAAAGTCATTATGGGGAGCTGCAATTATCATATCCTATGTAAAATATATATACTAGAACACAATGGAAGCGGTTTCATGCTTAAACACATCACAGAAAGCTCTCATGCAAAACCTCACTCAACGAAAAGGATAATTATCCTTAGAAAAGGATAATGTCTCCAAAAACCCTATAAAATCTACCATATGAATGCAAACCTAGCATGAATCAACTATATGCAGCATATATAGAATGACTATGATGAGAAACAACTCACAAAACTAAGCTAAGTATGCTGTATGAAACCTGTGAGATTTTAGGGTTATCGAAACCCTAATCTCACAACTATGCACAAAAACCTATGAAAAGACTCTAACATACGCTCAAATCATCATGAATATTATTCATATCATGTATATTAACTAACAGGAGCATCAACTCATGATAATAATCACAGCAACCTAAACATGTGAACTATGCATGATTTAAGAGGATAAAAAGAATAAGGCTATCCAATCCTTAGTAAACCAGGGATTATCAAGCATATAAAGCCATAAATCATCTTAAAATCATTCATAATGCATCCTAAAAACATTGAACTATCCTAACATGTGGAGCTATATCATGCACTAGAACTATTATAGAAGAGGAAGGAGAAGGAGAAGGAGAGAACTCATGTTCAGCATTAAATAGACATGCTTACCTCTTGTAGACTCTTCCTTGTCTTTAAACTTCTTGTTTCCTTGCTTGCTTGGGGTTGAAGAGCCTCCTCTTGATGTCCTTCTAGCTCTCCAAACTCGTAGCTCCCTCTCTCTCTGAGTATAAAGTGCAATTAACCTCCTCCTATGTGCTGAATATCATGTCCTTTATATAGAGAACTGACCCCCTAAACCAATGGCTAAGATTAATTCATTAAACAATGATCCTAGGGCTATTAGACTCTCTTGGTGCTTAAACAACTCAAACTTATACACTCCTAAGGGAAAACAAGTTGTAATGGTGGAGGAAATCGTCAAAAAGAGGGAGAGAGAGTCAGAATTTGAGTTGAAGACGGACTCTCTCGGGTGACCATCTAGGCCTGGACGGTTAGCCATCTGGGCTTGGATGACTGACTGTCCAGCCCCGGACGGTTACCCAAGGGCCCTTCTATTCCACTTCGGTTTTGACTCCTTATTGCTTTAGAAGTCCTAAAATGTTCAAATTAAGTCTGATTTTGACGAAATAAAAGCCAAAACGACCATGTTTCGAAGGGGAACACATTTTTAAGCATTTTAGGACAAAAATCCTTAACCATGGGTTTATGGTTAGGTTTTACAAAGGTGGTTAACTATGGTGCCTCACCGTCACTAAGCTGGGTTTGTACACAAGGTCGAATCGAATACTTTCCCAATCGAAATTCAATCTTTCTAAACATACCTAGGATGTAAATAAAGCCCAATTGAAGTTAAATGAGAGAAAATTGATTGGGTCTTATGAGTCGATTTGAGCAAACCAAGAAAGGGTCTTTTAGCCAACCCGAACCATTATGAGCCGAATTGATCTTAAACCATTAATTCATGAAATTGAACCTATATATGGACTCTATGTACTCATGTGAAGTCGAGGGAATGACTCGGGATTCATTCCAAGGTCAAATGGAAAATATACGGCTTAAAAGACAATTATGCCCTTAAAGTCGCAAAAGTTCTTATTGACTATCGAAATGAACTCCAAATCACTTCAAAATTCATATACATGATATTCAATGCCAAAGAAACTCAATGCAAAAGAGTAGACTTGAAAAAGGACTCAAAATCCTACATGAAATGATATGTCCTAGCTAAGGTGACAAAAATGGGGTGTGACAATTGGTGCATGGTTAGGTTTTACAAAGGTGGTTAACCATGGTGCCTCACCATCGCTAAGCTTGGGTTTGGACACAAGGTCGAACCAAATGCTTCCCAAATCAAAATTTGATCCTTTTAAACATACCTAGGATGTAAATAAAGCTCAATTGAAATTAAATGAGAAGAAATTGAGTGGGTCTTGTGAGTCAATTTGAGCAAACCAAGAAAGGGTCTTTTAGCTAACCTGAACCGTTATGAGCCGAATTGATCTTAAACCATTAGTTCATGAAATTGAACCTATATATAGACTCTATGTACTCATATGAACTCGAGGGAATGACTCGGGATTCATTCCAAAGTCAAATGGAAAATATACGGCTTAAAAGACGATTATGCCCTTAAAGTCGCAAAAGTTTTTATTGACTATCGAAATGAATTCCAAATCACTTCAAAATTCATACACATGATATTCAATGCCATAGAAACTCAATGCAAAAGACTAGACTCGAAAAGGACTCAAAATCCTACATGAAATGATATATCCTAGTTAAGGTGACAAAAATGGGTTGTGACAGAAGGCAAATTTAGTAAAGCACACTTAAAATATACACCCTTTGTCCTATAAAGATAGACAATTTTTACTACTTTTTTTTGTCTCAAAATGTTTACCTAAAAAGTCAAATCATAAATTTTTTAAACTTTCCTATACTATCATTTATTATTTCAATAATTACTTTCAACACAAAACTCAATATCAAGTAAGGGAAGGTATTTTTGAAAAAAATGAAGTTTAAAAAGTAACAAATTAATTCAATGATGATTTTTCTTAAATTGCGTCTTTTGCATGTCAAACTTAGTAATTTTTGTAGGATTAAGGGAGTATATTCTTTCAATTCCTCATATAAACCAGGTTAAAGTACCTATAACAACTTGTAGCTTGCAAGTTATATGTAATGTCTAAAAAAATTCACCTCCAAATCCTTTCATCTCCATTCTCCACCCACAAATTCTAAAGTTCTAGGCTAAAAAATCATTAATTAAAATTTTTTTTTATAACGATGAATTCCTCCGGACCCATGTAAGACCGTACAACCCGTATGGACCAATTAAATAAGTCCAAGACCTATGAAAACTATGGAACCTTGTGTGGGTGGCTTTAAAGGGTTTAGTAAGAGTTGAACTCAGGACCTCCACTTCTTAAGGCAGGATCCCTTACCAACTGAGCTACCGTTTGGAGTAAACATTTAATACTATTTAAATGGGACTCAAATTTGGTGCAGTTACCGATAGATGGGCGCCATGTGGCAAGGGAGAAGCATGAACGATTGGGATTCGCTGCAAGGATTTTACGCCTAAAGGTTACGGCATTAACACTTTGGCATCAAACTCATCTTCAAAATCCCATCTATTCATACTTCTCCCTTGCCATATGGCGTCCATCCACCGATAACTGCACCATGCAGTTAAAGGTGCAAACTGCACCAAATCCAGATCCATTTAGGTGGGATTAAAATTGGAAAGGTCTCATTTTCACTCCAAAAAAGAAATTAAGAAATATATTAATAACAAAAAAAAAAAACATAAACAAAAAAACAAGGGGAAATTGGCGAATAGTCCATTTTTTGGTAAAATATTGGCAATTAATCAAGTATGAGTTTTTCTAAGTCAAGTAGTCAGTGAAACTAAACTTATTTATCAATTAATCACACATTTTTTTGAAAATCCCTGGTTTGCCCTTATTATTACTAAGGGCACTCATTTTTATTTTATTTTTTTTTTTTTTGTTATGAAGGGCATCCTATGTAACTAACTTAACTTTGTAGTATTATCTATATCTATATTTATACTACCTCTAAAAGGCTGAATTTCAGAAAAACTTTTAATTGACCAATATACCATTATTTTATATTTTAAATACATCACTACCCTTATACAAGGTAGATTGATTAAAAGAGGAAATAGGAATATAAAATATAAAACACATAAAGAGGAAATAAGAATATAAAACACATAAATATAAATAGGAATTCAAAGTATACAATAATTCGTAAAACCACATAAATAGGAAATCAAATTTGTATAAAACACTAAACCTTAACATATATCATCTACATAATTCTGAATTCTACTTTCTCCATTAACAGTGGGATTCTGAATTCTTCTTTTTCTATTAACAGCATCTTCTACCTTGTTTGGTAAGTGTTTCTCTACAAAATGCGATAACTTTTTCTCAGAATAAAACAAAAACAAAAACAAAAAGTCACGTGCAACGTACGTGTGCACCAACTAGTAATTTTTTAAAACTTATAACTTACAATATACATATCTGTTTTTTTTTTTTTTTAAATTATATTTTTGGAACCTACTTGTCGACATCTTCAAAAAACTATCCATATTGATTAAATAATTATTAAAAAAATTAAAATCGTAAAATTTTACTACTTGACACAGTTTAACGTAATACTCATAAAACTGTAAAATTTTACTACTTTCTTCAGTAGTAAAATTTTACTACTTTACAAAATAAATTTTACAATGAAGTAGTAAAATTTTACAGCAGAGTAATAAAATTTTACTACTTTGTAGTAAAATTTTACTACTTCGAGAGTTGGGGTTTGTAATAGTTTAGGATTTGGTGATGTACTTAATGATGGTGTTTCTTCACTAAGGTATGTAGGTTCGCAACAACTTCTTGCAAAGCTCGGATTGTTCCCAGCATATTTCTTTATGGCAAAAACTATATGAACCCAACTGAAAATAATTAGGATATATGATTGGAAGAAAAACATGAGAATAGTGGTATTTTTTTTTTATTTTTTATTTTTATCCAGAAAAAGTTTATATTATTAATGAAGATGTATGTAGCATACAAAGAGAATCCCCAAGGGTCCCAACAGCAAAACAGAGAATAAGACTTAACACTTAACCCCAAAAAACAACAAACCCAAAGACTACACAAACAATAGTGAACTAAAGATGAGTTGAGAATGGTGGTAATAAAAGTTTTGAAGACGAGTTTGTTGTCCCAAGTATATAACCCTAGAGGGAGGTGAATAAGGTTATTGGCCAAATTAAAAACTAATAGTAAACTCAAAATCAAATTATAGCAAGTAAGAATAGTTGCAAAAACAAGAAATAATAAAGAGATTAAGAGAAGGAGAATGCAAACGATGTTAACGAGGTTTGGCCTCCCGCCTATGTCCTCACCTCAAGAGCTCGCTTGAGGATTCAAATCCACTATCTCAATCTTCTTCCAAGGTGAAGACAAAACCTTTACATAGCCACAAGTGTTCTTCCCAACACTTGCACAAAGCCCTCTTTAAGGGTTTCAAAGCTAGGGTTTTCACAACCCTTTGATACAAGATGATTTGTAGATAGTTTGTGTACAAGACACTCTCTTCAAAGAGTAGATAACACAGTAAGAACAGCTCACTCAACTATTGATTGAATCTCAATAAATGCTCACAAGTGAAATTAGGGCTTGTAAATGAATAATCTTGTTTTTAGCTCAATGAA
The DNA here is from genome assembly GCA_039720395.1 of Liquidambar formosana. Taxonomy (NCBI): domain Eukaryota; kingdom Viridiplantae; phylum Streptophyta; class Magnoliopsida; order Saxifragales; family Altingiaceae; genus Liquidambar; species Liquidambar formosana. The sequence goes on along the minus strand of CM077828.1, from coordinate 15,497,748 downwards.
TGCTGACAAATAAGTTTAACACTTGTATATATAGCCTAAGGGGTCCATATGACCGTTCTGTAGCAATAAATGCCGGGAAAGATGGTTTGGTGTGCATTTAATACTCAAAAAACTGTTTAAAAAACTAGCCATTATGTGACAGCCCGAAGGTTTTAGTCATTTGAAACTTCTTTCAGTCAGCTGGAATTAGTATTTTAGTCATTTTAAATGAGGTTACTAAAAATACCAAAGAGGGTGTAATTCGGGTCTTTTTGTAGATTACTTTCAGTTGTCTCAAAGTCTCTTTCAGTCGTCTCAAATATGATTTCAGTCGACTCAAATGAGTCGTCTAAAAATTTCAAAGAGATGGTTTGAGACTAGGTCACTTTCAGTCTACTGAATGACTTTTCAGTCTGCTGAAACTTCATTTCAGTCGTCTGAAACTTCTTTCAGTCGTCTAAAACAATGTTTCAGTCGACTTAAAGATGTTTTCAGTTGTTTTCAGTCGTTTGAAACTTCTTTTTCATAGATATGAATAAAATTCTAAGTCATTGGGCTTTGGGATTAAGATTCCTTCTCTATGGATCATTATAAGGATTCATTTAAGACCTAAATGCATGAAGCTAAGCCCTTGATCACATATGAACAAAGATTGAGATCAAATCTTACGATTTTGATCCTAACACTTTTAATAGAAGCTAATTTCTTCGCTCTTCGCTTGAAGTCCGTTTGAGTGTTGGTCAATGTTAACTTGTGTTCTTTGTTGCCTTTTGGCTTTTGACTAGGCAGATATGTCCTTGATTGCATGAATTCCATAATTACCTGTCTCATATTGAATTGAATTGCTCATTAGGCCATCTAGTGCATTATTATCATCAAAATCATGGGATTGAAACCTTTTAGGCCAACAGAGCTGCAGCCAACAAAGGGTCCTAGTTATGGGGGATGCGATTATCGGTGACAATGGTTATTTCTGGTGGTAGAAGAAATCACTGGAGTCTAAGCTTGTTGGTGAGGTTCAAATCTGGAAGAGAGAAGGAGTGGGAGAGCGAGAAGACAAAGCGAGAGAGGCAGAGAGAGAGAGGGAGGGAAGTAGGGAAGCCAAATCTGGTGAGTTTCAGATTTGGTGTTCGTTTTCAGATCTGGTTCGGAAGAGTTTGACACTGATGAACTTCATAGCTACTCGTCGTCGCTGGAGGTCAAACATCGATGGAAATTAGCCACCACCAGAGTTGTTGTTTGGGTTGGGGTTTGAGAAGAGAGTGATGGTGATGGGGTGGTTTCGGGGTAGAAGATGGAGAGGGGTAGGTGAAGAGAGAGATAAAAAAATAACTTAATAAGAATGAGGGTATTTTGGTCAACTATAAGCCAAATGGACTAAGTGAGTTGAAAAAAGAGTTGGGTGACTATTTGCTAAATAAGTTATATTTGGTGGACTAATGGCCAAATCCCCCAAAAAACAAAAGACGGTATAAAATTAAGAAAAGTTTCAAATATATTTCCCCAAGAAAAAGAATTGAAAAAAATAATAATAATTGTACAGTTGAGACATCATGATCCTGCACCCAATTCTATTGTTGACGAGTTATTATGGTCTAAAGTAAAATGAAAGGCAAATAGATAAGATATATGATATAGTTTTTGGTCCGAACAAACATCATATGCATCACTAATTGTCACTTCCTAAAACATATTAATATACACTGCATGAAAATATTTTGATAATCTTGTTATTAATCAAAACAGGTTAATACCTAAAAACAATTATGTCTTTCAAAATTCGTCTCTCATAGATTAAGCAAAGTTCTAAATTTAAAATCCGTCTCTCATATATTAAGCAAAGTCATTTAAAATATTCTGGAAAATTTTAAAATATTTCCAGAACAAACATCACAGTACAGGTTTACACAGTGAGTCCAAGCTGAACATGGACACCATGGATAATTTTCGGATTCCTTTTAATTAAAAACATTATACTCACTTCCAACCTAGTTAGGATGTTAGTGAATCTTTTGATACTTGAAACTCTTTCTTAAAAATTAAAAAAAAAATCATTATACTCAATTACTCTAGCTATGAATTTGCTCCATTGGGGGGGAGGGGGGAAGTAGAGTCCGAGGAGGAAGGGCTTTGACAGTCACTCATGGTGTGATTCACAAATACAAATAAATATAGAATTGCCTTTGTACAAGAAAAAATCAATATAAAAATTCAAGGGTCCACACACAAATTTGACCAAGACCTTGTAGAAAAAAGACTAGAAGGCTATATGAGAGTGAAAGAATAAAGACTAAGGAAGGATTTTATCCGATGTGTACTTCAAATTGGTATTAAATTCTGTTTATTAATTTTTTAATGTTTTTATTTAATTTGTTTTAGCCTTTTAGGATTTTTCTATTCTTTTATTTTTTTTTTTTATGATTCTATTGTTTGGTTAAAAACTAAAGATTATTATTAATACTTGTACACCATCTAATCTCAAATCCACGTGTAAACCATCTTTCTCTCAAATCAAATGTAAAATAGTATATATAATTTAAAATAAGGATATAACTGTCAATCAAAAGTTTTTTTTTTTGTTACGTAAGAGACTTTTACAAGTAGGGGTAGGCTATTGCCATTACAAAATTTCCTAAGCACCCTTTACTTGTTTTAAACTTTTAAGATTTTATGAAAAATATAAAAAGTTTTCATGAAAACTAGACACGCTATTTACTAGAAAATATCATTTTAAACAACATTATAGAAAAAAGTTTTCTCAAAATCTGTCGTTTAAGTGGATTTTTTGACATTTATAATTTTTATTTCATCTATACATAAATTTTCATGAAAAATGATTTTTAAAAAATCCTCTTCAATGATAGATTTTGGAAAAATTTTCTTCTACAAAGTTGTGTCAAATGATGATTTCCTTCGCAGTCAATTTTTATAAAAACCTTTTATATTTTTCATAAAACCTTAAAAAATTAAAAATGATTAGGGAGTGCTTAGAATTTGGAATTTGACTCGAGAAATGGATTGGTTGATGACACAATGGTTCAAAAATTAAATTGATAAATTACAGTAAGAAATTTTCCACACACACACAAAAAAAAAAAAAAAAAAAAAAAAAGGCCTACAATGAGTCAAATTGTTGAATTACGTACCAATTGAGAAGCAAATGCCAATGCATGCACTAGAATGTGCTATTCTATATAAGGTAGGGAGCGTGTGTATATATATATATATATATATATATATATATTAAGTTTGAAGTTTGAAGTTTGAAGTTATGCTATATTAGCAAAACTTTAGTCTGATTTTATTTAAAGATTCAATGGTCCATTGAGTACAACCTTCAAAGGGAGGAGTATAATAGAAAAGATAAACCCAGAAGGCCAGAATTGAACCTGATGTCTAACAACTAATTCAGCCTTATCATAAAAAACTTTGCAAGATCCTTATGAGGAAAAAATCTATGAAGAATCCAAATTCTAATAAATTTACTCAAGCGGAATTTCAATTCTTTTTTTTTTTTTTTTTAAGCCACATTTGGATTGATCTCATTAATCTATCTAATTGCAAGGATTGACTTATAGATTCTGCACTGTATACCACAATGAGGTTTATCTCTATTTCCCGATGCCTATATGAATTTGCAGGTGAATGGTGGAATGGAAATGTAGATGCAGTGGAAAATGAAATGATGATCAGGGGCGGATGCACTTAGGTGCATCTGCCCTCATGTGCAACCACTCAAATTTGAAAAAAAAATAAAAATGAATAAGTAATTTTATTTAAATTTACTTAAGTGCTTTAGCCCTCATTGAGAAAAAATAGTTAATTTTGATTAAATTTTGTTAAATTTTGATTAATTTTGGTTAAATTTACTAATGTACACCATTTTTGTAGATTATATAATATTGGTTTTAATTTGTGAATTGGTTTTTATGGCGTGCTTGTTAGTTTTATGTATTATTTCATAGCTTCTATTTAGTCATGTCAATGTGTGGTCTTACGACTTTTCCTCTTTTCCCATCTTGCTAAGATTTGTCCCATATAAAGTAAATAAGGATGGGAATGTTAAGAGTAGTATATAAGGTTCCGCATTTCTAGAAGTCACCTATGCATTTTGAAGTATGGCATGCCTATCGTTTTATGTTATTTCACCACTTCAAGTCAATCATGCTGATATGTGGTCCTACCTTTCTCTTTTCCCTATTTAACTCTTAGAAGCAATATATATATATATATATATATATATATATATATATATATATATATATTGCTTCTAACTCATATCTATATATTACAAAAATTTAAAAAGTGCAACCACTGAGAAAATTTCCTAGATCTGCCCTGATGATGATGCATATATGTATAGAGGTGGCCACTTATACTTTACCAGGACCACTCTATCCTTGCTCTAACAAAAGTAAAATCAAACTTCCAACCCATATAAATGATGACTGTCCTTTGGTTTTCAAGTTTATATATTGCCCATTTGGATTCACATTCATTGCATCACAAAACAAAATAGTGGCAGTTGTATTCTCAATTCTATAAACAGAAAGAGCAATTAATTTTCTATAATGCCTTTAGGCTCAAACTTTTGGTGAAAAGTATTAAATAGAGCCAAAAAAGCTAAGGTGACTGTTGCAATGATAGACACCTCTTTGCATACAAGCCCACATATATTTCAAACACATTCACTGAAAAGTTTCAAAACATTTGCACTGCCTCCTTTCAGCAGTTCATATTTCTTCTTATTTTCTTTCCTCTGTTTCCTAATAACATGGCTTGTGATCGACGAGATGGAGAGGAAAGCTCTCCTTAAATTCAAAGATGGCCTCAAAGATCCTACGGGTATGCTTTCTTCTTAGGTTGGAGAAGATTGTTACAAGTGGATGAGTGTAAGCTGTGGCAACCGGCTAGGCAATGTCGTAAAGCTTGACTTTTATTGCCCACATAAGGTTAAGGTTAGTCTACTTAAAGTTGTCGACAAGCCGTGTCTGAGTGGTCATTTAAATCCTTCTTTGCTTGACTTGAAATATTTGAACTACTCGGACCTAAGCTGTAACAATTTCCAGCATACGCCTATCCCAAATTTTGTGGGTTCACTCAAGAGGTTGAGTAATCTTGATCTCGCCTATGCAGCCTTTGCCGGAGAGATTCCCCATCGTATTGGAAATCTTTCAAAATTGCATTATCTTCATCTCAGATTTAGATATTTTTCATGATATAAACTACACATTAAAGACAAAATAATAGTTTTGTCATTGTGGGAAAAACTAAAATACGGATCGGGGGTGGAGCTAGAAGTTATTTTCAATGCGGGTACAGTGCTATGATTTTCTGAAGTGAGAACTGAAAGCTCGGGAGAGGCGTTCTTTTCTTTGAAAAGATTACTTTTTGGTAATTATTTTCTAATGTAATACCAAAACAAGGATTTTCTGTCAACTTATTACAAATTGACTATATATATGCTTGAAAATGACTACAAACTTACTGTTTTTGGTATTATTTCAGGAAGTGGTTATCAAATAGTAATTTAGGCCCAAAAAAAAAAATATTTAAGCCCCTAGGGGCACATGCCCCCAAAGGCCCCCTGTAACGACCCGTAATTGGGGTTGTTAGTTAAGTTGTAAGAAAACCACTTTTAAAGCCAAATTTAGTAGATGTTTAATCAAAATAATTATTTTGAAAATATTTTTAGAAAATTCGGCATGGTCCTGTCTGTAAATAGGACATACCAAGTTATCGACTAGTCATAAAACTTGTATAAAACACAATTACAAGCTTTTTTAGCCATCCACACAATATTTCAAAAATAAAGAAATCTACAAGCTATATTGTAGTCACATGGGTCTCATTCAGATATACATTCATTACTCAATTAATTATTACAGGCTATGAAATTAAAATTAATACATGCCTAGGCTTAAAACCTATATCCAATATTCTCTACATGAATGCAAGCATGCTGACGTACTCCCAAACCTAGGTCAACTTAGCTTTGAAAATATGACCTGCAAGAAAATTGTGGGGGTATGAGCTACATGCTCAGTAGGAAAATATTTCCCAAAATAACCCCAAGGTTTTTAAAAAACCATAGTTTATAAACTTTTTAAGAACCCTGCAAAACCATTGATTAGTTTGCAATATAATTTTCAGTAAATAAAACTGATACACGTATAATGAAATAAACTGCGGAAGTTTAAATCATTTGATACCAACACCCCTTTTTATTTTTTTTAAAAAAGTAAGAATAACTCAAGTTATTTATAATTCATTATCATTTTTTCCAATTCCCATATCATCACCTTATAAGCCAATAATCATCAACCGCCATATCCGGCAATCCATAACATCAGTCTTTCAAACTGATAAATCCTCCCCAGGTTATGCGGGGCCCTTGCGGGCGGAAAATAAGAAGAAACACTATGGATCCCTATCTAGGTCCAGAAAGTAACCTCAAGAGGAAACACGGTAAGATATCCCTATCTGGGACTACAGTAACCTCTATTCAGGTACGTAGCCTAGGACTAAAGGATAGGAAGACACAGTAAGACGTCCCGTTCCTTTAGGACCGCAGTAATCCTATCTTCAGTAGCTCTCATCACCATATCCATATTATCACCACTTGTTTGTTCATTTATCAATTCCATAATTTTCATATACTCCGGAAAATTATATATAAATTTTCCAAAAACCACATAATAGGTTTGTGCTTTGAAAACCATATGAAATAATTCCATAAATCATTGTAATTGTTCCCCAACCATTTTTCAAAATAATGGTTTCAAAAACATATATATAAAAATGACCCCCAATATTTCTACCCCCAAAAAATAGTCCAATAGGTTTTAAAACCAACCCATTTAAACCCTTAAACATATAAGAGTTTCATGAATAACAAGAATATAACAAAAAGGGGTATTTAAATCAACCCTAGGTTTTCCAAAATCTAGTAAAACCCATAAAATATACCCCCTTGCATGATATTTATGCAAAAACTACCAAATACATGTAAAACTGCATGATTTATACCAAAACCCCCATGCATCAAGGGTTTAAAATGAGAAAATGTCCCCTACCTCAAAAATGAGTGATGCAAATGCCAAACCATCCCTACACGCACGTAGATCGGGCCAAACTATGATGGATCTGAGCTTGCTAGCATCGGATCAGGGTTGCCATGCTCCGGCGAGCTACCCACGACCTCCCCGTCACTCTCCTTCTCTCATTCTCTCTCTCTTTTGGCTAGAAGAATGGAGAGAAATTCGTGGGTTAAGGGTTTATATAGAAAAGAAGGGCAAAAGGGTCATTTTAACCCTTTAAAAATCTGCAGATCACAACTTTTAGACGTCTGAAAGTTAGTTTCAGACGTTTGAAACTAAACGTCAGAAATCATCATTCTCTGGAATTTTCAGACGTCTGAATTTAACTTTTAGACATCTGAAATATCACTTTCAAACGTCTGAAATGTGTCTCAAATGTTTGAAACACATAGACAGTTGAAAATTAACAGTCAGTTAGACTACTCTCCATCAACATAGACATCAGCCTTATTTTCATTAAAAACATTTAAGTAATTTTACTTTAAGTTATTTAATGAAAATAAGCAAATAACCCCCCATTTGAATCCAAATAAAATATCAAAAAAATCAAATTCCCAATATATCAAAATCTCATTTTCAAGTTTTAGTACAAAATCCGTCTCCCGACAGATTTTCCTAAAACAAACATATGAGGAACCCAATCCAAACATGCTAATAAAATCCTATAAAATCATAGAAGTCTTATAATATTATAAACTTCAATTACCGCAAAAAATTATCTTTAAAAATGAAGATTTATGAAAATTCATTTTTCTCCCACACTTAGCCAAATTTCGGCAGCTTAACCCAAAACTGCAAATAAGGCCCAACATTCACTTAGGATACTCAAGTCATCAAAATAAGCTTCAAAACACATATAATATCATATTATCATACAAATAGATTACCCTTACATTAGGTTATCCAACAAATCAAGGGATTAACTACGCTAATCATATATTAAGCCGTATTAATCCCTATTAAGAAAACAGATCCTTACACCCCCGCTGGCTTCGTATCAATCCAAATGAATGCATTAAATGTACTTTTGTTTTTCATTTTTGTTTTTGGGGCAATAGATAGATACGACCCCTTTTCTTAATTCGGTTCTAAATATCAACAAATGAGTATCAATGTGTTTTCATAAATTTGAACCAGCAATCCACCACTTAACAAGTAAGAAAAATGTACGTACTTTCCTCAAGCACATGTTTTTCAAAAGGGAAAATCCTTAGAGGACTTATTCATTCCTAACAAATTTCTTAATTTTTTAAAAGGGAAATTGGAAATTAGTCCATAACTAGATAAAATATTAGAAATTAGTACGCAAGAGTGTTTTTTGGTATTCCCTTTTTTGTTATTAAGGATACTCTATGTAACTAACTTTGTCTTTAAGTGTTCCAATTTTTACAAACTTATAACTTGCAATATACACATTAAATTTCAAAAAAAAAAAAAAAAATTGGAACGTACTTGTCGACATTTTTAAAACAAAATCCATATCGATTAAGTAATTATTAAAAAATTTAAAACTATAAAATTTTATAAATTGGCACGATCCACTTCATAATATTGTAAAATTTTAGTGTTTGTCTCTCTTTAAAAAAAGCAGTTAACAGTAAACTTTATTGCCCTAAGAATGAACAAAACACAAATTTCTAAGGAGACGTGCACATCAATACCCCCAACAATTATATTGCACTGAATCACAACCTATGATTTTTTACTTTGATAGTACGTAGGAGAAGAATTCAAAAAGATGAGGATTTATTAAATAGTCCTTTTTATCAATGTCCAAAAAAAAAAAAAAAAAAACAAAAAACAAAACAAAACAAAATAAAACAAAACCACCACATGCGGCTCCTCAGCATCAGAGCTTTAAAAGAATTCACCAAGGCCTATGTATAAAATAACTCATCCCATTATTAACTTGGGGGCCTCTATTGGCACCCGAACACTTGCTTTTTATCCCTCACTTATTTTACACTCAAAGATTTTATGGAAAATATAAAAGGTTTTTATAAAAATCGAATGTGTTATCCATTATAAAACATCATTTCGAACAACTTTGTGAAATAAATTTTTTCCAAATTTTATTGTTTTAGTCTATTTTTTGGCCATTTGCAGTCTGTGTTTCATAAATGGCTAAAAAGTCCACTTAAATGATATATTTTTGAAAAACTTTTTTCTACAAAATTGTTCAAAATGACGTTTTCTAATAGATTATGTGATCAATTTTTATGAAAACTTTTTATATTTTTTATAAAACCTTAAAATGTAAAATAAGTGGAGGTTGAAAAACAAGTCTTGGGGTAGGGCTGCAAATGAGCTGAGCTGCTCATTAAAGGCTCACGAGAAAGCTCGTTAAGGGCTTGGCTCAAGCTCGATTATTTAATAAACAAACCAAGCTCAAGCCCTAATCTTAAGCTCATTTAGTAAACAAACCAAGCTTGAGCATACTAAAGCTTGGCTTGTTTAGGCTCGCGAACAAGCTCGTTTAGAGCTCGATGAAAAGCTTGTTTAGGGCTCGATGAGAAGCTCGTTAGTAAGCTTGTTTCATATTAATTGTCCTAGTATACATTTTTTATTTGGGGAATTATCAATACAAATGAATAGTAACTTCATATTAAATGACTACAAACTTAACTAAGAATGGCTAGTAACTATGTTTATTTACCATTACTTTAAAGTAGCCGGACCAATCTGTAATTTTCATTATTTTCCCCAACTTAACTTATACACGGCGTCATTTTCTCTCCATGTATAAACCTAACCTAACCCTAAAAGTCTTCAAACTTACTCATTTCTCTAAATCTCCAAATCTCCTATTTGACGGTGTAACCAAAACCCTTCTACTTTGTCTCTCGCGCACAGTAAACCAAGCAAAGATCTTCCATCCGCCGCGGACGCCACCAACACTCCACCGTTGGAGGATCTCCTTTCGTTGCTTCACCGCCAAGCTCCGCTATCTCACCGGCTCACCGTTGTTCATCACCCCTTCATCGACAACGAGAGTTCACGGCGAGCTTTCATCTTAGATTTGTGTTCGAGCACTCAAGCCCCTTTGCCATCAACGATTCTTCCCACCTCAAATTTAAAGAGCTACCGTGTTTATTCGTCACCGTTGGATCTTCTGCCACAGATCGCCGATGAACCGTCACCATCAGATATACTTTCTCTATTTTAAAATTTTTTTTTTTTAATGTTGAGTATCTTAGATTGTTGTTGGGTATACATTTCATTTTTATATGTTTTTTTTAGATGGTTTTAGTGTATATATTTCATAATTTTCATTGTTTGCACTCTAAATGTTGGATGTGAATTTGATTTACCGTATTTTCACCACTTTATTTGCTCGATTGCCTCTTTGTTTGCTAGATTTTCTCCCCTTTATTTGCTAGAAATACCATGGGTTTATGGGTTTTTAGTGAAAAAAAAAAAATTATTTAAACGAGCCAATCGAGCTGAGCTCGAGCTTTGGTATTTTCTCACGAGCCGAGCTTGAGCATGAAATTAAGGCTCGTTAAAAAGCTCGGCTCGAGCTTGTGAGATCGAGTTTTCTAACGAGCCTAAGCTGAGCACTCAAAAGCTCGGCTCAACTCAGCTCAGCTCGTTTGCACCCCTATCTTGGGGTGCCAATAGAGACCTCCTTAACTGGGTATGAACTATATAAACTATACTGATTGAATTAGCCCACTGCACTGATCCAAGAAATAGAGCACATTTCATTTAAAGCCCATCACTTGTGAATAAATAGGAAGCTGCCTAATTTAATCATTCTCAGCTTTTTTTTTTTTTTGCTAAAAATGTAATCATTCTCGGTTGCAGCCCAAGGGCTGACATATATTTAATGAGCAACAGTAACTCCAACTAGCTGTATGTTACTACCAAAATGGTTGGCCTCACCCGGGCCACGACCATGTGGTGCAATGCATAGCTCCTTTGAGGATAAATCCTCAACACATCATGTTCTTTGACAATGAGAAAAATGGCTTCTCAGAGGCTTAGGGACTACCAAATTTACGCCCACCAATAGGCATTGACTACTGTGGGAGTTTTGAGTGGTCAATGTTGTTGGCCACAATGAAGTACATCTCAAATGTGGTTTTCAAGGTGTAGGAGTAACGATCGGAACAAGAGCAATTGATGGGGACGATGATGGGGGTGTTGGTGGGGATATTGTCGACGTCTGAGATCAAAGGAGAGAGGAGAAAATGTAGGTTGCAGTTTGAGAGAGAGAGAGAGAAGGGACAAGGGTATTTTTGGAAAGAAAATGGCCAAATGGATTAAATACAGAGTAGTTAAAACAAAAAAGTTAGTTTGACTAATTGCTAATTAAATCTTATTTGCTAGACTAATGGGCAAATCCTCTTTTTTTAGAAAAAAAAAAAAAAAAAAAAGATTTACGTTGAGATTACTGATGTAGCACGCCATGTCAGTACAAAAAAAAAAAAAAAAAAAAAAATGATGTTGTTACCTTTTTATTTGATAAATTTTAGTAAGTTAAATTTTTTTTCCCTAATGTTGTAATAACATGTCATTACATGTCATCAGTTACATCAGTAAAGAAAAAAAATTGAAAAAATTATTACAAATATGTGATTTGGAATTCTAATAATGTACCATGGAGGGTTAGAAGAGTGATTAGGGAAATTTATTTAACTACTACACTATGAACAATTATACAAATATAAATTACACAAATCTATACTACTATATAAAGCCAATTCCCTTTGTGGTTAGACTATACCTGAAAATATTAAAATGCCCTTATAAGTTAATAAAGCCAAAGACGATTTGGTAATTTTACCAACTTTAAAAAATCCACCACAATTTGTTTCTCCTTAATTCTCTCCTATACACACATGCGGTTTAAGAAACTTGGAAACTGACATAGCAGTTTCACTAATATAGTAGAAACTTGAAAAGATGTGATGCGTGTGCTCGATTATTAGTATATATGATTACACAATTAGATAGAATATCAAATTAACAATATAATAGAACAAGTATACATCAATCAATATTAAGTTATTAATGCATAAAGTAAAAAGAATAAAGTAAAGAAAACATAACTTGAGGGAATTAGTGAGGCACGTATTCGCTGTCCTAAAATCGCATATGTAATACCTCGAATATTTATTGATTTATTTTACGTGTATATTCGGTGGAATTGTACATAGGGTGATAAATTTAAATATTTTATATTGAGAATGAAGATGAGGTTAGTTGGATGTTAGGAGACATTGCATTAAATTTGCTTTGGGTGGAGAAGATGATTTAATTGTGATATATACATATCTATATATCTATATAGATACACACACACACACACACACATAGATACATATATATATATGTATATATATATAACCCACCGGTGAAGGAAAGAAAAGTCAAAAGAAGAAGAAGAGGAGGAAAGAAGAAGCAAGGATTAGGTGTAGAAAAAAAGAAAGAAAAGAAAGGATATAGGGATGGGAGGATGAAGAAAGAAGAAATAAAGGAAGAGAGAGAAGAAGAAAAGAAATAAAAAGAGAAGGAAAGAAATAAGAAGAGAAGGAGAAAGCAGGAAGCTGAGAGAGGCAGAGGACCGACAGTCCGTCACTGGAGCATGAGAACTCCAATCTGACACCTGTAACTATGGATTTTGTATTTCTTAAGCTAATCTACATGTCTACAGTTGTGGTTTTTTGTTTTATTCTCTAATTTTTGAGGTAGGGGGTTTAATTCTTGTACAGTGGATGATGAGTATTTTGAAGCATATGTTAAGATTTGATTTGTGCAATTGATAAATATTGATGATGATATTATTGTCACACCCCATTTTTGCACCACCTCACTAGGGCTTATCATTTCATGTAGGTTTTTGTTTTGTTTTTGAGTCTAGTCACTTGCATTAGTCTTTTAGGGTCACAAGGACAATGGATATGAATTTTGGTTCAATTCAGAGTTGATCTTGAGGGATAATAAGAGCTTTTGTGACTTAGGGGGCATAATCATCTTTTAGGTCACAAACTTTTCATTTGACCTTAGAATGATCTCCAAATTTTCAATTGGAGTTCATATTAATGCATATGAAGTATTTCTAGGTTCAATTTGATGAATCAATGGCTTAGGATTAAAATGGCTCGATATAGTTCAAGTTGGTTAATTGACCCTCCTTTGGGTTAGCTCAAATTGACTTACAATTACCAATCAATTTTTTTCAAATTGACTTTCATTAGTCATCATTTTATCCCTAAAAGTGTTTTAGAAAGTTTATTTTTGATATGGAAAACATTTGGTTTAATCCCATGTGCATACCTATGCTTCGCAAAGGTAGAGTATAGCGGCTAATCGCCTTTGTCAAACCTAACCATGCCCCCATGGTTAGTGTTTTTCACCCCAAAATGTTCAAAAATGTATTCCTCATTGAAACACGGTCGTTTTGGCTTTTGTTTCATCAAAATCGGAGTTAATTTGACCCCTAAAACACTCCTAGAAGGAAAAGGAGTCAAAAATAGGCAAAAATCCGAAGTAGGCTCGGGTGACCACCCAGCCCCGGGCGGCTAGCCGCCTCCTGGTGGTCACTTGAGGCCCCTTCCTATTTTCTCTATACTTGGATGTTGAAGCGGACTCTTACCTATTTTGACGTACTTGGGCTTTTTTGGACGTGTTTCCTTCTAGTTTTTGGTAACTTTTGAATTACTTAAGCCCCAAGGGGGTCTCTAATAGCCCTTGGATTAATTCTTAGGGTTTTAATCCTAGCCATTGGTTTATCCTAATAAAACTCTATAAATACCCCCTTATGCTCCAGCAAAAAGGAAGGCAATTGGAGGGACTTAGGAGCTACTTTATGCATTAAAATTGAGTTTGTGAGAGAGAATAAGAGAGAGAGAGTTGAAGGCGAGTTAGAAGACCTGATGTAGCCTTGAAGAGAGCTTGATTCAAGTCATCTACAAGTCAAGAGGAGAGTTTCTACAGCAGTAAGGAAGTTCTTCCAAAGGTAACCTCCCTCCTTGTTAATGCTAAATATGAGTTTTTTTATAGAATAGGCTTATTGCATGTTAAAGTTAGGATTTTTATCATGTTCTATTGCTTTAGTTAGTCAATATGCATGATTTGAGTTCTGTTTTTCATGGATTATAGAATGCTTTAGGCCTGTTCTATAAGTTTTTAAGCATGATTGTGAGTTTAGGGCTTCCGTTGTCCCTGTTTTAGAATAGTCATTGCATGTTAAAGTTAGGATTTCTATCATGTTTTATGACTTTAGTTAGTTAATATGCATGATTTGAGTTCTATTTATCATGATTTTAGCATGTTTTAGGGCTGTTTCATGTGTTTTCAAGCATGTTTGTGAGTTTAGGGTTCTCATTATCCTTGTTTTAGGTTAGTTTTATATAGCATGTTAAAATAGGGTTTTTTATTGTTTTTTCTTCATAGTTGCTGTATATGTATTGCATATAGAATAACTATGATATGTTGTGCATGCATGTTAGTTGATTCTAGGGTTTTTATTCATAATATGGTATTAGGATTGTATTAGGGCTTATTATTGTTCGTTGTTTTTGCTATTAGCATGATTAATGGATGAATTTAGGCCATAATACCATTCTGTCCAAATTTGCAAATTTTTTTTTTGCATGGTTTTGAGTATGTGTAAGGGTGCAAATAGTTGTGGTAATTGTCCTATTGCAAATAGGGCTGCTATTGTTTGAAATTGCTAATGCTTGGAGCTATTGCGCTCAGGTAAGTGGGTGTGAAGGTGCCTCAATTCACCTTTCCTTTCTTATCCTTTCTCTTCTCCCTCCCTAGGGTTAATTTTTAATATGAGCTTATGGTAACTATCAAGGGTTTCCTTCATAAATAAAATTCTGGTTTTTTTTATTAAAGTTTTCATCTTGTGGAAGTTTTCTAAATTCAAACTTGGTTTATTCAATCCTCTTTCAAATAAGGAAACTTAGAGTTTTTACCATAAATTTATATTAAGTTTCAACCCTAATTCTATCAAACTACGTGGACTTTGATCCATGTATTTCATTCGCATGGTACGTAGGCACTCATTTTGAGGCTCAAGTCTGTTCTAGGATCTAAGTATCCTAGGTTTTTATATTTTATTTTTATTTTTTCTGTTTTATTTTGATTATTATGCATAGATGGATGGATGAAATATATGTTATGCATGCTGTCTTATGATAATATTTGTTGATTTTTGTATGGAAAAGACTTTAATTTAGCCCAAATAAACCGAGAGACCGAAAAGGTGACATGGGTGCCTATAGGCTTTGCCTAGAACCTTCCCATGTCATAACTTAGCCTCCGAATCTCTAGTTTTCTTTGGTTTCCAAAAGACTTATTTTTGCCTTTCCTTGTTAAACATGGAGTCATTCAAATTGTTTTCTTAAAATAAACTGTTTTTAGGGTTTTCCTTGTTTCCTTTAAAAAACAAGGTGGTGACTCCTTTTCTTTCGTTTTTTTTCAAACAAACTGTTAAAATTTCTTTTTGCCAATCCTTGTGGGCCAATTTCCGAGGTTCACAATTATTTAATGTCATGGATTATGATGATTGATTTTATTAAAACCAATATATTTGGGAATTGAATTATTATTGATAAGTGGATTATATTTGAGCTATATAATTTGGAGTTTTTATTATTCGATTTATATATTATTTTGAATATAATTTGTGTGTATTGTGTGTGAGAATATTTGAAACATTATTTATTGTATAGGAATTGGATTTCCTACTGGGCTATTGTTCGCTCTCCCCAATATATTTTTAGGTGATCATTGTTGGAGGCACATAATAGAATTGGGGTCGAGATTTTGAGAAGTTATCGCGTACATTTATTTTTATTTAGAGTTGATGTAATTTTATTTATTTGGTTGGCCAATGTATATTGATGAGTTTTGGGTTAACCATCGCTAGCCATAACTACGCAATACTCCATATTTTCAAAGGGAATTTATTTTTGAAAAGGTTTATTTGTGCGGAGCTCATAAAATATTGTACATGTTTACTATATATAATTTTTGGGGTGTTACAGCATATGCCTTCTCACGTGCAGGTATTGGAAGTGGTATACGGCTCCAAAATACAACCCAGTTCTTCTCAAGTAGTCTGATCCATAATGCACGTCTATAGCAAACAGGTGCCAAGAACGTATCTAAATTGCCCAAAGAAAAAATAGATAAAATAAAATAGAAGAGAGTATGAGAATTGGAGAAGAAGAGAGACAAAGAAGGAAAAGATAAGAACCAACACCAAACGTTCAGTCAAAGGAAGAATTTAATGTATTAACTCTTATGGTTAATACATCTATACTACCTATAAAAGGGTGAATCCTAGAAAAACTTTTGATTCTCTAAAATACCCTTATTTTAAAATATATTGACATCAATACCCTTAAGTAATCCAAAAACATATATACTACCTATAAAAGGGTGAATCTTAGAAAAACTTTTGATTCTCTAAAATACCCTTGTTTTAAAATATAATGACATCAATACCCTTAAGTAATCCAAAAACAAAAAGAAAAAAAATACATAATTAATTAAATCATGGAGAAACCTACTTTCATTAGAGTTCTACAATCCTATTCCACTAACCCGTACGTTTCCCTTTCCCATACCCTACTTTAATTAGAGTTCTACACTTCTATTCCATTAGCCCATACGTTTCTTTTTCCATTAACTCATTCATTTTTTGTAGCAAAAAATAATAAGAAAAACTCATACATCTCTCCCTCTTTGTCCCCCATTGTGTTTTTATATTTTACCTTATAAACATGTTTATAGTGATTTGTTGAATACGCTATTTCATTAAGATAGTGTGTTGTTATTAGAGGTTATTGTTCCTATAGATTTTATTATTCTTATGTTGACCATTCCTATATTTTTTTACTTAATCGATAATTTTGTGGATTGGAACTGGTTATAGAATACTAGTTGTGCAGAGGTTTTTATTTTCTGAATCCATTAAATGTAAATGCATATTAATTTTTTTTTAGGTTTTTGGGTAATAACTCCCAAGTTGTATTGTTTAAATCCAGGGTACTCAATAATATTTATGAAGATTTTCTGCTTCATAAATATTATTATTATTTAATGCTTTGATGTCTTTTGATTTAATATAACATCATTGAAATTGAAACGGGAAGAGATTAAGCAAGATTTTACTTTTAGAAATTCACAGCCAAGTAAACTTCAACTTTCTTAAACTATTTTCTTCTTATATATATAAAGAGAAAAGGAAAGTGCTATTAAGTATCATAAAGAAACTCAAGATCCTAACTAGGTTAGCACTTTGAGTTCTTCTAATCATATTTTATTTAAGTTCTTGGATATACATACAACAAACATATTACTTAAAATAGTTCACATGCAATGCACATGTGCACAAACTAGTTAACATAAAACGCTAATAAACATTATCACAAAAATGGTAACCACCAAAAGAATAAATAGAATCTCTTTAAAACTGAAAAAATAAATCTCCCAAAATTAAGTTTTGTAACTTCCTTGAAATAAAACTCTTAAATTTCCAACATTATAATAATGTAAACCAGCATATCATGTATTCATGACAATTCAAGGAAAAAACAAAAAAGCACTATGAGTCTATGACCCAGCGCTTTGGTTGCTGATGGGTTATCAACCCCTTTTTGATTTTTGAATTCTCTAGATGGTTACTCTTTTAAATAATTAGTTTTTTTTTCCCCATTCAAATATTAATTACTATTTTCTCATTCTTTTTCCCCATTCAAATACTCATATATAAATAATCCAAGTGTCATCCTGAAGCATAGACATGTTAAAAATGGCACCTCCAAATATTGACTAAAAATTTAATAAACATGGAAAATCACTTTCAAGATGGTTGGAAAAATAATAAATTTAAACTTAATCAATTTAAACAATTGCAGCAGAAAAAATAATACTCCATATTAGAACAGATAGAACTTATTGAAAATCAAGAAGGCCGAGGTTTGAAAGCCACTGTGAGCTTTTTCTAGGCTAAGAATTGGATTTGGGCTACAAGCCCAACTACTACCTTGTGTCCGTAGCCCTGAGGTGGTAGGGATGATGGCAGGTTTGCAATTTATGGAACCTTGAGCGGCATTCTATTAGCTACAGGCTACAGAGCCAATATACCATCTAGCTTGGTCACACACTCACACCCAAGAGGGCCCTTTATTTTATTTGTACTTCCTAATTATTTTAATTTTTCAAAATTTTATGAAAAATATAAAAAGTGTCTGCACTTTTTATTAAAAATATCATTTTAAACAATTTTGCACAATAAAGTTTTTTAAAATCTATCATAAACAAAGTTGTTTAAAATTATGTTTTCTAGTGGACAACAAGTTCGTTTTCATAAAAACTTTTTATATTTATCATAAAATTTTGAAAATTAAAATAAGGGGATACAAAAATAACATTAAGGGGAACCGCCCCCCACATGCAATCCTCCCCTATAAAGGCTCAAAAGGCTTTATTTGAAGGACTCTTGGATCCGATTGAGACTTTAGAGTATATAGCAAAGTGATACAAAATGATATTTAAGTGATTATATATCCTCGAAATCTCCCTAGACAAGAATCCACGACCTACTCCCTTACTGTACTTTTAGGTTGCTAGTCTATTTATTGCTTCCACATGTTAAGTCGTCTCTCATGTATTAGTAAGTTAAGGGGTACATTAGGCTTATATATGAGGTACAATCTCTAATGCATGATATTAATATAAGTGATATCAGCATGTGGTCACTTGAGTTGGATTGTTCTTATCTCATTTCTTTGTAAATAAAGATGATTAAATTACGTACCAAATCACCATCAACGTAAAGATGAGGTAACATTTATGGTTCAATACATAGACGACATTGAAATGCCATTTATTCCCTTCAAAGCAAGAAAACAACACCCATTCAAACATGAAAAACAAACAACCATTCAAGCATGAAGATAGAAAACAATATTACATTATTAAAGGCAGACCCCAGACCATGTGAAATGATAGCTAGAGAGCATGCATGCTCCATCCACGCTTATATTGCTATAGGATCGATGAGCAGTGAAACTATATAATCTTTCAGCAGCAAATTGGAATTGGTGTACCCATCGCCATCCCTGTACACCACATAACTCACTCGTGCAAGGTTGAGAACTTGTGTGAGGAGAGTCATTGGGATGGCCATGGTTGGTTTGAGGCATTCCTGATTTATGTCTTTCCATGCATTTGTGACTTGTTTTTGCAGCTCCTCATGCGCCTCTTGCTTTGAGACCCCATGTTGCTTCATGTAGCACTCAACAGCTGAGGCAACGTGTTCTCTCTTTTGCTCAAACTGCATACAAAAATGCCCAATGACACCAATTAGTCTCTTCCACCTAGTAAAAAATAGTAATAATTGCCAAGGGAGAAGAATTCTTTGGTAAAATGGGAAACCAAAGAATAACTGAAGGCATCGTGCCACTGTGGAAACCAGACTCAACAAGTTTAGCAAAGAAACTGTCATAGCTAGGCTCATAGGACGAAGTAGAGGAAGCTATAGGGGTGGCGTGAGGTGGGATCCAATCTCATCGACACGCATTGATTTTTTTTTTTTTTAAATATTTGTATCATATATTAGGGGTTGTATCTTATAATGTATAAACGGATTGTACAGTATATCCTACGTATTAATGGGATACAACCCAAATGTCATCCTTATAGGACTGGACGTGTTCAAACTAATAATGATAAAATATTAAGATATTAATTTTTTTCTAGTAAATTGAAACCTATCCAAAATATCCAATCATATATTCTTTGGTTTTGTACTTTGGTTCTTTGAAAACATTGGTTTAGTCCTATGTTGAAATTTAGTTTATTTTAGAAGTGACCTTATTCATTTGGCTCTACATATGGGATGGGGTGGGGAGACTACATATGCTTAGAAAGATTTATCAAATGCATAAGCATCTCGAAACCTCCAGTGATAAAAGCTATAAAAAAAAAAAAAAAAAAAAACAGGAATTGTCTTTAATCCATACCTCATGGGATACCAGGTCATTTAGGATCCTACCAATTATTGATGCAGCATTAACAATAGTATTGGGCTCATTAAGAACCCATTCAAAAGCCTCCTTGGTTACAAAATCTCCCATTCTAGAGAAAGATGTGGTTGTGAACAAGGGATAAGTTGAGCTGGGTGATGCAACGTGCAGATACTCCTCTATTGTTGGCACATATTTTTCACTCGACCATTTTGCTTCCATAAAATAGGCCCTCGCTTGATTTTTCATCTGGTTCATTCAACCAAGAAATTCAAAATTCTCATTAAAGTCAATTATAGGCATTGTGAAAAACTATGTCATCACCCCCCCTCCCCTGAGCTAGTTAAATTCCCTATCATATATAGGATAATTACAAAGAATGCTTACAGCTTGTTTTGCATAATAAAGGCGGTAGGACCTTCCTTCTTTGGCCAAATCATCCTCTAATTCGCTGTAAATATCCAAAAGTGCCCGATAGTATATTTTCATATATTCGGGGAGTTGATCAATGGTGCTCATATCCCACCTAAAATCAAACTCAAACAAATTCAATGAAGCCTAAGCACAAAGGGTTGCAACACTGATTCTTCTTTTACATGCTTCTCCCTTAAAGGCCATATATATATATATATATATATATATATATATATATATATATATATATATATATATATATATATATATATATATATATATATATATATATATATATATATATATGTTTTGTTAAAAATTGAGGCACATAAAACACAAGTGAAGTTCAGGTTTAACAAACCTCTCGAGGCCTTCCATAAAGAGCTCAAGTTCTTCAATTGTAGCATACAAATCAGTGATATCATCCATAACTGAGGTCATGGTAATAACTTTGGTAAGCATCCTTCTACCGAGGTAATACTGAGGCTCAAAGTAGACCCCCAACATCCAAAAGTAGCATTCCACCATTCTGTCTCTAGCAAAAGGTAGCTTTGTTGCAAAATCCAAATCTTTCCACCACCTAAAATCAAAACACCAATATATCTTAAATCCATTCCAATAATAAATTTCCAAATTACTCCCTTCGTTCATTTTTTACTGTCCTTATTTATTTATTTATTTATAGTAATGTTCCAAAATTATTCTCCCATTCAAAAAGTCAAACTTTTTTTAATTGATTTTCTAAAATACATTTTCTTATAAATATTTTACTTTTTCAATATTTTGTACAATTGAGGATAAAATTGGTATGGTTAAACATTTATATGGATGTAAAAACATTTAAAATGGTTTTCTTAAAAAACATGTTTTTTCAAATGTGAGAGTCAAACAAGAACATAGGGAGTATTAATAAGTTTAAAGAATCTACTTTGTGATTTCGCATAGCTCTTTGTGGTGAATCTTTTGTAATCGGTTGAAATCTAATTTTGCGAGCCTTAGTAAAGTTTCGTCATGTGAATCTTCTTGTTGATAGAATGAGATGTATTGCTTTGCCTCTACCCTTGGCATGCCCTTGTGGATGGGTTGCTTTAGAGCATGGACTACTTGTGTTGCAAGAGGTGAGCTTAGTTGGGTTGCTATAGACTGAAGGTGAGTGGTACAAAATGCCAGCGCTTGATCTAATACGTCTTCTCCATGCACTCGGAGGTGGGTAGCTTCATACAAGCTTAGCATGCCCCGCACATCCCCAATGATTGAATTCAAGAAATTACCTTTGTTGTCCTTGAACTTGTTGAATACATCTGCATCCACATGCACCCCAGCACATTAAACACATATCTATACTAATATATAAAACGTTTGGAAATTTTGGTTGGATGTACATTTTGAAATACTCCTATTAAAGACCTAAAAGTTAGGGTTAAAATAGTTTTTTAGGTTGGATAAGGTAGGTATTATCTATTCTGTAACTAGCCGTCTCATCTCTCTCTCTCTCTTCCATACTCCCATTTTTAAATTCAAAATTTTTAAAATAATTTTTTTTATTAGTATTTCCCTCTAATTTATTTTTTAATATTCCTTTTACACTATGTGTGCCCCAAATTTAGTCCTTTATAGACACAATACGGATGGTAAATGTTTGAGCATATATGTATATGTATGTATGGATAATGTTAGCAGATGATGCTTAAGATGGGTTTATACAATGACATTGAGCACTCCTACTAAAGAGGTGCTTTTTGGGCTTAAGACTCAAAGGGACAAATTTGTAAAGTCAACATACTGTTGTGCTAGGCCAAAAGTATATACTTTGAGGTGAAGGCTGAGCCACGCATCTAACAGACAAGAAATTCATATACACAAATACATGCACATTTTTCTTCATGTGGAATCAAGATAAACACATAGTGAGGGACCTACCACATGAAACATTGTACCCTTGTTGTCGAAGAAGCCTGAAGCGAAGGGCAACATTGTAGAGGGCATCATCATCATTATTCCAATCACGATCATAGGTAAGGTAAATATGTTCCAATGCGTCTTTGACCTCGGTTTCAAAATGATAAGCCACCCCCAATCTTTGAACTGCGTCAATCATGTTCAATTTTTGTGAAGGCTTACCTGTAGCGGCATCAACAACTAACTTCCTCCTCACTTCTGCTTTCAGTTCTTCAATTTGTCTTTCCATACCAACATCAATTGACTACACAAGAAAATTTCATTATGTTGTGGCGCATCAAAACATATATGAAAGGTACTGCTGTCATTTCAATCAGGATAAAAAAACTGTCCAACACTACAATACGTAACTCCCTTTTCCTTATAAGGAATACGCCACTCTTACAGCATTCTTATGTGGAGTTTCAATATGGAAAATGATGATGGAGATGAAGTGAGGATTGTTGAGGCGCATCAATCGTGCATGAAAGGTCTTATGTGCACTGAAAGAACAAACCCATGATGTGGTGTGAAAATAGAGAAGGGCTAGAGGGGATCAATAGCACTATATGAGGAGCTTATCATGCCATATCATTGGAGATTCTTTTAGGAGCTGTTAACAATTCCCGACTAAGGATCCAACACAATGTGGGAATTTTGAGACCTTAATTGATGAGTTTTACTATGATATTAGAGAAGGCTGAGAGGCCTTCCATATATCACATATATTGCAATACATCTATTGTATTTGATAGTTCAATGTGATCCACAAGTGGGCACACAATTGTGACAGAAATAGGCTTGGTTCAATATAATTACTACCTAAGGCAAAAACTCTAATAGAGGCCTCTTTGAAATTGAATTAATTTATTTACCTCTATTTTCCTGTGTTTTCTTAAATCGATCCACATTTTTTAGCCAAAAGACATATTTTTTTATTTAGGAAAAAAAATACTTTTAAGCAAAAAAAACACCCTTAAAAATGAGATGAATACAGTCTAAAGAAACTAAAACGTAAAGTTAATTTAAAGGACAATAGAATTAATCGGACATCTGAGAATAAAAGAATTCATGAATAATTGCAATATCCTCTAATTTTTGTTTCAAAGTTAAAAATAGTTTATAGGGTCGTTGAATAATGTAAAAATAGATATCATGTGTTTGATTACATTAGTGAATATATATTCAAACATTGAGAGAAAGAAGAAAATGAAAAATGAAAAGAAGAGGAAAATGTGTGAGAGTTTGACAAAGAAGAGATGCAATAGAAATACAATTAATATAATAAACTCTGACAGAGTTCATGGCTAGTGAAACCTGGACTGAGATTCAGTGTTGAATTGTAAAAGCTTAGCAGTGTGCCGAGCTCAACTCAGCCGATGGATTAGGGTTTCAGATGAGCGAAATTTTAAAAACAAAAATCAAAAAAATCAAAAAATTGCTTTTGAAATTAAAACTAACGAGGACCACCTTAGGTAACAACCTTAGTTGCCTATAGGTGGAGCCTTGGTCATGAATTAATCCTGCAGGTATAGGATTGCTAGCTCTTCCCATTATTGCTAGTAATAGAAGAATTTAGAGATGAGTTGCACCTCATGCACAAATGCACAAATTACGTAATGGATACTATATATATGGTATTTACCAAGTTGTCAGAAGTGTAATCAACGAAAAGATCACCCCAAATGCTGGGATGAAATTTTGCTGACCGGCGTAAGACCACAGGGACAGCATTTTGGCTTGACACCAGAACAGTTGAAGATTGAACAGACATGCTTTTGTTCTTGTTTGGAACAAAGGACATTTAAAAGTTCAAATGAGGGGTTGTGCTTTCGGCTTGTTTGCTTTGGCATTTATAGGAGTTTGAGGGGGTATCATATTCTTCTTTGCTGAAAAATGAAAAAAACGAAAAAAATGGGGGTATCAGATTCAATCAATGTCATGAGTTAAATTTATCGTCACTTGACTTTTGGCTTCTAGCGGCAACCAAATTTGGAGACACATGGCTGTTGTTTTGAGTCAAGTTTTGGGGTTGCATGTGTTTTCGGCTTCAAGGGCTGACATGGGCCATTGAGACTCTTTGGGATACAATTTTTCCCCCCTCAACTACCGTAGGGGAATTTTTTCTCTTTTAACAGTTCGAAAATGCCTATCACATTATTTTTAAAAATTCTACTTGTTCTTTGAGATATCTAAACAATGATATTTGTTAAGACAGTTTTTTAAGGTCTAAACCAATAACAAGGTAAATCAAATGGTCAACTAAACTTGCATTTTTATTATAAAAAAATCATTTAGCTTGTCATGAATGGCGTCATTTCTTTAAAAAGATTTTGCTTTACCCTTTGAGAGATTTAATTAAACAATGATGTTTGTCAAACCATTATTTTTAAGTGAAAAATTAGCATCAAGGTAAATCAAATGGTTAATTAAATATTTATTATTTTAAAAAAATAAAAAAAAAACATTTGAGGTGACAAAAGTGTGAAGGTTTTAAAAATTAAGGAGGTAAGTTGTTGAACACTATAATTTATAATTCAATGAGACAAAGGTAATACTAAAAGGATAGAAATGGTTTTTTTTTTTTTTTTTTTTTTTTTTTTTTGATTAATGGAAAAAAATAGTATTTAAGGACTTAAAATGGAGTACCAAAGTTGGACAAACGTGGCTGTTGTTTTGACCCAGAAGTTGGTTTTTTTAAATCAATTATGCTTTTGCATAGATTGTATCATTGTAGAATGTAAAGTCAGACCCATGACATAGGTATATATGCTGCTATGGACGTGGGCTGCGGCATGTTAAGGTGAATTAAGTTGGTCGAGTGAGTTTTCCATGTAATTGTGATACGGTCAGGTGGTGTCCCAAGTCAATAGGGGTTAAGTAAAGTAAGAATGTGGGGTCAAAAAGTACACTGACAATCTCACTTTACTTGATTTTCATTGATTTGTGACATCACCTAGTCGTATCACAGTTACATGGAAGTTTTTCTCTACTCATGCATACCTGCCACAGCCCACGTGCACGCACCACTGCTTGATTGGTAAGGTGAACCAAGCTTAATTAAGTTGTTTGTGAAGGCTCTCCCGAGCTTTCAGTTATCACTTCACCAAATCATAACACTATATCTCTATTAGAGATAACTCCTAATTTTATTCTTGTTCTGTATTTTAGTTTTTCCCACAATGAAAAAATTATTATTTTATCTTTAATGTGTCGTTTATATCATGATGGGGAATCTCTCTGGCAAAGGATGCGTAGGCGAGATCGATGTGACTCAACCTCTTGAGTGAACCCACAAAATTTGGGATAAGCATATGCTGGGGAAATCGTTATGGCTTAGGTCCAAGTAGTTCAAATATTTTAAGTCAAGCGAAGAAGGATTTTTTTTATTATTTATTTTTGCTAAGAAGCAAAGAATGATTTAAATGACCACTCAGACCTGGCTTGTCTACAATTTTAAGTAGACTAACCTTATGTATAGGAGCGAAGTTAGGATTTATCTCCAATAAGGGTCAAATGAGGGGAATAGATTGGGGTTATGTTTTAGGCTTGTTTGCTTTGGCATTTATAGGAGTTTGAGGGTGTATCAGATTCTTCTTTGCTGAAAAAAGAAAAAAAAAATGGGGGTATCAGAGTCGATCAATGTCATGAGTTAAATTTATCGACACTTGACTTTTGGCTTCCAGCGGCAACCAAATTTGGATACACATGGCTGTTGTTTTGAGTCAAGTTTTGGGGTTGTGTTTTCCGCTTCAAGGGCTGACATGGGCCATTGAGACTCTTTGGGATAGCTGAAGGGGGATTTTGTGTAATTTACATGAATATAACTACAGATTCAATCAATGTCTTGGCTAGCAGGCTAAGTTCAATTTTGGGCAAATTACATTTTATCCCCTTGAATTATGGGAGTGGAACAATTTGCCCCTCTAAATCTTAAACCGAACAATTTTTCCCCCTTCAACTACCGCAGGGGAATTTTTTTGAACTCCTTTAACAGTATTGGTGAAAATTTGAAAATGCCTATCACGTACGGTTTACCCCTTGTTCTCTAAAACCTTTACACTTTGGCCCTTTAACCATAGGCCCCATGTTCAACAAAACACCTCATTCTTCACATTATTTTTAAAAATTCTACTCATTCTTTGAGATATCTGAACGATGATATTTGTTAAGACAGTTTTTTAAGGTCTAAACCAATATCAAGGTAAATCAAATGATCAACTAAACTTTCATTATATAAAAATCATTTAGCTTGACATGGATGGCGTCATTTCTTTAAAAAGATTTTGCTTTACCCTTTGAGAGATTTAATTAAACTATGATGTTTGTCAAACCATTATTTTTAAGCTCTAAATTAACATCAAGGCAAATCAAAAGGTTAATTAAATTTTTATTATTTTATTGAAATTTAAAATAAATAAAAAAAACATTTGAGGTGACAAAAGTGTGAAGGTTGTAAAAATTGAGATAAGTTGTTGAACACTATAATTTATAATTCAATGAGACAAAGGTAATACTAGAAAGATAAAATATATATATATTTTTTTTGGTTAATGGATAAAAATAGTATTTAAGGACTTAAAGTGGAGTACCAAAGTTGAACAAACGTGGCTGTTGTTTTGACTCAGAAGTTGTTGTTTGAGATCAATTATGCTTTAATTTTGTATAGATTGTATCATTGTAGAATGTAAAGACAGACCCATGACAAAAGTACATATGCTGCGATGCACGTGGGCTGCGGCATGTTAACGTGAATTAAGTTGCTCGTGCGAGTGACTCTTCCATGTAATTGTGACACGATTAGGTGGTGTCACAAGCCAATAGGGGTTAAGCAAAGTGAGATTGTGGGGTCAAAAAGTACACTGATAATCCTCCTTTTCTTGGTTCTTATTGACTTGTAATACCACCCGGCCATATCACAGTTACATGGAAGTTTTTCTCTACTCGTGCATACCTACCACAGCCCACCACTACACCAAAAATAGTTTTTAACAACACTACATCAACAATGTTTTATGTTAAAAGTTGTTTTAGGGGGTTTTTAACAATGTTTTTGACAAAAACGTTGCCCACGTGCACGCACCGCTGCTTGATTGATAAGGTCAACCAAGCTTAATTAAGTTGTTTGTGAACAATTTATAATTAAATTGGGGCTTGCTTGAGCTCATTTATTTATTAAATGAATTAAATCTACACTTTGATTGGGGTTGGCTATTATCACCATTCGGTTTTATCAGTATTCTTCACTTATTTTAATTTTTTAAATTTTTATGAAAAATACTAAAATATTTTATACAAATCAACCATATTTTCTACTAAAAAACATCATTTTTTAGACAACTTTGTAGAAGAAAGTTCTTCAAAAATATATCGTTTACATAGACTTTTTGGTAGAAATTGAAACAGAAACTATAAATGGTCAACGAGTTCATTTAAATGACAAATTTTGGAAAAACTATCTTTTGCAAAGTCGTTCAAAATGATGTTTTCATGTGAACCAAGCAATCTATTTTCATAAAAACTTTCAATATTTTCCATAAAACCTTGAAACTTTAAAACAAATTAGATGGGGGTGTTGATAAAACCAAGGGACTAGCAGAAAATATCTATGTAAACAATAAGTTTGTAGCCATTTCCAAGCATATATATAGCCAATTTGTAATAAGTTGACAGAAAAGTCTTGTTTTGGTATTACATTGGAAAATAATTATAAAAAAGTAATCTTTTCAAAGAAAAGAAAGGCTCTCCTGAGTTTTCAGTTCTCACTTCACAAAATAATAGCACTGTGCCCCCATTTGAGATAACTCTTGGTCCGTAATTTAGTTTTTCCCATAATGAAAAAATTATTATTTTATCTTCAATGTGTAATTTATACCATGATGGGGAATCTCTTTGGCAAAGGATGCGTAGGAAAGATTGATGTGACTCAACGTCTTGAGTGAACCCACAAAATTTGGGATAGGCGCATGCTAGAAATCGTTATGGCTTAGGTCCAAGTAGTTCAAATATTTCAAGTCAAGCAAAGAAGGATTTTTTTATTATTTATTTTTGCTAAGAAGCAAAGAAGGATTTAAATGACCACTCAGATCCGGCTTGTCTACAATTTTAAGTAAACTAACCTTATGTGGGCAATAAAGGTCAAGCTTTACCAACGAAGGTTGGTTTGAGGGGAAGGGGCTTTGGTCGTTTAAGTAAGGGGTTTTGGGTTCGAGCCCTTGTGGATGTAACAAACTTTCTTGGGAGAGGTCTCGCTTCGGCACCCAACAGTACCTCGGAGAATTGGTCCTAGAAGCCTGGGACACCTTGGAAAACCAAAAAAAAAAAAAGTCAAGCTTTACAACATTGCCTGTCCAATTGCCACAGTTTACGCCCGTCCAATTGCAACAATCTTCTCCAACCCAAGAAGAAAGCTTTCCGGCCATAGGATCTTTGAGACCATCTTTGAATTTAAGGAGAGCTTGTTAGAATATTTTAATAAAAATAATATATTTTTATATATTATTACTTGTGACCGTTTGGTTTTGTAACTTACTTATCCTCATTAAAATATTATATAATTGCTTCTTATATTTACTATACTATCCGTTGGCTTGTGGAGGTTACTCACATTACTTTTATTACATGGAGGTTACATGTGTTAAACTTTATGAGCTGGAGTGGTGTTTAACACATTAGCCGTTAGGCTTTGGGTAACCGAACGACATTCTTATATAGGGAGATATGTACAATCTTTTTGAATATAAGGGGGTTTTCATTAATAGAGATTTACATAAGTTTATACTATTTCAAACGGGTGAAGAAAGGGTGTATTGGTGTGGAACTTTTGCTCCTTGAATGGTGCAGATTCGTTGAGTCTATAGTGTAAGTGACTGGGCTATTGTATCTTGGGGACGACGTGCTAGTGAACCTGTTGCGTCGGACTAACTTCTGCAGAGGCACAAATCGTCTTAAAGAAAGCGAGATACACGTGCCTCAACCCACCACTTCGCTTTTACAGTAACATTGTTTCATTATCATTTTTTATTGTGATTTTTATTTATATATTTATTGAGAATCCCCAACAGAGCTTTCCTCTCCATCTAATCACAGGCCACGTTAGTAGGAAACAGAGGAAAGAAAATAAGGAGAATTGAAGGTAGCCATGGCATGACGAGATCCAATGCAAAGGTTTTGAACCTATGAAATGTTATATATAGGGCTGGTTTATGGAACTTGAAATGGTGGTGTATTTTTTTATTTTTTTTTTTTTGGGATCTTTGTTGCTGGGAGATATGCATTTGCTGTGTATGGGGTAGTAGTTTTCTCTTTTTTATACCTCTGTTTCTGTAAGGGGGTCTTTTTGTGTAGTCTTCTTAAGGGGCTGCATTCTTTAACAATGTGGCTCATATACAAGATAATTTTCCTAGATAAATATATATCTATATCTATCTCTCTCTCTCTCTCTCTCTCTCTCTCTCTCTCTCTCGTAATTGCAGTCAGCAAATTCACATGCCAAACTTGCATCAAGGAGTGATGCAACATCTAGGCAACTAAGGCAACCATCTTTAGTCCTTGGACGGAAATTTTTTAATGCTGAAAATAGAAGTCCATCATCAAGGGCATGTCCTAGGGATTCAATTTTCGTGGATGGTGGTTGGTAATGGCTACCCCACCTCATTAAGAGGGTGGTCCACCCCCTTGATGCATGTTTAATGTCTCGTTCCATGTTGATTTCCCCACCTCCCTGTTTGATGATTGTGGTATTTTTTATATGTATTTTTGTGTTCGTATCTTTTTGACAATTTAAAAAATAAAAAATAAACATTAGAAGGCTAGGATCAAGGATGCAACGCTATGACTCTATCTTTGCGGGGTTTTCATTTGTCGACTTCAAGGTTGATTGCAAGAAGCCATGAACACTCCTCTGTAAAGCATGCCAAAAAATAAAAAAATAAAAAAAATTGAAAATGTTCATACAGAACCCCCTTCCAAAAAAAGTGGTGTCCATGGACATTAATTCATTGAATTGGATGGTTCTCCACATTAGGAAAAGATGTGTCCTGAAACACAATTTCTAAATTCGTGCCGTAGGGCACCCCCAAGAGCTTTGTACCAAATTCCATATTCATGTTTTCTTTGAGTGGATCCACATCAGTATAATTAAAAGAATTTGGTGGTTTCTCTGGAAAGTTAAAGGAGTAGACGCTAGTGGTGACGTTTTTGTAGTAGCTTTCTAAGACAGAAATAGAAGGGACGAACAAAAGATTGGTTGTTCATTGTAGCAAAGAATCTCTTGCCATCAATTCCCTTGCAGGTTTGGTCTGCAGGGCAATCTTGAACCTTAAGGCTTATAGTTGCAGGTGATAACTCGCTTATCAATCGCTCTCTACAACCATTAATCATTAATGTGTGGTTTGCTATGGCAAAGAAGGGCTCATTATTGAGTGCCGCATTGATGATTCGAAGCAAGTTAAGTTTTTCCAAGATCGACTGTTTGGATGAAAGTATCTGCACATGCATTCTGGATGATGTCGTTAACAAATCATGTTAGATAATCCTCTGCCATATATATAGTAGAATAGTTGCAATTTACCTTGAAATTAAAATACCAAACTAATTTTCAGGTTTACCGACCAACCCCTTAACTTTCATAAGATTTTTTTTTTTTTTTTTGGTGCATAAAAAGCAAATTAATTGGCCCATTCTTTTTATCTTTATCTTTTATCCTCTCTTTTTTCTTTTGGCACAATGATAGATGGCCTACTCTCCCAGTCATGCAACACCTTTCAGTGAATGTGTTTGAAATGTGGGCTTGTGTGCAAACAAGGTGTCTATCATTGCAACAGTCACCTTAGCGTTTTTTTGCCTCCAATATATTAATATTTTTCACCAAAACTTTGAGCCTAAAGGCATTATAGAAAATTAATTGATAAATTACAGTAAGAAATCTTCCACCACCAAAAAAAATTACTACAATGAGTCAAATTACTGAATTACGTACCAAGAAGCAAATGCCAAAGCAAGCACTAGAATGTGCTATCCTATATAAGGTAGGGAGCGTGTATATATACAGATATACATATATATACATATGTATACATATATGCATATACATATGTATACATATGTATATGCATATATATATATATATATATATGTGGGATGATGATCAGGTAAGCACGTGTTGACATAACTTACATCAACACCCGCATTGGGAGTTGTACCTTGTGCATTAGTGGGTTATGGAATACATTGGTCCAATGCAAGGGGTACAACCCCCAATGCATGGTACTAATATAACTTATATCAACACGTGCTGATGTGATCGGAACTGTATATATGTGTATATATATATATGTGTGTGTATATGTATATATAGATAGATAGATTAAGTTTGAAGTTTGAAGGTATGCTGTATTAGCAAAACTTTACTCTGATTTTATTTAAAGATTCAATGGTCCATTGAGTACAACCTTCAAAGGGAGGAGTACAATAGCAAAGAAAAACCCAGAAGGCCAGAATTGAACCTGATGTCTAACAACTAATTCAGCCTTATCATAAAAAACTTTACAAGATACTTATAAGGAAAAAATCTACGGAGATTCCAAATTCTAATAAATTTACTTGAGCGGAATTTCAATTCCATTTTTTTTTAAGCCACATTTGGATTGATCTCGTCATTAATCTATCTAATTGCAAGGATTGACTTATAGATGCGGCGCTGTATACCACAATGTGGTTGATCTCTATTTCCCGATGCGTATATAAATTTGCAGGTGAATGGTGGAACGGAAATGTAGATGCAGTAGAAAATGAAATGATGATGCATGTATATATGGAGGTGGCCCCAATGTTTCAGATGCTTATACTTTACCAGGACCACTCTATCCTTGCTCTAACAAAGGTAAAATCATAAACTTCCAGCCCATATACATGACTGCCCTTTGGTTTTCAAGTTTATATATTGCCCATTTGGGTTTACATTCATTGCATCACAGAACAAAATAGTGGCAGTCGTATTCTCAATTCTATAAACAGAAAGAGCAATTAATTTTCTATAATGCCTTCAGGCTCAAACTTTTGGTGAAAAGTATTAAATAGAGCCAACAAAGCTAAGGTGACTGTTGCGATGATAGACACCTCTTTTGCATACAAGCCCACATATATTTCAAACACATTCACTGAAAAGTTTCAAAACATTTGCACTGCATCCTTTCAGCTGTTCATATTTCTTCTTATTTTCTTTCCTCTGTTTCCTAATAACATGGCTTGTGATCGACGAGATGGAGAGGAAAGCCCTCCTTAAATTCAAAGATGGCCTCAAAGAGGTTGAGTAACCTCGATCTTGCCTACGCAGCCTTTGCCGGAGAGATTTCCCATCATTTTGGAAATCTTTTAAACTAGTGTTATCTTCTTCCCGGATTTAGATATTTTTCATGATATAAACTACACATTAAAGATAAAATAATAATTGTCATTGTGGGAAAAACTAAAATATGGACTAGGGATGGAGCCAAGAGTTATCTCCAATACGGGCACAGTGTTATGATTTTGTGAAGTGAGAATTGAAAGCTCGGAAGAGCCTTTCTTTTTTTTGAAAAGATTACTTTTTGGTAATTATTTTCCATTGTAATACCAAAATAAGGCTTTATTGTCAACTTATTACAAATTGCCTGTATATATGCTTGAAAATGACTACTAATTTACTATTTTTGGTATTATTTCAGGAAGTGGTTATCAAATAGTAATTTAGGCCCCAAGAAAAAATTTATTTGAGCCACTAGGGGCACGTGCCCCAAAGGCCCCCTGGTTCCGTATCAATCAAATTGAATGCATTAAATGTACTTTTGTTTTTATTTTTGTGTTTTGGGCAATAGATACAACCCTTTTCCTAACCCAGTTCTAAATATCAACAAATGAGTATTAATGTTTTTTTATAAATTTGAACATGAGATCCACCACTTAACAAGTAAGAAAAATGTACGCACTTTCCTCAGACACATGTTTTTCAAAGGAGAAAATCCTTAGAGGACTTATTCATTCCTAACAAATTTCTTAATTTTTAAAAAGGGAAATTGGCATCCATAGCTAGATAAAATATTAGCAATTAGTAGGCAAAGATTTTTTTTGGGTATTCCCTTTTTTGTTATTAAGGATACCCTATGTAACTAATTTTGTCTTTAAGTGTTCCAATTTTTACAAACTTATAACTTGCAATATACACATTAAATTTCAAAAAAAAAAAAAAAATTGGAACCTATTTGTCGACATTTTTGAAACAAAATCCATATCAATTATGTAATCTCTAAAGCTTTGAATAACCTGGTTGTGCGCCACTGCTTGAGCATCAACAAAATCCTTTAAATTTCATACCTTATCCTCCTTTTCTTTTTCTTTTTTGTAGTTCAATCTGCCAATTGAATAACTTCGTGAGACGTCTTATTTCCTCCCTTTGAAGTAAAAATCATGATCATTAGAGTTTATAAACAATATTTATTAGAAAGCTAATCAAAATTTGGAATGTAAAAATATGGAAGAAACGTATAGGGATGAAAGAAGGAAGACAGACGAAGTAGAAGAAAAAGATAAAGGACCATAAACGTTTAGAAACCTAATTAGAATTTAATAAGAAAAGAGCTAAATAATAGGACTCTTGTCTTTATGGATTTTATTAAGCATAAGGTTAAAAAAGTAATTAAGTTTAAAAATGAGGGTATAAATGTAACATATATCCCAGATATTTATTAATTGTTAATTTGAAATTACGTTATTTGCATGTGGTGTATCATATACTCTGAGGGTATAAATAAAGTGATGCAAGGATGTAAAAAATTTATATGAGATTTTGGGATAGGGTGTAATTTTGAATATAATTGAGGTAAATTTGTAAATTGAAGATTCCATAAGTTTCTATAACTTTCTTGATGGTTTGATGGAGATTTCTTGAAAGTGTATATATATATTTTATTGTAAGCACCGACTTAGGCTCACTGACTTAGCCTATATATAGAGTTATACAATTCTTGCCTAAGTGAAAGTAGAGAGAAAGAAAAAGAAGAAAGAAAGAAAAGAAGGAGAGCAAGAGTGAACACGAAAGAGCAAGAGAGAGAGAGAGCAAAATAGAACGAAAGAAGACGAAGGAGAAGAAGAATACAGAGAAAGAGAAGAAGAAGCTACAGAAAGAAAGAAGGAGAAAGAAAAAGGAACCGAGTGAGAGAAAAGAGGGATATTGCTCAAAATTGTTAGAAAAGCTTGGAAATATGGTAAGAAACTCTCCTTTCTTATGTATTAGTTATGAGAAACAAGAATTAGATGGTAGTGAGAGTTAAAATTGAGATTTGAGAAGCTAGGGAATGTCATCATTGGTTTCCCGAAATTATAAAATTTATATCTAATGCATGTGATTGAATTAAGCCATGAAATTTATACTAGATATGTATAATGGTGCGAAGAATATTGTGGTAAAATTTGGTGAGTTAATTCTGTGTATGCTAGAAGAAACAATTTGAAAACAGAAATGGCATTTTTATTAATTTTAGTACGTTTTGATCATTCTATCCCAAGTGTGATAATTTTAATAAATACTAGGGATCACGAGCTTTCCAGAGACACCTGATTTGCGAAATTTGGATAAGAAATGAGTTCTATAGAATTTTTTTCAAAGTTTTGAAAAATTAGAAAAACCATAACAGAAAATCAAAGAAAAAAAAAGGAAGGAGATGAACAGTAACGA
Source organism: Liquidambar formosana (assembly GCA_039720395.1). Lineage (NCBI taxonomy): Eukaryota > Viridiplantae > Streptophyta > Magnoliopsida > Saxifragales > Altingiaceae > Liquidambar > Liquidambar formosana. The sequence goes on along the minus strand of CM077828.1, from coordinate 15,462,610 downwards.
GTCAACTTGACCCTGTTTGACTATTTGACCCGATTTTGACAACTTACCCGGTTTGAATGATTTGACCCAGTTTTGACAACTTACCCTATTTGATTGGTTTAACCCAATTTGGTTCATTTGACTTGATTTGATTATTGATCCAAATTGAATTGGTTTGACTCAGTTTCGATTGTTTCCAACATTTTTATAAAATAAATGATTTATTGGAGAGTTAAGGTGTTGTTTGAATGTCAAGAAAGTGATTTTCAAATAAGGTCTACTTTTGAGTTTCAAATCTTATAACCGACTTTGAATGAATATAAAATCTTCATTGTAAGTCCGATTGTGATGAAACTTGAACCATATGCTCCTACTAAAGAGTACTACAATCTATTTTAATTTGGTCAGATTTCATGAAATTTGAAAATTATACCCCTGTTTGAGTAAAATGACCATTTTGCCCGTGTTTACCCAAAATGGTTCTAATGATCTCTGATTTTGGCATAGTTTCGACCAAAACTTTCTTAAAACAACCCTATATATAAAAAAAAAAATGGTTATAAAGTGAAAGTTTCACTAAAAATTGGTATTTTTATATTATACCCATTTTACTTCTATGATAGAGAAGAATGATAAGATTGGTTAGAACCAAAACTGAGTAAAAATTCAAGTAATAGTTCATGATTAAAGACTTGAAATAATACCTTTAAATTAATAAAGGTAGTTATAACTAAGAGAATTGATTTGTACGTTGAATGTTATAAATTTTAGACTTATTATTGAGAATTTTGACAACAAATCAATTGAAGAAATTAGAGTTTCATATGATTATAATCATAATGATTCACGCTTAATGATGGAAATGAGAAATTCGTATGTGGCGATATGAGATGATTTATTATCTGAAGCCTATAGTGGCTTATGACTGTTGAAATATATCAATAAATTGATTTATTATTTGAAGTTTATAGTAGCTTATAACTATTGAAATAAATCAATGAACTGATTTATTATTTGAATATTATCATGGCTTATAACCACTAAAATAAATCAATGAACTGATTTATTATTTAAAGTTTAGTATGACTTATAACTGTTGAAATAATTCAATGAGATGATTTATTATTGTGATTTATTATGTTGAATTTCATAATGCATCATTGCGGCACATTTATATTGTTGGATTTATATTTGTTGATTGTGATAAATCAAAACGTTGATATGGGAGAGAGCCAGGATTGAGCATATTCCATAGTTAGTGCACTAATATACAGACTCATTGAGCAAGTAGGCCGTGATCTATATACACATATTACAAGGAGGAATATGTGTTGTGGCTAAATGGTAGAACACATTTGGCATGAGGCCTATGTGTATCATGGAACACATTTGGCATAAAGCCTATATGTATTATTTTGAGTTATATTTTTGCAGGTTGTGAGATACAACAGCGATTTAGGTATGAGATATTTTGAAATATTATCAGTTCTGTGCCATAATGTTTTGACATGAGACGTACATTTTTGGATTCGTGAAATTGATATAATTTCAAACGAAATTATAAATTATTTTTGCGTATGAGATGATTATAAAAATATTGAAATAAAGAGAATTGAATTATTGATAAGAAAAGGAATTTTCTTACTAAGCAAGATTGCTTATAGATTATTTAAATAACGTTTCAGGATAAGGAAAAAATGATCTAATAGCAAAGCAAGGAAATTTTATGGAGCTAAGCCGGATGCCTTATTTAATGTTTGTTTCTTATTCTTGGTTATAGGAAAATGTTATACCATAATTATTAAGATGTAGCAATGAGACTTGCATCTGAAAGAAAGAAAAAAGAGAACAGAAAATCATGGAAGTTCTAGAGCAGTTTTGATATACATGTTATTATGCTATGGAATACATCATAAAATTTTTGGGGTTATAACAATAAAGGTCAATCAAAAGTTTTTTTGACATTTACCTTTTTATAGGTCGTATAGTATAGATATAGATATTGCACGAATATATATATATTTTTAATATTAAAACTATAAAGTCAATTTAATTCTAAAAGAAGATGATTCATTACAAGCATTGAACAAGCACTCACTATATATCCATGGGCTTTCTTTATCACACTTAGCAAAAACTACTTCTCCTAATTAAATTCCTAGTACAATCGGCAACATTAACCCTTAAGCCGATTACAACCAAAAACCTCATGAAATCTTAACGTGACATGGGATATACAGTAAAATAATTTATTTAAGATTAAAGTAAATAATACAATATCTCCTAAAAAATTGTATTTCCTACTCAAGCAACAGAATAGGCTTCCAAACAAAATTTTAATTTATAATTGCTCACAAAAGATTATATGACTTTAGATTGTTGGGAAATTTATTTAACCACTACACTATGAACAATTATACAAATATAAATTACACAAATATAAATGATTACACAATTAGATAGAATATCAAATTAACAATATAATAGAAAAAGGTATATATCAATCAATATTAACGCATAAAGTAAAGAAAATATAGCTTGAGGGAATCAGTGAGGCACGTTTTCGCTATCCTAAAGTCACATACGCCTCCCCACGTGTAGGTATACGGCTCCAAGATACAACCCAGTTCCTCTCAGGCAGTCTGATCCATAATGCACGTCTACTAGGGCTGTTCGTGGTTCGGTTTGGTTTGGTTTTAGGGTAGATTTTAAACCAAACCATTATACTTCGGTTTTTGTTTTCTCAAACCAAAACCAAACCATACTATGAGAAAACCCAAAGCAAACCAAACCATAAAATTTCGGTTTGGTTCGATTCGGTTTCGGTTTTATCCTATCAAATAGCAAAAAATAATTAAAAATAGAAAAATGACAAACCAAACTCTAAATAAAAACATTTTTAATAAAATCATTACATTAGCAACTAAAAAAAACATTAAAAATTGTATCAAAGTGGAAAAATATTGACTTATGTTAATCCACGTTCAAATCTCTAATCTAATACGTGTCAATATCTCACACAACAATAATGCATAGTTTAATACATGCCAATCTAATAAAGAAAAAACATTAAAAAAATTTGCAATCTATTACTTATTATACCCTTATTAGAATAGAAAATTTACAAACCAAATTTAATATGTAATATATAAAATTATATATATTTGTATTATATTTTTTTTTTTCGGTTTTTTGGTTTGGTTTGGTTTTTTAAACATGAAAACCAAAACCAAACCAATTTAATTTGGTTTTCTAAAATTAGAACCAAAACCTAACCTAAGAACAAAAAAACCAAACCAAACAGATCGGTTTGGTTTGGTTCGGTTTGGTTTTCGGTTTTAACCTAAATCATGAACACCCCTAATGTCTACAGCAAACAGGTGCTAAGAACGCATCTAAATTGCCCAAAGAAAAAATAGATAAAATAAAATAGAAGAGAGTATGAGAATCGGAGAAGAAGAGAAAAAGACAAAGAGGGAGAAGATAAGAACGTTAAGAGAGTCACAATATGACTACAACATTTGGTTTTATAGACTCTAGTATACCTACACCAAACCTTCAGTCAAAGGAAGACTTTAATGTCTTAACTCTTATGGTTAATACATTAACATAAAATGGTAATAAACATTATCATAGAAATGGTAACTACCAAAAGAGTAAATAGAATTTCTTTAAAACTGAAAAAATAAATCTCCAAAAATAAAGTTTTGTAACTTCCTTAAAATAAAACTCTCAAATTTCCAACATTATAATAATGTAAACCAACCTATCATGTATTCATGACGATCCAAGGGAAAAAAAAAAAAAAAAAGGCACTATGACTCTATGACCCGGTGCTTTGGTTGCTGATGGGTCATCAACCCTTTTCTCATTTTTGAATTCTCTAGATGGTCACTCTTTTAAATAATTAGTTTTTTTTTTTTTCACCCATTCAAATATTAATTACTATTTTCTCTTTTTTTTTTCCCATTCAAATACTCATATATAAATAATCCAAGCGTCATCCTAAAGCATAGACATGTTAAAAATGGCGCCTCCAAATATTGACTAAAAATTTAATAAACACGGAAAATCACTTTCAAGATGGTTGGAAAAATAATCAATTTAAACAATTGCAGTAGAAAAAATAATACTCTGTATGAGAACGGATAGAACTTATTGGGCTATAAGCCCAACTACGACCTTGTGTTCCTAGCCCTGAGGTGGTAGGGATGATGGCAGGTTTGCATTTTATGGGACCTTGAGCGGCTTTCTATTGGCTACGGGCTATAGAGCCCATATACCATCTAGCTTGGTCACACTAATGTAGAACAAATCTAGTTAGATTCCTAACTAGGTTTGTTTCCTTTTCTATTTTATTGTTTTCCTAAGTTTAATAGAATTCTTTTTTCTAGTTTACTTAGAGTTCAAGTATTAGTTTGCTTTCCTAAATTTAGTAGAATTCCTTTTCCTAGTTTATTTAGAGTTCAAGTATTATTTCTTTATAAATAGGTCTGTAGCCTACGGGCAAGAATACAACTTTTGGATCAATAAAATTTCAGAGAGTTTATTCTATTTTCTTTGTTCTTATTTTACAAGAAGACAATGCTCTTCTTTTGCTACTTCCGCTATGCCAAGTTCGTATCAGAGCCAACCCCCATGGACGGTGATCAAGGGGAACGAGCGGTTACCTGGGATACGTTTGAACCCGTAAAACAGCAGCAAGAAGCTATAATGGCGCAACTGACTGAACAATGGGAGGCTATCACGCAACTTACACAAGTCGTGACTCATTTGCAGATTCCTCAACACAATAAGGGATCGCCTAGTGGTGCGAATCCACACGTGCTCAGGGTTAACCATCAACGGAGGCAGGCTTTAGAGTTTGACTCCAATGATGACGAAGACGTGGAACGAGTTTTCTTTCCACATAGAGATAGAAGAGTTGGTGCACATGAAAATAGAGGATTTGGTGCACATGGAAATCAAGGAGGAGGTATGCAGAATTCAGAATTTCGTATAAAGGTAGACCTTCCCTCTTTTAATGGTCAACTTGACATTGAAGGCTTTCTTGATTGGCTTTATGAGGTAGAAAGCTTCTTTGATTGCATGGGGATTCCAGAGGAGAAGTAAGTCAAGCTTGTTGCTTATAGGCTGAAGGGGGGAGCCTCTGCCTGGTGGGAGCAACTGCAGACATCGTGGGGGCAACAATTTAAAGCACCAATTAGGTCCTGGCCGCGAATGAAGAAGCTTTTGAGGAGGAGATATTTGCCTGCCAATTATGATTAGATTTTATTTCAATAGTACTATAACTGTAAGCAAGGAAATCGTCTCGTACGAGTTTATGCTGAGGAATTTAGTAGATTATCTGTTCGTAATAATTTGGCAAAAACAGCAACGCAGCAAGTGGCACGATTTAATAATGGGCTGCGTCTCAATATCTAGGATCGGGTTATGCTGCAAACAACCTATTCCCTTAATGCCGCCATTGACTTGGTGACCCGGGTCGAGACACAACTGGAGAGGTCTTCTTTCCGAAATCAAACCCCAGGAAGGCCTGCACCACCGTAATACACAGATTGGGGAAGGCCACCAGTACGTGCTAATACCCAAGCCCCAATAGTGAGCCAATCAGCTATCAACCCACTAACTGCGAATCGTGACTTGGCAAGTAGCAGCAATCAAGGGCAACAAGGTGCAGGAAGAAGTAACACTAAAGGCCCTATAGCCAATCCATATACTCGACCAGCACCCGAAAAGTGTTATCGTTGTGGTCAACCAGGGCATCATTCTAATTAGTGTCCAAATCAAGCGACTACTAATTTGGTTACACATGCCAAGTACACTGAGCCAGAATATAGTAATACAGGAGAAGGCTTTGATGGTGAAGACAATGATGCTAGGTATCAGTTTGAGGACATAGTCGGGGCAGATGATGGGCTTTCTTTGGTGGTGCAACAGTTGTTATATGCCCCAAAACAAGAGATTGATTCTCAACGACACAATATTTTTAGAACAAAGTGCACATTGAATCAGCGTGTTTGTAATTTAATTATTGACAGTGGAAGTACAAAAAATATTGTGTCAAAGGAGATGGTAGAAAAGTTGAAATTGTCAAAAGAGCAGCATCCTATGCCTTACAAAATTGGTTGGATTAAGGAGGTCGGTGAGGTTAAGGTAACAGAACGTTGCAAAATTCCTTTCTCTATTGGCAAAAATTATAAAGATGAAGTTATGTGTGATGTGGTAGAGATGGATGCTTGTCATATGCTCCTTGGAAGGCCATGGAAATCGGATGTTAATGCACTCCATAAGGGATAAGCTAACACCTTGTCTTTTATTAAAGATGGAGTTAAAATTACCTTGATTCCAATGGGCAAAGATGGTCAATCTAAAATTCCTACAGACAAGGGACGGTCGTTTTTACTAGTACCAGATGTTAAGTCTGACATCAAGGACACCGATGAGGTTTATGCATTAGTAGTGAAAGGGGATGATGTTCATCCAACTGGTGTACCAATTGAGCTGCAGCCTCTTATAAAAGAATTTAGCCCTATTCTCACTCCCGAGCTCCCCGATGGATTGCCCCCAATGCGAGATATTCAACATCATATAGATCTCACCCCTGGTGCTCGTTTTCCCAATTTGCCCCATTACAGAATGAGTCTAAGGGAGCATGAAATTTTGCAAGGTCAAGTAGAAGAGTTTATTCAAAAAGGGTTTATTCAAGAAAGTATGAGTCCCTGTGCTGTTCCAGCCTTATTAGTTCCAAAGAAGGATGGTAGTTGGCGTATGTGCGTAGACAGTAGAGCCATTAACAAGATTATAGTTAAGTATCGATTTCCCATTCCACGATTGGATGATATGCTTGATATGTTAGAGGGGTCATCGGTATTTTCTAAGTTAGATCTCAAAAGTGGCTACCACCAAATCAGAATTAGGCCTGGAGATGAGTGGAAGACAGCTTTTAAAACCAAGGAGGGTTTGTACGAATGGTTGGTAATACCTTTCGGGCTATTTAATGCACCCAGCACTTTTATGTGACTTATGAACCAGGTATTGAAACCTTTCATTGGCAAATTTGTTGTCGTCTATTTTGATGATATCTTGGTTTACAGCCATAATCAGCATAAGCACTTTCAACACCTTCATTCTGTCCTTACTGTTCTTCAAGAGCACAGCTTGCATGTGAACCTTAAAAAATGTAGTTTCATGACTGAAAGCTTAATTTTTTTGGGTTATGTGGTGAGTTCTGAGGGCATCAAGGTGGACCAAGAAAAGGTTAGAGCAATTCGAGACTGGCCTACCCCGAAGTCTGCTCATGAAGTCCGTAGTTTTCACGGTCTGGCTACATTCTATAGGCGTTTTGTGAAGAATTTCAGCACTATTGTAGCACCTTTAACAGATTGTGTAAAGAAAAGACAGTTTGAATGGACTGATGCAGCAGAGTAAAGTTTCGCATTACTTAAAGAGAAGCTTACAACAATCCCAGTGTTAGCTTTACCGAACTTTGATAAATATTTGAGCTTGATTGTGATGCTAGTTATGTGGGAATTGGTGCTGTGCTTTCTCAAGAAGGTAGACCAGTAGCTTATTTTAGTGAAAAACTTAATGATGCCAGAAAGAAGTGGTCTGCGTATGAAGTCGAGTTGTATGCTGTTGTTCAGGCCTTGCGACACTGGGAGGATTATTTGGTGCAACGAGAGTTTATTCTGTATACTGATCATGAAGCACTCAAATACCTTAATGGCACTGCTTCAATTAACAGAATGCATGCTCGGTGGGTGGCTCGATTGCAGTCCTTCACTTTTATTTTGAAACACAAATCGGGCCAACAGAATAAAGTTGTTGATGCATTAAGTAGGCGTGCTACTTTGCTCCTTATTTTACATAGTGAAGTTTGGGGTTTTGAGTATTTAAAAGAGTTGTATATAGGTGATGAAGATTTCAATGAAATATGGGCTAACTGCATACTGGGAAAACCTGGCCCTGAGATTTTCATATCCAAGATGGTTTCCTTTTCAAAGGTAGTCGTCTTTGTATTCCTCGGACTTCCCTTCGTGAATATCTTATTCGAGAGCTACATTCTAGTGGTCTAGGAGGACATTTGGGGCGTGATAAAAGTACTGCACAGGTTGTGGAGTGGTATTACTGGCCACAACTGAAGCGTGATGTGGGACGATTTGTGCAGCAGTGTTATATTTGTCAAACCGCGAAAGGGCAATCTCAAAATACAGGTTTGTATACTCCTTTGCCAGTTCCTAATCCGCCTTGGGAGGATGTATCTATGGATTTTATTGTGGGGCTTCCAAGGACTCAACGTGGGGTGGATTCTATTATGGTTGTGGTTGACCATTTCTCCAAGATGGCACACTTCATTCCCTGTAAAAAGACTCATAATGCTTCAAATGTAGCCACCTTGTATTTCAAAGAAGTGGTTCATTTGCACGGTGTGCCAAAAACCATTACTTCTAATCATGACAGCAAGTTTCTTAGTCATTTTTGGCGTACTTTGTGGAAGCGACTTGATACCACCCTTCAGTTTAGTAGTACTTGTCATCCTCAGACTGATGGGCAGATAGAGGTCGTGAATAGAACTTTTGGCAATCTGATTCGTTGTTATGTTGGAGATAAGCCAAAATAGTGGGATACTTATTTAGCACAGGCAGAATTTGCATATAACAATATGGTGAATAGGTCTTTTGGTAAGTCCCCTTTTGAGATTGTTTACCGTCGAGTTCCTACTCATACCTTGGATTTGGTTCCTCTCCCTAAACTGCCTGGGATGAATGTTATTGCTGCTCATTTGGTGGATAATTTTGTAAACGTACACTCTAATGTCAAGAAGAAATTAGAAGAAGCCAATGCAAAGTACAAGGCAAATGCAGATAAACATTGTCGTTTAAAGGTTTTCCATGAAGGCGATCAAGTGATGGTTCATCTTCGCAAGGAGCGTTTTCCAGTTGGCACATATAATAAATTGAAGATGAAGAAAATTGGGCCGTGCCAGATTTTAAAGAAAATTAATGACAATGTTTATGTTGTTGATTTGCCATCAGAGTTTAATATTTCAAATACCTTCAATGTTAAGGATTTGTTCGAGTTTCATCCTTCTGAGTCCTTACCTGTATTGAACTCGAGGGCGAGTTCTTTTCAAGCAAAGGAGCCTGATGTAGAACAAATCTAGTTAGATTCCTAACTAGATTTGCTTAGGACCAAATCTAGTTAGATTCCTAACTAGGTTTGTTTCCTTTCCTATTTTATTGCTTTCCTAAGTTTAGTAGAATTCTTTTTTCTAGTTTACTTAGAGTTCAAGTATTAGTTTGCTTTCCTAAATTTAGTAGAATTCCTTTTCCTAGTTTATTTAAGTTCAAGTATTATTTCTTTATAAATAGGTCTGTAGCCTACGGGCAAGAATACAACTTTTGGATCAATAAAATTTCAGAGAGTTTATTCTATTTTCTTTGTTCTTATTTTACAAGAAGACGGTGCTCTTCTTTTGCTACTACCACTACGCCACACACACTCACACCCAAGGGGGCTCTTTATTTTATTTGTACTTCCCACTTATTTTAATTTTTCAAAATTTTATGAAAAATATAAAAAGTGCCTGCACTTTTTATTAAAAATATCATTTTGAACAATTTTGCACAATAAAGTTTTTTAAAAATCTATCATATACAAAGTTGTTCAAAATTATGTTTTCTAGTGGGCAACGGGTTCGTTTTCATAAAAACTTTTTATATTTATCATAAAATTTTGAAAATTAAAATAAGGGGATACAAAAATAAAATTAAGGGGAACCGCCCCCCACATGCAATCCTACCCTATAAAGGCTCAAAAGGCTTTATTTGAAGGACTCTTGGATCCGATTGAGACTTTAGAGTATATAGCAAAGTGAGACAAAATGATATTTAAGTGATTATAAATCCTTGGAATCTCCCTAGATAGGAATCCATGACCTACTCCCTTACTTTACTTTTTGTTGCTAGTCTATTTATTGCTTTCACATGTTAAGTAGTCTCTCCAATGCATGATATTAATATAAGTGATATCAGCATGTGGTCACCTGAGTGGGATTGTTCTTATCTCATTTCTTTGTAAATAAAATTATTAAATTACCAAATCACCATCAACGTAAAGATGAGGTATCATTTATGGTTCAATACATAGACGGCATTGAAATGCCATTTATTCCCTTCAAAACAAGAAAGCAACACCCATTCAAACATGAAAAACAAACAACCATTCAAGCATGAAGATAGAAAACAATATTACATTATTAAAGGCAAACCCCAGACCATGTGAAATGATAGCTAGAGAGCATGCATGCTCCATCCACGCTTATATTTCCACAGGATTGATGAGCAGTAAAACTATACAATCTTTCAGCAGTAACTTGCAATCGGTGTAGCCATCGCCATCCCTGTACACCACATAACTCACTCGGGCAAGGTTGAGAACTTGCGTGAGGAGAGTCATTGGGACGGCCGTGGTCGGTTTAAGGCATTCTTGATTTATGTCTTTCCATGCATTTGTGACTTGTTTTTGCAGCTCCTCATGCACCTCTTGCTTTGAGACCCCATGTTGCTTCATATAGCATTCAATAGCTGAGGCAACGTGTCCTCTTTTTTGCTTAAACTGCATACGCGCGCAAACGCCCAATGACACCAATTAGTCACTTCCACCTAGTAAAAAATAGTAATAATTGCCAAGGGAGAAGAGTTCTCTGGTTAAATGGGAAACCAAATAATAACCGAAGGCACCGTGCCACTGTGGAAACCAAACTCAACAAGTTTAGCAAAGAAACTGTCATAGCTAGGCTCATAGGATGAAGTAGAGGAAGCTATAGGGGTGGCGTGGGGTGGGATCCAATCTCATTGACACGCACTGATTTTTTTTAAATATTTGTATCATATATTGAGGGTTATATCTTATAATGTATAAACGGATTGTATCGTATATCCTACATGTTAATGGGGTACAATCCAAATGTCATCCTTATAGGACTGGATGTGTTCAAACTAATAATGATAAAATATTAAGATATTAATTTTTTTCTAGTAAATTGAAACCTATCCAAAATATCCACTCACATATTCTTTGGTTTTTGTACTTTGGTTCTTTGAAAACATTCGTTTAGTCCAACGTTGAAATTTAGTTTACTGTAGAATTGACCATATTCATTTGGCTCTACATATGGGACAGGGGAGACTACATATGCTTAGAAAGATTAATCGAATGCATAAACATCTCGAAACCTCCAGTAATAAAAGCAAAAAAAAAAAAAAAAAAAAAGAAAAAAGAAGGGAATTATCTTTAATTCGTACCTCATGGGACACCAGATCATTCATGATCCTGCCAATTATTGATGCAACATTAACAATAGTATTGGGCTCATTAAGAACCCATTCGAAAGCCTCCTTGGTTACAAAATCTCCCATTCTAGTGAAAGATGTGGTTGTGAACAAGGGATAAGTTGAGCTGGGTGATGCAACGTGCAAATACTCCTCTATTGTTGGCACATATTTTTCACTCAACCATTTTGCTTCCATAAAATAGGCCCTCGCTTGATTTTTTATCTGGTTCATTCAACCAAGAAATTCAAAATTCTCATTAAAGTCAATTATAAGCATTGTGAAAAACAATGTCATCATGATCATAGTTTGTTTTTTTTGTTCTCCCCCCCCCCCCCCCCCCCCTCCCCTCCCGAGCTAGTTAAATTTCCTATTATATATAGGATAATTACATAGAATGCTTACTGCTTCTTTTGCATAATAAAGGCGGTAGGATCTTCCTTCTTTGGCCAAATCATCCTCTAATTCGCTGTAAATATCCAAGAGTGCCCGAAAGTATATTTTCATGTATTCGGGGAGTTGATCAATGGTGCTCATATCCCACCTAAAATCAAACTCAAACAAATTCAATAAAGCCTACACACAAAGGGTCAGCAGCACTGATTCTTCTTTTACATGCTTCTCCCTTAAAGGCCATATATATATATCTATTTTTTGTTAAAAATTGAGGCACATAAAACACAAGTGAAGTTCAGGTTTAACAAACCTCTCGAGGCCTTCCATAAAGAGCTCAAGTTCTTCAATTGTACCATACAAATCAAAGATATCATCCATAATTGAGGTCATGGTAATAACTTTGGTAAGTATCCTTCTACCGAGGTAATACTCAGGCTCAAAGTAGACCCCCAACATCCAAAAGTAGCATTCCACCATTCTATCTCTAGCAAAAGGTAGCTTTGTTGTAAAATCCAAATCTTTCCACCACCTAAAATCAAAATACCAATATATCTTAAATCCATTCCAATAATAAATTTCCAAACTACTCCCTTCGTTCATTTTTTACTGTCCTTATTTATTTATTTATTTATAGTAATGTTCCAAAATTATTCTCCCATTCAAAAAGTCAAACTTTTTTTAATTGATTTTCTAAAATACATTTTCTTATAAATATTTTAATTTTTCAATATTTTGTACACTTGAGGATAAAATTAGTATGGTCAAACATTTATATTGATGTAAAAGCATTTAAGATCGTTTTCTTAAAAAACATGTTTTTTCAAAGGTGAGAGTCAAACAAGAACATAGGGAGTATTAATAAGTTTAAAGAATCTACTTTGTGATTTCGCATAGCTCTTTGTGGTGAATCTTTTGTAATCGATTGAAATCTAATTTTGCGAGCCTTAGCAGAGTTTCATCATGCGAATCTTCGTGTTGATAGAATGAGATGTATTGCTTTGCCTCTATCCTTGGCATGCCCTTGTGGATGCGTTGCTTTAGAGCATGGATTACTTGTGTTGCAAGAGGTGAGCTTAGTTGGGTTGCCATAGACTGAAGGTGAGTGGTACAAAATGCTAACGCTTGATCTAGTACGTCTTCTCCATGCACTCGGAGGTGGGTAGCTTCATACAAGCTTAGCATGCCCCGCAAATCCCCAATGATGGAATTCAAGAAATTACCTTCGTTGTCCTTGAACCTGTTGAATACATCTGCATCCACATGCACCCAACACATTAAACACATATCTATACTAATGTATAAAAGGGTTGGAAATTTTGGTTGTATGTACATTTTGAAATACTCCTATTAAGGACCTAAAAGTTAGGGTTAAAATAGTTTTTTAGGTTGGATAAGGTGGGTATTATCTATTCTGTAACTAGCCATCTCATCTCTCTTTCTCTCTCTCTCTCTCTTCCATACTCCCATTTTTAAATTCAAAATTTTAAAAATAATTTTTTTAATCAGTATTTCCCTCTAATTTATTTTTTAATATTCCTTTTATACTATGTGCACCCCAAATTCTAGTCCTTTATAGACACAACGCGGATGGTGAATGTTTGAGCATATATGTACGTATGGATAATGTTAGTGTCTCATATCGGTTGCAGATATTGCTTAAGATGGGTTTATACAAAGGTGTTGAGCACTCCAACTAAAGAGGTGCTTTTTGGACTTAAGACCCAAAGAGACAAATTTGTGAAGTCAACATACTGTTGTGCTAGGCCAAAAGTACTTTGAGGTGAAAACTGAGCCACACATTTAATAGACAAGAAATTCATATACACAAATACATGCACTTTTTTTTTTTTCATGTGGAGTCAAGATAAACACATAGTGAGTGACCTACGTACCACATGAAACATTGTACCCTTGTTGTCGAAGAAGCCTGAAGCGAAGGGCAACATTGTAGAGGGCATCATCATCATTATTCTCATCAAGATCATAGGTAAGGTAAATATGTTCCAACGTGTCTTTGACCTCGGTTTCAAAATGATAAGCCACCCCCAATCTTTGAACTGCGTCAATCATGTTCAATTTTTGTGAAGGCTTACCTGTAGCGGCATCAACAACTAACTTCCTCCTCACTTCTGCTTTCAGTTCTTCAATTTGTCTTTCCATACCAGCATCAATTGACTACACAAGAAAATTTCATTATGTTGTGGTGCATCAAAACATATATGAAAGGTACTGCTGTCATTTCAATTAGGATAAAAAAAATTGTCCAACACTACGATACGTATCTCCCCTTTCCTTATAAGGAATATGCCACTCTTACATCATTCTTATGTGGAGTTTCAATATGGAAAATGATGATGGAGATGAAGTGAGGATTGTTGAGGCGCATCAATCATGCATGAAATGGGCACTGAAAGAACAACCCCATGATGTGGTGTGAAAATAAAGAAGGGCTAGAGGGGATCAATAGCACTATATACGAGGAGCTTATCATGCCACATCATTGGAGATTCTTTTAGGAGCTGTTAGCAATTCCCAAGTGAGGATCAAAACACAATGTGGGAATTTTGAGACCTTAATTGATTAGTTTTACTATGATATTGAGAGACCTGAGAGGCCTTCCATATATCACATATATTGCATTCCATCTATTGTATTTGAAAGTTTAATGTGATCCACAAGTAGGACTTTTAAGACCTTGATTGTCTAGGTTTACAATGATAGGTCAAACTCATGGCCACACAATTGTGACAGAAATAGGGTTGGCTCAATATAATTACTACCTAAGGAAAAAACTCTAACTGAGGCCTCTTTGAAATTGAATTAATTTATTTACCTCTATTTTCCTATGTTTTCTTATATTGATCCATATTTTTAATTTAACCAAAAGACATATTTTTTTTATTTAGGAAAAAAAATACTTACAAGCAAAAAAGCACCCTTAAAAATGAGATAAATAAAGTCTAAAGAAACTAAAACGTAAAGTTAATTTAAAGGACAATAGAATTAATCGGACATTCTGAGAATAAAAGAATTCATGAATAAAATCAATATCCTCTAATTTTTGTTCCAAAGTTAAAGATAGTTTATAAGATCATTGAATAATGTAAAAATAGATATCATGTGTTGATTACATTAGTGAATATATATTCAAACATTGAGAGAAAGAAGAAAATGAAAAATAAAAAGAAGAAGAAAATGTGTGAGAGTTTGACACAGAAGAGATGCAATAGAAATGCAATTAATGTAATAAACTCTGACAGAGTACGTTCATGGCTAGTGAAACTTGGACTGAGATTCGGTGTTGAATTATAAAAGCTTAGTAGTGTGCCAAGCTCAACTCAGCCGTTAGATTAGGGTTTCAGATGGCCGAAATTAAAAAATTCAAAAAATTGCTTTTGAAATTAAAACTAACGAGGACCACCTTAGGTAACGACCTTAGTTGCCTATAGGTGGAGCCTTGGTCAAGAATTAATCCTGCACGTATAGAATTGCTAGCTCTTCCCATTATTGCTAGTAATAGAAGAATTTAGAGATGAGTTGCACCTCATGCACGCATGCACAAATTACGTAATGGATACTATATATATGGTATTTATCAAGTTGTCAGAAGTGAATCAACGAAAAGATCACCCCAAATGCTGGGATGAAATTTTGCTGACCGGCGTAAGACCACAGGGACAGCATTTTGGCTTGACACCAGAACAGTTGAAGATTGAACAGACATGCTTTTGTTCTTGTTTGGAACAAAGGACATTTAAAAGTTCAAATGAGGGGTTGTTCTTTCGGCTTGTTTGCTTTGACATTTATAGGAGTTTGAGGGGGTATCAGATTCTTCTTTGCTGAAAAAAAAAAAAAAAAAAAAAAAAAAAAGAAGGGGGCATCAGATTCAATCAATGTCATGAGTTAAATTTATCGTCACTTGACTTTTGGCTTCTAGCGGCAACCAAATTTGGAGACACATGGCTGTTGTTTTGAGTCAAGTTTTGGGGTTGCATGTGTTTTCGGCTTCAAGGGCTGACATGGGCCATTGAGACTCTTTGGGATACAATTTTTCCCCCCTCAACTAACCGTAGGGGAATTTTTTCTCTTTTAACAGTTCGAAAATGCCTATCACATTATTTTAAAAAATTCTACTTATTCTTTGAGATATCTAAACGATGATATTTGTTAAGACAGTTTTTTAAGGTCTAAACCAATACCAAGGTCAACTAAACTTCCATTTTTATTATAAAAAAATCATTTAGCTTGTCATGAATGGCATCATTTCTTCAAAAAGATTTTGCTTTACTCTTTGAGAGATTTAATTAAACAATGATGTTTGTCAAACCATTATTTTTAAGCTCTAAATTAGCATCAAGGTAAATCAAATGATTAATTAAATATTTATTATTTTATTTTAAAAAATAAAATAAAAAAAACATTTGAGGTGACAAAAGTGTGAAGGTTTTAAAAATTAAGGAGGTAAGTTGTTGAACACTATAATTTATAATTCAATGAGACAAAGGTAATACTAGAAGGATAGAAATGGTATTTTCTTTTTTTTTTGGTTAATGGAAAAAAATAGTATTTAAGAACTTAAAATGGAGTACCAAAGTTGGACAAACGTGGCTGTTGTTTTGACTCAGAAGTTGTTTTTTTGAAATCAATTATGCTTTTGTATAGATTGTATCATTGTAGAATGTAAAGTCAGACCCATGACATAAGTATATATGCTGCGATGCACGTAGGCTGCGGTATGTTAAGGTGATTCAAGTTGGTCGAGTGAGTTTTTCATGTAATTGTGATATGGTCAGGTGGTTTTAGAAGCTAATAGGGGTTAAGTAAAGTAAGAATGTGGGGTCAAAAAATACACTGATAATCCCACTTTACTTTATTCTTATTGATTTGTGATATCACCTAGTCGTATCATAGTTACATGAAAGTTTTTCTCTACTTGTGCATACTTGCCACAGCCCACGTGCACGCACCGCTGCCCACGTGCACGCACCACTGCTTGATTGATAAGGTGAACCAAGCTTAATTAAGTTGTTCGTGAAGGCTCTCCCAAGCTTTCAGTTATCACTTCACCAAATCATAACACTGTATCTCCATTAGAGATAACTCCTAGCTTTATTCCTGTTCTGTATTTTAGTTTTTCCCACAATGAAAAAAATCCTTCTTCGCTTGACTTAAAATATTTGAACTACTTGGACCTAAGCCATAAATCTCTCTCTCTCTCTCTCTCTCTCTCTCTCTCTCTCTCGTAATTGCAGTCAACAAATTCACATGCAAAACTTGCATTAGGGAGTGATGCAACATCTAGGCAACTAAGGCAAGCATCTTTAGTCCTCGGACTGAAATTTTTTAATGCTGAAAATAGAAGGCCATCGTCAAGGGCATGTCCTAGGGATTCAATTTGCGTGGATGGTGGTTGGTATTGGCTACCCCACCTCACTAAGAGGGTGGTCCACCCCCTTGATGCATGTTTTTTTCGTTCCTTGTTGATAATTTTTGTGTACATATCTTTTGATAATTTAAAAAATAAAAAATAAACATTAGGAGGCTAGGATCAACGATGCAACGCTATGACTCTATCTCTGCGGGGTTTTCATTTGTCGACTTCAAGGTTGATTGCATGAAGCCATGAACACTCCTCTGTAACGCACGCAAAAAAAAAAAGAATAAAATAAAATAAAAAATGAAAATGTTCATACAGAACCCCCTTCCCTTCCAACGATGAAAAAGTGGTGTGTCCATGGACATGAATTGGATGGTTCTCCACACTAGGAAAAGATATGTCCTGAAACACAATTTCTAAATTCGTACCATAGGGCGCCACCAAGAGCTTTGTACCAAATTCCGTATTCATATTTTCATTGAGTGGATCCACATCAGTATAATTAAAAGAATTTGGTGGTTTCTCTGGAAATTAGTTAAAGGAGTAGACACTAGTGGTGACGTTTTTGTAGTAGCTTCTAAGATAGAAATGGAAGGGACGAACGAAAGATTGGTTGTTCATTGTAGCAAAGAATCTCTTGCCATCAATTCCCTTGAGTGCCGCATTGATGATTCGAAGCATGTAAATTTTTCCATGATCGACTGTTTGGATGAAAGTCTCTGCACATGCATTATGGATGATGTCGTTAACAAATCATGTTAGATCATCCTCTGCTATATATATATATATATAGTAGAATAGTTGCAATTTACCATGAAATTAAAGTACCAAACTAATTTTCAGGTTTACTGAACAACCCCTTTAACTTTTATAAGATTTTTTTTTTTTTTTTTATTTGGATAAAAAATGTTCTTATGAAAGTCCAAGAAAGAAGTTGTTGAATTCGGGAGCAAATTAGCCCATTCTTTTTTCTTTTGACACAATGATAGATGGCCTACTCTCCTAATCATGCAACACCTTTCAGTGAATGTGTTTAAAATGTGGGCTTGTGTGCAAACGAGGTGTCTATCATTGCAACAGTCACCTTAGCGTTTTTTTTGCCTCTAATATTTTAATACTTTTCACCAAAACTTTGAGCCTAAAGGCATTATAGAAAATTAATTGCTTTTCCTGTTTATAGAATTGAGAATATGACTGCCACCATTTTGTTTTGTGATGCTATGAATGTGAACCAAATGGGCAATAAACTTGAAAACGAAAGGGCGATCATGTATATGGGCTGGAAGTTTATGATTATACTTTGTTAGAGCAATGATAGAGGGGTCCTGCTAAACCATTTATGGTATAAGCATATGAAACATTGGGGCCACCTCCACACATCATCATCCCATTTTCCACTGCATCTACATTTCCATTCCACCATTCACCTACCCTCAAATACAAGGACATGTCAATACTAAACTCAGAAAAAACAGTCAAATGAGAGAGAGAGACTCCCAAACCACCTTTTTTCCCCTTAAAAAAAAAAAAAAAAAATCAGCATTTTAGTGGTTTAGCTTTAATTGAATGTCAAAAAGATCGGAGGAAAGCAAAAGAAAATGTTGGAAATTTAATTGAAAATAAAAACTGGGCCTGGCCCAGCCCGTTGCCAACCCTGATCTATTGTTCGCACAAGCTGACAAGGGGTCTAATTTACTCAGTATTTGATCTTTAATTGGTTTATTTATGGCCATTGTATCATTGGAGTAATCAAATTATACGTGTAGATTTGGACTTTTTTGGATATGGATGGGATGCCCATATTTATAATAATAATTTGATATAGAAATTTTTTTACCATTTTCCAATTCCTTAAAAAAAATTAATATTTTAAAATTTGGCTGTTTATGTCTTAATGACTACAAAAATTATACCAAACAAAAAGAATTTGGAATTCGACTCGAGAAATGGATTGGTTGATGACACAATGGTTCAAAAATTAAATTGATAAATTACAGTAAGAAATTTTCCACCAAAAAAAAAAAAAAAAAGAAAAAAGAAAAAAGAAACTACAATGAGTCAAATTACTGACTTATGTACCAAGAAGCAAATGCCAAAGCAAGCACTAGAATGTGCTATGCTATTTATCCCTACTTTACTCTTTTTATGGGTTTGAAAACCCAATTTTACTCTTATCAGCATTTAATAAACCTTTATATTTTAACTAAATCTAAATTACTCTACCGTCAAATTTGTGTTTTGTAAATGGAAAATATAAATGTTTATTAAATGTTGATAGAGGTAATATAGAAAGAAAAAAAAGATAAGACTGGTTCAAATTTGATTAAAATATAAAAATTTATTAGTTGTTGATAAGGGTAAAATAGAGTTTTCAAATCCATAAGAGGGGCAAAGTAGGGATAATACAGAAAATTTTGACAACAGGCCTCAAATTGTAATTCAATTAATAATTCAAATACTAAATTAACGCAATTGAAACTTTGGACCCTAAAGTGAAACTTGACCAAAACTCTAGCCCCTTAAGTGCAATTTCCCCATATATATATTAAGTTTGAAGTTTGAAGGTATGCTGTATTAACAAAACTTTAGTCTGATTTTATTTAAAGATTCAATGGTCCATTGAGTACAACCTTCAAAGGGAGGAGTATAATAGCAAAGATAAATCTAGATGGCCAGAATTGAGCCTAATGTCTAACAACTAATTCAGCCTTATCAAAAAAACACTTTACAAGATCCTTATAAGGAAAAAATCTACAAAGAATCCAAATTCTAATAAATTTACTTGAGTGGAATTTCAATTCCATTTTTTTTTAAGCCACATTTGGATTGATCTCATTAATCTACCAAATTGCATGGATTGACTTATAGATGCTGCGCTGTATACTACAATGAGGTTTATCTCTATTTCCCGATGCCTATATAAATTTGCAGGTGAATGGTGGAATGGAAATGTAGATGCAGTGGAAAATGAAATGATGATGCATATATGTATGGAGGTGGCCCCTTATACTTTACCAGGACCACTCTATCCTTGCTCTAACAAAGGTAAAATCATAAACTTCCAGCCCATATACATGATGACTGTCCTTTGGTTTTCAAGTTTATACATTGCCCATTTGGGTTCACATTCATTGCATATATCACAAAACAAAATAGTGGCAGTCGTATTCTCAATTCTATAAACAGAAAGAGCAATTAATTTTCTATAATGCCTTTAGGCTCAAACTTTTGGTGAAAAATATTAAATAGAACCAAAAAAGCTAAGGTGACTGTTGCAATGATAGACACCTCTTTGCATACAAGCCCACATATATTTCAAACACATTCACTGAAAAGTTTCAAAACATTTGCACTGCCTCCTTTCAGCAGTTCATATTTCTTCTTATTTTCTTTCCTCTGTTTCCTAATAACATGGCTTGTGATCGACGAGATGGAGAGGAAAGCTCTCCTTAAATTTAAAGATGGCCTCAAAGAGGTTGAGTAACCTCGATCTCGCCTACGCAACCTTAGCCAGAGAGATTCCCCATCACATTGGAAATCTTTCAAACTAGCGTTATCTTCATCTCGGATTTAGACATTTTTCATGATATAAACTACACATTAAGGACAAAATAATAATTGTCATTGTGGGAAAAACTAAAATACGGACCATGGCGGAGTCAGGAGTTATCTTCAATACGGGCACAATGCTATGATTTTGTAAAGTGAGAATTGAAAGCTTGGGAAAGCCATTCTTTTCTTTGAAAAGATTACTTTTTGGTAATTATCTTCCATTGTAATACCAAAACAAAGCTTTTCTATCAACTTATTACAAATTGCCTGTATATGTACTTGAAAATGACTGCCAACTTACTGTTTTAGGAATTATTTCGGGAAGTGGTTATCAAATGGTAATTTAGGCCCCAAGTAAAATTTATTTGAGCCACTAGGGGCACATGTCCCCAAAGGCCCCCTCTTGGTTCCATATCAATCAAATTGAATGCATTAAATGCACTTTTGTTTTTCATTTTTGTTTTTTGGGCAATAGATATGACTCCTCTTCCTAACTAGATTCTAAATATCAACAAATGAGTATTAATGCTTTTTCATAAATTTGAACATGAGGTCCACCACTTAACTAGTAAGAAAAATCTTCATAGTTTCTTCAAACACATGTTTTTCAAAGGGGAAAATCCTTAGATGACTTATTCATTCCTAACAAATTTCTTAATTTTTTAAAAGGGATATTGGCATCCATAACTAGATAAAATATTAGCAATTAGTAAGCAAGAGTTCTTTTGGTATTCCCTTCTTTGTTATTAAGGTTACCCTATGTAACTAACTTTGTCTTTAAGTGTTCCAATTTTTACAAACTTATAATAACATGCAATATACACATTAAATTTCAAAAAAAAAAAAAAAAAAAATTTTGGAACCTACTTGTCAACATTTTTGAAACAAAATCCATATCGATTAGGTTATTATTAAAAAATTTAAAACTGTAAAATATTATAATTTGGCACGATCCACTTCATAATATTGTAAAATTTTAGTGTTTGTCTCTCTTTAAAAAAAGCACTAAACAGGAAACTTTATTGCTCTAAGAATGAACGAAACACAAATTTCTAAGGAGACGTGCACATCAACACCCCCAACAATTATACTGCACTAAATCACAACTAATGATTTTTTACTTTGATGGTACGTGGGAGAAGAATTCAAAAAGATGAGGATTTATAAAAAAAATAGTGATTTTTGTCAATGTCCCAAAAAATAAATAAATAAATAAATAAATAAAACCAACCCTACATCTCCTCAGCATCAGAGCTTTAAAAGCATTCACCAAGGCCCATGTATAAAATAACTCATCCTATTATAATTAACTTGGGGGCCTCTATTGGCACCCAAAGACTTGGTTTTCATCCCCCACTTATTTTGCACTTAAAGATTTTATGGGAAATATAAAAGGTTTTTATAAAAATCGGACTATTATCCATTAGAAAACATCATTTTGAACAATTTTGTAGAATAAATTTTTTCCAAATTCTGTTGTTTAGGTCGATTTTTTGGCCATTTGCAGTCTTTGTTTCATAAATGGCTAAAAAGTCCACTTAAATGATATATTTTTGAAAAACTTTTTTCTACAAAATTGTTCAAAATGACGTTTTCTAATAGATTATGTGATCAATTTTTATGAAAACTTTTTATATTTTTTTTATAAAACCTTAAAATATAAAGTAAGTAGGGGTTGAAAAATAAGTTTTGGGGTACCAATAGAGGCTCCTTAACTTAATTGGTATGAACTATACAGATTGAATCAGCCCATTATACTGATCCAAGAAGTAGAGCACATTTCATTTAAAGCCCATCACTTGTAAATAAATAGGAAGCTGCCTAATGAAATCATTATCAGTTTTTTTTTTTTTTTTTTGGCTAAGAATGTAATCATTCTCAGTTGCAGCCCAAGGGCTGACATATATTTAATGAGCAACAGTAACTCCAGCTAGATGCATGTTACTACCAAAATGGTTGCTCACCTGGGCCACGACCATGTGGTGCAATGCGTAGCTCCTTTGAGGATAATCCTCGACACATCATTTTCTTTGACAATGAGAAAAATGGCGTCTCAGAGGCTTAGAGGGACTACCAGATTTAGGCCCACCGACGGGCTCCGACTATCGTGGGAGTTTTGAGTGGTCAATGTTGTTGGCCACAATGAAGTATGACTCAGACGTGGTTTTCAAGGTGTAGGAGTAACAATCGGAACAAGAACAATTGATGGGGACGATGATGGGGTGTCGGTGGGGATATTGTCGACGCCTGAGATCAAAGGAGAGGGAAGAGAAAATGTAGATTGTAGTTTGAGAGAGACAGAAGGGACAAGGGTATTTTTGGAAAGAAAAGAGCCAAATGGATTAGATACGGAGTAGTCAAAAAATAAAATTGGTTTGACTAGTTGCTAATTTAATCTTATTTGCTAGACTAATGGCCAAATCCCCTTCTTCTTTTTCTTCTTCTTCTTCTTCTTCTTCTTCTTCTTCCTTCCTTCGTTGTCGTTTTTTTTTTTTTTTTTTTTTAAGATTACGATGAGATTGCTAATGTAGCACGCCACGTCAGCACAAAAAGATAAAGATAAAGATAAAGGACCATAAACGTTTAGAAACCTAATTAGAATTTAATAAGAAAAGAGCTTAATAATAGGACTCTTGTCTTCATGAATTTTACTAAGGATAAGGTTAAAAAAGTAATTAAGTTTAAAAATGAAGGTATAAATGTAACATCCCAGATATTTATTGATTGTTAATTTGACATTACGTTATTTGCATGTGGTGTATTATATACTTTGGGGGTATAGATGAAGTGATACAAAGATGTAAATAAAAATTTATATAAGATTTTGGGATAGGGTGTAATTTTGAATATAATTGAGGTAAATTTGTAATTTGAAGATCCTGTAAGTTTCTATAACTTTTTTGATGTTTTGATGGAGATTTCTTGAAAGTGTATACATATATTTTATTGCAAGCACCAACTTAGCCTATATATAGAGTTCTACAATTCTTGCCTAAGTGCAAGCTGAGAGAAAGAAAAAGAAGAAAGAAAGAAAAGGAGAGCAAGAGTGAACGTGAGAGAGCAAGAGAGAGAAGCAAGATAGATAGAAAGAAGACAGAGGAGAAGGAGAATACGGAGAAGGAGAAGAAGAAGCCAAAGAAAGAAAGATGGAGAAAGAGAAAGGAACCAAAGAGAGAAAGAGGGATATTGCTCAAAATTGTTAGAAAAGCTTGGAAATATGGTAAGAAACTCTCCTTTCTTATGTAGTGGTTATGAGAAACAAGAATTAGATGGTAGTAAGAGTTAAAACTGAGATTTGAGAGCTTGGAAATGTCATCAATGGCTTCCCAAAATTTATAAAATTTATATCTAATGCATATGATTGAATTGAGCCTTGAAATTTATACTGGATATGTATAATGGTACGAAGAATATTGTGGGAAAATTTGGTGAGTTATTCCATGTATGCTAGAAGAAACAATTTGAAAATAGAAATGGCGTTTTTATTAATTTCAATACGTTTTGATCATTCTATCCCAAGTGTGATAATTTTAATAAATACTAGCGATCACGAGCTTTCCAGAGACACCTGATTTGTGAAATTTGGATAAGAAATGAATTCTGTAGAATTTTTTTCAAAATTTTGAAAAATTAGAAAAACTATAATAGAAAATCAGAGGGGGAAAAAAAAATGTAAGGAGATGAACAGTAATGGGTCAACTTGACCCGGTTTGACTATTTGACCCGATTTTGACAACTTACCCAGTTTAACTGATTTGACCCGATTTTGACAACTTGCTCTATTTGACTGGTTTAACCCAATTTGGTTCATTTGACTTGATTTGATTATTGACCGGATTTAATTATTGACCCAAATTGAACCGATTTCACTCAGTTTCGATTGTTTCCAACATTTTTATAAAATAAATGATTTCTTAGAGAGTTAAGATGTTGTTTGGATGTCAAGAAAGTGACTTTCAAATAAGGTCCACTTTTGAGTTTCAAATCCTATAACCGACTTTGAATGAATATAAAATCTTCATTTTAAGTCCGATTGTGATGAAACTTAAACCAGTAATGCTCCTACTAAAGAGTACTACAATCTATTTTAATTTGGTCAAATTTCATGAAATTTGAAAATTATACCCCCTGTTTGAGTTAAATGACCATTTTGCCCGTGTTTACCCAAAATGGTTCTAATGATCTCTGATTTTGGCATAGTTTTGACCAAAACTTTCTTAAAACAACCCTATATATAAAATAAATGGTTATAAAATGAAAGTTTCACTAAAAATTGGTATTTTTATATTATACCCATTTTACTTCTATGATAGAGAAGAATGATAAGATTGGTTGGAACCAAAATTGAGTTAAAATTCAAGTAATAGTTCATGATTAAAGACTTGAAACAATACCTTTAAATTAATAAAGGTAGTTATAACTAACAGAATTGATTTGTAAGTTGAATGTTATAAATTTTAGACTTATTATTGAGAATTTTGACGACAAATCAATTGAATAAATTAGAGTTTCATATGATTATAATCATAATGATTGAGAGCAATGGGTTGCTTAATGATGGAAATGAGAAATTTGTATGTAGCGATATGAGATGATTTATTATCTGAAGCCTACAGTGGCTTATGACTATTAAAATAAATCAATAAACTGATTTATTATTTGAAATTTATAGTAGCTTATAACTGTTGAAATAAATCAATGAACTGATTTATTATTTGAAGATTATAATGGCCTATGACTACTGAAATAAATCAATAAACTGATTTATTATTTGAAGTTTAGTATGACTTATAGTCGTTGAAATAAACCAATGAGAGGATTTATTATTGTAATTTATTATGTTGAATTTCATGATGCATCATTGTGGCACATTTATATTGTTGGATTTATATCTGTTGATTGAGATAAATCAAAATGTTGATGATAGGAGAGAGCCAGGATTGAGTATATTCCGTAGTTAGTGTACTAATACACAGACTCAATGAGCAAATAGGCCGTGATCTGTATACACATATTGCAAGGAGGCATATGTGCTGTGGCTGAATGGTAAAATACATTTGGCATGAGACCTATGTGTATCGTGGAACACATTTGGCATAAAGCTTATGTGCATTATTTTGAATTATGTTTTGCAAGTTGTGAGAAACAACAACGATTTAGGTATGAGATATTTTGGATATTATCAGTTATGTGCCATAATGTTTTAGCATGAGACATGCATTTTTGGATTCATGAAATTGATATAATTTCAAATGAAATTATAAATTATTTTGTGCGTATGAGATGATTATAAAAATATTGAAATAAAGAGAATTGAATTATTCATAAGAAAATGAATTTTCTTACTAAGTAAGATTGCTTATACGTTATTTAAATAACGTTTCAAGATAAGGAAAAGATGATCTGATAGCAAAACAAGGAAATTTTATGGAGCTAAGCCGGATGCCTTATTTAATGTTTGTTTCTTATTCTTGATTATGGGAAAATGTTATACCATAATTATTAAGATGTAGCAGTGAGACTTGTATTTGAAAGAAAAAAAAAAGAGAAGAGAAAACCATATAAGTTCTAGAGCAATTTTGATATATACGTTATTATGCCATAGGAATACGTGATAGAATTTTTGGGGTTGTTACAATAAAGGTCAATCAAAATTTTTTCTGACATTTATCTTTTAATAAGTAGTATAAATATAGATATTACAAGAATATATATATATATATATATATATATATATATATATTAAAACTGTAAAGTCAATTTAATTCTAAAAGAAGATGATTCATTACAAGCATTGAACAAGCACTCACTATATATCCATAAGCCTTCTTTATCGCCCTTAGCAAACTACTTCTCCTAATTAAATTTCTCGTACAATCGGCAATATTAACCCTTAAGCCGATTACAACAAAAAACCCTATGAAATCTTAATGTGACATGGGATATACAGTAAAATAATTTATTTAAGATTAAAGTAAATAATACAATATCTCCTAAAAAATTGTATTTCCTACTCAAGCAACAGGATGGGCTTCCAAACAAAATATTAATTTATAATTGTTCACAAAAGATTATGTGACTTTAGATTGTTGGGAAATTTATTTAACCACTACACTATGAACAATTATACAAATATAAATTACACAAATATAAATGATTACACAATTAGATAGAATATCAAATTAACAATATAATAGAACAAGGTACATATCAATCAATATTAACGCATAAAGTAAAAAGAAAAAAGTAAAGAAAACATAGCCTCAGGAATCAGTGAGGCACGTATTCACTGTCCTAAAGTCGTATACGCATCCCCACATGTAGGTATTGGTGGTCGTTTATGGCTCCAAGATATAACCCAGTTCCTCTCAGGTGGTATGATCTATAGTGCACGTCTGCAGCAGACAGGTGCCAAGAACACATCTAAATTGCCCAAAGAAAAAATAGACAAAATAAAATAGAAAACAGTATGAGAATTGGAGAAGAAGAGAGAAAGGCAAAGAAATAAAAGATAAGAATATTAAGAGAGTCACAATATGACTACAACATTTGGTTTTATAAGCCCAGTATACCTACACCAAACCTTCTGTCAAATTAAGGAAGACTTTAATGTATTAAGTCTTATGGTTAATGCATGAACATAAAATGGTAATAAACATTATCAAAGAAATGGTAACCACCAAAAGAGTAAATAGAATCTCTTTAAAACTGAAAAAATAAATCTCCAAAAATAAAGTTTTGTAACTTCCTTGAAATAAAACTCTTAAATTGTAACGACCCAAAATTGGGGCCATTGGTTAAGTAGTAAGGAAAACCAGTTTTAAAGCCAAATTTAGGTGGATGTTTAATAAAAATAACTCTTCTGAAAATATTTTTAGAAAATCCAGGCATAGGTCCCGTCTGTAAATAGGACATACCAAGTTATCGACTAGTTGTAAAACCTGTAGAAAACCCATTTATAATCATTTTAACCATCCACACAATATTCTAAAAATAAATAAAGCTACAAGCTGTATCATAGTCACATGGGTCTCATTTAGATATACATCCACTACTCAATTAATTATTACAGGCCATGAAATTTAAAATTGATACATGCCTAGGCTCAAAGCTTATCTCCAATATTCTCTACATGAATGCAAGCACGCTGACGTGCTCCCAACACCCAGGTCAACTTAGCTTCGAAAATAAAACCTGCAAGAAAGCTGAGGGGGTATGAGCTACATGCTCAGTAGGAAAACATTTCTCAAAATAACCCCAAGGTTTTAAAAACCATAATTTACATACATTTCCAAGAACCCTGCAAAACCATTTATTCATTTGCAATATAAAATTTGCAATAAATAAACTGATACATGTATAATGAAATAAACTGTAGAAGTTTAAATCATTTAATAACAACACCCCTTTTTATTTTTAAAAAGGTAAGAAATAACTCAAGTTATTTATAATTCATTATCATTCTTTCCAATTACCATATCACGGCCTTATAAGCCAATAACCATTACCCGCCATTTCCGGCAATCCATAACATCAATCTTTCAAACTGATAAATCCTCCCCAGGTCATGCAAGGCCCTCGCACGCAGAAAATAAAGGGAAATACTATGGATCCTACCTGGTCCAGAAAGTAACCCCATCATGAGGAAACACTATGATCCTATTTGGACCAGAAAGTAACCTCATATTCGGCCACATAGCCCAGGACTAAAGAATAGGAAAACACGGCAAAACGTCCCGTTCCTTTGGGCCCGCAGTAATCCTGTCTCCAGTAGCCCTCATCACCATATCCATTATTATCACCACTTATTTGTTCATTTATCAATTTCCATAATTCTCACATAATCCGGAAAATTATATATAAATTTTCCAAAACCACATAATAAGTTTGTTCTTAGAAAACCATTTGAAATAACTCCATAATTCCCATATAAACCGGAAAATTTTATATATATAAATTTTCCAAGAAAACCATATAATAGGTGGGTTCATAAAAATCACAATAAATAACCCCCATAAATCATTTTCCAATGAATGATTTCAAAAACAACATTTTTATAGCAAAAATGATGTGAATCAAACCCTAGGTTTCCCACAATTTGTAAAACCTAGCAAATTTATACTCAATGCATGATATTTATGCAGAAACTACCAAATACATGTAAATCTACATGATTTATACCCAAACCCCCATGCAACAAGGGTTTAAAATGAGAAAATGTCCCCTACCTCATGAATGAGTGATGCAAATGCCAAACCATCCCTACACGCACGTAGATCGGGCCAAAATATGTTGAATCCAAGCTTGCCGGCGTCAGATCGGGGCTGCCATGCTCCCGCGAGCCACCCACGGCCTCCCCCGTAACTCTCCCTCTCTCATTCTCTCTATCTCTTGGCTGGAAAAAGGGAGAAGAGTCTAGAATTCTCGGGACTTAATGGGTTTATATAGAAAAGGGGGGCAAATGGGTCATTTTAACCCTTTATTGAAACTGTCCGCTGACACTTTCAGACGGCTGAAAAGTATTTTCAGCCGGCTGAAAGTGGCCAACACAAAACATTCCTCTCTGGAATTTTCAGTCGGCTGACATGAACTTTTAGCCGGCTGAAAATGGTCTTTCAGACGGCTGAAACATGTTTCAGCCGTCTGAAATGCACAGACAGCCAAAAATAAACAGTCAATCAGCAACTCTCCATCAGCACAGACATCAGCCTTATTTTCATCCAAAATATTTAAGTAATCTTACTTTAAGTTATTTAATGAAAATAAGCAAATAACCCCCCATTTGAATCCAAATAAAATATCAGAAAAATCAAATACCCAATATATCAAAATCTCATTTCCAAGTTTTAGTACAAAATCCGTCGCCCGACAGATTTTCCCAAAACAAACATGTGAGGAAACCAATCCAAACATGCTAATAAAATCCCATAAAATCACAGAAGTCTTATAATATTATAAACTTCTATTACCGCCAAAAATTATCTTTAAAAACGAAGATATATGAAAACTCATTTTTCTCCCATACTTAGCCAAATTTCAGCAGCTTAACCCGAAACTGCAAATAAGGCCCAACACTCACATAAGATACTCAATTCATCAAAATAAGCATCGAAACACATATAATATCATATTATCATACTAATGGATTACCCTTACATTAGGTTATCCAACAAATGAAGGGATTAACTACTCTAATCATATATTAAGTGCTAATAATCCCTATTAAGAAAACGGGTCCTCACATAAATTTCCAACATTATAATAATGTAAACCAACCTATCATGTATTCATGACAATCCAAGGACTTAAAAAAAATAAAAAATAAAAATAAAAATAAAAAAAGAAAGAAAAAAGCACTATGAGTCTATGACCTGGTGCTTTGGTTTCTGATGGGTCAATGGGTCATCAACCCTTTTCTCATTTTTGAATTCTCTAAATTGTTAATCTTTTAAATAATTAGTTGTTTTTTTCCCCCCATTCAAATATTAATTAGTCTTTTCTCATTTTTTTTTTCCCACTCAAATACTCATATATAAATAATCCAAGCGTCATCCTGAAGCATAGACATGTTAAAAATGGCGCCTCCAAATATTGACTAAAAATTTAATAAACACGGAAAATCACTTTCAAGATGGTTGGAAAAATAATAAATTTAAACTTAATAAATTTAAACAATTGCAGCAGAAAAAATAATACTCTGTATTAGAACGGATAGAACTTATTGAAAATCAAGTGGGCCGAGGTTTGAAAGCCACTGTGAGCTTTTTCTGGGCTAAGAATTGGATTTGGGCTACAATCCCAACTACTACCTTGTGTTCGTAGCCCTGAGGTGGTAGGGATGATGGTAGGTTTGCAGTTTATGGGACCTTAAGCGGCTTTCTATTGGATGCGGGTGTAGACACCCCATTTTGTACCTATTGTCATCTTAAGTCCCGTGGCCCCGATGATGAGTTTAGTGTGATTATTTACGGATTATTCTTGAAGAATTAGTTGGAATCACAGCATGAGATTTTTTGTTAAAATGAAAGGAAAATTATTTTATTAAATTAGCCATTTTTATCATACCACTAACACGTGTACGTATGTGATGAGTGTGTGTATGCACATACGATACATGTGCATGCGTGTTAGCGGTCAGTCTCCCAATTTTTACAAAAGACAATTTCCTTTTCCTATTTAGATTAGAAGTCTTTTATCATTATAAAATACCTTTTGATTATTCTCCAAAGAAACCTAGTCTAGGAAGGAAAGGGAAACTCCAGATTTCAGCTATAAATACTCTCTTAATGTCTTTAAAAAAGGGAAGAGGAGAATAGGGTTTGGAGGGAGTGAAATTCGTCATAATTCAGCAGCAGTTTTTCTGAAACCAGCAATCGTATTTTAATCATAACTTTTTCATCCGAAGTCAAAATTTGATGAAACTGGTCTTGTTAGAAAGATAATTCAATTATCTACAACTTTGTATTTCACAAGCTTTCTCCAAATCCAACGTTTTCATACCCAAAAACGCGATTGAAGTTGCTACTGCTGCAAAGTGACGAAAATCACTTTTCTTTTCTCTTGTTCTCTTTTTTGTTTTCCATTTCTTTTCAAAGTTGAGTGAGTTTTGATCTCTTTGCTGTGATACCACTTTGGGAAAAAGAGGATTCGTGTTGGTTTGATTCAATCTAAAGACCTGAGGAGCCACGAACAATTACAAAGTCGGTAAATTTACTTTTATTTAGCTTTTATTTTAGTTCTTCTGTTATTTATTTTTATTTTATTTTATTTTTGTCTAAAGCATGATTAGCATGATTTAGGTTTAGTTTTTATATTTGTATTTATTTGTTTTTAGGTTTAGTTTTATTTTATTTATTTTGGGATGCATGATGTAGACTAATATGTGAGTTCTGTGATTCTGCGTGAAATGCCTATTAGGTGCGTACACATATATCAGTGATGCGTACGCACCAATCAGTGATGCGTACGCACCTTATCTCGGCAGACAGATTTTTTGTTTATTATTTTATTTAGTTTTGCTCTTAGTTGATTAGTATCTGGTTGGTCTTTTGTATATTCTGATCTCTGCTTTCTATATATTCTTTTATTTTATTTTCTTTATTTATTCATTATTTTGGTCATTATGTGTGCTGCCGTTATTGCATGATTTAGGGTCAATTTTAATTGAGCATTTCGATTAATTAAAGCCATTAATCATGTGTGGGGGCCGATTTCGACCGGGCGTGGCTGGTTGCCTAACACCTTCCTAGCGACGTACCCTACCTCCGAACCCGAATCTCTGGTTATGACGAGCTAGACCCTGCTAGGGTTCACTCGTTCCCAATATTGGGTGGCGACTCCTCTCCGTGTTAGTCCTTTGAGACTAATGCGTATTCTCGAGCTATGTGGTATTTAGGGCATGGCTCTCACAGTGGCGACTCCACTGGGGATAGAGAGCTAGATTCCGTATAGTGATTTATGGCTTTACTTAATTTAAATTGTTTAATTGGAAAAGACCAAAATTGCACACACGCGCACTACCACCCTATTACCCTCGATGACAGTCTGATGAAAAGTACCGGGTCCCATTCGAGCCTATGGTTACTGGAAGTTGGCATCATCAACCCACAGCCTGTGCCACTAGCCTGTGATAAGCTAGTGAGTACGTTAACGGGCCACTCTTTGAGTGCCCTAGCTTGGGTGACCCTTGAAGGAGAAGTACCCCATTAACTAACACCACTACTCCACTAGTTACCCCAACAACCTTTGCATAGCCCTGTTTGAATGTGTGTCACTTTGCATGTCATGTTGCATTTGCATATTAGGCCCATAATGTTTGGACTTAGGCGCAAGGCCCATCATTGTCTATTCTCTTTTTCAAGTCTAGGCCCAATTGAGAGGTGAGGTGCGTGATTTTGTAATTGGGTCCAAGCCCAAAAAAAAAAAAGAAAAAAAGAAATTAAAAAATCAAAAATCAAAAATCAAAGAAATCAAAAAGAAAATATGGGCTTGGATCCAAATGAGAGTGGAAGAATGTGTGGATATTATAATGGGCTTAGATGCGAAAAACGAATAGACTTTGGTTGGTTGAACCCAATGTAATACCCTTGGCTTCATGTGTCCATAATCTGATTCTATGTTGGGCTTTCTCTCATAATTTTAGGTCCATCTCTTTTTCCTAAAGGCGTCTCATTTATTAGAGTCTTTCAATTTAGGGGTATGAGGGTTAGTTGAGTCTTCTTTCTTTATGTGTGGTCTTGTTGTTGGTCCATCTTAGGGGCATTAGGCCTATTCATCTAGGGTTTACATCTTTTCTTTTTTAGTGTTGCATGTTGTCACCATGTCTCTTGTCTAGGTCTTTAGTTGTCATTTTAGGAGTCTATGTCCACTTTCATTTTTTCCTTTTAGGTCTTTGAGTCTTGGTCTAAGTGTGTCTAGGTTCCTTTTTTTGGTTCAATTCTCTAGTCTTTGATAGGCTTTATTTTAGAGGCATGTTTGGATGAATTGATGTGAAATCATTATGGATAATCATGGTAAATGGTTTTTATAAAGGAATATTCTTTGCAGGGATAATCAATCATTGCTTCTAAAGAGAATCCTACACAACCAACTTGGGTCCGTAATCCGTCTGGGAGGTTAGAAAAAGTAGAAGTTACCCAAACTGTTGCAATGGCTACTGAACAAGATTTGGTGAAGAGATTGGAAGAGATGATGGTAAAGATGATGGAAAGGTCAATGGCGCCTGTTTTAGAAAGACTCCAAAAGATTGAAGTCAGCCAGGGTAAACAAGCAACTAAAGAAGAATCCAAAGATGAGGTGAAGGATGAAGATTTCATCTTTAATAAAGAAGATAAAGAGGACTACTATAAGAAGAAAGAAGCTGAATCTAAGAAGAAAGAAGATGAATCTGAGAAGAAGGAAGCTGAAACCAAGAAGAAGGGAAAAGAGGTGCAAGACATTTCTGCTGAGGTGGAAAAGATGAAGACCATTTTGAGGAAGTCTCAAGGTGTTGAAGAGTACATGTTAGACATGGATGAATTATGTCCATTTCCTGACGTCCAACTACCCCCAAAATTCAAAATGCCTAAGATGGATGTGTAATACCCTGAATATTTATTGATTTATTTTACGTGTGTATATTTGGTGGAATTATACACAAGGTGATAAATTTAAATATTGTTGAGGTTAGTTGAATGTTGGGATATATTGCATTAAATTGCTTTGGATGGAAAGGATAATTAATTTGTGATATATATATATATATATAGACAAAAGAATAAAAGAATTGGGAAAAAAGAGAGAGATCACGTGAAAAGAGAGAAAGAAAGAAGAAAGAAGAAAGAAGAAAAAGAGGATAGAAAAAGTCAAAAGAATAAATAAAAAAAAAAAAAAGGTAGCTAGTGGTGTGGGCACATAGGAAAAGAAGGAAGAAAAGAAAAAAAAGTGGGAGGTAGGTGTAGAATAAAGAAAAGAAGAAATGATGAAGAGAGAGAGAGAGAAGGAGGAAAGGACGGAAGAGAAGAAATAAATAGAGAAGAGAAGGAAAGAAATAAGAAAGGGAGAAAGAGGAAGGGAGAAGCCGAGAGAGGCAGTGGCCAAACGGTTCATCGGTCGGAGTATGGGAAGTTTTAATCCGACTTATTTTATTCACTTATTTTTGAGGTAGGGGGTTTAATTCTTGTATGGTAAATGATGATTATTTTGAAGCATATGTTAAGATTTTATTTATGCAAGGTGATAATTCTTGATGGTGATATATTTGAGGTTTATGATGGTTGATTTCATAGAGATTATATTTGAGGTTTATGATTTGGAGTTCGTATTATTTGATTAATTTATATATTATTTTGAATATATAAATGCTTGTATGTGATTTTGAAACATTATTTATTGTATAGGAATTTGATTTCCTACTGGGCAGTTGTTCGCTCACCCCAATATATTTTCAGGTGATAATTGTTGGCGGCACGTAGTAGAATTGGGGTTGAGATTTGGAGAAGTTATCGCGTACATTTATTTTTATTTAAAGCTGATGTAATTTTATTCATTTGGTTGGCCAATGTATATTTAATGATGAGTTTTGGGTTAACCATGGCTACCCGCAGCTGCGCAATACTCTGTATTTTGAAAGGAATGTATTTTTGAAAATATTGATTTGTACGGAGCTCATAAAAAAAAATTGTACGTGTTGAGGTTTATAAATTTTGGGGCGTTACAATTTGGTATCAGAGCTAAGGACGACTCTGACTTTTGGATGGGAGATGATGTGGCAATAGTTTCAATAGGACCAACAGTCCCAATAGGCCCAAGATGGGTGAGGGTGAGGGTGAGGTTGAGTGAACCAACAGTCCCAACAGTCCCAATAGGCTCAATAGGGTGAGGGTGAGGTTGAGGGATGAGTCACATATTTCACATCAAAAGCGGACAAGTCCAAGATCTGGGAAAAGTGAAGGTATTGTTTTATTATGAGATGGCATGGTTAAGTTAGTACGTACCGCGTGTGGTACTATGGTTTATTTGAAATTCTTGATGAAAAAAATACAATACCTATTTTAGAAAAAAAAAAAAATTGTTTTCTTGAGAATGGAAAATTTTTGTTTGATTTATGAGCTCTTTTAAAAAAAATCAGAGTTTGCAGCGGAAGCTTAGTGGTATAACCAATAAGTATTTGATCTGAGGTTATTCAAATTTCGAGGACGAAATTTCTTTTAAGGGTAGTGGAATGTAATACCCTGAATATTTATTGATTTATTTTACGTGTGTATATTTGGTGGAATTATACACAAGGTGATAAATTTAAATATTGTTGAGGTTAGTTGAATGTTGGGATATATTGCATTAAATTGCTTTGGATGGAAAGGATAATTAATTTGTGATATATATATATATATATAGACAAAAGAATAAAAGAATTGGGAAAAAAGAGAGAGATCACGTGAAAAGAGAGAAAGAAAGAAGAAAGAAGAAAGAAGAAAAAGAGGATAGAAAAAGTCAAAAGAATAAATAAAAAAAAAAAAAGGTAGCTAGTGGTGTGGGCACATAGGAAAAGAAGGAAGAAAAGAAAAAAAAGTGGGAGGTAGGTGTAGAATAAAGAAAAGAAGAAATGATGAAGAGAGAGAGAGAGAAGGAGGAAAGGACGGAAGAGAAGAAATAAATAGAGAAGAGAAGGAAAGAAATAAGAAAGGGAGAAAGAGGAAGGGAGAAGCCGAGAGAGGCAGTGGCCAAACGGTTCATCGGTCGGAGTATGGGAAGTTTTAATCCGACTTATTTTATTCACTTATTTTTGAGGTAGGGGGTTTAATTCTTGTATGGTAAATGATGATTATTTTGAAGCATATGTTAAGATTTTATTTATGCAAGGTGATAATTCTTGATGGTGATATATTTGAGGTTTATGATGGTTGATTTCATAGAGATTATATTTGAGGTTTATGATTTGGAGTTCGTATTATTTGATTAATTTATATATTATTTTGAATATATAAATGCTTGTATGTGATTTTGAAACATTATTTATTGTATAGGAATTTGATTTCCTACTGGGCAGTTGTTCGCTCACCCCAATATATTTTCAGGTGATAATTGTTGGCGGCACGTAGTAGAATTGGGGTTGAGATTTGGAGAAGTTATCGCGTACATTTATTTTTATTTAAAGCTGATGTAATTTTATTCATTTGGTTGGCCAATGTATATTTAATGATGAGTTTTGGGTTAACCATGGCTACCCGCAGCTGCGCAATACTCTGTATTTTGAAAGGAATGTATTTTTGAAAAGGTTTATTTGTACGGAGCTCATAAAAAAAAATTGTACGTGTTATGGTTTATAAATTTTGGGGCGTTACAGGATGTGTTTGATGGGACTGGTAATCCTCGCAATCATTTGAAGCAGTACATTCTGGCGATGAAACCTATAGGGCTTTCTGAAGAGCAGATTGTGAATTGTTTCCCAAGGACCCTTAATGGCGATGCTATGAATTGGTACCTTTCCTTGGACATTGCAAAGAACCAAGACTAGAAGGAACTAGCAATGGAGTTCGTGCACCATTACAACTACAATGCCCAACTCGATGTAACTCTGCGAGATTTGGAGACTACAAAGCAGAAGAATAATGAGACATTCTCTAAGTTCTTAATGAGGTGGAGGGCTAAAGCTATTAAAATGCCCAATCGTCCAACTGAGAAGGATCAGGTGTGCATGATTGTGAAGAACCTTCTACCGGTTTTTGGAAGACCATTGATGCCTATTCCATTGAGGACCTTTGAAGACTTGTACGATGTTGGTATACAAGTTGAGGATGGCATGGATAGTGGGCTAATTGATAAGAATGATGGGAAGAAGCGCACGTATGGATTTGGTAGCTTGAGTGCAAGTAATGGCAACAAAGCTAATGAGGTTAATTCAGTTAATCCTCGTAGTGGACCTAGGGAGTTCTCTTCACTTGGTGTGTCTCTATCTACAGCCCTTCGGAATTTAGTGAAAAGAGGAAAGCTGAAGCCGCTGGATCCTACTCCTATCAACAAGTCGGCACCGAACTACAATGAGAACGAGTATTGTGATTTTCACCAGAGTAATGGTCATCACACAGATAGGTGCGGTCGTCTTCGCCACACCATTCAGGATATGATCGATTCAGGGAAGCTTCCTAGGCCAGAAGAACCAAATACAGTGACGAATCCACTCCCAAACCACCACGCCATGCCACCTCCATATGCAAATGGGACGTAGTGGGTCTGAAAGTAGAGGATTGCTTAGTTTCTTTTAGTTTCTATGGCTTTAAGACATTATTTGAATAATTGGTTATTTTGGTTGGATTTTTATAGTTTGGAACAATTATGTTGGGATAATTATTTTGGTATGATTGTTTCTTTTGATTATCAATGAATGGTTTTCATTAATTTATTGCTTGCTTTCTCAAGGGTTTGTTATAGTTTGCTTTTCTAGCACATGAGTTAATATACTTGCCCTTTTAATGCATGAACTGCGAACAATGGAAATCAAAATGAAGAGAGCCATCATTTCTACTGTCCTTCAAAAGAAAAGAAAAATCCCTTGTTAGCCATGTTGAGCCTGAATATTTTCCTTTGTGATACCCTTGTCAAGGATTGCCCTCTACACTAGGGGCAAATTTTAAAAAGATGTTTGTTTGAAAGAAAGGGTGGTGTATAAACCATTGAAATAGAAAAAAATAGAAAAAAAATTGAGAAAAAAAAAAACATAAGAGATGAAAAGAAAAAGAAAGAAAAAAAAAAGGGTGAGAAAAAAGAAAAAAAGATGCCAAAGTGAAATAGCAAATGAAGTGCTAAGTTGGAAAGTGAAATGAGTAGTGTTGAAGTAATCCTTGACAGATAGGAACCCA
The DNA here is from genome assembly GCA_039720395.1 of Liquidambar formosana. Lineage (NCBI taxonomy): Eukaryota > Viridiplantae > Streptophyta > Magnoliopsida > Saxifragales > Altingiaceae > Liquidambar > Liquidambar formosana. The sequence goes on along the minus strand of CM077828.1, from coordinate 15,424,634 downwards.
TTGAAATTAAACTTGAGCCTTAATATCCTTTCTTTCATGAGCCTAGAACCCTGAGCCTACATTACGGTCCAAGTAAAAGTCCTCTCTGATTGATTGAAGTTGTTCAAATATGGATGAACTACGCAAGGCTTGATCCCTTTTTGGGTACGTAGGCAACCTTTAGAGGTGCAGCCACATCATTGTTCATACAAGGGGGCATGTGCAAAAGATTCATGTGTTAGAAAGTTGAACTATTGATAATTCAAATAGAAAGATTAGCACTTTATTAATGTTTACCATGTTATGAAGAAGCTTTCAAGCAGTTTAATGCCATTGGAAAGATTGTGATGGTGAAAATGATCTTTTGAAGGTGCTGATGGCTTGATTATTGATTGATGACTATCAGACTGGTCTGAATTGAATGAAAAATAAGAAAGAGAAAATGCCTGCTAGGTTGAAAACCCAAAAGGGCGGCCTAGGCAAAAGTTAGGGCTTGAAAAAAGAGAAGGAAAAGAAATGAAAAATGAAAGTGAAAAAAGAATGATAAAAATAGAAGGAAGAACTTTGAGCAAAGGGCAAGGTGAACCCTGTGAGGATTGTGTCCCGAAGTAAAAGAACATTTCAAAGATTATCCATTGTGATTTCATATCCTCTTTATCGTGTCTTGAGAGTCTTCTCTTCTTGTGCTGTGAGTCATGTTTTTGTTCATCCCTTAGACTAAGGTTTGTTCCTGTTGTTTATTCCTTGAAGTAGGGTCTGCATCCATATGCATTTAAGTGATTTGATGTTTTCATGTGCATTCCCTATGAAAGGGACGAGGTCTTTCTCATGAGATATTCTCTATTAATTACTTGGCTAGTCTGCTGCATTAATGGTCGTTGGATTTGAATTCTAGATAGAATTCTTACTCACCTTGCGAGGCATTTTATCATCGTTTTTGGGTTCGAACTCTAGATAGGGTTCCTCCTTGTCCAGATAGACACCTTTGGGTTTGAATTCTAGATAGAATTCTTACTCGCCTTGCGAGACATCTTATTGCTATTTTTGGGTTTGAACTCTAGATAGAGTTCCTGCCTGTCCAGATGGGCACCTTTGGGTTTGAATTCTAGATAGAATTCTTACTCGCCTTGCGAGGCAACTTATCATTGTTTTTTGGGTTTGAACTCTATATAGAGTTCATGCTTGTCCAGATGGACACCTTTGGGTTTGATTTCTAGATAGAATTCTTACTCGCCTTTAAGAGCACTTTATCACTATTTTTATGCTTGTGACCCATGAGAAAAGGGGTCTTCTCTATTTGCTTGTGACCCACAGGAAAAGGGGTCTTCTCTGATTACTTGTGATCCACAGGAAAAGGGATCTTCTACGATTGTTTGTAATCCACAGGGAAATGGATTACACCTTTATCCACAGGGAAATGGATAAAGTTTCTATCATTAGTGTTTTCTTATTCATTCCCCGGGAAAGGGATGAAGCTTCTTGTTTATTCCCCAGGAAAGGAATAAAATTTTCATATTGATCTTTTTCAGTTGGTAGTTTTGAGAAATTACCTACTGAGTGCCCCCATCGTTTTGCATGAACTACACTAGGTTTGATCTCTGAGGAGTACGTAGGTAGTCAGCTGAGGCTAGCACGACCTTATTGCATGTGTGTGTGTGGACTTTAAGTTGCCAACTGGTAAATGGTTTGTCTTTTGAGGCTTTTGACTTTCGTATTGCAATGCAAAACTCAGCCAAAAGAGGGGCAACTGTAGACACCCCATTTTGTACCGGTTGTCATCTTAAGTCCCGTGGCCCCGATGATGAGTTTAGTGTGATTATTTACGGATTATTCTTGAAGAATTAGTTGGAATCACAGCATGAGATTTTTTGTTAAAATGAAAGGAAAATTATTTTATTAAATTAGCCATTTTTATCATACCACTAACACGTGTACGTATGTGATGAGTGTGTGTACGCACATACGATACATGTGCATGCGTGTTAGCGGTCAGTCTCCCAATTTTTACAAAAGACAATTTCCTTTTCCTATTTAGATTAGAAGTCTTTTATCATTATAAAATACCTTTTGATTATTCTCCAAAGAAACCTAGTCTGGGAAGGAAAGGGAAACTCCAGATTTCAGCTATAAATACTCTCTTAATGTCTTTAAAAAAGGGAGGAGGAGAATAGGGTTTGGAGGGAGTGAAATTCGTCATAATTCAGCAGCAGTTTTTCTGAAACCAGCAATCGTATTTTAATCATAACTTTTTCATTCGAAGTCAGAATTTGATGAAATTGGTCTTGTTAGAAAGCTAATTCAATTATCTACAACATTGTATTTCACAAGCTTTGTCCAAATCCAACGTTTTCATATCTAAAAACGCGATTGAAGTTGCTGCTGCTGCAAAGTGACGAAAATCACTTTTCTTTTCTCTTGTTCTCTTTTTTGTTTTCCATTTCTTTTCAAAGTTGAGTGAGTTTTGATCTCTTTGCTGTGATACCACTTTGGGAAAAAGAGGATTTGTGTTGGTTTGATTCAATCTAAAGACCTGAGGAGCCACAAACAATTACAAAGTCGGTAAATTTACTTTTATTTAGCTTTTATTTTAGTTCTTCTGTTATTTATTTTTATTTTATTTTATTTTTGTCTAAGGCATGATTAGCATGATTTAGGTTTAGTTTTTATATTTGTATTTATTTGTTTTTAGGTTTAGTTTTATTTTATTTATTTTGGGATGCATGATGTAGACTAATATGTGAGTTCTGTGATTCTGCGTGAAATGCCTATTAGGTGCGTACGCATATATCAGTGATGCGTACGCACCTTACCTCAGCAGACAGATTGTTTGTTTATTATTTTATTTAGTTTTGTTCTTAGTTGATTAGTATCTGGTTGGTCTTTTGTATATTCTGATCTCTACTTTCTAATATATTCTTTTATTTTATTTTCTTTATTTATTCATTGTTTTGGTCGTTATGTGTGCTGCCGTTATTGCATGATTTAGGGTCAATTTTAATTGAGCATTTCGATTAATTAAAGCCATTAATCATGTGTGGGGCCGGTTTCGACCAGGCGTGGCTGGGTGCTTAACACCTTCCCAGCGACGTACCCTAGATCCGAACCCGAATCTCTGGTTATGATGAGCTTGACCCTACTAGGGTTCACTCGTTCCCAATATTGGGTGGCGACTCCTCTCCGTGTTAGTCCTTTGAGGCTAATGCGTATTCTCGAGCTATGTGGTATTTAGGGCGTGGCGCTCACAGCAGGGCTACAGAGCCCATATACCATCTAGCTTGGTCACACACTCACACCCAAGGGGGCCCTTTATTTTATTTGTACTTCCCACTTATTTTAATGTTTCAAGATTTTATGAAAAATATAAAAAGTGCCCACACTTTTTACTAAAAATATCATTTTGAACAATTATGCACAATAAAGTTTTTTTTAAATCTGTCTTATACAAAGTTGTTCAAAATTGTGTTTTCTAGGGGGTAACGGATTTGTTTTCATAAAAACTTTTTATATTTATCATAAAATTTTGAAAATTAAAATAAGGGGATACAAAAATAAAATTAAGGGGAACCGCCCCCCAAATGCAATCCTCCCCTATAAAGGCTCAAAAGGCTTTATTTGAAGGACTCTTGGATCCGATTGAGACTAGAGTATATGGTAAAGTGACACAAAATGATATTTAAGTGATTATAAATCCTCGGAATCTCCCTTGGCAGGAATCCACGACCAACTCCCTTACTTTACTTTTAGGTTGCTAGTCTATTTATTGCTTCCACATGTTAAGTTGTCTCTCGTGTATTAGTAAGCTAAGGGGTACATTGCGCTTATATATGAGATATAATCTCCAATGCATGATATTAATATAAGTGATATCAGCATGTGGTCACCTGAGTGGATTGTTCTTATCTCATTTCTTTGTAAATAAAATGATTAAATTACCAAATCACCATCAACATAAAGATGAGGTAACATTTATGGTTCAATACATAGACGGCATTGAAATGCCATTTATTCCCTTCAAAACAAGAAAACAACACCCTATTCAAACATGAAAAACAAACAACCATTCAAGCATGAAGATAGAAAACAATACTACATTATTAAAGGCAGACCCCAAACCATGTGAAATGATAGCTAGAGAGCATGCATGCTCCATCCACGCTTATATTGCCACAGGATCGATGAGCAGTGAAACTATATAATCTTTCAGTAGCAACTTGGAATTGGTGTAGCCATCGCCATCCCTGTACATCACATAACTCACTCGTGCAAGGTTGAGAACACGCGTGAGGAGAGTCATTGGGACGGCCGTGGTAGGTTTGAGGCATTCCTGATTTATGTCTTTCCATGCATTTGTGACTTGTTTTTGCAGCTCCTCATGCGCTTCTTGCTTTGAGACCCCATGTTGCTTCATGTAGCATTCAACAGCTGAGGCAATGTGTTCTCTCTTTTGCTCAAACTGCATACGAAAATGCCCAATGACACCAATTATATTTGTCACTTCCATCTAGTAAAAAATAGTAATAATTGCCAAGTGAGAATAATTCTCTAGTTAAATGGGAGAACAAAGAATAACCGAAGGCACCATGCCACTGTGGAAACCAAACTCGGCAAGTTTAGTAAAGAAACTGTTATAACTAGGCTCATAGAACGTAGTAGAGGAAGCTATAGGGGTGGGATCCAATCTCATCGACACGCACTGATTTTTTTTATATTTGTATCATATATTAGGGGTTGTATCTTATAATGTATAAACGGATTGTACTGTACATCTGACGTATTAATGGGGTACAACCCAAATGTCGTCCTCATAGGACTAGATGTGTTCAAACTAATAATGATAAAATATTAAGATATTAATTTTTTCTAGTAAATTAAAACCTATCCAAAATATCCAATCATATATTCTTTGGTTTTGTACTTTGGTTCTTTGAAAACATTGGTTTTGTCCTACGTTGAAATTTAGTTTATTATAGAATTGACCTTCTTCATTTGGCTCTACGTATGGGACAGGGGAGACTACATATGCTTAGAAAGATTAATCGAATGCATAAGCATCTCAAAACCTCCAGTGATAAAAGCAAAAAAAAGAAAAAAGAAAAAGGAATTGTCTTTAATTCGTACCTCATGGGACACCAGGTCATTCATAATCCTGCCAATTATTGATGCAGCATTAACAATAGTATTGGGCTCATTAAGAACCCATTCAAAAGCCTCCTTGGTTACAAAATCTCCCATTCTGACGAAAGATGTGGTTGTGAACATGGGATAAGTTGAGCTGGGTGTTGCAACTTGCAGATACTCCTCTATTGTTGGCATATATTGTTCACTCAGCCACTTTGCTTCCATAAAATAGACCCTCGCTTGATTTTTCATCTAGTTCGTTCAACCAAGAAATTCAAAATTCTCATTAAAGTCAATTATAAGCATTGTGAAAAACAATGTCATCATGATCATAGTTTGTTTGTTTTTTTGTCCCCCCCCCCCCAAGCTAGTTAAATTTCCTATCATATATAGGACAATTACAAAGAATGCTTACAGTTTCTTTTGCATAATAAAAGCGGTAGGATCTTCCTTCTTTGGCCAAATCATCCTCTAATTCACTGTAAATATCCAAGAGTGCCCGATAGTATATTTTCATGTATTCGGGGAGTTGATCAATGGTACTCATATCCCACCTAAAATCAAACCCAAATAAATTCAATAAAGCCTAAGCACAAAGGGTCAGCAGCACTGATTCTTCTTTTACATGCTTCTCCATTAAAGACCTATCAATATATATATATATATATATATATATATATATATATAGAGAGAGAGAGAGAGAGAGAGAGATAGATATATAGATATGTTTTGTAAAAAATTGAGGCACATAAAACACAAGTGAAGTTCGAGTTTAATAAACCTCTCGATGGCTTCCATAAAGAGCTCAAGTTCTTCAATTGTACCATGCAAATCAAAGATATCATCCATAACTGAGGTCATGCTAATAACTTTGGTAAGTATCCTTCTACCGAGGTAATACTCAGGCTCAAAGTAGATCCCCAACATCCAAAAGTAGCATTCCACAATTCTGTCTCTAGCAAAAGGTAGCTTTGTTGCAAAATCCAAATCTTTCCACCACCTAAAATCAAAACACCAATATATCTGAAATCCATTCCAATAATAAATTTCCAAATTACTCCCTTCGTTCATTTTTTACTGTCCTTATTTATTTATTTATTTATTTATAGTAATGTTCCAAAATTATTCTCCCATTCAAAAAGTCAAACCTTTTTTAACTGATTTTCTAAAATACATTTTCTTATAAATATTTTACTTTTTCAATATTATGTACACTTGAGGATAAAATTGGTATGGTCAAACATTTATATTGATGTAAAAGCATTTAAAATGGTTTTCTTAAAAAACATGTTTTTTCAAATGTGAGACTCAAACAAGAACATAGGGAGTATTAATAAGTTTAAAGAATTTACTTTGTGATTTCACATAGCTCTTTGTGGTGAATCTTTTGTAATCGGTTGAAATCTAATTTTGCGAGCCTTAGCAGAGTTTCGTCATGTGAATCTTCTTGTTGATAGAATGAGATGTATTGCTTTGCCTCTACCCTTGGCATCCCCATTGTGGATGGGTTGCTTTAAAGCATGGATTACTTGTTTTGCAAGAGGTAAGCTTAGTTGGGTTGCCATAGACTGAAGGTGAGTGGTACAAAATGCCAACGCTTGATCTAGTACGTCTTCTCCATGCACTCGGAGGTGGGTAGCTTCATACAAGCTTAGCATGCCCCGCACATCCCCAATGATAGAATTCAAGAAATTACCTTTGTTGTCCTTGAACTTGTTGAATACATCTGCATCCACATGCACCCAATACATTAAACACATATCTATACTAATATATATATAAAAGGGATGGAAATTTTGGTTGGATGTAAATTTTGAAATACTCCTGTTAAAGACTTAAAAGTTAGCGTTAAAATAGTTTTTTAGGTTGGATAAGGTAGGTATTATCTATTTTGTAACTAGTCGTCTAATCTCTCTCTCTCTCTCTCTCTCCCATTTTTAAATTCAAAATTTTAAAAATAATTTTTTTTAGTAGTACTTCCCTCTAATTTATTTTTTAATATTCCTTTTACACTATGTGCAACCCAAATTCTAGTCCTTTATAGACACAATGCGGATGGTGAATGTTTGAGCATATATGTACGTATGGATAATGTTAGTGTCTCATATCGATTGCAGATGATGCTTAAGATGGGTTTATGCAACGGCATTGAGTACTCCTACTAAAGAGGTGCTTTTTGGGCTTAAGACCCAAAGAGACAAATTTGTGAAGTCAATGTACTGTTGTGCTAGGCTGAAAGTACTTTGAGGTGAAGGCTGAGCCACGCATCTAACAGACAAGAAATTCATATCCACAAATACATGCACATTTTTGTTCATGTGAAGTCAAGATAAACACATGGTGAGGGACCTACCACATGAAACATTGTACCCTTGTTGTCGAAGAAGCCTGAAGCGAAGGGCAACATTGTAGAGGGCATCATCATCATTATTCTCATCAAGATCATAGGTAAGGTAAATATGTTCCAACGCATCTTTGACCTCGGTTTCAAAATGATAAGCCACCCCCAATCTTTGAACTGCATCAATCATGTTCAATCTTTCTGAAGGCTTACCTATAGAGGCATCAACAACTAACTTCCTTCTCACTTCTACTTTCAATTCTTCAATTTGTCTTTCCATACCAGCATCAATTGACTACACAAGAAAATTTCATTATGTTGTGGTGCATCAAAACATATATGAAAGCTACTGCTGTCATTTCAATCAAGATAAAAAAAACTATCCAACACTATGATATGTAACTCCCCTTTCCTTGTAAGGAATATGCCACTCTTACAGCATTATTATGTGGAGTTTCAATATGGAAAATGATGATGGAGATGAAGTGAGGATTGTTGAGGCGCATCAATCATGCATGAAAGGTCTTATGCGCACTGAAAGAACAACCCCATGATGTGGTGTGAAAATAGAGAAGGGCTAGTGGGGATCAATAGCACTATATGAGGAGCTTATCATGCCACATCAGTGGGGATTCTTTTAGGAGCTGTTAACAATTCCCGACTGAGGATCAAGACACAATGTGGGAATTTTGAGACCTTAATTGATTAGCTTTTACTATGATATTGAGAGAAGGCATGAGAGGCCCTCTATATATCACATATATTGCAATACATCTATTGTATTTGATAGTTCAATATATGTGATCCACAAGTGGGACTTTTAAGACCTTGATTGTCCAGGTTTACAATGATAGGTCAAACTCATGGCCACACAATTGTGACAAAAATACGGTTGGCTCAATATAATTACTACCTATGCCAAAAACTCTAATTGAGGCCTCTTTGAAATTGAATTAATTTATTTACCTCTATTTTCCTATGTTTTCTTGTATCGATTCACATTTTTTAGCCAAAAGACATTTTTTTTTTTTTTAGAAAAAAAAATACTTACAAGCACAAAAACACCCTTAAAAATTAAATAAATAAAGTCTAAAGAAACTAAAACATAAAGTTAATTTAAAGGACAATAGAATTAATCGGACATTCTGAGAATAAAAGAATTCATGAATAATTGCAATATCCTCTAATATTTGTTTCAAAGTTAAAGATAGTTTATAAGATCACTGAATAATGTAAAAATAGATATCATGTGTTGATTACATTAGTGAATATATATTCAAACATTGGGAGAAAGAAGAACATGAAAAATGAAAAGAAGAAGAAAATGTGTGAGAGGTTGACAAAGAAGACATGCAATAGAAATAAAATTAATATAATAAACTCTAACAGAGTTCATGGCTAGTGAAACCTGGATTGAGATTCAGTGTTGAATTGTAAAAGCTTAGCAGTTTGCCGAGCTCAACTCAGTCGTTGGATTAGGTTTTTAGATGGCCGATATTAAAAAAATGAAAAAATTGCTTTTGAAATTAAAACTAATGAGGACCACCTTAGGTAACAACCTTAGTTGCCTATAGGTGGAGCCTTGGTCAAGAATTAATCCCGAATGTGTAGGATTGCTAGCTCTTCCCATTATTGTTAGTAATAGAAGAATTTAGAGATGAGTTGCACCTCATGCACACATGCACAAATTACATAATGGATACTATATATATAGTATTTACCAAGTTGTCAGAAGCGTAATCAACGAAAAGATCACCCCAAATGTTGGGATGAAATTTTGCTGACCGGCGTAAGACCTCAGGGGCAGCATTTGGGCTTGATAACAGAACAGTTGAAGATCGAACAGACATGCTTTTGTTCTTGCTTGGAACAAAGGACATTTAAAAGTTCAAATGAGGGGGATAGCTAGGGGTTGTGTTTTCGGCTTGTTTGCGTTGGCATTTATAGGAGTTTGAGGGGGTATCAGATTCTTCTTTGCTGAAAAAAAAAAAAAAAAAAAAAAAGAAACAAAAAAGAAAGAAAGAAACAAAAAAGGGGTATCAAATTCAATCAGTGTCAGTTCGAAAATGCCTATCACGTGCAGTTTACCCCCTGTTCTCTAAAACCTATACACTTTGGCCCTTTAACTATAAGCCCCATGTTCAACAAAACACCTCATTCTTCACATTATTTTTAAAAATTCTACTTATTCTTTGAGATATCTGAACGATGATATTTGTTAAGACAGTTTTTTAAGGTCTAAACCAATATCAAGGTAAATCAAATGGTCAATTAAACTTCCATTTTTATTATAAAAAATTCATTTAGCTTGTCATGGATGGCGTCATTTCTTTAAAAAGATTTTGCTTTACCCTTTGAGAGATTTAATTAAACTATGATATTTGTCAAGTCATTATTTTTAAGCTCTAAATTAACATCAAGGTAATTTAAATCAAATGGTTAATTAAATTTTTATTATTTTATAAAATTAAATAATAATAAAAAAACGTTTGACGAGACAAAAGTATGAAAGTTTTAAAAATTGAGGTAAGTTGTTGAACACTTTATAATTCAATGAGACAGAGGTAATACTATAAGGATAAAAATAGTATTTAAGGACTTAAAATGGTTAAGTGTAGCTCATATGACTTTTTTTGTCATTGAAGCTGACAAAGCATTGATGGAGAGAGATTAGTTGTCAACTCGTGATAGTTGAGAAAACAAAGTACTTTTGGTTTTATGTATGGATTAAGGGAATAGTGGATGAATTCTCCAAAGTTGAGAGGGACAAAATGTAATTTACCTTTAATTTATCTTTAGTTGACTTTTGTTTGGAGTACCAAAGTTTGGACAAACGTGGCTGTTGTTTGTTGTTTGAAATTTTGACCATGTTTTGAGTATTGGGTCTGAGATCATTTATGCTTTTCTATAGATTAATTATAGGGGAAATTACCAATGAACCTGCCTTATTAGGAGTAATTCCCAAGAAGGATGCTTTAACTATCAACTTGTTTTTGTTTGTAATAGTTTATAGTAGAGTCAGTGGTCGGCTTGTTATAACTCGATAGTAAGAGGAATTACTATAGGAGAATGGAATGAGTAATTTATTATTGCAGAATGTGAAGTCAGACCCATGACATAAGCGTATATGCTGCGATGCACGTGGGCTGCGGCATGTCAATTAAGAGGAATTACTATAGGAGAATGGAATGAGTAATTTATTATTGCAGAATGTGAAGTCAGACCCATAACATAAGCATATATGCTGCGATGCACGTGGGCTGCGGCATGTCAAGTAAGTTGCTCGTGCATACCTACCACAGCCCATGTGCACGCACTACTGCCCACGTGCACGCCTGTTGCTTGATTGATAAGGTGAACCACGCTTAAATCAGTTGTTCGTGAACAATTTACAAATAAATTCAGGTTCATTTGAGCTCATTTATTTATTAAATGAATTAAATCTATACTTTGATTGGGGTCGGTTGTTGTCACCATTCGGCTTTATCAATATTCTTCACTATTTTAATTTTTTAAATTTTTAAATATTTTAAATTTTTATGAAAAATATTAAAATATTTTTTAAAAATCGACCATATTTTTTACTAAAAAACATCATTTTAAATAATTTTGTAGAAGAAAGTTCTTCCAAGATATATTGTTTACATAGACTTTTTGGCCAAAAATTGAAACAGAAACTATAAATGATCAACAAATTCACTTAAATGACAAATTTTGGAAAAACTATCTTTTGCAAAGTTGTTCAAAATAATATTTTCAAGTGAACCATGCAATCTATTTTCATAAAAACTTTCAATATTTTCCATAAAACCTTGAAACTTTAAAATAAATTAAATGGGGGTGTTGATAAAACCAAGGGATTGGCAGCAAATTTCTATGTAAACGATAAGTTTGTGGTGATTTCCAAGCATATATACAACCAATTTGTAATAAGTTGACAGAAAAGTCTTGTTTGGGTATTACAATGAAAGATAATTACTAAAAAGTAATCTTTTCAAATAAAAGAAAGGCTCTCCTGAGCTTTCAGTTCTCACTTCACCAAATCATAGCGTTGTACTCTCATTGGAGATAACTCCTAGTTCTGTCCCTGTTTCGTATTTTAGTTTTTCCTACAATGAAAAAATTATTATTTTACCTTTAATGTGTAGTTTATATCATGATAGGGAATCTCTCCGGCAAAGGTTGCTTAGGCGAGATCGATGTGACTCAACCTCTTGAGTGAACCCAACCTTTAATGTGTAGTTTATATCATGATAGGGAATCTCTCGGCAAAGGTTGCTTAGGCGAGATTGATGTGACTCAACCTCTTGAGTGAACCCACAAGATTTGGGATAGGTGCATGCTCGAAATCGTTATGGGTTAGGTCCAAGTAGTTTAAATATTTCAAGTCAAGCAAAGAAGGATTTTTTTTTTTAATTTTTTTAATTTTTATTTTTTAGCGGTGGCTAAGAAGCAAAGAAAGATTTAAATGACCACTCAGGCACGGCTTGTCTGCTTTTTTAAGTAGACTAACCTTATGTGGGCAATAAAGGTCAAGCCTTACGACATTGCCTGTCCGGTTGCCACAGCTTACACCCATCCAATTGCAACAATCTTCTCCAACCCATGAAGAAAGCTTTCCGGCCATAGGATCTTTGAGACCGTCTTTGAATTTAATGGGAGCTTTCCTCTCCATATAATCACAAGCCACGTTAATAGGAAACAGAGGAAAGAAAATGAGAAGACTTGAAGGTAGCCATGGCACGACGAGATCCAATGCAAAGGTTTTGAACCTATGAAATGTTATATATATGGCTGGTTCATAGTACTTGTAATGTTGGGTTTTTTTTGTTTTTTTTTTTTTTTTTTTTGGGATCTTTGTTGCAGGGAGATAAGCATTTTAGGAGTGCATACAACCTAAATTAACAAGATATCCAAATATCTTATGATACAA